>JAAONU010000011.1:31866846-32491932 GCA_012932295.1 Cyclina sinensis | reverse complement strand
GATTGATCATATATATGTTAAGAGTGCTCCTGTTGTACATTGTGGAGTAGTTCCAACATACTACAGTTATTATGATGTAACTTTTCTCCTTATCAATGGAAAAAGATTAAACTTGAGTGCTTGAAGAAGACACCTTGTAACTGGCTTCATGTTTTTTGCCCATATCTATGTAACAGCACTGCCATCGACATGATTCCAACATGTTACAGGTACTAGACTGAATGAATACAACCATTTTGTACAAAATGAAACAAGGTTTCTGCTTAATCCTTTCTTGACAGAGTATGAGTTTCTTGTTCATTATGTACATTTGACAAAAATATCCCCCTTATTTTACAATCGTCTGACTCAATACTGCCTGCAGCAACTGGCTAGGGGGAGACATATGTTTTTTGTTCAATCAAAAACCCATTTCTAGTGTTTAGCTCACCTGAGCACAAAGTGCTCAGGGTGAGCTTTTCTGATCGGTCTTTGTCCGTCCGTCCGTCCGTCGTCAACTTTTCATTCAAACGACATCTCCTCTGAAACCAATGGGGCAAACTTGCCTGGGATGTTCCTTGCATGAAGCTCTACCAAGATTTTTCAAGTGATTCTGGTCCATTGCATTTCTGGTTCACTGGAGCTAAAAATAGATTTTATAAGTTGGATCTTTAAAAATCTTCTTCTCCGAAACCACAAGGCCTGGAGCTTTGATATTTGGTATGAAGCATCATCTAGTGGACCTCTACCAAGTTTGTTCAAATTATGTCCCTGGGGACAAAACTGACCCCAACCCAGGGGTCAGTTGATTTTACATAGAGTTATATAGGGAAAACTTTAAAAATCTTCTTGTCAGTAACCACAAGGCCTGGAGCTTAGATATTTGGTGAGAGGCATCATCTGGTAGACCTCTATCAAGTTCGTTCAAATTATGACCCTTTGGTCAGAACTGGCCCCGCCCCAGGGGTCACATGTTTTAAATAGAGTTATATAGTGGAAATTTTAAAAATCTTCTTGTCAGAAACCGCAAGGCATGGAGCTAAGATATTTGGTGTGTAGCATTGTCTAGTAGACCTCTACAAAGATTGTTTAAATCATGGCCCCTGGGTCAAAATTGGCTCCCCCCAAGGGGACACATGTTTTACATAGAGTTATATAGTAAATACTTTAAAAATCTTCTTGTCAGAAAGCGCAAGGCCTGTGCTTAGATTTTTTGTGTGAGGCATCATCTGGTGGACCTCTACCAAGATTGTTCAAATTATGACCCTGATGTCAGAACTGGCCCTGCCCCGGGGGTCACTGGATTAACATTGTGTTATATAGGGAAAACTTTTAAAAAATCTTCTTGTCAGAAACTGCAAGGCCTGGAGCTTAGATATTTTGTGAGAGGCATCATCTGGTGGACTTCTACCTAGATTGTTCAAATTATGACCCTGGGGTCAGAACTGGCCCCGCCCCAGAGGTCCCTTGATTTACATAGAGTTAAATAGGGAAAACTTTAAAAATCTTCTTGTCAGAAACCGCAAGGCATGGAGCTTAGATATTTGGTGTGTAGCATTGTCTAGTAGACCTCTACAAAGATTGTTCAAATCATGGCCCCTGGGTCAAAATTGGCTCCTCCCAAGGGGACACATGTTTTACATAGAGTTATATAGTAAATTCTTTAAAAATCTTCTTGTCAGAAACCGCAAGGCTTGGAGCTTAGATTTTTGGTGTGAAGCATCATCTGGTGGACCTCTCCCAAGATTGTTCAAATAATGACCCTGATGTCAGAACTGGCCCTGCCCCGGGGGTCACTTGATTTACATAGAGTTATATGGGGAAAACTTTTAAAAAATCTTCTTGTCAGAAACCGCAAGGCCTGGAGCTTAGATATTTGATGTTGAGCATTGTCTAGTAGACCTCTACCAAGATTGTTCAAATTATGACCCTTTGGTCAGAACTGGCCCTGCCCCGGGGGTCACTTGATTTACATAGAGTTAAATAGGGAAAACTTTAAAAATCTTCTTGTCAGAAACTGCAAGGCATGGAGCTTAGATATTTGGTGTTGAGCATTGTCTAGTGGAACTTTACCAAGATTGTTCAAATCATGGCCCCTGGGTCAAAACTGGCCCTGCCCAAGGGGTCACATGTTTTACATAGAGTTATATAGCAAAAAACTTTAAAAATCTTCTTGTCAGAAACTGCAAGGCCTGGAGCTTAGATATTTGGTAGTATGCACTGTGACTACAGTGGGGTGGGGTTACTTCCGCCCCCCCCTACCCCCCCGCCCCAAAAAATTGTTTCTCATTTTTTAAGTTTTTCGCTACGGCAATAAAATTTGGACCATTTGTACAGTTTTTCAAGATGATTTCAAAAACATTATTCCTTGACCTATATTTTTGACCTTCTGACCTACTTTTTTGTTTTTTAGGTACAGCAATGAAATTTGGACCATGTGCACAGTTTTTCATTTCGATTTCAAAAATGTCATCGCATGACCTATATTTTTGAACTACTGACCTACTTTTTGTTTTTGGAGCTATGGCAATGAAATTTAGACCATGTGTACAGTTTTTTGTTCCAATTTCAAAAATGTCATAGCATGACCTATATTTTTGACCTACTGACCTACTTTTTTGTTTTAAAGCTACGCCAATGAAATTTGGCCTGTGTGTACAGCTTTTCGTTCCGATTTCAAAAATGTCATCTCATGACCTATATTTTGACCTACTGACCTACTTTTTGTTTTTAGAGGCATGGCAATGAAATTGCATTGGTCCATTTCTGTGATATGCATCATTACTTTCATAAAAATTTCTTTCATCTTTGAACCCAGGTGAGCACTTTAGGGCCATTGGCCCTCTTGTTATAATAGCAATATCTTTGTTATGCCAACTTCCACTATTATTGCAAGTGTCAACTATAGGCAGGTTCATTATTACATTATGTAAAAAAATTACAGTGCAGTGTCACCTGTGGTCCAGGTTTCCAGCAGAGGAGTGTCACATGTAGGTCCAAGGCAGGGCACCATCAGGTTGTGACACCAAGGGCCTGTAATGCAGACATTAAACCTGTGGCTATGAGAAGATGTGACATGGGAGCATGTCCACCAGAAATTCAGGTAAAGAGTTTTTAAAGAATCTTCCCCACCTTTCCTCAAAGTGGATCCAAGTTCAGTGTATCTGTGTTAAACACTGAGCATGTAAAAGAACCAGGAGAGACTCTTGAACCAGGACATTTTACCTCACCTGAGCATGCAATGCCCGTGAACTTTTAGCGTCTATGATTGTTTGTCTTCTGTCTGTCTGTCGTCCATCATCCACAATTGTTCAAAGGATTTCTTCTCTGTAACAACAAGACCGGATTTGATAAAACTTGCCTGGAATGTTTCTTGCATGAAGCTCTATCAACTTTATTCAAATGGTTCCAAGCTATGGCTAATCTGGGTCACAGGAGCTAAAAATAGGTTTTAAAAGTGAAAAATTCTTCTCTGAAACTGCAATGCCTGGAGCTGAGATATATGATATGTAGCATTGTCTAGTGGACCTCTTCCAAGTTTGTTCAAATCATAGCTCAAGAGTCAAAATTGCTCCCCCCCCCCCACTCTACTCCATTGCCACATGATTTCACATAGGCTTAAATAGGGAAAACTTTGAAAACCCCCTCTTAAACCACAGGGCCTAGAACTAAGCTATTTGGTATGTAGAATTGTCTGTTGGACCACTACCAAGTTCATATTATTTCCCTGAGATCATTAATGGCCCCGCCTTGGCACCACATAATATCACAAAGACATATATAAAGAGAACTAAGATATTTGGTAGGTAACATCTACAAAGTTTGTTTTGACCAAGCATGTTTTCATGGAGCCTTATAGGGAACACTTCAAAAATCTTCTCTGAAACAACAAGGTCTATGGCTTTGATATTTAGTATGTAGCATTGTCTTGTGACAATACCAAATTTGTTCAAATCATGGAACCAGGGTCAAAACTGGTCCTGTCCCAGGGGCTATAAGATTTCACAAACGATTATTATAGGGAAAACTTTAAACATCTTTCCAGAAAGCACAAAGCTAAGGGCTTAGATATTTTTCATGGAACATCATCAAGAAGTCCTCTTCTATCACGATTATTTAAATTGTGCCCCTAGGTTCAAAATTGACCCTGCCCCTGGGGTCATGTTTGTTTAAAAATATAAAATTTTTGGAAGACTTATTGTCAGAAACCTTAGTCCCTAGACTTTAGATATTTGGTATGTAGCTTTGTTTAGCTTACTTATGCAAAGATTGTTCAGATTATGCCCCTTATGCGTTATCAAAAGTGGAAATATCCGCCTTTTTCTGACCAATTCTTGTGGTTATTTATATTTAAAAAATGAATATATTTTATTTTCATTTTTAGCTTTAATTATAGTGCCACTTTAGTATTAGGTTTGACTAACATTTATATAATTAGGTTTGTAACAGTTTTTTTAATTACGGAGATGTTTTTTAGCTCACCTGGCACATAGTGAGCTTTTGTATACCCCAATGTCTGGTGTGCGTCATGTGTCGTGAGGCATCAACAATTTAATTCAAACGACATCTCCTCTGAAACCACTGGGCCAAATTCAATGAAACTTACATGGGATGTTCCTTGCATGAAGCCCTTCCAAAGTTGTTCAAAGAATTCAATTCCATGCAGAACTCTGGTTGCTATGGCAACTTAAAGGAAAAACTTTGAAAATCTTCTTGTCTGAAACCACAAGGCCTAGAGCTTAGATATTTGGTATGAGGCATCATCTAGTGGACCTCTACCAAGATTCAATATTATGACCCTGGGGTTAGAACTGGCCCCAGGGGTCACTTGATTTACATAGAGTTAAATAGGGAAAACTTTAAAAATCTTCTTGTCAGAAACCGCAAGGCCTGGAGCTTAGATATTTAGTGTTGAGCATTGTCTAGTAGACCTCTATCAAGATTGTTCAAATCATGGCCCCTGGGTCAAAATTGGCTCCTCCCAAGGGGACACATGTTTTACATAGAGTTATATAGTAAATTCTGGAAGAGGCACCATGGTCCAGGGGTAGAGCGCAGGACTCCGGATCCGAAGGTCGCGGGTTCGAAACCCGTCAGAGGCGAGATTCTCTCATGATCTTCACATTTCTCAACGCTGCGCGAACACTGGTATGGAACCCAGGAAGCAGTCATTGAGCGTGATGAATCTAAGTTGTAAGAACTTGTATCGCAATCGATGTAAAATAAATGAGTCTAAACTAACTAAACTATAGTAAATTCTTTAAAAATCTTCTTGTCAGAAACTGCAAGGCCTGGATCTTAGATATTTGGTATGAGGCATCATCTAGTGGACCTCTACAAAGATTGTTCAAATTATAACCCTGGGGTCAGAACTGACCCCGCCCAGGGCTTACTTGTTTTACATAGAGTTATATAGGGAAAACTTTTAAAATCTTCTTGTAAGAAACTACAAGGCACGGAGCTCAGATATTTGGTGTTGAGCATTGTCTAGTAGATCTCTACCAAGATTGTTCAAATCATGACCCCTGGGTCAAAACTGGCCCCGCCCTATGTTTTACATAGAGGTATATAGCAAAAAACTTGAAAAGCATGACCTATATTTTTGACCTACTGACCTACTTTTTTGTTTTAAAACTACGGCATTTGGACTGTGTGTACAGTTTTTCGTTCTGATTTCAAAAATGTCATCTCATGACCTATATTTTGACCTACTGACCTACTTTTTGTTTTTGGAGCTATGGCAATGAAATTGCATTGGACCATTTCTGTGATATGCATCATTACATTCATAAAAATTTCTTTCAGTCTTTGAACCCAGGTGAGCACTTTAGGGCCATTGGCCCTCTTGTTTTAATTATGAAGGTATGAAAAACAATTAATAATACCTGTAAAACTGACCTGTTTTTAGCTCACCTGAGCACAAAGTGCTCAAGGTGAGCTTTTCTGATCAGTCTTTGTCTGTCGTCCGTCCATCGTCAACTTTTCATTCAAATGACATCTCCTCTGAAACCACTTTGCCAAATTTAATGAAACTTGCCTGGGATGTTCCTTGCATAAAGCTCTACCATGATTGTTCAAATAGTTCTGGTCCATCACTGGAGCTAAAATAAATTTTAAAAGTTTTGGGGGTTTTGTTCACCTTGTGAAATGCATAAGTGTGGTGTCGTCCACCTACATGTATACAAAAATGAGCAGGGGGGTTATGTCCAGGTGGGGTTTTGTCTGGATACCGGAAAACATAAGATCTTAGATATGTATATCTTTCCTGTGCAAAGATTGTTCAAATTATTTCCTTAGAGTCAAAATCGACTGCACCCTGGGAGTCCCTTGTTGAACATAATATTGTATAGGGAAAACGGACAAAACTTTGAAAATCTGCCTGTCTGAAACTGTATGCCCTTGAGCTTAGATATTTTGTATCAAGCATTTCTAGCTCACCTGAGCAGATGCTTTGTCTGGGTGAGCTAGTGGGATCACCCTCTGTCTGGCATCTGTCGTCTGTCATCTGACGTCAACATTTTGCTCCAAATGACATCTCCTCTAAAAAAAAACTGCAAGGCCATTTTAAACCAAACTTCACGGAAATGTTCCTTATATTACATACTAAAATTGCTAAAACTGCTCCACTCCATTGCACATAAAGGCTGCAAAAGCTGAAAATAGAAAACAATTTAGAAAATATCTTAAACTGCATGGTCATTTTCCACCAAATTTCACAAAAAGTTTCTATATGTAGCCTGCTCCTGCTCTGCTCCTTTGCCCGAAATGGTCACCAGAGCTATAAATAGATTTTCATCAATATCTGGCTTCAAATGACATCTCCTCGAAATCCACAAGGACATTTTTAACCAAACTTATTCCCAGGGGTCCTATTTGTGCAAAATATTTAATCTTTAAAAATCTTCTTGTGAGAAACTGTAAATTTTCATAAATAGCCTTGTCCCCGAGGGTCACTTGATTTTACATAGGCTTATTTTGGGAAAAATTGTTGAAAATCTTCTTGTCTGAAACCTCATGGCCTAGAGCTTAAATATTTTGCTAGAGGTCCTCTACCAGGTTTGTTCAAAATATGCCCCTGGTTTACAATTGGCCCTGCCCCATGGATCAATTGATTTTACATAGGCTTATATAGGCAAAACCTTAAAAAATCCACTTGTCTGAAAGTACAAGGCCTAGAGCTTAGATATTTTAACTGGAGCTTCAGCTTAATGTTCTCTACCTAGTTTGTTCAAATTATGCCCCTTGGTTCAAAATTGGCCCTTTCCTGGGGATCAGTTGATTTCACATAGGCTTATATAGGGAAAACCTTAAACCCTACCAGGTTTGTTCAAAATATGCCCCTGGTTTAAAATTGGCCCTGCCCCATGGATCAATTGATTTTACATAGGCTTATATAGGCAAAACCTTAAAAAATCCACTTGTCTGAAAGTACAAGGCCAAGAGCTTAGATATTTTAACTGGAGCTTCAGCTTAATGTTCTCTACCTAGTTTGTTCAAATTATGCCCCTTGGTTCAAAATTGGCCCTTTCCTGGGGATCAGTTGATTTCATATAGGTTTATATAGGGAAAACCTTAAAGAATCTTCATGTCTGAAACCACAAGGCCTAGAACTTAGATAATATGTGTGGAGCATTAGCTAGAGGTCCACTACCAATTTTTTTTGAATTATGCCCCTTTGGTCAAAATTAACATTACTCATAGGGGTCACTTGATTTAACATAGAGAACTTATATAGAGAAAACCACAAAAATCTTGTCTGAAACCACATAGCCAAGTGCTTATTTTTCTTTTTGCATGAAGCATCAGCTAGAGATCGTCGACCAAGATTGTTCAGATTAAGCCCCTAGGGTCTTTAATGGCCCAGCCTCAGGGTCACTTGATTTTACATAGGCTTATAAAGTGAAGATTTAAAAGTCCTTTTGTCTGAAACCACAAGGCCTAAGGCTTAAATATTTTGCATTAGCACAAGCTAGAGGTCCTCTACCAGGTTTGTTCAGATATGCCCCTGGGTCAAAACTGGCCCTAACCCAGGAGTCAATTTATTTTACCTTTGATGAAGATTGGCTCAGCCCTCTGATAATTCATATAGATTTACCGGTATATAGGGAAAACTGTAAAAAGCTTCTGATGTTTGCTCAACAGCAGACCCAGAGCCAAAGTATTCAGGTGAGTGATCCAGAGCAATCATGGCCCACTGTCTTGTCTAAAATTGCTCGAACCATTCCGCTCCATTGCAGGTCTGCAAAAGCTAAACATAGAAAAAAGTTCAAACAGCTTCTCCTTCTTAACTGTGATGTCATTTTCCACCAAACTTCACAGAAATGTTCCAAACATAGCACTGTATTATAATTGCACAAATGGTTTGACTCCATTGCTCAAAATGGTCACCAGAGCTTAAAATAGATTTTCATCAATATTAAATTTTGGTTTCACATCTCCTTTAAAACCACTTAGCCATTTTTAACCAAACTTGACAAAAATGATCCCATATTGATTGCCCTTTTGTAAAATTGCTCAAACCACTCCACTGCATATAAGGGCTGCAGAAGCTAAAAACTGAAAAAAATTCAAACAGCATCTCCTAAACTGCTCTGATTTTCCACTAAATTTCACAAAAATGTTCTGTATATAGCCCTCTATTAAAATTGCTCAGATGGTTCTGCTCCATTGCAGAAAATGGCCACCAGAGCTAAAAATAGATTTTTGTCATCTCTCTAAAACCACAAGGCCTTTTTTAACCAAACTTGACAGAAATGTTCCTTATATTGCTCCATTGCACAAAAGGGCTGCAAAAGCTAAAAGTAGAAAAAATATCTAACAGCATCATTTTCAACCAGATTTTGCAATATGACTAGAAAAGAAAAGTGTAATTTGTTTGTTTCGATTTGGTGACAAAGTGATAATGTTTGATACAAGGGTACACATGCTTACAGTAGAATCCTGCCTGTAATTAAGACTACGCCACTAATAAGACCAGTATTTGATAGAGTGAAGTTTTTTGCCCTTAAGTTCAATTAATATTTGTGAGTCATTTCCATCTGCATATTTTGGTTTTAATTAATGTCTGCTAATCATACCACTGAAATTTCCTTTCAAGCAACCTGCCAGGAAACCTATGTATTGACATACTATTATAAAGTTATCATTGTAATGAAAACAGACTGTCGACTGTTAATTGCCATTCATAATGAATTGATTACACTGTTTATACCCCCACAAACAAAGTTTAGGGGGGTATATAGGAGTGAGCTTGTTGGTCTGTCAGTCGGTTGGTCGGTCCATCCATTCCATGGTTTCCAGATGATAACTCTGTAAGGAGTCATTGGATTGTAATAATTTTTAGTACACATGTGTAACATCATAAAGTACAGGTCAAGTTTGAATTTGGGTTCAGACCACTAAACTTTTACAGAGTTATGGCCCCTTTTCATCTACAGTTTTGCAAAAAAAGGTGGTTTCCAGATGATAACTCTTTAAGGGGTCATTGGATTGTAATAATTTTTAGAAGCGAAAGTTTCTAAAGCTACACACAAGATTTTCTAGTTACAATCATATGACAGCCTCTTATCCATACATTCGCGTTGAAAAATAGTACCACAGGTTGTATTAGTTTTCATTGCAATTTCGATAAAAGTTCTTTGATATTGCAGAACTCTGTTGATTTTGAAAGGATGAGGTATAATTTCAATTTTTTGGCAAATCAAACTGTAAAAATAACAAGTTGGTAATACAGTATTCATCCGCAAAAAAATTCATTCATAAAATTTACTACGCATTGAAACAATCTTTTGCTAATCGGCTATGTATTCCGAATGCGTGTAATGAGATAACTTAAACACGAAAACATACACAACAACCAATCATGCTTTTGACTCTCTTGATAATACTTCTTTTGTTGTTTTGTTGACAAATCAATCAGAATTACTCAAATATTTTCCTCTAATAAATGTGCTTAAAATATTTTTGACATCCTTGCTTTTAGTTTGCATGTTGATTACAAGGGTTCCATTTGGACTCGGGAGATTTCAAAATGACTCGGCAAAATTTTAATCCATGCGTCATTTTGACCTGAAGCAATACGCAGCAGTGCATCAGTCAATAACTCTCAGGGTAATGTTAACCCGCCTATATGTCTGCCAGACCAATCAGAATGCTCGAAGTCAGTGATTTTCCATTAACAAAGTCACACTTGTTTCAGAGTGTGTTAGAGTTTGATTGCTGTGTAAACACTAATGGATTGTTCACACGTGGCGGCATTATAAGGGGAATAGACAATAGATTAAACAAAATTAGTCTTTCGGATGAGACGTTAAACCGAGGTCCCATGTATCAGTGCTATACACTGAGCATGTAAAAGAACCAGTGGTGTCTCTGGATGGGATTCTTTCTGTATCTTGCATTACCCCCATAACATAAAATAATCTCTTCAGGGGGCGTCGGTCATATGGGCAACCGGTACGGACGGTAAATAAGCTCAAATAGATTGAGATTAAACAACTTCCAAATTAGTGTATATCGAACAGATAAAATTACGGATTGATTCCGGTGTAATTCCGTATGTGATTTTTTTTTTTTAAATCGCCAAACCTTTTTTGTTGTTGTAAAAAGTTGCCACACAAAGAAATTTTAAATATTTTCAGTAAATATATTATTTCTGATGTATATGAATGAAAAATGTAATTTTTATTACTTAGATTCAGTAAATTTGTAAAAAACAGGTCGATTCTGGTGTATCTCAATCAGCATGCAAATTTTTTTTTTGAATATCGCCTCTTTTCTTTCCGTTGTAAAAACTTACCACCTTGGAAACTTCTTTTTTTTTTTTTGGTTAATATATTATTTCTGATGTATAGGAATTAAGCATAACTTTTTTATGACTTAACTTCAATATATTTATGAAATACAGCTCTATTCCAGTGTATATCCATATGCGAAAATTTTCCGAAACATGCCGATTTTCAGTCAGGTGCAAAAACGTTCCACTCGAAGATACTTCAAATTCCTTCGGTAAATTTATTAATTCTGATGTATATTAATGATAAATGTCAATTGTATTACTTAAATTCAGGTTATTAATGAAATACACCTCGATTCCGGTGTATATCCGTATGCAAAAATTGTCCGCGACTCGTATAAAATATTTCCATTCGAAGATACTTCATATTCCTTTTGTTAATACACTAATTATATCATATGTTAATAAATAATGATTTATATCTTTCCTAAATTGTGCTTATGTGTGAAATATTGGTCGATTCTGGTAGTAATTGTCAGTTCCGGTGAAACATGGGACCGCCCATCATACTCTTGTACATACAGTATTTTAGCACTGACTCCTGAAGTTCTGGAAGTGACCCTCCAAAATTTGGGGTCAAGGATCATTGACCCTTGAGTTTCAGAGTCTAGTGGAACCCCTGTGATCAAATTATCAATGTCAATATATTTACCTGTTTTCCTGAAACTTGACTAAAAGAAAACAACCCTTGCTACATTATCAACTCTCAGTATTTATGGCAGTAATTCGCATTTTAAAGAACGAAATATATTGTGTTTATACCAATCACAAAAGGTATTTGAGGCTTCCATTAAAACACGTTAAAACACGTTAGTCTGAACGAAAACATTTAAACAGTACCTATATTTGGATATCAAAATTTCGATAACTGATGGAAAGTCTGAAAATTGAAAATTCGAATCTTTTCTAATATACCAAACCAAATATTAGAATATTAATTTCAGTATTTGTTCCAATCCCTACTTATTGATAACCTTTTACTTGTATATAATGTATATAATAATGTTTATATTTTAATGCTTTTCTTGAAACACCTTCAGTTGATTATTGATAAGCACAGATCTCCAAATATCTTGGTCATAAAGAATGTAAGGATTACAACATTTCAATGAAAACATTTGGGGTTTCATCATGACCATGTGTTGCCAGAAATTAATTTCATGCCACATCCTACACAAAATATAAGATCCAGTCTGAAATTATTAATACCTTTAAAAAGTTTTTTAAAACAGCACTGAATGTGATATCTAAATTACATCTTTTAAAACAGCACTGTTTTGAACATGGTCATTAAGTCAAGAAAAATTTTCTGTTAACTTCTGTGTTGTCAGTATAATTGCATTTAAGGCGGCAATATATATTTGCAGTATTATTTTTATACATTTCAAGTTATTTATCTACTGTTTTCACATCTTAATTATTTGCTGGTGAACATGATTTGTTACTTTTTTATGAACAGTTTACTTACACAAAAATGTTTGATTTCTGTGTTATTTGTAAAAATGAGCTATGGTCAAGTATTTCAGTTTAATAGAGATCACCATGGTATTTCCCCTATTTTTAGCTTATCTGTTTCAAAGAAAAACTCGAGCTATTATGATCGCTAGGTCGTCTTCGTTATCGTGCAAAAACTTTGATATAGCCCGTTACTGAAACACTTAAAGGTATCACCACAAAACTTGGAATACTTGCTTATAATGAAAAGGTGCAGTTGTAAGACAATTGGCATTATTCTGAAATATATTTTTGGAGTTAAACCCCTTTTTATGCCCCCGAAGGGAGGCATATAGTAATCACACTGTCCGTCCTGTAGAATCTTGTCCTCGCTTCAACTCCAAAACCTCTTGAGGGATTTCATTGAAACTTAACAGGAGTGTTTGTCACCAAGTTTTGTTGTGCATATCATCAGGAGATTCGCCTTGATTTATTTTTGGCAGAGTTATGGGCACTTAGTCATTTTTTTACTCTGAAATCGTGACCTCGCTTCATCTCCAAAAGCACTTGAGGGATTTCAATGACAAAACCGCTTGAGGTCAATTTCCAGTGACAGCTCTTGTTAACTTAGAATTTTTGTCAAAATTGATTATTAAGTGGAATGATTTCAAATCTGTCAAAGGTATCAATATGAAAGTTGAAATATTTGCTTATTATGACAAGGCATAGTTGTAAGACAAGGGGCATTACTCTGAAAGCTGTTTTTAGAGTTCTGCACCATTTCAGCTTGAATGTTTGTTGAAATGGGTTACTGATATAGAAAATTTTAAAAACTGTCAAAAATATTGTATTCATTCTTGGCATACTTATACTGATGACAAGGCACAAGGAACATTACTAAGTGGTCAGTGTTTCTAGAGTTATGCCCCTTTTTCACATGGAAAGTAAGCTTTTCTATAAATACTAATATCTTGAACATTAATAATAAAAAAGTTATTCATCTTAAGTGAAGTGCATAACAGCAATTATTGAATAGCTCTGTAACACTCTTGAAATCAATTTTATTAAGTCGTTGCTCTTAACATAAGAGCATTGCCTACGCATGCGATGCTCTTATTAGATGACAGTGGTATCTCCCCTCACATCCATATGTCACAACTCAGAAAATACTTCAGGGATTGAGTTTATACTTTATACAATGGTCACACTTATGTGACAAGGAAGTCTGAACAAAGACTCTACCTTGGCTCATTTTTGGATTATCTCCATTACTTTTATGTTAAAACTATGTTTTTCTAGAGCATATCTAAAAAGCAATTGAAAAAATTGATATGATTCTTATCACATGGGTGCAGGTGACAAATAACAATCTTCACACATTATAACTTTCGCTTCTGACAGTACTCTCTGTGCTTTGATTAGTACAGGTCTGGTGTAACATTATAAAATGCAGGTCAAGTTTGAATTTGGGTTCAGACCACTAAATTTGTACAGAGTTATGGCCCCTTTTCATCTTAAGTTTTGCAAAATAAATCATTTCCAGATGATAACTGTTTAAGGAGTCAATGGATTTAAAGTATTTTGGGTACACAGATGTAACATCATTAAATACAGGTGGAATTCAAATTTGGGTTCAGACCACTAAATTTTTACATAGTTATGGCTTTTTTTTTTTAGCTCACCTGTCACATAGTGACAAGGTGAGCTTTTGTGATCGCAATTTGTCCTGCGTCCGTCCGTCCATCCGTAAACTTTTACTTTAAACGACATCTTCCCATATACCGCTGAGCCAATTTCATCCAAACTTCCCATGAATGTTTCTTGGGTGGTCCCCTTTAAAAATTGTTCAAAGAATTGAATTCCATGCAGAACTCTGGTTGCTATGGCAACTTAAAGGAAAAACTTTGAAAATCTTCTTGTCTGAAACCACAAGGCCTAGAGCTTAGATATTTGGCATTTAGCACCCTCTAATGGAACTCTACAAAAATTGTTCAAATTATTTCCCTGGGGTCAAAATTGGCCCAGTCCCAGGGGTCACTTCCTTTTACATAGACTTATATAGGAAATCTTTAAAAATCTTCTTCTCAGAAACCACAGTGCCTACAGCTTTGATATTTGGTATGTAGCATTGTCTAGTGGATGTCTACCAAGTTTGTTCAAATTATGTTCCCTGGGTCAAAATTGGCCAAGCCCCAGGGTTCTCTTGGTTTACATATAGTTATATAGGAAAAACATGAAAAATCATTTTTCTCCAAAACTAATAGGACTAGACCTTAGATATTTGGTGTGGAGTATTGTGTAGATAACTTTTACCAGTATTATTTATATGTTGGCCCTGGGGTCAAAATTGGCCCTGCCCCGGGGGCCCTTAATATGTAAAAAAGGAAATCTTGAAAAATCTTCTTCTCAGAAACCACAATGCCTACAGCTTTGATATTTGGTATGTAGCATTGTCTAGTGAATGTCTATCAAGTTTGTTCAAATTATGTCCCCTGGGTCAGAATTGGCCACGCCCCAGGGTTCTCTTGGTTTACATATAGTTATATAGGAAAAACATGAAAAATCATTTTTCTCCAAAACTAATAGGACTAGACCTTAGATATTTGGTGTGGAGTATTGTGTAAAGAACCTTTACCAGTATTGTTTATATGTTGGCCCTGGGGTCAAAATTGGCCCCGCCCCAGGGGCCCTTAATATGTAACAAAGGCAATCTTTAAAAATCTTCTTACTGGAAACCTCAATGCCTACAGATTAGATATTTGGTATGTAGCATTGTCTAGTGTATGTCTACCAAGTTTGTTCAAATTATGTCCCCTGGGTCAAAATTGGCCATGCCCCAGGGTTCTCTTGGTTTACATATAGTTATATAGGAAAAACATAAAAAATCATTTTTCTCCAAAACTAATAGGACTAGACCTTAGATATTTGGTGTGGAGTATTGTGTAGAGAACCTTTACCAGTATTGTTTATATGTTGGCCCTGGGGTAAAAATTGGCCCCACCCCAGGGGGCCCTTAATATGTAAAAAAAGGCAATCTTTAAAAATCTTCTTACTGGAAACCTCAATGCCTACAGCTTTGATATTTGGTATGTAGCAATGTCTAGTGATTGTCTACCAAGTTTGTTCAAATTATGTTCCCTGGGTCAAAATTGGCCAAGCCCCAGGGTTCTCTTGGTTTACATATAGTTATATAGGAAAAACATTAAAAGTCATTTTTCTCCGAAACTAATAGGACTAGACCTTAGATATTTTGTGTGGAGTATTGTGTAGATAACCTTTACCAGTATTGTTTATATGTTGGTCCTGGGGTCAAAATTGGCCACGGCCCGGGTGGCCCTTAATATGTAAAAAAGGCAATATTTAAAAATCTTCTTACTGGAAATCTCAATGCCTACAGCTTTGATATTTGGTATGTAGCATTGTCTAGTGGATATTTACCATGTTTGTTCAAATTATGTCCCCTGGGTCAAAATTGGCCACGCCCCAGGGTTCTCTTGTTTAACATTGATTTATATAGGAAAAACATGAAAAATAATTTTTCTCCAAAACAAATAGGTGTAGACCTTAGATATTTGGTGTTGAGTATTGTGTAAAGAACCTTTACCAATATTGTTTAAATGTTGGCCCTTGGGTCAAAATTTGCCCCACCCCGGGGGCCCTTAATATGTTAAAAAGGAAATCTTTAAAAATCTTCTTGTCTGAAACCACAAGGCCTTGAATTTTAAAATTTGACATGAAGCAAGCTTTATCAAGCTTTTTCAAATTATTGGATTAGGTTAGAGGTCACGGAGGCTAAAAATAGATTTATCTACTGTACCTCATAAAGCCTTCGGTTATAGACCAATATCTTTGATATTCAGTATATAGGTTCCTTGCATGGACCTCTACCCATGGGTAGGGTTTGAGGTCACTGGGTCAGGGTCAAGGTCACCATAGCTTATAATAGATATTTCTACTTTCTGTCATAGAGCCTTTATTTATTGACTGATATTTTACATATTTGGTTTGTAGGCACTTATATATTTTCAATTAAAAAATGAAATACTGCTTAACAGCAAACCTACAGCCAAAGTACTCAGGTGAGCGATCCAGGGCCATCATGGCCCTCTTGTTCAATGAGGGACATTCCTGATCACAAATTATCTCCTTTACTCAGATAACATCAAAGGTAGACCAAATAGCACATTGGTCCTTTCAGTTTGAATCCTCTGACTTTATCCTTGTTTCTAACTGTGATGGTCTTGACTTTTAGTTGTGAAAATTGTCACTTATAAATTAAATAAAAAGTTAGGATTATCAAAGAACAAAGATAATGGTGTTAACAAAACACTAATTTAAATTTATTGTGTAATCTGACTACCACTGTTGTAAATAATTAGGTTTAATTATCACCATATAAAAAAAGAAAATAGCAATAAAAGCAGAGGAATCCAAATGGAAGGACCAAAGTAATATCAGAGAGTATTCAGGGTAGATAATCAACTAATGTCCCCCATTTTGCACAAAAAAATGGTTTACACATGATAATCCTTTAAGGTGTCTCTGGATTGAAATTATTTTGATGAAACAACATAAAGTACAGGTCGAGCTTGAATTTGGATTCAAACCACTAAATATTTACATAGTTATTGTCATCTGTATTTTGCAAAGAGATGGTTTCTAGATGATAACTGTTTAAGGATTCAATGGATTGTAATTTTATTTGTACTCAAATGTAACATCATTAAATACAGGTTGATTTCAAATTTGGGCACAGACCACAAAATGTTAACATAGTTTTGGTTTCTTTTCATTTTACCAGTTTCAAACTTGTTTTGATGATTTAAAATCTTACTAATACAATTATCTGTACATTGTTGTCTTTCTTTTCACTAGAGATAATTTCTTTTTACATGTTTCTTTTTGCCACAAAAGTAATTCCCGTCTCCATCAATGATATCAGTTGGGGTTTTAATCTCATTCAGCGATAGCTCTAGTTTTTTGGTAGTTTTTCTTTTTCTTATACTGGCTGTTATGCAGAAAAGAGTGTTGATGTTGCATTTCTTTGGTCAAAATCAAAGGTTAATGATGAATCTAAACTGCAACTCATAAAAAATATTTTACATAAGCATAGTATTACTTATAATACCAAATTTGAATACCCCATATACAACAGCCAGAGTTCTAAACAAAGGCCTGCATAGACACAATAAAGATACTTCAATATTTGGCCTGCATAGACACAATAAAGATACTTAATATTTGGAAGCTTCCTTGTGACTACATAGGCCATATACAGTCTGTCCATTAATAAAACCACCTGCATTAAAACAAATCAATATAGGAACTAGTGATGAATTTAATAGTGGGATTCTACTGTATTGTACAGAAAATGAAACTGTGCTAAATAGTCTGTTAAAAGACATTAAAGTGGTATGCAAGATTCTAGACCTCGGCTTTAACATAGATAAATTGTAAGCTTTTACAGTTTTCTTTTATCCTATCCCATTCATTTCCATGAACCATTGTATATCTTCAGCAACAGAAGCCTGATGGAGTCCAAGATTGTTGGAATACATACTATGGTTGCTGTCTAGATGGCATCACTCCAGCGAAGGGAGAAAATCAAGAGGGTTGCTTCTTGGAAAATTTTGGTATGAGTGAAGATAACTGATTTGATTAGTAGTGAATCAGCAGAGGGGCAAAGGTTTACCCTCAGTATGTCAGCCCATCTGTCCTTCCATTAATTTGTCCCCTGTCAGTCAAGAAAATCTGGATGTTACAGTTCTTAAATAGTGAAGAAGCATAGTTCAAAAACTTGGTATGTTGATAGATAACAGTAAGTAGGTTAAGTGCAGTCATTTCAGTTTTGTCAAGAATTTGTCAGTCTAAAACTTTTTAAGATGATAGATATTGTTTAATCAAAGTTTAACATTTGTTCTACTATTTTTATGCTCCCCAATGGGGATGCATTTAGTTGCCGCTTTGTCTGTCTGTCCCGAAATTTTGTCCAGACAATTTCTCAACAACCACTGGCTTGAATTTACTAAAACTTAATAGGAAGCTTCACTGCCAAGAGGAGCTGTGCATATTAGCAGCCTGTTCCGGTACATTGATTTTTTACAAAGTTATGCCCCTTTAATGCCCTTTCAGTGGACATTTTCTCAGCAACCACTGACTGGAATTCATCAAAACTTCATAGGAAGCTTCACTACCAAGAGGAGGTGTGCATATTACAGGCATGTTCCAGTTCAGTGATTTTTCACAAAGTTATGCCCCTTTGATGCTTTTTAGCTCACCTGTAACATAGTGACAAGGTGAGCTTTTGTGATCACACTCCGTCCGGCGTCCGGTCGTCTGTAAACTTTTCATTCAAACGACATCTCCTCTGAAACCACTGGGCCAAAGTCGATGAAACTTGCCAGGGATGTTCCTTGCATGAAGCTCTTCCAAAGTTGTTCAAAGAATTCAATTCCATGCAGAACTATGGTTGCCATACCAACCTAAAGGAAAAACTTTAAAAATCTTCTTGTCTGAAACCACAAGGCCTAGAGCTTAGATATTTGGCATTTATCGCATGACCATCGCAGTTTTTGTTTGAAAATAGGCGTTCTCTAAATTCCGGTAAAAGAACACTTTGATGTGCTCTAAATGAGGTATTGGTACACTTTCTCGCACATGCCCAGTTTATCATTTTATCATGAACGTGATTGGTTCATTTCCCCAGGAGTTCACAGTTACTTTGGCTGGAAAACATCAGAGGTACCTAATGGGGGTTTAGACCTAAAAATTGCTGTATGTTTTAAAAAAAAAATCACTTTGTGGAAAACTCACGAAACAGCATCCATCTTCAAAGAAAAGCTGTGATGGTCATGCGATAAAACAGTTATAGAATATTATCGAGGACTTTACCGGCTGGTATCAGCGAATTGGGCAACAACAAGGGTCAATCATGGGAAATTAATCTCGAATTAAGATTGACCCTTGTTGTTGCCCCATTCGCTAATACCAGCCTGTAAAGTCCTCGATAATATTCTATAACTAATACTTAGCACCCTCTAATGGAACTCTACAAAAATTGTTCAAATTATTTCCCTGGGGTCAAAATTGGCCCCGCCCCTGAGAAGAAGATTTTTAAAGATTTCATATATAAGTCTATATATTCATTCAAACGACATCTCCTCTGAAATCACTGGGCCAAATTTAATGAAACTTGCCTGGGATGCTCTACCAAGATTTTTAACACTCTAGAGGTAATATTTTTAGTCCAAATAACCTGGAAATCTGTCAGAAAGGTTATTTCAATGATTTCAAGGTTAAATTTGAATATGGGTCATCTGGAGTCAAAAACTAGGTCACAGAGCCCAAAAATAGAAAAAACTTGTTAACACTCTATAAGCTACTTTTCAGTGAAAATATTTTCGAAATTTGTCAGAAAGATTGTTTTAATGATTTCTAGCTCAGATTCGAATATAGGTCAAAAACTAGGTCACAGACCCCAAACATGGAAAACCTATTTAACACTCTAGAGGTAACATTTTCAGTCCAAATAACCTTGAAATTTGTCAGGAAGATTGTTTCAATGATTTTTAGCTCAGTTTTGAATATTGGTTATATGGGGTCAAAAACTAGGTCACAGGGCCAAAAAGTAGAAAAACCTTGTTAATGCTCTAGAGGTTACATTTTCAGTCCAAATAACCTTGAAATTTGTCAGAAAGGTTGTTTCAATGATTTCTAGCTCAGATTTGGATATGGGTCATCTGGGATCAAAAACTAGGTCACAGAGCCCTAAAATGTAAAAACCATTTTAACACACCAGAGGTTACATTTTCAGTCCAAATATCCTGGAAATTTGTCATACAGGTTGTTTTGATGATTTCTAGATCAAGTACTAATATATAAGTACTTGAATCATAAGTACCCCCCCCCCCCCCCCCCCCCCCCATCATTCACACAACACAATTAACCACAATTTAAAATAACTTTGCATAAATGTGTGGCACAATTAGACGAAGTGTCATGCACAAGACCTGGGTCTCTAGCTCAAAGGTCAAGGTCACACTTAGGCTTCAAATGTCATTTTTTGAGATAATGCAGTGATGGTCATGTCCGGTCTGTATCTTTGTCATTCACGATTGGATTTTAAAATAACTTGGCATAAATGTGTGTCACATTATGACGACATGTCATGCGCAAGACCTGGGTCTGTAGTTCAAAGGTCAAGGTGACAGACTTCAAAGGTCATTTTTGGGATAATGCAGTGATGGTCGTGTCGGGTCTGTTTCTTTAGCATTCATGATTGGATTTTAAAATAACTTGACATAAATGTGTGGCACAATTAGACGATGTGTCATGCGCAAGACCTGGGACTCTAGCTCAAAGGTCAAGGTCACACTTAGGCTTCAAAGGTCATTTTTTGAGATAATACAGTGATGGTCGTGTCCGGTCTGTATCTTTGTCATTCACGATTGGATTTTAAAATAACTTGGCATAAATGTGTGTCACATTATGACGACATGTCATGCACAAGACCTGGGTCTGTAGTTCAAAGGTCAAGGTGACACTTAGGCTTCAAATATCATTTTTTTCATGATAATGCAGTGATGGTCCTGTCTGGTCTGTTTCTTTTTCATTTATGGATAGATTTTAAAATAATCAGGATCTTGCTTAGACCATGTGTACACCACTGGATTAACTGCAGACTGTAGGATAGTTTAGTGCTACTACAGTGACCTCTACTGGGTTTCCTGCTCAGTTGAATGTACTGAATGATGTCTGACACCAGTAACCTAAACTTCATTGGGGTTAGGGGTATAATAATTGGTTAATTGTTTACATTTTACTTAACTATTGCCAAGCCAAATGACAGATATCCATTTCTGTTCACTTCACTTTCCTATAAATACTAGGCCTTTATTATTATTGGTTAAAGATTGTCCCTCGTATTCTAATCATAATGTTTGTTTACAACAGCATTATTTTCTTTTAATTTTCAACATCTGTATGACTACCAGTGGGAGTTTCTAAAATTCATATTTGATCTAGCCTGCTGCAGTTATTTTATACTAAATTTCATAACAGTTTCTTCATTACAGTCTACATAAAGTTTGAAATCTTCATCTCTTTTTCTTTTGAAAATGCTACATTTGAAAAAGACATCTACATTTCAGAAAAGGTAAACCTTAATAGACATGGAGAATGCAGAATATATCGTACAAATATTATGTTATTAAAGACTTTGTGTCTACTAATACTGTCCATCTGTCCGTCCATTTTGTCTGGAGCATAACTTGAAAACCCCTGGATATAATTTGTTTAAACTGCACACAGTGGTAGAGGGCATTGACGCGGAGTGCAGTGCCAAAGAATCATAACTCTATTTTGCCCTGTTTTCGAATTATCTCCCATTTTAAAAAAATTCTTGTCCAGAGCATAACCTGAAAACCCTTGGAGATAATTTGTTTAAACTGCACACAGTGGTAGAGGGCATTGATGCGGAGTGCAGTGCCAAAGAACCATAACTCTATTTTCGCCCAGTTTTTGAATTATCTCCCCTTTTAGAAAAATCTTGTCCCGAGCATAACCTGAAAACCCTTGGAGATAATTTGTTTAAACTGCACACAGTGGTAGAGGGCATTAAGGCGGAGTGCATTGCCAAAGAACATTAACTCTGTTTTGCCCCGTTCTTGAATTATCTCCCATTTTAAAACTTGTACGGAGCATAACTAGAAAACTTTATGAGATAATTACTTTAAACTTCACACACTGGTACTGACCTGCCTTTTACAAAATGTTGTCTGGAGCTTTACTTAGACACTATAGCTGATAATGAGTTTAAACTTAACATAGTGGTAGATGGCAGAGAGAATGAGTGCAGGGCACATAAAGCATATCTAAATTTTCCCCCGATTTTGAATTATCTCCCTTGCAGACTGAAAAAGATATAATTGGTAAACATTCACTTTACATCTTTATTTGTTTATGAAAAATAAAACGTGCCCACTTTATGACTTTGCCTGTATGTTCTTGCCTTGCACATGTCTCCTGTTTCGGGGAGAATATGTCTGTTTTACTGATCGCCTTGTTCAACTTAAATTTTCTTGGTTAACCTTTTTAGCTCACCTGAATGAGCTTTTGTCATATCCCAATGTTCGGTGTGCGTCGTGAGGCGTCAACAATTTCATATAACGACATCTTCACTGAAACCACTGGGCCAAATTTAATGAAACTCGCATGGGATGTTCCTTGCATGAAGCTCTTCCAAAGTTGTTCAAAGAATTCAATTCCATGCAGAACTCTGGTTGCTATGGCAACTTAAAGGAAAATTTTTGAAAATCTTTTGTCTGAAACCACAAGGCCTAGAGCTTAGAAATTTGGTATGAGGCATCATCTAGTGGACCTCTACCAAGATTGTTCATATTATGGCCCTGGGGTCAGAACTGGCCCCACCCTGGGGGTCACATAATTTACATAGGGTTATGTAGGGAAAACCTTAAAAATCTTCTGATAAGAAACTACAAGGCATGGAGCTTAGATATTTGGTGTTGAGCATTGTCTACTAGACCTCTACCAAGATTGTTCAAATTATGGCCCCTGGGTCAAAATTGGCTCCGCCCAAGGGGTCACATTTTTTACATAGAGTTATATAGTAAATTCTTTAAAAATCTTCTTGTCAGAAAATGCAAGGCCTGGAGCTTAGATATTTGGTATTAGGCATCATCTAGTGGACCTCTACAAAGATTCCTGGGTCAAAATTGGCCACGCCACAGGGTTCTCTTGGTTTACGTATAGTTATATAGGAAAAACATTAAAAGTCATTTTTCTCCGAAACTAATAGGATTAGACCTTAGATATTTGGTGTGGAGTATTGTGTAGAGAACCTTTACCAGTATTGTTTAAATGTTGGCCCTGGGGTCAAAATTGGCCCCGCCCCAATAGCCCTTAATATGTAAAAAAGGCAATCTTTAAAAATCCTCTTACTGGAAACCTCAATGCATACAGCTTAAATATTTGGTATGTAGCATTGTCTAGTATATGTCTACCATGTTTGTTCAAAATTGGCCATGCCCCAGGGTTCTCTTTCTTTACATAGATTTATAAAGGAAAAACATGAAAAATAATTTTTCTCCAAAACAAATAGGTTTAGACCTTAGATATTTGGTGTTGAGTATTGTGTAAAGAACCTTTACCAGTATTGTTTAAATGTTGGCCCTGGGGTCAAAATTTGCCCCGCCCCGGGGGCCCTTAATGTGTAAAAAAGGAAATCTTTAAAAATCTTCTTGTCTGAAACCACAAGGCCTATAATTTTAAAATTTGGCATGAAGCAAGCTTTATCAAGCTTTTTCAAAGTATTAGATTAGGTTAAAGGTCACGGAGGCTAAAAATAGATTTATCTATTGTACCTCGTAAATCCTTCATTTATAGACCAATATCTTTGATATTCAATATATAGGTTCCTTGCATGGACCTCTACCCATAGGTAGGGTTTGAGGTCACTGGGTCAAGGTCAAGGTCACCATAGCTTATAATAGATATTTCTACTTTCTGTCATAGAGCCTTTATTTATTGACTGATATTTTACATATTTGGTTTGTAGGCACTTATATATTTTCAATTAAAAAATGAAATACTGCTTAACAGCAAACCTACAGCCAAAGTACTCAGTTTAGCGATCCAGGGCCATCATGACCCTCTTGTTTATTCAGCAGCTTTGAAACTTGCCGAAACTTGCAATAATTTTACAGATCTGAACAAGAAATAAAAGGATCTTAAATGTTTCCAAGTTGCACATCATAAACAGTCAACTTACTGATGAAATAATTTGAATACCATTTAAAACAGTAACAGCTCTCCTCAATTTGCCATTCACAAACATACATGTACCAATCTCTTAAGAAAACTAAAGTTTTTTAGCTAACCTGAGTATTTGGCTCAAGTGAGCTATTGTGACCGGACTTTGTCCGTCGTCCATCAACAATTTTTTTTTCAAACGACATCTCCTCTGAAACCTCTGAGCCAAATTTGATGAAACTTGCCTGGGGTGTTCCTTGCATGAAGCTCTACCAAAGTTGTTTAAAGAATTCAATTCCATCAAGAACTCTGGTTGCTACATGTATGGCAACTTAAAGGAAAACCATTGAAAATCTTCTTGTCTGAAACCACAAGGCCCTGAGCCTTAAGATTTGGTATGTAGCATTGTCTAGTGGACCTCTATTAAGTTTGTTCAAATTATGCACCTGGGGTCTAATTTGGCCCCACCCTGGGGGTCAATGGATTTTACATAGGCTTATATAGTGAAACTTTAAAAAAAAAAAAATCTGAAACCACAAGGCCCTGAGCCTTAAGATTTGGTATGTAGCATTGTCTTGTGAACCTCTAACAAGTTTCTTCAAATTATGCCCCTGGGATCAAATTTGGCCCCGCCCTAGGAGTCAACTTATTTAACATAGTGAAACTTTAAAAATCTTCTTGTCTGAAATCACAAGGCCCTGAGCCTTAAGATTTGGTATGTAGCATTGTCGTGTGGACCTCTACCAAGTTTGTTCAAATTATGCCCCTGGGAATAAATTTGGCCCCTACCCTGGAGTCAATGGATTTTACATAGGCTTATATAGTAAAATTTTGAAAATCTTCTTGTCTGAATCCACAAGGCCCCGAGATCTAAGATTTGGTATATAGCATTGTCAAGTGGACCCCTACCAAGTTTGTTCAAATTATGCCCCTGGGGTCATATTTGGCTCCACCTCGGAGGTCAATTGATTTTGCATAGGGAAAACTTTGAAAATCTTCTTGTCTGAAACCAAATGGGCCTTAGCCTTAAGATTTAGTATGTAGTATTGCCTATTGGACCTCTACCAAGTTTGTTCAAATTATGCCCCTGGGGTCAAATTTAGCCCCAGCCTGGGGTCACTGGTTTTACAAAGGCTTATATAGTGAAAACTTTGAAAATCTGCTTGTAGAAGGAGAGGTAACATTTTCAGTCCAAATAATCTGGAAATTTGTTAGACATGTTGTTTCTATGATTTCTAGCTCAAGTTCAAATATGGGTCATCTGGGTTCAAAAACTAGGTCACAGAGTCCAAAAATAGAAAAACCTTGTTAACACTCTAGAGGTAACATTTTCAGTCAAAATATCCCAGAAATTCATCAGAAAGATTGTTCTGATGATTTCTAGCTCAAGTTCGAATATGGGTCATCTGGGGTCAAGAACTAGGTCACATAGCCCAATTATGAAAAAAACCTTGTTAACACTCTAGAGGTAACATTTTCAGTCCAAATAACCTGGAAATCTGTCATAAAGGTTGTTTCAATGATTTCTAGATTAAATTTGAATATGGTTCATCTGGAGTCAAAAACTAGGTCACAGAACCCAAAAATAGCAAAAAAACTTGTTAACACTCTAGAAGCTACTTTTCAGTCCAAATATTCTCAAAATTTGTCAGAAAGGATGTTTTAATGATTTCTAGCTCAGATTTGTATATAGGTCATCTGGGGTCAAAAACTAGGTCACAGACCCCAAATATGGAAAAACTTTGTTAACACTCTAGAGGTAACATTTTCAGTCCAAATAACCTTGAAATTTGTCAGAAAAATTGTTTCAGTGATTTCTAGCTCATTTTGAATATGGGTTATCTGGGGTCAAAAACTAGGTCACAGGGCCATAAAGTAGAAAAACCTTGTTAATGCTCTAGAGGTTACATTTTCAGCCCAAAGATCCTGAAAATTTGTCAGAGAGGTTGTTTCAATGATTTCTAGCTCAGATTTGGATATGGGTCATCTGGGATCAAAAACTAGGTCACAGAGCCCTAAAATGTCAAAAACCGTTTTAACACTCCAGAGGTTACATTTTCAGTCCAAATATCCTGGAAATATGTCAGACAGGTTGTTTTGATGATTTCTAGCTCAAGTATTAATATGGGTCATCTTTGGTCCAAATATGGAAAAACCTTGTGTACTCTCTAGAGTTAAGATTTTAATTTCAAATAACCTTGAAATTTGTCAGAAAGGTTGCTTCTACCATTTTTAGCTCAAGTTTGAATATGGGTCATCTGGAGTCAAAAACTCGGTCACAGAGCCCAAATATCGAAAAACTTTGTAAACACTCTAGAGGCTACATTTTCAGTCAAAATGTCCTGGAAATTTGTCAGAAAGGTTGTTTTGGTGATTTCTAGCTCAAGTTTGGATATGGATCATCTGGGATCAAAAACTAGGTAACAGAGCCCAAATATCAAAAAACCTTGTTAACACTCTAGAGGCTGCATTTTCAGTCCAGATAACCTGGAAATTTATCAGAAAGATTGTTTCAATAATTTCTAGGTCAAGTTCGAATATGGGTCATCTGGGGTCAATTAACCAGGTCCATAGCAACATTGTTAAAAGCAGTCATATTCAGGTGAGCGATACAGGGCCATCATGGCCACCTTGTTGATATTTGGTGTGTGAATGAAATTGTTGCAGTTGTTTTCAGGTGAGCGATAAAAGGGCCATCATGGCCCTCTCGTTATGTGGAATTGTATAGTTCAAATAATGTCCCTGGGTCAAACTTGGCCTTGCCCAAAGGGTCCTATTTGTATGAAATATAAGATCTTTGGAAATCTTCAATTCAGAAACTGTGATTTTGCTTCTGATGTTTGCATAACAGCAAACCCAAAACCAAAGTATTCAGCTGAGCAATCCAAGGCCATCATGGCCCTCTTGTTTTATTATATGTGCAGCAATTTGGGTGGGGGTGTTGGGGGACCATGCAAGCTCTGCTCCCCTCTGAATCTTGCCATGTGCTTGGACAAAATGTTCTTAGACAATAAAAAAGTTATTAATAGTACTTTTTCTAAGAAAAGTAAATGATGTTAAAATTGTGTCCAATTTTTCAGATCAGAAACTGGTGCGTGTTGGGGGGAGACAGATTCTTAAATGTGCCAAGTTACTGGAACAGGACCATACGTACATACTGGAATGGATGAAGCATGGACAAGCCCATCCAGTATATAAGCAATACAGGTCAGTCTGTTACAGGCTAACCAGTCAAGACTGCTGTATGGAGTTTCTTTTACATATATTATAAGGATGTTCCTTCTGTATAGTTTATCTGGCTGCTTCCTGCAATTCTTATCATTTCCTATATTTGTGCTGAGAAATTCACAGTCAGATTACACAGCAGTCATTACTTCAATCTCCAAAAAGTAAAACTTTAATGTAAATCCAAACTGTTTGTGAACTTTCAGTTTGAGTCAATTTGTTTGAATTTATGCAATAATAATGGGGGTTGAAAGTTTACAGATACTAAAGTGAGGTTTTCAAGTTTTGTATGTACAATCTGCAGATGGAAGTGGGAATCTTATAGGACTTCTCTCCCTGAAGTAAACCCAAACTTTGTTGGTCGTGTAAGAATTATTGATGAAACATCACTGGAGATCAGCCAGGCACAGAAATCAGACAGTGGACTGTATACATGTACATTACTGCTTCCACAGAATCAGTCAGACAGCAGACATTACCGTAACCAAGTGTTCCTGGATGTAAGAGGTAAGGTAGCTAAATAATTACTAAATCACTTCATGGCAAGCTACCAGTTTTCCTCTGTAACCTACATCATTGATTATAATTCCTATGAGATTGTTGATACAGAAAAATTTGGTCTGAATAGTCCTTCTTTCACAGAAAGTAATTATGTGCCTCAGTTTTTGTTCTACAAAGGTGTTGTAAGAGAAGATGTTGTATTCATTGTTTATTGACTTATTATTTCTTTACTAAGGTCAACCTGTTGATCTTTTTCACAGTGACAGTTTCTCACAGACATTGCTTTTTACTTTGTTTCCACTGAATAAGTTCATGTAGGTCAGCTGTTACTTATAAATATTTCAACACCTGTAGTAACTACTTGTCTAGGTGCTAGATTTTCAAGGAAAGGTAAGACAGTGTTGTGTAGATAGTAGAGCTATAGTATTTTTATGGGATTGCTTTACTTCTATTGGTTTTTAGTTCATCTGAGCACAAAGTGCTCAGGGTGAGCTTTTTGGATAGGTGACCATCCTTGTTTGTCCATCATCAACATTTTCATTTATACAACATTATCTCCTAAACCACTGTATTAATTTAAACCAAACTTAACAGAATTGTTCCTCAGGTGGTCCTATTTCAAATTTCTTTTTAATTAAATGGTTCCATTCAGAACTCTGGTTATTATGTTAACCATAAGGAAAAACTGAGAAAATCTTCTCTTCAGAAAAGACTAGCCTGATTTCAAAATAATTTCACAAAATTACCCTTAGGTGGCCCTTTATCAAATTGGATCCCTGAAAACACATGGACTACAGAGGGCGGGGCTTGTTTTCACTATATGACAATATGGAAAACTTTGAAAATCTTCTCCTCAGAAACCACTAACCCAGTTTCAAAATTAATTTCACAAAAATTATACTTAGATAGTTCTTTATCAAGTTACTTGAAACCATTTGGGTCCCTTAAAAAACATGGCCTACAGAGGGCAGGGCCTTTTTTTGCTGAATGTCTTTATGGAAAAATTGGAATATTTTCTCCTCAAAAACCATCAGCCCAATTTTAAAATAATTTCACAAAAATGATATTAGGAAGTTCTTTATCAAATTCCTTGAAACCATTTGGATCCCTTAAAAACATGGCCTACAGAGGGCAGGTCCTGTTTTTACTGAATGACTATATGGAAAACTTTGAAAATCTTCTTCTCAGAAACCACAAGTCTGATTTCAGAATAATTTCACAAAATGGTCCTCAGGTGGCCTTATTAAATTCCTTAAAGCCATTAATTTTGGGTCCCTTAAAAAATCTGGCCTACAGAAGGTGGGGTCTGCTGTATAGTAAACTTTGAAAATCTCCACTTCAGAAAGCACCAGCCTAATTTCAGATTATGTGGCCTTTAATCAAATTCTTTCATGTGGTGTTGGTTTTTTAAAAAAAAAATTTGGTTGACAGGGAAGGGGCTGGGTATCTTTTCAGTATACATCTATATAGAAAACTTTGAATATCTTCTTCTGAAAACAGTTTGCACAATTGCAACACAATTTCCTACAAATGCTGAAACATAACAAAAGATAGCTAACTTTCAGGTGTTACTTGCAGTGTACGCGTCAGTGTCTGTGTCAGAGGTGGTGTCCCATTTTGCTTGTCAAGGACATAACTCTAAAAGTACTGGAAGTATCAACATGAAACTTCATAGATCTCATAGTGAAAAGGTCCAGTGCCAAAGAACTATAACTCTCTTTTGCATAATTTTTGACCTATTGCCCTTTGTAATTTTTAGCTCATCTGAGCACAAAGTGCTCAGGGTGAGCTTTTCTGATAGGTCTTTGTCTGTCCTTTGTCGGTTGTCCATACGTCCGTCCGTCCTTCGTCAACTTTTCATTCAAACGACATCTCCTATGTAACCATTGAGCCAAATTTAATGAAACTTGCCTGGGATGTTCCTTGGATGAAGCTCTATCAAGACTGTTCAAATGGTTCTGGTCCATTACATTTCTAGTTCACTGGAGCTAAAATTAGATTTTAAAAGTTGGATCTTTAAGAATCTTCTTCTCCGAAACCTCAAGGCCTAGAGCTAAGATATTTGCATGGTATGAAGTATCATCTTGGTGGACCTCTACCAATTTTGTTCAAATTATGACCCTGGGGTCAAAACTGACTCCACCCCAGGGGTCAGTTGATTTTACATAGATTTATAAAGGGAAAACTTAAAATCTTCTGGTCAGAAACCACAAGGCCTAGAGTTTAGATATTTGGTGTGCAGCATTGTCCAGTGGACCTCTACCGAGTTCGTTCAAATCATGGCCCCTGGGTGAAAAATGGTCCTGCCCCAGGGGTCACATGTTTTACATAGAGTTATATAGGGATAGCTTTCAAAAATCTTCTTGTCTGAAACAGCAAGGCCTAGTGTTTAGATTTTTTATGTGTAGCATTTTCTAGTGGACCTCTACTAAGTTTTTTCAAATCATTGCAACTGGGTCAAAATAGGCCCTGCCCCAGGGGTCACTTGTTTACATAGAGTTATATAGGAAAAAGTTTAAAAAATCTTGACATCAGAAAACAAAAGGCATACAGCTAAGATATTTTGTATGTAGCATTGTCTAGAGGACCTCTACCAAGTTTGTTCAAATCATGGCCCCTGGGTCAAAAATGGCCTTGCACCAGTGGTCACATATTTACATAGAGTTATTTAGGAAAATCTTTAAAAATCTTCTTTTCAGATACCACAAGGCCTAGAGTTAAGATATTTGGTGTACAACATTGTCTATTGAACCTCTAAAAAATTTGTTCAAATCATAGCCCCTGGATATTTAATGTCAGCATTGTCTAGTGGACCTTTATCAAGTTTGTTCAAATCATGACCCTGGGGTCAAAACTGGCCCCACCCGGTGGGGGGGGGGGGTGGTCATTTGATTTTACACGAGGACTTATATAGGGAAAACTTAAAAAATCTGCTGCTATGAAACACAAAGGGCTTCCCTTCAATTGATTGTTTTTAGCTCACCTGAGCACAAAGTGCTCAAGGTGAGCTTTTGTGATCGCCTGATGTCCGTCGTCCGTGCGTGCGTGCGTCATCAACTTTTACTTCAAACAACTTTTTCTCCTGAACTGCTGGACCAATCTTGCTAAAACTTGGCAGAAATGTTACTTGCATAAAGCTTTACCAAAATTATTCAAATGGTTCAGGTCCATTGCATTTCTAGGCCACAGGAGCTAAAAATAGATTTTCAAAGTTGGAACTTTAAAAATCTTCTTCTCCGAAACCACAAGGCCTGGAGCTTAGATATTTGGTATGAAGCATCATCTAGTGAACCTCTACCAAGTTTGTTCAAATTATGACCGTGGGGTCAAACCTGACCCCATCACAGGGGTCAGTTGATTTTACATAGATTTATATAGGGAAAACTTAAAAAATCTTCTTGTCAGAAACCACAAGGCCTAGAGTTTAGATATTTGGTGTGCAGCATTGTCCAGTGGACCTTTACCAAGTTTTTTCAAATCATCGCTTCTGGGTCAAAAATGGCCCAGCCCCGAGGGTCACATGTTTTACAGAGAGTTATATAGGAAAAACTTTAAAAAATCTTCTTGTCAGAAACTGCAAGGCCTAGAGTTTAGATATTTGGTGTGCAGCATTGTCCAGTGGACCTCTACCAAGTTTGTTCAAATCATGGCTCCTGGGTCAAAAATGGCCTCGCCCCAGGGGTCAAATGTTTTATATAGAGTTATGTAGGAAAAACTTTAAAAAAACTTCTTGTCAGAAACCGCAAGGCCTAGAGTTTAGATATTTAGTGTGGAGCATTGTCCAGTGGACCTCTACTAAGTTTCTTCAAATCATAGCCACTGGGTCAAAATAGGCCCCACCCCGGGGGTCAATTGATTTTACATAGGCTTAAATGTATATAGGAAATCTTCAAAAGTCTTCTTCTCAGAAACCAGAATGCCTACAGCTTAGATATTTGGTATGTAGCATTGTCTAGTAGACCTCTATCAAGTTTGTTCAAATTATGTCCCCTGGGTCAAAATTGGCCACGCCCCAGGGTTCTCTTGATTTACAAATAGTTATATAGGAAAAACACGAAAAATCATTTTTCTCCGAAACTAATAGGACTAGACCTTAGATATTTGGTGTGGAGTATTGTGTTGAGAACCTTTACCAGTATTGTTTATATGTTGGCCCCGGGGTCAAAATTGGCCCACCCTGGGGGCCCTTAATATGTAAAAAAGGCAATCTTTAAAAATCTTCTTACTGGAAACCTCAATGCATACAGCTTAGATATTTGGTATGCAGCATTGTCTAGTGGATATCTACCAAGTTTATTCAAATTATGTCCCCTGGGTCAAAATTAGCCATGCCCTAGGGTTCTCTTGGTTTACATATAGTTATATAGGAAAAACATGAAAAATCATTTTTCTTCCAAACTAATAGGACTAGACCTTAGATATTTGGTGTGGAGTATTGTGTTGAGAACCTTTACCAGTATTGTTTATATGTTGGCCCCGGGGTCAAAATTGGCCCCGCCCGGGGGCCCTTAATATGTAAAAAAGGCAATCTTTAAACATCTTCTTACTGGAAACCTCAATGCTTAGATATTTGGTATGCAGCATTGTCTAGTGAACCTCTACCTAGTTTGTTTGAAAAATGTCCCCGGGGTCACCATTGGCCCTGCCCGAGGGGTCACAAGTTTTAAATAGCAGTATAGAGGAAAATCTTTAAAAATCTTCTTGTCTGAAACCACAAGGCCTAGAATTTTAAAATTTGGCATGAAGCAAGCTTTATCAAGCTTTTTGAAATTATTAGATTAGGTTAAAGGTCACGGAGGCTAAAAATAGATTTATCTACTGTACCTAATAGAGCCTTCATTTATAGACCATTATCTTTGATATTTAGTATATAGGTTCCTTGCATAGACGTCTACCCATGGGTAGGGTTTGAGGTCACTGGGTCAAGGTCAAGGTCACCATAGCTTATGATAGATATTTCTACTTTCTGTCATAGAGCCTTTATTTATTGACTGATATTTTACATATTTGGTTTGTAGGCACTTACATATTTTCAATTAAAACATGAAATACTGCTTAACAGCAAACCTACAGCCAAAGTACTCAGGTGAGTGATCCAGGGCCATCATGGCCCTCTTGTTATGTCTTGCCCCCCTCCCCCCCTTTCTGATGGAGATATATTGTTTTTGCCCTGTCCATGGGTGTCTGTTTGTCTGTCTGTCTGTCTGTCACACTTTGTTTCCTTTCCATAACTTGAGTACCATTTGACCCAAGGCCTTCATACTTCAAAGGGTTATTTCCCTTATTGAGTAGAAAAAAACCCTTTTGTTTTTTGAGACAGTAGGTCAAAGATCAAGGTCAGAGTGACCTCTAGAGTGAAAATCGTTCCCTGTCAATAACAGGAGTATTATTTCACCCAGAACCTTCAAACTTCATAGGATGATTGCTTTTACTAAATAGAAGAATCATATTGTTTTGGGGCTAGTATGTCAAAGATCAAAGTCACAGGGACCTGTAGAGTGAAAAGTTTTTCTGCAGAGTAACTGTAGTACCATTACACCCAGAGCCTTCAAACTTTATAGCATAATTGTATTAGAAGAACCCTATTGCTTTTAGGGTCCATAGGTCAAAGGTTAAGTTAACAGGGACCTCTAGAGTGAAAACTGTTTTTGTGCAGTTATTGGAGTACCATTTTACCCAGAGCCTTCAAACTTCATAGGATGATTGTCTTTACTCAGGAAAAGAACCCTATCATTTTTTGGGTCAGTAGGTCAAAAGTCAAGGTCACAGGGACCTGTAGAGTGAAAACTATTTCTGCTCAGTAACTGGAGTACCATTACACCCAGAACCTTCAAACTTCATATTGTAATTATATTAGAAGAACCCTATTGTTTTTCGGGTCTGTAAGTCAAAGGTCAAGTTCACTGGGACCTGTAGAATAAAACCATTTCTGCTAAAATATTTGAGTACCATCACACCCAGAATCTTCAAACTTATTGCAAACTTATTCAAACTTGCAAACAATGAACACCCATAACAACCAATAATGATACTTGTAACATGAGCAATGAGACTCAAGTGAGCGATTTAGGGCCATCATGGCCGTCTTGTTGAGTTATTGCCCTTTGTAATTTTTCACATTTAATTCTTGTCTGGGGCCTATAAATTCCCCATTCCATAGAAAAAAAGTTAAATAACTGGTATGCTATCGTCAAGCGCCACATCTGACTCACGGAGTTCTAGTTAGTTCTTAGAAATGGCCCAATCTTTGCAGTTAATGCCTATAATGCTTTTAAATGGGTAAAATTTTCTTGCCTCAGAAACAGATACCATTTTAGCCTCAAAATCCTGACATCAATTTCTTGTAAAAAGTATTTTGCTTTATTTACAAAAATATTTTCAATATTTTTAGCTGCTGGGTATGTATATTACTGGACATGTTTGATTAGCTATTTTTAACTCACCTGAGCACAACATGCTCAAGGTAAGCTTTTGTGATCCCCCTGTGTCCGTTGTCCGTCGTCGTGCACAGTCAGTCATCAACAATTTCTTAAAAACGACATCTCCTTTGAAACCACTGCTTGTAAATTAACCAAACTTCACAGAAATGATCCTTGAGTGGTCCCCTTTCAAAATTGTTCAATTGGTTCTGGTCTGTTGCATAAGTAGGTCACAGGGCCAGAAGTGCAAATTAAAAAAATCTTCTTGTCAGGAAGTACAAGGCCCAGAGCTTTGATATTTGGTATATAACATCATCTATAGGTCTTCTACCAAAGTTGTTCAAATTATGCCCCTAGTTTCAAAATTGGCCCTGCCCTGGGGGGTCATAGGTTTTCTTTATATGTATATAGTAAAAACTTAAAAAATCTTCTCCTCTGAAATGACAAAGGCTAGAGCTCAGATATTTAGAATGAAACATTGTCTAGTAGTCCTCTATCAAAGCTGTTCAAATTATGCTTCTAGTGTCAAAATTGGTCCCGCCAGGTCGGGGTCATAGTTCTCCTTATATGTAAAACTTAAAAAATCTTCTTCTCTGAAATGACAAAGGCTAGAGCTTAGATATTTGCCATGAAACATTGTGTATTGGACCTCTCAAATCATAGTCCTGGGGTCAAAATTGGCCATGGCCCAGGGGTCATAGATTTTCCTTAAATACATGTAGTAAAACTTTAAAAAATCTTCTTCTTTGAAAGTGCAAAGGCTAGAGCTTAGATATTTTGCATGAAACATTGTTTAGTGGGCCTCTACAAAGATTGTTCAAATTATAGCCCTAGGATCAAAACTGGTCCCACCCCAGGGGTCATGGGTTTTCCTTATATACATATAGTAAAATCTTTAAAAAGTCTTCTGCTTTAAAACTGCAAAGGCTGGAGCTTTGACATTTTACATGAAACATTGTGTAGAGGACCCCTACAATTATTGTTCAAATTATAGCCCAAGTGTTGAAAATGGCCCTGCCCAGGTGGGGGTGGGGCCATAGTTTTCCTTATATACATAGAGTAAAAACTTTAAAAAACTTCTTCTCTAAAACCACAAAAGCTAGAGCTTAGATATTTGCCATGAAACATTGTCTAGTGAACTTCTTCCAAGTTTGTTCAAATTATATCCCTTGGTTTAAAATTGGGCCTGCCCGGGGGGTCATAGATTTTCATTATATACATGTAGTAAAAACTTATAAGAAAATTATCCTCTGAAGCTTCAAAAGCTAGAGCTTAGATATTTGGCATGAAACATTGTGGATCTGTACAAAGATTGTTCAAAATTATGTTCCTAGGGTCAAAATTGGGGGTCATGGATTTTCATGGGTTTTCTTTATATACATATAAAAAAAAGTGATCTCTGAAACCAAGAAAGCTAGAGCTTAGATATTTGACATGAAACATTGTTTGGCTAACCTATATCAAGTTTGTTTAAATTAAAGCCTTGGGGTCAAAGTTGACCCTGCTCCAGGGGACTCAATGACCTACTTCTTTGTTATTTGATATACAGTAATGAATTTGGACCATGTGCACAGTTTCAGATGTAGATATGAACTTTGATATTAGCTGGCCTAGATTTTGATCTAGTGACCTATTTTCTTGTTTTTAGCTCACTTGAGTGAATGCTCAGGGTGAACTATTGTGATCGCTGGATGTCCGTCGTCTGTCGTCTGTCCGTCGTCTGGCATCTGTCGTCTGTCTGTTCACATTTGCCTTGTGTATGCGATAGAGGCTGTATTTGTGATTGGATCTTTATGAAACTTGGTCAGAATGTTTGTATTGATAAAATCTAGGTTGGGATTGTATATGGGTCATCTGGGGTCAAAAACTAGGTCACGGGGTCCAATCTAAGAAAAACCTTGTGTATGCGATAGAAGCAATATTTTTCATTGGATTTTCCTAATATTTTGTCAGAATGTTTGTCTTGATGAGATCTAGGTTGGGATTGTATATGGGTCATCTGGGGTCAAAAACTAGGTCACGGGGTCCAGTCTTAGAAAAACCTTGTGTATGCGATAGAAGCTGTAATTTTTATCCGATTTTCCTAATATTTGGTCAGAATGTTTGCCTCTATGGTATCTAGGTTGGGATTGTATATGGGTCATCTTGGGTCAAAAACTAGGTCACGGGATCAAATCTTTAAAAAACCTTGTGTATGCGATAGAGGTCATCTTTTCCATTGGATTTTCTTAATATTTGGTCAGAATGGTTGTTTTGATGAGATCAAGGTTGGGATTATTTATTGGTCATCTAGGGTCAAAAACTAGATCATGGGGTCAAATCTTAGAAAAAGCTTGTGTATGTGATAGAAGCTGTATTTTTCATCTGATTTTCCTAATATTTGGTCAGAATGTTTGTTTCTATGGTATCTAGGTTGGGCTTATATATGGGTCATCTGGGGTCAAAAACTAGGTCATGGGGTCAAATCTTAGAAAAACCTTGTGTATAAAATAGAAGCTGTGTTTTCCATTCGATTTTCCTAATATTTTGTCAGAATGTCTTGATGAGTTCAAGGTTGGGATTGAATATGGGTAATCTGGGTTCAAAAACTAGGTCATGGGGTCAAGTCTTAGATAAACCTTTTGTATGCCATAGAGGCTGTATTTTTCATTGGATCTTTATGAAACTTGGTCAGAATGTTTGTCTTGATGAAATCTAGATTGGGATTGTATATGGGTCATATGGGATCAAAAACTAGGTCACGGGGTCCAATCTTAGAAAAAGCTTGTGTATGCGATAGAAGCTGTATTTTTCTTCCGATTTTCCTAATATTTGGTCAGAATGTTTGTCTTGATAAAATCTAGGATGGGATTGTATATGGGTCATCCAGGGTCAAAAAATAGGTCACAGGGCCTATTTTTAGAAGATGTTCTGTTCAGCTACAACAATGAAACATTAGATAATTTTGCATGCAGATTAAATCTTTGGCCGTGGATGATCTTGGCCTTGACCTACTAACTTACATACTGATTTTTATGTTTCTGTACAATGATTCTCAGGTGAGCGATAAAGGGCCATCTTGGCCCTCTTGTTTTATGTACAGCTATGAAATTTGGACCATTTGCACAGAATAAGTTGTAGAATTGAACTTTGATGTTAGATGACCTAAATTTTGACCTAGTGACCTCCTTTTTTGTTATTTGATATACAGCTATGAAATTTGGACCATGTGCACAGTTTCAGATGTAGATATGAACTTTGATATGAGCTGGCCTAGATATTGACCCAGTGACCTACTTTCTTGTTTTTGGATGTCCAGCTATGAAATTTGGACCAATTGCACAGTTTCAGATGTAGAATTGAACTTTGATGTTAGATTACCTAAATTTTGACCTAGTAACCTACTTTTTTGTTATTTCATATACAGCTATGAAATTTGGACCATGTGCATAGTTTCAGATGTAGATATGAACTTTGATATGAGCTGGCCTAGATTTTGACCTAATGACCTACCGCTACTTTTTTAATTTTTTTTATGTACAGCTATGAAATTTGTACCATGTACACAGTATTAGATATAAAATTGAAATTTGATATCAGCTGACCTAGATTCTGACCTAGTGACCTACTTTCTTGCTTTTTATGTACAGCTATGAAATTTGGACCATGTGCACAATTTCAGGCGTCGAATTGAACTGTGATATTAGATGACATTAATTTTGACCTAGTGACCTACTTTTTTGTTGTTTGATGTATAGCTTTGAAATTTGGACCATGTATATAGTAAAAATATATTTTGCATGAAGTATGGTCTAGTGACCAACATTGTTCAAATTCTTGTAATAAACACTAGCTTTCTCCGCTTTCACACAAAATAACAGTCTGTCCTCAGGTGAGCGCTTTGGGACCAATGGCCCCTTTGTTTAATGTTTTTATGCCCCAGAAGGGTGGCATATAGTAGTCGCACTGTCAATCCATTATTATACCCCCACCATGAATGTGGGGGGTATACTGGAATTGCTTTGTCACATCCATCGGTTGGTTGGTCCGTCTCCACCTTGTCCACTCAATATATCATATACTAATTGAAGGATTTTTTTCAAACTTGGCTTTGATGTTAACCTCAACATGGGAATGTGCATAACCCATGTTGCCCTTGTGTCAGGTAAAGGTCACACTGGAAGGGCAGATAATTTTTCGTGTCCACTCTGTAAATCCTATACACCTTGAAGGATTTCTTCAAACTTTGCTAAGATGTTCACCTCATGATAGCAATATGCAGATATGTTGACATTGTACCAGCTCAAGGTCAAGGTCAGACTTAAGTGTCAAATTTTTAACATTGAATTATAAGACAAGTATTTTTTTCTAACTGCTCAAATGTTCATCTCAACAAGGCAATGTGCATCACCCATATTGCCCTTGTGTCAGCTCAAGTTCAAGGTCACACTGGAAGGTCAAATATCTGACAATTAAAAAAAGACAATGTGTCTTGTTTGCTCTGAAAATTCTTTACCCCTTGAAAGATTGTATTCTTACTTGGCTCAAATATTCAACTCAACAAGGCAATGGGCAGAACCCATGTTGCCCTTGTGTCAGGTCACACAGGAAGGTCAGATAATTTTCTTGTCCACTCTGTAAATCCTATACCCCTTGAAGAATTTTCTTCAAACTTTACTCAAATGTTCACCTCATGATAGCAATAAGCCAAATCCATGTTGACCTTGTACCAGCTCAAGGTTAAGGTCACACTTGAAGGTCAAATTTTTAACAATGAATTATAAGACAAGGATTTTCTTCCAACTTTGCTCAAATGTTCATCTCAACAAGGCAGTGTGCATAACCCATATTGCCCTTGTGTCAGCTCAAGGTCAAGGTCACACTGGAAGGTCAAATATTTGACAATTTAAAAAAAGACATTGTGTCTTGTTTGCTCTGTAAATTCTTTACACCTTGAAGGGTTTTGTTCTTTCTTGGGTCAAATTTCAACTTACCAAGGCAATATGCAGAACCTATGTTGTCCTTGTGTCAGGCCAAGGTCGAGGTCACATTGGAAGGTCAGACAATTTTTGTGTCTGCTCTGTAAATTTTATACCCTTTGAAGGATTTTCTTCAAACTTGGCTCAAATGTTCACCTAATGACAACGATGTGCAGAACCCATGTTGACCTTGAACTAGCTCAAGGTCAAGGTCACAATTGAAGATCAGATATTTACAATGAATTATAAGACAAGGATTTTCTTCTAACTTCGCCAAAATGTTCATCTCAACAAGGCAATGTGCATAACCCATATTGCCCTTGTGTCATCTCAAAGTCAAGTGGAAAGTCAGACAATTTGTTTGTCTGCTCTGTAAATCCTATACCCCTTGAATGATTTTATTCAAACTTAGCTGAAATGTTTCCCTGATGAAGAGGATATGCAGAACTGGTGTTGCCTTTGTACTAGCTCATGGTCAAGGTCACACTTGAAAGTCAAATATTAGACAATCAAATTAAGATGAGGACTTTTTTCTTACTTGCCTGAATTACATGATATTCCTTATTTTAGCTCATAATTTCTTTGTTTTTGTAAATTTGCAAAAGCAAAGGTTATTCCTGATTTGATGGTTCAAAATTTAGTCATTACTATTACCTGTGAAGTGTTGTCTTTTTGTCCATCAAACACAACTATTTTATGCCACAAAAGTTATTGTCTTTCCCATATATTCAAATATCCAAGTCACCATCTATCAGTGACACTGGTAGGGGTATGAATCGCATTCATCAATAGTCCTAGTTCCACCTGTCCCATCTTCTGTGGGAGACTCCTCCTACTATTCTCATTTGATTTTTAGCTCACCTGAGCCTGCTCAGGGTGAGCTTTTGGGATCGTTGATTGTCCGGCGTCTGGCGGCGTGGGTCGTCAACAATTTGACTTAAACAACATCTCCTCCTAAACCGCTGAGCCAACATTGATGAAACATGCCTGGGATATTCCTTGCATGAAGCTCTACCAAAGTTGTTCAAAGAATTCAATTCCATCAAGAACTCTGGTTGCTATGGCAACTTAAAGGAAAAACTTTTAAAAATCTTCTTGTCTGAAACCACAAGGCCCTGAGCCTTAAGATTTGGTATGTAGCATTGTCCAGTGGACCTCTATCAAGTTTGTTCAAATTATGCCCCTGGGGTCAAATTTGGCCCCGCCCAGGGGGTCAATTGATTTTCCATAGGCTTATATAGGAAAACTTTAAAAATCTTCTTGTCTGAAACCACAAGGCCTAGAGTTTAGATATTTGGTGTGCAGCATCTTCCAGTGGACCTTTACCAAGTTTGTTCAAATCATGGCTCCTGGGTCAAAAATGGCCCCGCCCTGGGGGTCACTTGATTTACATAGAGTTATATAGAGAAAATTTTAAAAATCTTCTTGTCTTAAACCACAAGGCATGGAGCTTAGATATTTGGTGTTGAGCATCATCTAGTGGACCTCTACAAAGATTGTTCAAATAATGACCCTGTGGTCAGAACTGGCACGCCCTGGGGGTCACTTGATTTACATAGAGTTATATAGGGAAAACTTTAAAAATCTTCTTGTCAGAAACCGCAAGGCATGGAGCTTAGGTATTTGGTGTTGAGCATCATCTAGTGGACCTCTACCAAGATTGTTCAAATAATGACCCTGGGGTCAGAACTGGCCCCGCCCTGGGGGTCACTTGATTTACAAAGAGTTATATAGGGAAAACTTTATAAATCTTCTTGTCTGAAACCACAAGGCCTGGAGCTTAGATATTTGGTATGAGGCATCATCTAGTGGACCTCTACCAAGATTGTTCAAATTATGACCCTGGGGTCAGAACTGGCCCCACCCTGGGGGTCACTTGATTTACATAGAGTTATATAGGGAAAACTTTAAAAATCTTCTTGTCAGAAACCGCAAGGCATGGAGCTTAGGTATTTGGTGTTGAGCATCATCTAGTGGACCTCTACCAAGATTGTTCAAATAATGACCCTGGGGTCAGTAACTGGCCCCGCCCTGGGGGTCACTTGATTTACAAAGAGTTATATAGGGAAAACTTTAAAAATCTTCTTATCTGAAACCGCAAAGCATGGAGCTTAGATATTTGGTGTGTAGCATTGTCTAGTAGACCTCTACCAAGATTGTTCAAATCATGGCCCCTGGGTCAAAATTGGCTGCCGCCCAAGGGGTCACATGTTTTACATAGAGTTATATTGTAAATTCTTTAAAAGTCTTCTTGTCAGAAACAGGAAGGCCTGGAGCTTAGATATTAGGTATGAGGCATCATCTATTGGACCTCTACAAAGATTGTTCAAATATTGACCCTTAGGTCAGAACTGACCCCGCCCAGGGCTTATTTGATTTACATAGAGTTATATACATGTAGGGAAAACTTTAAAAAATCTTCTTGTAAGAAACTACAAGGCGTGGAGCTTAGATATTTGGTGTGTAGCATTGTCTAGTAGACCTCTACCAAGATTGGTCAAATCATGGCCCCTGGGTCAAAACTGGCCCCGCCCAAGAGGTCACATGTTTTACATAGAGTTATATAGCAAAAAACCTTTTAAAATCTTCTTGTCATAAACTGCAAGGCCTGGAGCTTAGATATTTGGTAGTATGCACCATGACCACAGTGGGGTCATCCCCCCTCCCGTGGGGGTCACTCCCCCCCCCCCCCCCCCCCCCAAAAAAAAAAATTTTTATCTCATTTTTTAAGTTTTTCGCTATGGCAATAAAATTTGGACCATTTGTACTTTTTTTCAAGATGATTTCAAAAACATTATTCCTTGACCTATATTTTTGACCTACTGACCTAGTTTTTTGTTTTTTAGCTACAGCAGTGAAATTTGGACCGTGTGCACAGTTTTTCGTTTTGATTTCAAAAATGTCATATCATGACCTATATATTTGACCTACTGACCTACTTTTTTGTTTTTTAGCTACAGCAATAAAATTTGGACTGTGTGCACAGTTTTTCGTGTCGATTTCAAAAATGTAATCGCATGACCTATATTTTTGTCCTACTGACCTTCATTTTGTTTATCCCCACGCCAAAGGCGAAGGGGATATTAGAAATGCCCTTAGTCTGTCCGTCCGAAACAATTTTGTCCGGAGCATAACTCCAAAACTACTTGAGGGATTTTATTCAAACTTCATACACTGACAGAGCACATTGGTAGGTAGTGCAGTGTGCAAGTGCAATAACTCTACCTTGCCTTTTTTAACCAGGTTTTCAATTTTGAAAATCCTGGTTATTAGATTGGGGTATGGCGGGCGGATGGGCGGATGGGCGGGCGGGCGTCAAACGAAATTGTGTCCGCTCTGTAACTCTTCAACCCTTTGAAGAATTTTGATGAAACTTCAGACAAATGTTTACCACATCAAGATGACGTGCAGAACGCATGTTCCGCATGGCTGGCTCCAAGGTCAAGGTCACAGTGACATTAACATTGAAAATCCTGTCCGCTCTGTAACTCTTCAACCCTTTGAAGAATTTTGATGAAACTTCAGACAAATGTTTACCACATCAAGATGACGTGCAGAACGCATGTTCCGCATGGCTGGCTCCAAGGTCAAGGTCACAGTGACATTAACATTGAAAATCCTGTCCGCTCTGTAACTCTTCAACCCTTTGAAGAATTTTGATGAAACTTCAGACAAATGTTTACCACATCAAGATGACGTGCAGAACGCATGTTCCGCATGGCTGGCTCCAAGGTCAAGGTCACAGTGACATTAACATTGAAAATCCTGTTTACATGATTTTAACTTGATTTGGCAGTCAAAGGTCATATCATCTTTGGAGGTAATTTAAAAAAGATATGATATATTATTTCATGTCTACGTTGTAACTTGAAAATTTTATTTTGAACTATTGAAACCAACTTTCTGTGTTGGTACCAAAATAACAGCACCATTTTTACTTCACTGCCATATTTCTTCCTAATTCCTGTCACATCAATACTTGGTCGTTGAAAACCTGGTTTTCGTCGCATTGCGGCGCTTCTTGTTTAGAGTTATTCCGCTTTATCAGATTTACTTGATAAATTTTGTCCAGAGCATAACTCCAAAACTGCTAGAGGGATTTTATTCAAACTTCATACACTGACAGAGCACATTGGTAGGTAGTGCAATGTGCAAGTCCAATAACTCTACCTTGCCTATTTTTAGAGTTTTATCCTTTATCAGAATTACTTGATAAATTTTGTCCGGAGCATAACTCCAAAACTACTTGAGGGATTTTATTCAAACTTCATACACTGACAGAGCACATTGGTAGGTAGTGCAGTGTGCAAGTCCAATAACTCTACCTTGCCTATTTTTAGATTTATTTCCCTTTATCAGAATTACTTGATAAATTTTGTCCGCAGCATAACTCCAAAACTACTTGAGGGGTTTTATTCAAACTTCATACACTGACAGAGCACATTGGTAGGTAGTGCAGTGTGTAAGAACAATAACTCTACCTTGCCTATTCTTTAGGGGTTTTCTTCAAACTGCAAACCCTACATTATTACATTTACTTTTTTAAGTCTTTCTATAACAAGAGTTCTTCTGAGTTTTTTCCCTTGCCAAAGCCCCCAGTCTCCCTTGCCAAAGGCAAAGAGGGATTTTAGAAATGGTCTTTGTCCATCCGTCCGTCCGTCCCAATTTTACCACCTACATTGAGAGTTCTTCTCAGTTTTATCCCCTTGCCAAAGTCCACACCCCCCTCCCCCCCTACAAAATGTGAAGACGGATTTTATAACTGTTTAAGTCAACTGTATTAATTATTACTGTTTAACTCAACGGTATTAATTATTACTGTTTAAGTCAACTGTATTAATTATTAATGTTTTAAGTCAACTGTATTAATTAATACTGTTTAAGTCAACTGTATTAATTATTACTGTTTTAAGTCAACTGTATTAATCATTACTGTTTTATGTCAACTGTATTAATTATTACTGTTTAAGTCAACTGTATTAATTATTACTGTTTAAGTCAACTGTATTAATTATTACTGTTTAAGTCAACTGTATTAATTATTACTGTTTAAATGAACTGTATTAATTATTACTGTTTAAGTCAATTGTATTGATTATTTATCCCTCCTCCAAAGGCAGAGGGGATGTTAGAAATGGTCTCCGTCCGTCCGTGCATCCATCCATGCGTCCGTCCCAATCGTGTCCTGAGCATAACTCCAAAAGTACTTGAGCGATTTTCTTCAAACTTAATACACTGAAAGAGCACATTGGTAGGAAGTGCATTGTGCAAGAACAATAACTCTACCTTGCCTTCTTTTAGAGTTATTCCTCTTTATCAGATTTACTTGAAAAACTTTCTCTGAAGCATAACTCTAAAAGTGCCTGAGGTATTTACTTCAAACTTAATACACTGACAGAGCTTATTGATAGGAAGTGCAGTTTCAAGAACAATAATTCTACCTTGCCTACTTTTTGAGGGATTTTCTTCAAACTGCATTCGCGCATTATTACATTTAGTTTTTGAAAGTACAACCTTCAGGTAACTTCTTCCCCGCGGGGGGATTAACCATGTGTAACATGGCTCTTGTTTTTGGAGCTATGGCAATGAAATTTGGACCATGTGTACAGTTTTTTGTTTCGATTTCAAAAATGTCATTGCATGACCTAAATTTTTGACCTACTGACCTACTTTTTGTTTTTGGAGCTATGGCAATGAAATTTGGACCATGTGTACAGTTTTTTGTTCCGATTTCAAAAACATCATCGCATGACCTATATTTTTTACCTACTGACCTACTTTTTTGTTTTTGAAGCTATGGCAATTAAATTTGGACCATGTGTACAGTTTTTGTTTTTGATTTCAAAAAAATCATAGCATGACCTATATATTTGACCTACTTTTTGTTTTAAAGCTACAGCAAATTTTTCCCTGCATGGATCGTATATTCCGTGGGTAGGGTTTGAGGTCACTGGGTTAAGGTCAAGGTCACCATAGCTTATGATAGATATTTCTACTTTTTGTCATAGAGCCTGTATTTATTGACTGATTTTTTACATTTTTACATATTTATATTTACATTACTTACATATTTTCAATTAAAACATGAAATACTGCTTAACAGCAAACCTACAGCCAAAATACTCAGGTGAGCGATCTAGGGCCATCATGGTCCTCTTTCTTGTTTTCTAAACTTTCACACAATGATCATTATCAAGTGCCACAGTGCATATACTCTGGCTTTTCCAATATTAATTCCAATATTTTCGGGGGAGTTATTGTCATTTGTTAAATTTTTCTTAAAGGTCATGGGACACAAATTTTTGACCTCGAAATTTTGATATCAGCAAAAAATATATATCTAACTTAGACAGTTTTACAAAATTCCACAGGTAGTTTTCATTTTAAAGATGTTTTTACAGCAAATTAAAATCCATATTTTACGCACTTGGTCACATCCACCTGTCATGCCCGAAACCGAAAGTGATGCATATTTATTCCTTGCCACTTGACACAGCTGCCTGGATTGTTAACAAAAACTTAAAAATTATGATGGAAAGTGAAAATGTAGACTGAAAATAGTCCAAAAATAAAATTGAACAAGTTAATCTAACATCATGAATATACATTGAAGATTGTTTCAATAAATAATTTGAAATTTTGATGCAGTTACAAAGCCAAAGAGGCTAGTTCAATTAGAATTAAAAGATACATCAGTGAAAATATCTAGAGATATTTTCCAAGTAACTGATCCAAAAAGATTTTGAACATGCTTATTTTTATCCCATGCAGTTTTTCAGAAGACTTGCTCAGTTAACTCCAATTGAGAGTTGTTTTTTTTTCCAATAAAAAGTTCTTTTTACAGTGATGTGTATTCGTCTGTGATATATTTTGCCTGAGGTACATGTAATCTTTGACTAGATCTATGATTTTTTTCATTATAAATGCATATCTTTTTTTTGCTTATTCATTCTAGAATTATTTTTTGAAAACAAAACAATAATGATCAAAGAACAAATGATATGGTAAGAAGAAGCCCTAAAAATTATGTCAAAATCATAACACAAACACATTGTTTTTTTTTTTTTTAAAATGTTCACATTTAGAAGTCGAATGATTTTTATTTTCATCATAAATAGATCTACTACATTTGATTATTTAATTAAAGTATTTAACTGCATGGAAGCGACTTAAGTAAAAATCATTGAGACATGCTACTTGGAAGTAACTATTACATAATGTTTTCACATAGTGACTGATCAAAAGTAATTCAATCATTTCTCTTTATTTGAGCTTATTTATCGTCGGTACCGGTTGCCCATATGACCGACGCCCCCTGAAGAGATTAGTTATTTTATGTTCTGGGGGTAGGGCAAGATACAAAAACCATTCCAGAGACACCCCTGGTTCTTTTGCATGCTCAGTGTATAGCACTGATACATGGGACCTTGGTTTAACGTCTCATCTGAAAGACTATTAGTAATGTTAGTGGAAGAATGGGGGATCGAACTCGGGACCCCTTGTTTACCACTCCAGCGTGTTACCACTGGACCACATCTGCTCCTTATAATTCAATCAGTTTGTAAGATCACAGCTATTTGTTTCAACTTTAACATTGATTGGGTCATGAAAAAAAACAAGAGCACCGCTGGGCGGAGCATTATATGCCCGAAAGGTGTTTTTTCTAAGTATGATGCATTTGTGATATAAGGGAGGAAACCTTAGGCTTTAAAATTAAATGATTTGCTTTAAATTTTGAATTTTTTTTACCTTTGACCTACTGACCCCAAAATCAATAGTGGTCATTCACTCAATGTGTGCAACCATTATATGAGTATTAATTCTCTATGGAAAATGGTTGTCGAGTTACAGAGTGTAAATGAGTCAAAACATTTAGGTCACTGTGACCCTGACCTTTGACATACTGATCCCAAAATGAATAGGGGTCATCCACTCAATGTGTGCAATCATGATATAGAGTTTTAAGTCTCTATAACAAATGATTGTCAGGTTACAAGGCAGAAAAGGTTTTCAATTTTAAGGTCACTTTGACCTTGACCTTTGACTTACTGATGCCAAAATCAAAAGGAGTCATTCACTCAATGTTTGTAACCATTACATGAATTTTGAAGTCTCTAACACAAATGGTTGTCAAGTAACAGAGTGTAAATGATTCTAAACATTTATGTCACTTTGACCTTGACCTTTGATGTACTGACCCAAATGTGTAGGGGTCATCCACTCAATGTGTGCAATTATCATATAAAATTTGAAGTCTCTATAACAACTGATTGTCAACAAATGGTTGTCAAGTAACAGAGTATAAATGATTCTAAACATTTAGTCACTATGACCTTGAACTTTGACACACTGACCCCAAAATTTATAGGGTTTATCCACTCAATGATGTAAGGTTTGAAGTGTCTTCAATAAATGATTGTCAAGTAACATGGCAGAAATGGTTTTCAATGTTAAGGTCTATGTGACCTTGACCTTTGAGCTGCTGACTCCAAAGTCAATAAGGGTCATTCACTCAATATGGGCAATAATCGCATGAAGATAAAAGACTGTGGGTCAAAGAGTACTCAAGTTATTGCTTAGAAACCAAATTGCTAATGGACAAACAGACAGGCGGATGGACGGACGGCCTGGACCATAACATAATATGCCCCCTTCTGGCTTATTAAAAGTTAATTGCTTTGTTTTGACAGCTATGCAGAATATACAAGGGTCCCATTTGGGTAGGTTTATTTGCATAAATCCCACAGTATAAGGGGTGATTTATGGATCATTAACATTTCATTGAATATTTATTTATAAGCAGACACTAATTCCTGCTTGATGGACATGCCATATTATTATTTTAACAATATCCCAACAGGAAAATATACTAGTGTGAATTTCCATTCCAGTGAAACAAATGTTAACACATTAGGTCACCTAAATTCACTTTAATTTTACTACACTTAAATGAAAAAGAATTTGTTATCTGTAAGAGTCATAACTCCATCTCCACTATTTGCAGAGTTATTGCCCTTTGTTAGTTTTCTTGTCTGGAGCATAACTTGAAAACTACTGGTTTGAATTCAGTGCAACTTCATACAGTGGTCAAACACACTGACAGAAATTGCAGTGTACAAGAGCTATAACTCCATCTTCACTATTGGTACAGTTATTGCCCTTTGTTTGATTTCCTTGTCCAGAACATAACTTGAAAACTAATGGTTTGAATTCAATGCAACTTCATTCAGTGGTCAAGCACAATGAGAGAAAGTGCAATGTACAAGAGTTATAACTCTGTCTTCACTGTTTGCAGAGTAATTGCCCTTTGTTGGTTTTCCTTGTCCAGAACATAACTTGAAAAGTAATGCTTGGATTTCAGGGCAACAATGGTCAAGCACAATCAGAGAAAGTGGATTGTTCAAGAATCATAACTCCATCTTCACTATTTGCACAGTTATTGCCTTTTGTTGGTTTTCCTTTTCCGAAACATAACTTGAAAACTACTGGTTGGAATTCAATGCAACTTCATACAGTGATCAAGCACAATGACAGGAAGTGTGACGTACAAGAGCTATAACTTCATCTTCACTATTTGCAAAGTTATTGCTCTTTGTTTGATTTCCTTGTCCGGGGTATAACTTGAATAATACTGGTTGAAATTCTATGCAACTTCATACAATAGTCAAACACAATGAGAGGAAATGCAGTGTTTAAAAATCATTACTTCATCTTCACTATTTGACAGTTATTGCCCTTGGTTTGATTCTGATTTCCTTGTCCAGAGCATAACTTGAAAACTACTGGTTGAAATTCTGTGCAACTTTATACAATGGTCAAGCACAGTGAGAGAAAATGCAGTGTTCAAGAATCATAACTCTGTCTTCACTGTTTGCAGAGTTATTGCCCTTTGTTGGTTTTCTTTGTCTGGAGCATAACTTGAAAACTACTGGTTGGAATTCAATGCAACTTCATACAGTGATCAAGCACAATAACAGGAAGTGCACTGTACAAGAGCTATAACTCCATCTTCACTAAATGCACAGTTATTGCTCTTTGTTCAATTTCCTTGTCTGGAGCATAACCTGAAAACTAATGGTTGGAATTCAATGCAACTTCATACAATGGTCAAGCACATTGTTAGAAAATGCAATGTACAAGAACCACAACTATCTTAATTTCCCACAACCATAACTATGTTTCAATTCTTTTACGAAGTATTCTGTTTCTAATAACTTTCTCAGTTCCGAAGCAGTCTTGCGGGGGTATTTACCACATTTAGTTATAGCTCTAGTTTTTATTTGTGCCTTTATTGTGTTTCTTGTACTTGTGGTTTAGTGTTTTTTTTTGCATTTAAAAACGGATGGGTTATGAGCATTGTAATTCTGCTCTACTACACTACTGCCTCGTACAGTAGGGACATACATGCCGTTTAGGGTTGGATCATTAACAGGAGATTTGTGAAAAATCGCCGGGTTTTTGGACATCACAACGGGGTAAAAACGAAAACCAAAAAAAAAAAAAAACAAAAAAAAAACGTTCGCTCGTATGAGGACGAGTATATCTCTGATCGCTTGTCCTGCAATACGCTGTCAAAACGAAACCGGAAGCGTGAGTAAGGGGGAGCACTGCGCCTTTTTAACCGCACAGTACCGTTGATCTTTTTTCTCCTAGGTCTCCAGGACTAGTGATGCCTGATGGTGATGCAGGACGAGTCGAAATTTTGGTCACTCGTCGTCGTCCCTGAATGAAAAATTTGTTCCCTGGATTGATACGTATAAAAGACTTGCGAATACAAAATAATTGCCTACCGCCTTCTGTTTTATTTACACATTGATGCAGTGTGTAACTGCATAAAAATAAAAAAAATACACTTTTAAATGGTGTAGTTCGAAAATAACTCGCTTTGTTACTCAATTTCCAAACATCAAACAGTATGGAGCATAAAAACACACCGCTAATTCAGCTCAAAAGTAACTGTGTAAAGGTCCGTTCACCTTTCAACAGACTTCAAAGGAGCCGACCTCTACGAACACGTGGGCTGACGTAGTGCTAGCTGCAAACATTAGGCTAAAGGATTTCATTTATTAATTCGAAGGCACCGACAGAAGCTATCAATTATCGAACTTGTGTTTCACGGTCATTTGATCTTTGACAAGTTTATTAGGGTGTCATTGCAACGGTTTAGCGAGGTGTGATATACACAGACGATCCGGGACTTATGTTGTGGATTCGTTTCTGGCAGATTTTTATATTGTCTGGATTCAACGAATTTTATGGATTTTTTTTTCTTTCAAGGCAAAATGTTGATTTATCGGGAGATTTTGGTGCTTCGCCGGGGCGTCGGGGTAAGGGTCTAAATATCGGGAGAACCCGGCGAGTAACGGGAGAACGGCATGTATGAGTAGGGATAAATCTTTGTCACAGCCAAAAATTGTGGCAGAAGCTACCAATGTTGAAACAGAAACAGCCGACCATCAAAAGCAATATTTTCATAATTTTGTAATTAAACCATTTTAATCAGTACATTATGATTATTTTGAATAGACAAAGTTGCTATAGTCTTATATTTCTTGTGTGTGCAACTTCTCCTACATTTCCCTAGCAATTTTCACCAAACTTCCACAGAATGATCATTATCAAGTTCCACAGTGAATATTTATTCTGGGTTTTGCCATTTGATGATTTTAGGCCTAGTTATTGTCCTTTGTTGAATTTGACTTGGTATTGCTTCTGTGCACAACTTCTTTTGCAATTCTCATATGATATTCACCAGACTTTCATATGATGATCATTATCAAGTATCACAGTGCATATTTTTAGGCCTTTGCCATTCCATTATTTTTGGCATAGTTTATTGGCCTTTTTTCACTTTTATTTAATATTGCTTCTGTGCACAATTTCTCCTAAAATTCTCATATGATGTTCACCAAACTTTTATAGAATGATCATTATCAAATGCTACAGTGCATATTATCAGGCTTTTGCAATTTGATTATTTTTTTCATGCAATTTTCATCAATCTTTCACACAAAGATCATTATTAAGTGTTGCAGTGCATATACTCAAGTTTTTGCAATTTGATCATTTTTGGTGGAGTTATTGCCCTTTGTTAGGTCACCAGAGCACTGCTTAGGGTGAGCTTTTGGGATCGTTGATTGTCTGTCGGCGTGCGATGTGCATCAGCAACAATTTGACTTGAACGACATCTCCTCCTTAACCACTAAGCCAACAATGACGAAAAATGCCTTGGATATTCCTTGCATGAAGCTCTACCAAAGTTGTTCAAAGAATTCAATTCCATCTAGAACTCTGGCTGCTTATGGCGACTGAAAAGAAAAACTTTGAAAATCTTCTTGTCTGGAACCACAAGGCTCTGAGCCTTAAGATTTGGTGTGTAGCATTGTCTAGAGGACCTCTACCAAGTTTGTTCAAATTATACCCCTGGGGTCAAATTTTGCCCCACCCTGGGGGTCATTGGTTTTACATAGGCTTATATAGGGAAAATTTTGAAAATCTGTTTGTCTGAAACTACAAGGCCCTGAGCCGTAAGATTTGGTATGTAGCATTGTCTAGTGGACCTCTACCAAATTTGTTCAAATTATGCCCCTAGGCTTATATAGGCAAATCTTTAAAAAACCTCTTGCCTAAAACCACAGAGCCTAGAACTTACATATTTTTAATGGAGCATCAGTTAGAAGTCATCTACCAAGTTTGTTCAAATTATGCCCCTTGAGTGAAATTTGGCCCTGCCCTGGGGGTCACTTGTATTCATATAGATTTATACTGGTTGGCAAGATAACCTCGACACGTAGATAACTCCGACACTAGGTTAATTCAATCAGTAAAACATTTTTAACTAACAATCAAGCACACCGCCGCCTAGTAATTTTAGAACAGGGTAGCCACCCACGATCTGGTCATAGTCGGTAAGTTTTTTCATATCTTTATATGGACCTTTTACTTTCTGTTTACAAAATCGCATAAAAACATTCGGGGGACTCCGAATATGGTGCACATGCGCAATGCGCTATCTATGGAGAGGCCCCTAAAATTGTCTATAGATATTGCACTACCCAATAGGCTAGCAGACGACAAGAAGAAAGTAGTGAAAATGCAATGTTACTGATTCAAGTGAAAGACTCCACGTCTATTTAAAGCGGGTCGTATGCTTTGGATATTATTTGTTGTTTTATCGACAAAAGTAACTTGACGGCATCAATTACGCCACGGCGATTTAAAAGCATGGTTAGAAACGCGAGCCATCATTTGTTAAGTATTTCAAACAATATGGTAAAATATCAGCATAAGATAAGAAACATGTATAAAATATCAATAAAAATGTTCTTTCTTGATTTCTAGCAGTTTCCGGCTTTAAACGTAAAGTGTCGACTTTATCTACTGTCGCGGTGCAAAATAACACGTTTTGGGTACCTCATTTAGGGCCTCATAAAAGTACCTGTTCTGTTTCTAAAAATAACTCTTTTCGGTGTCGTGTAAAATCGATTAGCTGAAGTTTGTTTAAGTAGGGTAAGAGTGTGATTTACATGAATATATATAAGATATTACAGAAAAACTTTGACTTAGTGTCGAGGTTATCTCGCCAACCAGTATAGGGAGATTCTTCAAAAAGCTTTTGATGTTAGCTCAATAGCAGACCCAAAGACAAAGTATTCAGGTGAGTGATCTTGGGCCATCATGGCCCTCTTGTTTACTAAGTAGTGCTTCTTTGTGCAACTCCTGCAATTTTATAATTGAACTATATTTTCGCTTGTGGTGTTCAACTGGAGCATAAAAATCCAAAAGTTGAAAGGTAAGAAACTGTTTTAAAACACTTTTTCTGTAAAAGACATGTGGTGACCTGTGGGTATGTTTTAAGGACATATAATAGTCTTACCTCTAGACAACTGGGTACTTTGTTCAGTTCACAGAAAACAAATCAACAACCTAGATCTTCTTTGAAGATATTAGTTATAGTATATTTCCTATTATTTTAGTGCAAGTACAAATCATGCTTCAAGTGCTTTACAAGATTGCTTAAATTTGTGGGAGAATATCGGCTTTGTAAAACTACCACGTTGTAGATGCAAGTGTTCCATCTTTTTCGATAATCGAACCTGCTCCTGTGACTAACAGCTTTTGTTTCATATGATCTTTAAAAGTAAAATCCATTTAGATATGACAATTGCCTAATATCGTTTTATGAAGCAGTGCTGTATCCTACCTTGCTATCTTTTTCTTGTGTAAAATTGGTTTTTCATTTATCATTATTTCTATAACATAAAGATGCTTCAACCCTTTGAAAAAATTCCTGTTAAAATATGATATTACAATAAAAATATTTATTGCATATCCTCAAAAGAAAAAGCTCAGTCAGTAGGCATGCTTTAAAATCGAAAAATGTAGCATTCAACTGTTTACTCACCAAAAATTCCAATGAGTATCCAGGAGTTGACAATATCAACATAAATACTGACTTAAAACAATTTTATGTAACAGTTGTTTTAATTAAATTTCATCACAGTCAGTATCATCTTGTATGGCCAGCCTGAGCTGCAGTTGCAGTCACACAGCAACGTCCTATGCTGTTTCAAAGAGTTTAGGTGAACAATTAGAAAGTTCAATTTGCTTCATTACCACCTGACTTTCTGTTACAAATATTGCATGTTCTAGGCATTGGCTGTGTTGCTCACATGTAATTATAAACTGTTATAATAATTAATTACATATAACCAGTAACAGCATCTGCAGTACAAATATGTTAGCTGTTGAAAAGATATTTAGAAGAACACCAAGTTACTTAGAGCTGAAAAAAAATTATTTACTAAACTGCAGCTGTAGTAGCAAATTATATTTTGCTTTTAAATCACTTCTGTGAGAAAATTGTAAGTTATTTAAATCTCCTTTACTGCATTACAATGTAAAAACCCATATTTTAGCATCATTTATATGTCCTGCAATTCACAGGTCACAGGACAACTGTAGCAGATTTTAAGCTCTGAATGTGTTGTAATAACAGCTTACTACTGAAATTTAACGTATATCAGGCCATATGATCATTGTAAAATGTATGAATTTTTTTTTATGCCCCCGAATGGTGGCATATAGTATTCACACTGTCTGTACGTCCGTCCAACCGGTAAAATCTTGTCCTCGCTTCATCTCCAAAACCACTTAACAGATTTCATTGAAACTAAAGAAGTGTTTGTCACCAATTCTAGCTGTGCATATCATCAGGAGATTCCACTCAATTTATATTTGGCAAAATTATGGGCACTTAGTCCTTTTTTTACTCTAACTTCTATATTAAAGTCTTGTCCACACTTCATCTCCAAAACCGCATGGAGGATTTCATTGAAACATCACAGGAATGTTTGTCACCAAGCCAAGTTGTGCATGTCGTCAGGAGCTTCTGGTCGGATTATTTTTGGCAGTGTTATGGGCCCTTAGTCATTTTTGTGTCGCCTGCTACGAAGTAGCTGCTACATATAGAGATCACTTCTCCATCGTCTGTCCGTCTGTCCGTCCATCTGTCTGTCCGTCACAAAACTTGTCCGGACTACTCCTCAGAAACTACTGGTGCGATTTCATCCAAACTTTACAGGAATGATCAGTACCAAGTGTAGTTGTGCATATCGTCAGCATTTTCCAGTTCAAATGATTTTTGAGTTATGGCCCTTTTATGATTTTTATTTTTAAAGTTTGTCCAGACTACTTCTCTTATACTACTAATGCAATTTGAATGAAATTTTACAGGATTGATCAGTACCTCAAGTACTTGCGCATGTCTTACAGGTTTTTCGGTTGAATGATTTTGGGCTGAGTTATGGCCCTTGAATGAAAAATGCGTTTTATCCTACAAACTGTCCAATCACCTCTCAATACTACTGTTTAATTGGCTATCATCAGGCGACACAATCATGTGATCACTGATCGCCCTTGTTTACTATAAGTTCTATATTAAAATCTTGTCCAAGCTACATCTCCATAACTGCTTGGGGGATTTTATTATATATAAAACATCAGTAGGGGTTGGGAATAAAACAATATTGTTAGTATTCAAGGCCAAACTGACAGCTTCTATTTCATTGAATAATAATGTTTTCAACCTTTATATAAGAATCTGAAGCAGAAAAATATACCACTTACTTTCAGTTCATGCTCTTTTTTTGTCTGATCTCTTTTCTACAGGCATATTCAATTATATATTTACACCAGTTTCAATTCAAAGCTACATTTTGGGGGCAAATTTTTTATTTTTTTTTTTGTCAATTTCCAGTGACAGCCCTTGTTTTTTTAGCTCACCTGAGCATGCTCATGTGAGCTTTTAGGATCCTTGATTGTCCGGCGTCCGTCCGTCCGTCCTTACGTCCGTCCGTCGTCCACAATTCATTCAAACGACATCTCCTCTGAAACCACTGGGCAAAATTTAATGAAACTTGCCTAGAATGTTCCTTGCATGAAGCTCTACCAAGTTTGTTCAAATGGTTCCGGTTCATTGCATTTCTGGGTCACAGGAGCTAAAAACAGATTTTAAAAGTTGGATCTTTAAAAATCTTCTTGTCAGAAACCACAAGGCCTGGAGCTTTGATATTTGGTATAAAGCATCAACTAGTGGACCTCTACCAAGTTTGTTCAAATTAAGATCCTGGGGTCAAAAATGGCCCCGCCCCAGGGGTAACTTGTTTTACATAGAGTTATATAGGAAAAATTTTAAAAATCTTCTTGTCAGAAACCGTAAGGCATAGAGCTAAGATATTTGGTGTGCAGCATTGTCTAGTGGATCTCTACCAAGTTTGTTCAAATCATGGCCTCTGGGTCAAAAATGGCCCCGCCCCAGGGGTAACTTGTTTTACATAGAGTTATATAGGAAAAATTTTAAAAATCTTCTTGTCAGAAACCGTAAGGCATAGAGCTAAGATATTTGTTGTGCAGCATTGTCTAGTGGACCTCTACCAAGTTTGTTCAAATCATAGCCTCTGGGTCAAAAATGGCCCCGCCCCAGGGGTAACTTGTTTTACATAGAGTTATATAGGAAAAACTTTAAAAATCTTCTTGTCAGAAACCGTAAGGCATAGAGCTTAGATATTTGGTATGTAGCATTGTCTAGTGGACCTCTACAAAGTTTGTTCAAATTATACCTCTGGGGCTAAATTTGGCCACACCCTGGGGTCATTGGTTTTACATAGGCTTATATAGGAAAAACTTCAAAAATCTTCTTGTCTGAAACCACAAGGCCCTGAGCCTTAAGATTTGGTATGTAGCATTGTCTAGTGGACCTCTACCAAGTTTGTTCAAATTATACCCCTGGGGTCAAATTTGGCCCCACCCCGGGGTCATTGGTTTTACATAGGCTTATATAGTGAAAACTTTGAAACTCTTCTTATAGAAGAAGAAGTAACATTTTCAGTCCAAATAATCTGGAAATTTGTCAGACAGGTTGTTTCTATGATTTCTATGAGCTCAAGTTCGAATATGGGTCATCTGGGTTCAAAAACTAGGTCATAGAGCCCAAAAATAGAAAAACCTTGTTAACACTCTAGAGGTTACATTTTCAGTCAAAACATCCCAGAAATTTGTCAGAAAGGTTGTTTTGATGATTTTTAGCTCAAGTTCAGAATTGGGTCATCTGGGGTCAAAAACTAGGTCACAGAGCCCAAATATGGAAAAACCTTGTTAACACTCTAGAGGTAACATTTTCAATCCAAATAACCTGGAATATGTCAGAAAGGTTGTTTCAATGATTTCTACGTTAAATTTGAATATGGGTCATCTGAAATCAAGAACTAGGTCACAGAGCCCAAAAAATAGAAAAAAAACTTGTTAACACTCTAGAAGCTACTTTTCAGTCCAAATATTCTCGAAATTTGTCAGAAAGGATGTTTTATTGTTTTCTAGCTCAGATTCGAATAAAAGTCATCTGGGGTCAAAAACTAGGTCACAGACCCCAAATATGGAAAAACCTTGTTAACATGCATTGAGGTAACATTTTCAGTTCAAAAAACCTTGAAATTTGTCAGAAAGCCTGTTTTAATGAATTTAGCTCAGTTTTGAATATGGGTTATCTGGGGTCAAAAACTAGGACACAGGGCCAAAAAGTAGAAAATCCTCGTTAATGCTCTAGAGGTTACTTTTCAGTCCAGATGTCCTTGAAATTTGTCAGAAAGGTTGTTTCAATGATTTCTAGCCCAGATTAGGATATGGGTCATCTGGGATCAAAAACTAGGTCACAGAGCCCTAGAATGTTAAAACCATTTTAACACTCCAGAGGTTACATCCAAATATCCTGGAAATTTGTCAGAAAGGTTGCTTCTATGATTTCCAGCTCAGCTTTGAATATGGGTCATCTGGATTAAAAAACTAGGTCACAGAGCCCAAATATGGAAAAACCTTGTTAACACTCTAGAGGCTACACTTTCAGTCCAAATAACCTTGAAATTTCTAGGTCAAGTTCGAATATGGGTCATCTGGGGTCAATTAACCAGGTCCATAGCAACTTTGTTAAAAGCAGTCATATTCAGGTGAGCGATATAGGGCCATCATGGCCCTCTTGTTTTTTTTGGCAGAATCCATGTTCAGTTATTGGACATGCAAGAAACCCCTCAAAAAACACCCATTTAACAATGTTATAGGTCTATGCTGCATAAATCAACCTGTTTTTAAGGTAACAAAATTTCAACCTGTTTAATCACTTTGTAGCAGATCACTGCAAAAATCACCCGAGTGTCTAAAAGGATACAGAAAAATTGAGAAATCTTCTCCCCAAAAACCCTTGGCCCAGTGTCACAATAATTTCACAGAAATGTTCCAGTGGTGGCCTTTTATGAAATTACTTGAAGCCAGGTTGATTCATTAAAAACAGTAGTTGGGCAAGTTATCACTATGACTACATGTATATAGAAAAACTTTGAAAATTTTCTCCTCAGAAACCCCTGGCCAATTTTCAAAGTTATTTCTCAGAAATATTCCTTTGGTGGACCTTTGTCATATTTGTCTTAGATAGGCTTGTTAAAAGAAATTTTAGAGAAATTGAATAATATCTGCAATGGTTCTCAGGTGAGTGACAAAGGGCCATCATGGCCCTCTTTGTTTTTATGCTCTGGTGAGATGCACATATTATTTTTACAAACCTCAGTTGCTGGAAATCTGTATGTCTTTGTAAAATTTATACTCTACAAATGGTGCTGGTGTATCATTTTGGTTTTGTACCTTGCTTTCAGCTTTTCAGATATTTATGTCTCCCCCCACATACTGGTAGGGGGAGAGATTTTGATGTTGTGCTTTCTGTCTGGATGTCACAATTCATTTCTGCACCATAACTTTGTCATTCCTTGATTGATCTTGAAATTATTTGGCCGAAATGTTAACCACCATAAGACATTGTGTTATTAAGAAACAGGGTCGTACCTCAAAGGTCAAGGTACACTTAGAGATCAAAGCTAGAAAATCAGGTCTTTTTTTGTGTCTGGTCCATAATTTTTGTGTTGCCCTTTTGAAGAAACGGCGATACATAGGGATCGCTTTGTCCGTCGGTCCGGCCGTTCGTCACGAAAACTTAATGTTGGCTATAACTTTGCCATTTCTAAACATTATCTTATCAAACTTTCAAATTGTATTGCTTATGACAACAGGGTCAGGATGATGCCAAAATCTTTAGGTCAAGATCATATTTGACAGAGTTATGCCCCTTTTTGTACTTGGATTTTGTCATGGAAACTTAACGTTGGCAATAACTTTGCCATTTCTTAACATTTCGTCATCAAACTTTCAGATTATAATTATTGCTTATGACAACAGGGTCGTGATGATGCCAAACTCTGTAGGTCAAGGTCACGATTGACAGAGTTATGCCCCTTTTTGTACTTGGATCTTGTCATGAAAACTTAACATTGGCTATAACTATGCCATTTCTTAATATTTCTTCATCAAACTTTCCAATTGTAATACTTACAATTGTATCACTTAAGACAACACCATTTCTTAAGGGCAGATAACCCTCAAATTTATTTTTGCAATGTTATGCCCCTTTCTCAAGTTAAATTTTCTTGGTTAACCTTTTTCTTTATGTCCATGTCTCAAAAAGTGTCAAAGATATTCCATTCAAACTTGGAATACTTGATCACCACCAAAACCCCTGTAAAGATTGTTGGTACCCATGTCCCTGGGGTCACTGTTAGCCCCACCCCCAGGGGTCACTTCATTTTGTTTATACTTATATATAGGAAAAAACTTCTTAAGCCTAGAAATAAAATATTAACTGACATAAGATGGGAAAGTACTCCCCCCCACCCCACCGTCCCCTCTGCATGGGGATCCATCCTCAACCCTCTCCCCCCCCCCCCCCCCCCACCAGTCACTCCCCTCCCTCCACCCTGGCCCAAATTTTTTTTTTTTTTTTTTTTAATACATAGGTACTTGACTCCCCATCCATCCCTCAAACCGGTCACGCCCCCCCCCCCCCCCCCTTTCACCCCTCACCCCCCCCCCCCCAGGATCCATTTTTTTTTTATAACATAGGTACTTGACTTCCATCCCCCCCCCCCCCCCCCCCCCCCCCTCGGGGGGGCCCAAATTTTTTTATGTTTTTTTAATACATAGGCACTGAACTCCCCAGCCCCCCCCCCCCCCCCCACTCTCCTAAGGGTCCAATTTTTTTTTTTTTTAATACATGACTTCCCATCCTTCCCCCCCCCACCCCCCTCAGAGGGGCTCGAAATTGTTGTTGTTTTTTTTGTTTTTTAAATACGTAAGTGCTTGACCTGAATTTTTTTTTTCATCTTGTATGACTAGGTACTTGCCCTCCCCCACTCAAATTTTTTCACTTGAGCCTCTTGTTTAACTTGGCTTAAAATTAATTATCCAGCACTGAGAAAAGTGGAGCATGCTTTCTGTGGAAAGGTCTTGTTGTACTTTGACTAGCATGCTGTCTTTTTCATCAGGCTCTTGTTTTCCTTTTCAGTTATTCTAACAGAGTACCCAAGGGCGACACAAGTGTTCCACTGAACACCCATCTAGTCCTTAATGGAGTTTTAAATTTTTTGATAGAAATGTTAACTGCAATAAGATGATGTGTCATGCACAAGAACCAGGTCTGCACCTTCAAGGTCAAGGTCACACTTAGAGGTCAAAGGTCAATATGGAGTCTTCATTTCATGTCTGCCCCATAACTTTATCATTCCTTGAAAGATTTTGAAATGAATTGGCAGAAATGTAAACCACCATGAGACAATGTGTCTTGTGGAAGAACCAGGTCTGCATCTCCAAGTTCAAGGTCACACTTAGAGGTCAAAAGTCAATATGTCCGCTCCATAAATGTCATTCCTTGATGGATTTTGGAATGAATTGGTTATATTGATTTTTTTTCTGGAGCATAACTCCTACATTATCAAAGCTATTGACTTGAAACTTGATACATAGATAGGTCTTATTGAGATGAAGTGCAGTGCACAGGAACTGTAACTCTGTACTTCATGATTTTGGAGTTATTCCCCTTTGTTTTATTTTCTTGTCTGGAGCTTAACATTACCGTTATCAAAGCTATTGACCTGAAACTTTACAGGTGGATAGATTTCTTTGAGATGAAGTGCATTGCACAAGATCCGTCACTGTACACTTCATGATTTTGGAGTTATCTCCCTTAGTTCAATTTTCGTACTTGATATTTGTTTGGACCATACTCCTACATTATCAAAGCTATTGACTTGAAACTTCATAGGTGGATAGATTTTATTGAAACAAATTGCTCAATTGACGGGCGTATTTTGCTCCGCCTTGAGGTGCTCTTGTTTACCAATAAAAGTGTGAAAAACATTATATTGTGATGTGTTTCTGTATCAAAAACTGATACAGTAACTTAGTTTAGATTTAACTACAACCATAAATTTTACTTATATAAACAGTTTTTCTTTTATGCATCGACCCATCTGTTAGTCAGTCACTTTAAAAACAGGGCAAGTTGAGTTAAGACGCTTGTTCACTGCACTTCTTTTTATTGCCCTTCATCATTATGTGATGTTTCATGAAATTCCCTTCAGTATTGTTAGAGTTATGCTCCAGACAAAAGTGTCACAGATGGAAGAAAGGGGACCATTCTGGTATTCCTTCCACTTATCAGCTGGGGGATAATGATATCAGAGATTAAAGGGTAAGATACAATATTTTGGAGATTATCATTTAAGTCACTGATTAAGGACCTCAAAATATTATCAGTCACTTTTGGGTAAAACTGAAACATTAGGCAGGTGTTCTTCTGCAAGCCACTGATTTCCTATTTCTGAACATACAGCAGCAGTCATCATATCATAAAACTGAGGACTTTGGCGGCACTCATTTCTCATGTATGTTACTGATAGAAAAGTTCTGCATAATAGTATCAGTCATTTTGGACAAAATTCACACTGAGGGCAGGGTTCCCAATAAACCATCGCATTTTGGAAAACTGACTATCACTTCAAGATTAAATTGACTATTTTGAAGACAGTCCTCATATGAATGGACAGTATTTTGAGATTTCATATTGTAGTGTTTGATAAAGAATTTTTTGTTTGTTTGCAATTACATTGCTGTATTTCATCGTGTCTATTTACTGATTTACCACCTCTGAACAGACAGCTTGTTGCATTATACTTTGCTTTTATTAAGTACTTCACCCATTCCTTATCCACAGAGAGACTCCATCAGATTATTTTAGTCTTTCACATAATATGTACACTTAATACTAATACTAACTTATACATAGTTTGATTTAAAGTTACATACCTGTTAAAGACTAATTTTCTTCAGAATTCAAATTTTGGTGACAAAACAAACTGGAGAAGTGTTAACTTTAATGTGATTTTTCAATACAAGTCGGTAATTTTTATTTGAATTATTTGAATTTTTCTTTCAAAGGTTATGTTATGAAATTTTGAATAAATGGAAAATGAAACACAAACACTTCATGATATTTCTTAGTGCAAAACTAGTCAAGTTGGACTAGTTTTCCACTGACAATTTTGAATAAATTGAAAAAAAAATTCGTGCAAAACTCGTACTAATTGGACTTAGCCTAGTTTTGCCCTAACCAATTTGAACAGTTTAACTTGGCATGTTTGATTATCATTTAAATAAATTTGTTAACACTGGGAATAAGTTCAAAATAATTTAAGGGATAAAGGAATGTTTGATTAGTTTTCAGAATTTTGAAAAAAAAAAAAAAAAATTTGGTAAAATATGGACTTAGCTGAGTTTTGCACTGAGCCACCAATGTGAGCTGAAGGTGAGCTTTTCTGATCGGTCTTTGTCTGTCGTCCATCTGTCGTCCATCTGTCGTCAACTTTTCATTAAAAAAATTGTTATTTGTACATTCTAGCACAACAATAAATCAAACAAAGCAAGTGAATAATTGACATACATTGTACCTATGATCTCATTTTAATCAGTGAGGTAGTTATACTGACAAGCCTGCCTGTCATTGCATAGACCAAACAGTTGCACCTTCCTGGCTGTCACAAAGTAGAGTGGCCCCATTTGTCAAAAATGGTTTGGTATTGAGACCTGCTGGCTAAAATCAAAAGTGAAGTGCATATCCCTGTAGAACAAGGAGGCACAGATCCAGATTCTCTTGTGGAAGGTGTTTCCTCCTGTGCACAAGCTATGGTCTGCTTGTAGAAATCCTGCTCAGATTGTGCATGCATAATGTGTTCCTGTAGGGCTTGGATAGCTTCAAGTTTCCCTGCCTCTGTTGTTGCTGATTGTACCTGTTTGCTTATTAACTCACATTTCTGACAAATTTCATCCTGCGGTGATGCAATCTTAATGTGTGGTAGACATTGTGCCCATATGTTTTTTAAGACCTATGGTTTTAAAGTAAGTTGTCTACAAGCTTCAGTTACTCAGCATGTGTGGCTTTCCCTGTGGAGGTCCTGGCATAGGTCAACAAAATTCTTCACCATGTCAGTCAATAAAGTCAATACATCTACAGACTTGTTCATAAGAAAGAGCATTATGCAGATGTTTATGCATTCTTGGAAGTTTTCTATTTATTTTCATGTGCTTCATAATTGCCTTTAATTTTCAGTTTCCTATATTGAAAACACATGTTTGAAACATTCACGACATATTTTAACACCTCTGTATGTAAATGAGTATCTGTTTTGCTTTCTGTCCATGTTTTCTGTCTATCAACTGGCAGTAAGGAGCCCATAATTTATATTTCTTTTAGCTAAGAAATTTGTCAGAAAGGTTGTTTCAATGATTTCTAGTTCAGATTCGAATATGGATCATCTGGGGTCAAAAACTAGGTCACAGAGCCCAAATATGGAAAATTCCTTGTTAACACTCTAGAGGTAACATTTTCTGTCCAAATAACCTGAAAATTTGTCAAATGGGTTGTTTCAATGATTTTTAGCTCAGGTTTGAATATGGGTCATCTGGGATCAAAATCTAGGTCACTGAGCCCAAATATGGAAAAAACTTTGTAAACACTCCAGAGTAACATTTTACAGTCCAAATATCCTGAAAATTTGTCAGAAGTGTTGCTTTGGTATTTTCTCACTCTGGTTTGAATATAGGTCATCTGGGTTCAAATACTAGGTCACAGAGCCCAAATATGGAAAAACCTTGTTAACAATCTAGAGGTTACATATTTTCAGTTCGAATAACCTTGAAATTTGTCAGAAAGATTGTTTGAATAATTTCTAGCTCAGGTTCAAATATAGGTTATCTGGATTATTGTAATCTAGGTCACAGAGCCCAAATATGGACAAACTTTGTAAACACTCTAGAGGCTACATTTTCAGTCTAAATATCCCGGGAATTTGTCAGAAAGGTTGCTTTGATGAATTCTGGCTCAAGTTTAAATATGAGTCATCTAGTTTCAAAAACTAGGTCACAGAGCCCAAATACTTTTTTAACACTCTAGAGGTAACATTTTAAGTCCAGATATCCTGGACATTTGTCAGAAAGGTTGTTTCGATAATTTCTAGCTCAAGTTTGAATATGGGTCATCTAGGTTAAAAAACTAGGTCACAGCCCAAATATGGAAAAACCTTGTTAACACTCTAGAGGTTACATTTTCAGTCCAAATATACTGGAAATTTGTCGGAAAGGTTGTTTCAATGATTTCTAGCTCAAGTTTGAATATGGGTCATCTGAGTTCAAAAAACTAGGTCACAGAGCCCAAATGTGGAAAAACATTGTTAACACTCTAGAGGTAACATTTTCAGTCCAAATTACCTGGAATTTGTCAGAAAGGTTGTTTGATAATTTCTAGGTCAAGTTCGAATATGATTCATCTGGGGTCATTCAACCGGGTCCATAACAACTTTGTTAAAAGCAGTCATACTTGGGTGAGTGATATAGGGCCATCATGGCCCTCTTGTTAATGTTTTGTCATCTCACGAACGTCAAGTATACTGGTTGGCAAGATAACCTCGACACGTAAATAACTCCGACACTAGGTTAATTCAATCAGTAAAACATTTTTAACTAACAATCAAGCACACCGCCGCCTAGTAATTTTAGAACATGAGTAGCCCATGATCTGGTCAAAGTCGGTAAGTTTTTTCATATCTTTATATGGACCTTTTACTTTCTGTTTACAAAATCGCATAAAAACATTTGGGGGACTCCGAATATGATGCGCATGCACAATGCGCTATCTATAGAGAGGCCCGTAAAATGTTCTATAGATACTGCACTACTCAATAGGCTAGCAGACGACAAGAAGAAAGTAGTAAAGATGCAATGTTACTGATTCAAGTGAAAGACTCTACGTCGTTTTAACGCGGGTCGTATGCTTTGGATATTATTTCTTGTTTTATTGACAAAGGTAACTCGACGGCATTAATTTTGCAACGGCGGTTAGAAACGCGAGCCATTATTTGTTAAGTATTTCAAACAATATGGTAAAAATATCAGCATAAGATAAGAAAAATGTATAAAATATCAATAAAAATGTTTTTTCTTGATTTCTAGCAGTTTCCGGCTTTAAACGTAAAGTGTCGACTTTATCTACTGTCACGGTGCAAAATAACAGGTTTTGGGTACCTCATTTAGGGCCTCATAGAAGTACCTGTTCTGTTTCTAAAAATAACTCTTTTCAGTGTCGTGTAAAATCGATTAGCTGAAGTTTGTTTAAGTAGGGTAAGAGTGTGATTTACATGAATATATATAAGATATTACAGAAAAACTTTGACTTAGTGTCGAGGTTATCTCGCCAACCAGTATGGTCATCAATGTCATTAAACCTTTGTAGAAAAGGCTTTTTGAAGATACATTTAAATTTAGTAGAATGGTCATTTGTCTCGAGATCACTATCACCCGCATTCAGCATCCCCAGAGGCCCACAGGCTGCTTCTGCTAGTCCAGTTTCTTCTAAAGAAACATAACTATTTCTCTGGCTATATATAAGGTCCTGTACGCTTTTCTCAATCCTTGTTCTTACATCAAAAAGAGATTCATCAAACTCTGATGTCTGATCATCATCATTTTCTAAGTATTCATTAAACAGGTCCTGAAGATCCTGAAAATAAATTAAAAAAACAATAATGTTAAAATCATTGAAAAGCATGATTGTGTTTTGTTTATTAGCTCTAGTCTTCGTCAATCGTCTATCTGTCCGTCCGTCTTCAACTTTTCATTCAAACGACACCTCCTCTGAAACCAATGGACCAAATTTAATGAAACTTGACTGGGATGTTCCTTGCATGAAGCTCTGACAAGATTTTTCAAATGGTTTTGGTCTATTGCATTTCTGGTTCACTGGAGCTAAAAATAGATTTTAAAAGTTGGATCTTTAAAAATCTTTTTCTCCAAAACCTCAAGGCCTGTAGCTTAGATATTTGGTATGAAGCATCATCTAGTGGACCTCTACCAAGTTTTTTCAAATTATGACCCTGGGGTCATTTGATTTTACACAAGGATTTATATAGGGAAAACTTAAAAAATCTGCTGCTCTGAAACACCAAGGGCTAGACCTTCAATTGTTCATCATCATGTTTCCCCCACAACCCAGCCCTTCTGATGGAGACATATTGTTTTTGCCCTGTCCATGGATGTCTGTTTGTCTCTCTGTTTGTTTGTCTGTCTGTCACACTTCATTTCCTTTCAATAACTTGAGTACCAGTTGACCCAAGGCCTTCAAACTTCACAGAGTTATTGCCCTTATTGAGTAAAAAAAAACCTTTTTGTTTTTTTGGTCAGTAGGACAAAGGTCAAGGTCAGAGGGACCTCTAGAGTGAAAACTGTTTCAACTCAATAACAGTAGTAACATTTCAGCTAGAGCCTTCAAACTTCATAGGGTGATTGCTTTTACTAAACAGAAGAACTGTATTGTTTTTGGGGCTAGTATGTCAAAGGTCAAGGTCACAGGGACCTGTAGAGTGAAAAGTTTTTCTGCAGAGTAACTGTAGTACCATTACACCCAGACCTTTCAAACTTCATAGGGTTATTATATTAAAAGACCCCTATTGTTTTTGGGGTCTGTAGGTCAAAGGTCAAGTTCACTGGGACCTGTAGAATAAAACTATTTCTGCTAAAAAATTTGAGTACCATTACACCCACAGTCTTCAGACTTGCAAACTTATTCAAACGAACTCCTGTAACAACCAATAATGATACTTGTAACATGAGCAGTGAGACTCAGGTGAGCGATTTAGGGCCATCATGGCCCTCTTGTATTTTTAAGTTGGCATGAGGCATCTGCACTTTAGTGCCTTGCTTATGCGAAACTATTACTATTTATACATGTAATATCGTTCATGCTGTGCACATCACAACCTGAAATCAAACTCATCAGAAAATATTCTGATTTTGTGCTATCAAATTAAATTTGTCACAAGTGTTTCAAAAAATCTTAACATGTTAAAAAAAAAGAAAAAACCTGCTGAGATTTGAACCCATATAGCAAAATGTCACAAAAAAGTATCGTTTGCAAGGGCCTAACCACTTAACCACCACTTAACCACCACAACAATTAGTAATTGAGGTAGTGCATTTAATATAAATGGTTAATTATATGTTTTTTTAGGAATGTCAACTGCGCAGTAAGATTTTAAAACTTTTTTCAGCTTATTTCAATATTTGTATTTGCATTAAGGCTCTTGGGTTATTCAGTTACAGTACAATTTATACAACTGCATTTCAGTTATTAGATTTTATTGGATCATGTTCAGTATCAAAAGTTTAAGTCAGATATTCATCTAAGGTTACTGTATGCTGCAGCTAAATTAAGTCTAGATTCTACATGGACAGATATTTGTACATCTTTTCTTGGCTTACAGCTGTGGTCAAGTGGTTTTGATTACATTTATTATCGCCGTCCCTGGACGGCGATATATACAATTAACAAGATTTGAACAGTTTTGCCAGTACACCGCCTGCCTTTAGCCAATCAAAGCAAAGCATTTCATATCACATGATAACAAAATGGACGTCAAAATTCTTCTGCAAGGGATGCGTAAATGGACTCGCCCAACCGCCATGTTTGTCGGGTTACTTATTCTTACAACTGAAAAATACCATCATGAATGTACGATCTCAGGACCAGTCTTTAGGCTGGTGTAGGATAAACACAGGATAATCGCAATATTTTTTGCTACATGTCATTTTTAACTAGAGAATGTAGTCTAAATAAGAGTATGGTTTGTTTGTTTTTTCCAAAACTTGCACTTAAAGAAAAAAATAAATTCTTGCTTCCAGGCGGTTCTAATCAGGATACAAACTCCCCGCAGGGGTTACTTCCCCTGATTAGTACAGTAAAAGTAGCAAAGCTTGACTTAACCAGTGCGAGGAGTTTGATCAAGATTTTTCCGTGTTTTATATATGCTTCATTAGGGTTAGGGCGATATGTTTTTCATTACGAAGCCAAATCGTCTGCTTTCAAAAATAGTCCAGCTACAATAAAAATTACAATGTATATTTAATCTACTTTATAATTTCTGTGTGAAAATTATCAAATATAACTTCGCTTTTCAGTGCAAAGCATGTTGTAAGATTATCAAATTAATGAATGAAGAACATGAAATACATTCATCTATGGATAAGACGAAATGCATGGCTGAACGGCGATTTCAAGCATTTTTGGAAATGCTGATACTTGTATTGCATAACTAGGTTTATCTTCGTATGCTGTTAGTGCATTGGCCGCTCATTACCAAAATATTGTTGTTTGTCTTAAATAATTAAAGAAATCCACGAGAAGGTATAATCTAAAAGAAATTACCTGCAGGTCATCCATTCTGTCCTCTATGCAACCAGGAAAGAATTATCAAATGTTAATAAATATTGAAAGTGTATGGAAACTTCCTAAAACAACAAAACTGACAGTGAATTATTCTTGGAATTGTAAGCACAGTTTCTGACGTCATTTCTGGTAATGAAGAAAAAATTCCGAAGGTAGGAAATTGCATGACGCTGTTGATATGTAGAGTTGTACAAATTAAACATGTTAAAATGTCCTGACAATTTATCAGGAAATCTGAGCTTAATTTCAAGTGTTCCTCATACAATTAGTAGGGAATTGTTTATTCCCTTTTAAGTGGCCGTTTTTTGCACTATTAGTCATCTCTGTTTATACATTGTTTATGAAAAAAAACAGGGTCGTGAAAATATTTGACAGTTGAAAAATGGCAAGTGTTTGTTGCTGATTTAGGAAGTAAGATATAAATGTCCTTCAGCAGTAACATTTTAAAGGTCTTTCAGATGAAACTTTAAACTGAGGTCCCATGTATCAGCGCTGTACACTGAGCATACAAAAAAACCAAGGGTATCTCTGGAATGAGATGCTTTCTGTATCTTGGGTCAGTACATTTTGAATTCACTGATGTGGTTTTGGATGAGTTAAGGCTGAATGAATTATGTACTCATGTCAGTCACCAATTATTCAAGCTTGCAAAAGATTATTTATGTCACATGCTGTGTATAAAGGGATTAAAAAAGTTTCTTAAAGAAACATCTGGTGCAGAAAAAGGAAATAATGTGTATGGTTTTAGTTATGTACATTTTTAGCTTAAACTAGGTTTAAACAAGTTACTATTTACCTATTTATGCCTTCTAAAAACAGCATTTAAATGAAAAATGAAAGATGCATTTTCTTAAAGAATTATTTTTTTGAAGCTAATTTGATACCTTGATTACAACATAAACAGTGTCAGTTGCCATAGAGCATTGTTATTGCCAAATTGTTTGGTAAGCAGAAGATACAGATTGAGGTCTCTTCAAAAAGATTAATGACTTGAAAGGTAAAGGAAGATAGACTTTGCTGTCCTTGAACAGAATTAAAACCCTGACTATTGTAACAGAAAATCAGCTGTCACTAACCTTTGTCCTTTCATTTTGGAGGAAAAAAACTGGCTTTCTCTTACACAGAAAGGGGTACACTGACAAAAAGTGATTTTTATTATACCCCCACCACAAAATGTGTGGGGGGGGGGGGGGGGGGCTATAATGGATTCGCTTTGTCGCGTCGGTCGGTCCGTCCGTCGGTCGGTCCGTCCGTCCGTCTCCATTATCGTGTCCGCTCTATAAATCCTATACCAACTGAAGGATTTTTTTCAAACTTGGCTGAAATGTTCACCTCAACAAGGGGATGTGCAGAACCCATGTTGCCCATGTGTCAGCTCAAGGTCAAGGTCACAATTGAAGGTCAAATATCAAACAATCAAATACTAGACATTATGTCGTGTCCGCTCTGTAAATCCTACACTAATTGAAAGAATTTCTTTAATCTTTGCTCAAATGTTCACCTCAACAAGGGGATGTGCAGAACCCATGTTACCCTTTTGCCGGCTTAAGGTCAAGGTCACACTTGAAGGTCAAAAATTGACTTAGAAAATATTCTTAAATTTTAACATGTATTTGAATATTTCTGAAACTAGAAAACGTATTTGCTTGAAACTTAAAATATATATGAAGTGTCACAATTAGGATATGCAGGTCAAGTTTCATAACTCTGTATTGCATTTTGACAAAGTTATGCCCCTTTTAAAGTCTTCAAATTTACATACAATCAAATATTAGACAATATGTCGTGTCCGCTCTATAAATCCTATACTAATGGAAGGATTTTCTTCAAACTTTACATAAATGTTCAACTCAACAAGGTTATGTGCAGAACCCATGTTACCTTTGTGCCGGCTTAAGGTCAAGGTCACACTTGAAGGTCAAAATTGACTTAGAAAATGTTCTTAAATTTTAACATGTACTTGAATATTTCTGAAACTAGCACAGGTATTTGCTTGAAACTTAAAAGATATATGAGGTATCACAAGTAAGATATGCAGGTCAAGTTTCATAACTCTGTATTGCATTTTGACAAAGTTATGCCCCTTTTTAAGTCTTTTAATTTACTTACAATCAATACTAGACAATATGTCGTGTCCGCTCTATAAATTCTATACTAATGGAAGGATTTTCTTCAAACTTGACTCAAATGTTCACCCCAACTGGGAAATGTGCAGAACCCATCTTACCCTTGTGCCAGCTTAAGGTCAAGGCCACACTTGAAGGTCAAAAATTGACTTAGAAAATGTTCTGACATTTTAACATGTACTTGAATATTTCTAAAACTAGAACAGATAATCATTTGAAACTTCAAATATATACGAAGTGTCGCAAGTAAGATATGCAGGTCAAGTTTCATAACTAAAAAAAGTGGGGGGGGGGGGGGATAACTTTGTATTGTATTTTGACAAAGTTAAGTCCATTTTTATGTCTTTAAATTTATTTACTATAATATTTCTTAAACCAGAACAGATATTTACTTGAAACTTAAAATTTATATGAATGGTTACAAGCAAGCTCAGATGACGAAAATTCTACAATTCCATTGAATTATGATACAAGTTATGCCCCTTTTAGGCTTAGAAAATGTTCTGATATAACCAGTAATACTTAAATGTTTCTGAAACTAGAACAGATATTCACGAAAATGAAAGGTTATTTGTAACTGTTTCGAACATGATTTGACAATATATATTTTTACTATTACCTGTACAATTTGTTTGTTTTTTTCACCAGAGATAATTTCTTTTTATGTATATGTATTTGTGCCACTAAAGTTATTCCCTTAACCACCTTTCCATGTCGTCTTCTGTCAAGGACATTGGTGGGGGTATGAATCGCATTCAGTGATAGTTCTAGTTTATAGGAACGTTGAATGTTATTGTTTTGAAATCTATTAATAGTAACAAGTCACTGATAAGAGATACAGGTAACTTTTTGAAGGTTGGCAAAAACATGGCGGTTGATAAAAATGCAAAACATAGTAATTTTGTAATTACAGTTACAAAGTCATTTTTTATCAAATAATTCAGTATTTTATATCATTTAAAAGGTCTGTAAACTCATATTTTACATGTTTAAAAAATAATTGTCAAAACTGTTTACTTTTTTGTTTGTAAATGGTTAAACATAGTGCGTCTGAGCTGCTAGAAAAATGCTGAAATGACAGGTATAATTTAGTTTAGTTTTCTTATTTCAAAGCAAAAATTCAAAATTTGCTTATATTTTCAAAATATGAATTTAAAGAGCTTTCAAATGATATAAGAATCTTGAAATTCGGCTGACAAAGAAAAAAGTTATCTAAAGTTAAAAATTCTGCTGCTATCAAATGTATATAAATATTGGTTCTCTTTGCCAACCAGTAGTTCAGCTATATTTTGGTAACAGGTGCTTGTGATGTCATCAATCAATGTGCCTATACACTGTTAAATCAAATCTTATGATCTGTTGAAAAGATTGAACAATTTGTGGACAGATTATCTGCCCTTACCTCCTTACCTGCAATATTAGTGATCATTCTTAAGCTATGAATCATTTAAAGTACATATTATGAAGTAAAAAATATGAAAAAATATGTGCCAAGTATTATTAAAGAGAACAATTATACTACTTCTTTGACACTTTTATGACACAATTTTGTTAAAAGATTCTTAATTCAGATTAGAATTCTAATTTAAAAAGGATTACAGCAAATATTGTAGTACCTACAAAATTATGGAAGTGGTTTTCACAAGAATTTAGATAAGTAATAAATACAAGGGTTGATCCAGAAATTTGTACAGTGGACCTGTAACAATCAAAATAATCCATTTAGCCTATAGTTCACTAGTAATGTAGTTTTGTTCCTGTTGAGCATAAAATAGTTATTAGTATTACCATAAAATATTATATTCAGCTACCTGAAATGACGTTACCATATCGACCCATAAATACTGAAGCGGGGGAGCATTTATAAATTCTTAAGTATCTGGTGAACAAATCGAGTTTTCTTCAGTTTCTGTTTGAAAGAATTTTGCGCCATTTTGCATGACATTAATATGGCTTCATGACCTCATTTTGTTTATGTTGTTTTAAAAGTTGTTCGAAAGATACAGCATTTTTACAGGGAGAGACAAAATTGAAAGAGAGAGAAATGATGTCAAGGTCTAAACTGGAAGTTTGATCAGTGATCAAATTCTGTCAAGATCTCGGACACACTCTGACACAAACATTTCGTATGATTGAGAATTCAGGGTTGAAGTGCAGTAAAGATCTTATATTTAAATGGCACCATAGATTTAAGGAGGGGCGAAGTTCCATAGTAGACAACAAGTGCCAAGGTAGTCATAATTTGATTGATGACGTTAGATCTGTTGTGCACTTCAATAGTCGGATGAACATATGGCAGCAACACGGGAATCATTCAACAATTTGACTCTAAGTGGTACTAGTACACATACAACATGTGGATACAGAAATGTATGAGAGTAAATGGGGACTATGTAAAGTGTGTATAGTTTGTTTTTTGTACACATTTAATTGTATATTGCACAGATATAATATTTAATGACTGTATAAGTCTTGCTTTGATATTTGAAACCCTTCAGGTTTTATAAACCCATTGTGTGAATTTCTGGATCAACCCTCGTAAGAATGAAAAATATTAAAGCTTATTTTATGTTTCATACCAGTTGATACATTGATATACATCATCATGTCTTACCTTTGCATTCATATGCCTGCAGCTGCTGTAAAACCCATGAAAGCAGATGTCTGAATATGTCTGCAGCTGCTGTAAAACCCATAAAAGCAGATGTCTGAATATGTCTAAGTATCACTTGCAGTGGAGCCAGGAGATCAGGTTTTGGAATCAAGGGACTTATGTGAAAGGATTAAATTGATATATTAAACAGTTAAAATGGTGCCTGATTACTACACCTTTCCCAATCAGACAAGAGTACTGCTTCTGTTGTGTAGTCAATCCACATTTTTTATCAAGAAGACATGCTTAGCTTTGATTTTACTTTTTAACCAGGTCTTTAATTAGAATGATGTTGTTCAGGTGGGCATGCAGTGTCAAACTCAATGATTTCCACTCAGTTATGGTAAACCTGATGTAACTTTGACAGTTGATAGCTTATAGCAAGACCTTCCTTGGTATTGCTTTTGGGGTCATATGGGTCAAGGGGTAGCTCAGTGTAATTTAAAATACAGCTCAACCTTACTTAAGCAGCCATCCAAGGGAAACAGTAATTTTGGCTGTTAAGCAAGGTGACCGCCCAATTAGGGGTAATGTTGGCTCGCTTTCTTTAGTACTAGTAGGCATGTGGTTACTTTGAACACAGGAATTATAACACTTTATCAATGTAAACAAATGTATCTTTAACTTTTCAATAGGAAAAAATCAAGTTCAAAATACAATTAACATGTCATCTTACAATCATTTAAATTCTTTTAGATACTATCATTGTCATCACTGACCTTCTTTTCACGACATAGAAAGACATTTGTTTCTTAAGTGATATCTGAAGTAACCTATGATTCAGTAATGACATATTTGAAAATTTCTTTGTTTAAAATTTTTAGCTCACCTGTCACGTAGTGACAGAGTGAGCTTTTCTGATCACCTTTTGTCCGTCGTCCATCCGTCCGTCCATCCACAATTAGTTTGTTAACACTCTAGTGGTCACATTTTTGCCTCAATTGTCATGAAACTTGGTCAGGATGTTTGTCTCATTAATATCTCGGACGAGTTCGAACATGGGTTATCAGGGTTGGAAAACTAGGTCACAGAGCCCAAATATAGGAAAAACCTTGTTAACACTCTAGAGGCTACTTTTTCAGTCCAAATATCCTGGAAATTTGTCAGAAAAGTTCTATTGATGATTTCTAGCTCAACTTCTAATATGGGTCATCTGGGTTCAAAAACTAGGTCACGGAGCCCATAAATAGAAAAATCTTGTTAACACTCTAGAGGTTACATTTTCAGCCCAAATAATCTGGAAATTTGTCAGAAAGGTTGCCTTGAGAATTTCTAGATCAAGTTCGAATATGGGTCATCTGGGGTCAGAAACTAGATCACAGAGTCCAAATATGGAAAAACCTTGTAAACATTCTAAAGGTAACATTTTCAGTCCAAATAATCTGGAAATTTGTCAGAAAGGTTCTATCAATTATTCCTAGCTCAGTTTTGAATATAGGTTCTCTGGGGTCAAAAACTAGGTCACAGAGCCCGAAAGTAGAAAGACCTTGTCAATGTTCTAGAGGTTACTTTTTTAGTCCAAATGTCCTTGAAATTTGTCAGAAAGGTTGTTTCAATGATTTCTAGCTCATATTTGGATATGGGTCATCTGGAATCAAAAACTAGGTCACATGGCCCAAATATTAAAAAACCTTTTTAACACTCCAGAGGTTACATTTTCAGTCTAAATATCCTGGAAATTTGTCAGACAGGTTTTTTTTGATGATTTCTACCTCAAGTTGGAGTATGGGTCATCTTGGGTCAAAAACTAGGTCACAGAGCCCAAATATGGAAAAACCTTGTTAACACTCAGGAGGTAACATTTTAATTCCAAATAACCTGGCAATTTGTCAGAAAGCTTAATTCTATGGTTTCTAGCTCAAGTTTAAATATGGGTCATCTGGATTGGAAAACTAGGTCACAGAGCCCAAATATTGAAAAACTTTGTAAACACTCTAGAGGCTACATTTTCACTCCAAATGTCCTGGAAATTTGTCAGAAGGGTTGTTTTGATGATTTGTAGCCCAAGTTTGGGTATGGTTTATCTGGGGTCAAAAACTAGGTCACAGAGCCTAAATATCGAAAAACCTTGTTTACACTCTAGAGGCTACTTTTTCAGTCCAAATATCCTGGAAATTTGTCAGAGAGATTGTTTCAATAATTTCTAGGTCAAGTTCAAATATGGGACATCTAGGTTAAAAAACTAGGTCATAGGGCCCAAATATGGAAAAACCTTGTAACTGGAAATTTGTCAGAAGGGTTGTTTTGATGATTTGTAGCCCAAGTTTGGGTATGGTTTATCTGGGGTCAAAAACTAGGTCACAGAGCCTAAATATCGAAAAACCTTGTTAACACTCTAGAGGTAACATTTTCAGTACAAATAACCTTGAAATTTGTCAAAGAGATTGTTATCCCCCCGCCAAAGGCAGAGGGGATATAAGAAATGCCCTTCGTCCGTCCGTGCATCCGTGCGTCTGTGCATCCATCCGAAACAATTTTGTCCGGAGCATAACTCCAAAACTACTTGCGGGATTTTATTCAAACTTCATACACTGACAGAGCACATTGGTAGGTAGTGCAGTGTGCAAGTGCAATAACTCTACCTTACCTTTTTGTAGAGTTATTCAGCTTTATCAAATTTACTTGATAAATTTTGTCGGAGCATAACTCCAAAACTGCCAGAGGGATTTTATTCAAACTTCATACACTGACAGAGCACATTGGTAGGTAGTGCAGTGTGCAAATCCAATAACTCTACATTGCCTCTTTTTAGAGAAACTCCCCTTTATCAGAATTACTTGATAAATTTGTCCGGAGCATAACTCCAAAACTACTTGAGGGATTTTATTCTAACTTCATACACTGACAGAGCACATTGGTAGGTAGTGCAGTGTGCAAGTGCAATAACTCTACCTTGCCTATTTTTAAAGTAATTCCCCTTTATCAGAATTACTTGATAAATTTTGTCCGGAGCATAACTCCAAATCTGCTAGAGGGATTTTATTCAAACTTCATACACTGACAGAGCACATTGGTAGGTAGTGCATTGTGCATGTCCAATAACTCTACATTGCCTATTTTTAGAGTAACTCCCCTTTATCAGAATAACTTGATAAATTTTGTCTGGAGCATAACTCCAAAACTACTTGAGGGATTTTATTCAAACTTCATACACTGACAGAGCACATTGGTAGGGAGTGCAGTGTGCAAGTGCAATAACTCTGCCTTGCCTATTTTTAGAGTTATTCCCTTTTATCAGAATTACTTGTTAAATTTTGTCCGGAGCATAACTCTAAAACTACTTGAGGGATTTTATTCAAACTTCATACACTGACAAAAAAAAACATTGGTAGGTAGTGCAGTGTGCAAGAACAATAACTCTACCTTGCCTATTTTTAGAGTTATTCCTCTTTATCAGAATTACTTGATAAATTTTGTCCGGAGCATAACTCCAAAACTACTTGAGGGATTTTATTCAAATTTCATACACTGACAGAGCACATTGGTAGGTAGTGCAGTGTGCAAGTCCAATAACTCTACCTTGCCTATTTTTTAGAGTTATTCCCCTTTATCAGATTTACCTGTTTACATTTTAAAAATCCCAGCATATACATGTATATCTAATTCTTGAATTCTTCAACTTATTATCCCCCCCCCCCCCAAAGGCGGAGGGGATATTAGAAATGGTCTCTGTCCGTCTGTGCGTCCGTCCATTCCAGTTTTGTCCGGAGCATAACTCCAAAAGTACTTGAGTGATTTTCTTCAAACTTCATATACTGAAAGAGCACATTTGGAGGAGGTGCATTGTGAAAGAATAATAACTCTACCTTGCCTACTTTTAGAATTATTCCCCTTTATCAGATTTAATTGAAAAACTTTGTCCGAAGCATAACTCCAAAAGTGCTTGAGCGATTTTCTTCAAACTTAATACACTGACATAGAACATTGGTAGGAAGTGCAGTTTGCAAGAACAATAACTCTACCTTGCCTATTTTTTGTGGGATTTTCTTCAAACATTATTACATTGAGTGTTTGAAAGAACAACCTTCAGGTAGCTTCTTCCCGGCGGGGGTATTAACCATGTGTAACATGGCTCTTGTTTCAATAATTTCTAGGTCAAGTTCGAATATTGGTCATCTGGAGTCAATTAACCAGGTCCATAGCAACTTTGTTAAAAAGCAGTCATACTCAGGTGAGCGATACAGGGCCATCATGGCCCTCTTGTTTATATTTGAAAGTAACAAAACTTTCTTAAATGATTAAGATTAATATTGTTTTAATTTTAAGGTGAATTGCAAAACTGACACATTACATGGTTAAAAGTTCTTTCCCTTTTCGTGATTTGGACAAGAAGATGTTCTCCTAATGAACTGCGTTAAAGAATAAAAGATAGTAATACTTCGACAGCTTCATTTTCTTTCACTCTCGTGACAAATTTAAATTAGAGTCCACCTAAAAAGCATGTTACTTAGGTGCTTATATTCATTTTTGTCGGGCCCGCTTGCGGTGAGCTCGACTTAGTCGCCACTTTTGGCATATAGTTTGGTGTATGTGCATCCATGTGTTCGTCCGTGTGTCAGACCGGATTTGTCCAGTCTATATCTTGCTCATTCTTTAAGGATTACAAAATAATGTGGTACAAATGTTCACCATGATGGGGTGGTGTGTTGCACACAAAACCCAGGTCCACCACTCAAAGGTCAAGGTCACACTTGGGGGTCAGTGCAAAACCCTTGTCCAGAGCATAACTTCTACATACATGGAGGGATTTTAATATAACTCAGGACAAATATTCCGAATAATGAGACGGAGTGTCCCGTAAAAAATCGAGGTGTTAAATGTCAAGGTCACACTTGGGGTCAAAGGTCAAATAACAAAATAAAACATTCATTTGCGAGTATAACTTCTATATACATGGATGGATTTTAAAATAACTTAACACAAATGTTCTCCATGTTGAGTTGAGTTGTTGTGCAAAATGAATGTCAAGGTCAAGGTTACAAGAGGTCGAAGGTCAAATAAAAATATTAAAATTTGTTTGTTGGTGCTGTATCTTGCTTATGCTTTGAAGTCTTATGCTTAGTGGTCAGAGAATTTGAGAAATTCAGGTGTCTGTGGCAAAGGTCAAGGTCACATTTAGGGGTCAAAGGTCAAATAACAAAATAAAACATTCATTTGCGAGTATAAGTTCTAAATACATGGATAGATTTTAATATAACTTAGCACAAATGTTCTCCATGTTGAGTTGAGTTGTCTCATGCAAAATGAATGTCAAGGTCACAAGAGGTCAAAGGTCAAATAAAAATATTAAAATTTGTTTGTTGGCGCTTATCTTGCTTATGCTTTGAAGTCTTATGCTTAGTGGTCAGAGGATTTTGAAATTGTTGAGCCAGCTTGTGGTGAGGTCGACTTAGTCGTTGGTTTTCATTTTGGGCGGTTTGGTGTATGTGCGTCCATTAGTCCGTGCGTCCGTCTATATCTTGCTCATCCTTGAAGGATTACTATTTAGTTTGATACAAATGTTCACCATGATGGGGTAGTGTGTCACAGGCAAAACACAGGTTGGCCGCTCAAAGGTCAAGGTCACACTTGGGTCGACTCAAAACCCATGTCCAGAGCGTAACTTCTACATGCGTGATGGGATTTTAAGCTCATCTGAGCACTGCTCAGGGTGAGCTTTTAGGGTTGTTGAATGTCCGGCGTGCGTCAGCGTGCATCATGCGTCATCAACAATTTGACTTGAATGACTTCTCCTCCTAAACCGCTAAGCCAACATTGACAAAACATGCCTGGGATATTCCTTACATGAAGCTCTACCATAGTTGTTCAAATAATTCAATTCCATCAAGAACTCTGGTTGCTATGGCAACTTAAAGGAAAAACTTTGAAAATCTTCTTGTCTGAAACCACAAGGCCCTGAGCCTTAAGATTTGGTATGTAGCATTGTCTAATGGACCTCTATTAAGTTTGTTCAAATTATACCTCTGGGGTCAAATTTAACCCACCTTGGGGTCATTGGTTTTACATAGGCTTATATAGGAAAAACTTCGAAAATCTTCTTGTCTGAAACCACATGGGCCTGATTCTTAAGATTTGGTATGTAGCATTGTTTAGTGGACCTCTACCAAGTTTGTTCAAATTATGCCTCTGGGGTCAAATTTGGCCCTGCCCTTGGGGTCAATTGATTTTACATAGGCTTATATAGGGAAAACTTTGAAAATCTTCTTGTAGAAGGAGAGGTAACATATTCACTCCAAGTAGTCTGAAAATTTGTCAGAAATGTTCTTTCTATGATTTGTAGCTCAAGTTCAAATATGGGTCATTTGGGTTCAAAAACGACCGTAAACGCTCGAATATAATACGCACTTTTTTTCAAGAATTTTCAGTATCCACAATAGGGTGCGTATTATACACGAGGGTGAGCCGTCAGACAATTTTTTCCAGCTTGAAAACCCGTAAAATACCGGCCAAAAGTCAATAATTTCTGTCCAAATGATCATGTTTTCTTTTTTTTGCACCTTCTTTTTGGAGAGCGTTATTAAGGGGAGAAAACCAATGTCATCAGTACTGAAAGTACGGTATCGTAAAAGTCATCATAATGCCATTTTTTGTTGTTGTTTTTTTGTGTTTTTTTTTTTTTTCTAAATGTACAACTGCTTAAGATTCAATCATATAACCAATGCTTACTGGTATTACTAGTATGCCCGTCAATATTCCAACTCACACAATTGTCGACCAATTAATTGGATAAAGGAGTCGTCCGTATATTGTTAAGCAAACATAATAATAAGTGTCGTTTGATGTCGCCATAATTATGAGATGTTTGTTTACACATCCAAAAGGTATTGAGAAGGTGTTGACACTTTGAGATAATATTGCCATGTTTATTCGATATTTCCGAAAGAAATAGTTTCAAGCACTAATTGTCCTTAATGAAATAAATAGTTAAATGCAACCGTAGCGATATTCACGTGATGTAATTGTTACGCACACCGACAATGGCCTGCTTACTGAACAAAAAACATGGACAAATGGTAACTCTATTTCCAGACAAAATTTGTGTGCGTATTATATTCCAATGCAAGTTTTTTTTTCCCAGATCTTCAGGCTAGACCAGGGGTGCTTTTTATACATGCTAGCGTACAATATTCGAGCGTTTACGGTAGGTCACAGAGCCCAAAAATAGAAAAACCTTGTTAACACTCTAGAGGTTACATTTTCAGTCAAAATATCCCAGAAATTTGTCAGAAAGGTTGTTTTGATGATTTCTAGCTCAAGTTCGAATATGGGTGATCTGGGGTCAAAAACTAGATCACATAGCCCAAATATGGAAAAACCTTGTTAACACTCTAAAAGGTAACTTTTTTAGTCCAAATAACCTGGAAATCTGTCAGAAAGGTTGTTTCAATGATTTCTAGGTAATTAATTTTAAATATTGATCATCTGGGGTCAAAAACTAGGTCACAGAGCCCAAAAATCGAAAAGAAAACTTGTTAATACTCTAGAGGCTACTTTTCTGTTCAAATATTCTGGAAATTTGTGAGAAAGGTTGTTTTAATGATTTCTAGCTCAGATTCGAATATGGGTCATCTGGGTTAAAAAACTAGGTCACAGACCCCAAATATGGAAAAACCTTGTAAACACTCTAGAGGTAACATTTTCATTTCAAATAATCTTGAAATTTGTCGAAAGATTGTTTCAATGAACCTAGCTCAGTTTTGAATATGGGTTATCTGGGGTCAAAAACTAGGTCACAGAGCCAAAAAGTAGAAAAACCTTGTTAATGCTCTAGATGTTACATTTTCAGTCGAAATATCCTTGAAATTTGTCAGAAAAATTGTTTCGATGATTTCTAGCTCATATTTGGATATGGGTCATCTCAGATCGAAAACTAGGTCACAGAGCCCAAAAGTGTAAAAACCATTTTAACACTCCATAGTTTACATTTTCAGTCCAGATATCCTGGAAATTTGTCAGACAGGTCATTTTGATGATTTCTAGCTCATTATTGAATATGGATTATCTTGGATAAAAAACTAGATTACAGAGCCCAAATATGGAAAAACCTTGTAAACACTTTAGAGGTAAGATTTTAATTCCAAATAACCTTGAAATTTGTCAGAAAGGTTGCTTTTATGATTTCTAGCTTAGTTTGGAATAAGGGTCATCTTGAGTCAAAAACTAAGTCACAGAGCCCAAATATTGAAAAATTTTGTAAACATTCTAGAGGCTATATTTTCAGTCCAAATGTCCTGGTAATTTGTCAGAAAGGCTGTTTTAATGATGTGTAGCTTGAGTTTGGATATGGGTCATCTGGGGTAAAAAACTAGGTCACAGAGCCCAAATATCAAAAAACCTTGGTAACACTCTAGAGGCTACATTTTCAGTCCAAATAACCTGGAAATTTGTCAGAACGATTGTTTCAATAATTTCTAGGTCAAGTTCGAATATGGGTCATCTGGGATCAATTAACCAGGTCTATAGCAACTTTGTTAAAAGCAGTCATATTCAGGTGAGCGATACAGGGCCATTATGGTCCTCTTGTAATATAACTTGGGACAAATGTTCTCCATAGTGAGACGGAGTGTCGTGCAAAACAATCAGTTGTCTGTGGTAAAGGTCAAGGTCTTACTTCATGGTCAAAGGTCACAAGAGGTCAAAGGTCAAATAAAAATATCAAAATTTGTTTGTTCGCACTGTATCTTGCTTATGCTTTGAAGTATTATGCTTAGTGGTCAGAGGATTCGTAACTTCTACATGTGTGGTGGGATTTTAATATAACTTGGGACAAATGTTCTCCATAGTGAGGCGGAGTGTTGCATGAAAAATTTAGGTGTCTGTGGTAAAGGTCAAGGTCTTACTTCAGGGTCAAAGTTCAAATAACAAATTAAAACATTCATTTGTGAGTATAACTTCTATATACATGGATGGATTTTAATATAACTTAAAACAAATGTTCTCCATGGTGAGTTGAGTTGTCTGGTGCAAAATGAAGGTCAAGGTCACAAGAGGTCAAAGGTCAAATAAAAATATCAAAATTTGTTTGTCCGCACTGTATCTTGCTTATGCTTTGAAGTATTATGCTTAGTGGTCAGGGGATTTTTAAACCCTTGCTCAGAGAATAACTTCTATATGCTAGGATCGTTATTGTTTTTACTATTGAGAAGAGGACTGACATTACCCAAACTATGGCTGTTGTACAGTTGAATGTAGAAGGTAATACAATTACTTCTTGATTCTCCTAGAAATTTTAATTTCTTTGCAACACAGTCACATGAGCACAAAAAGGGCATCTACATAGAATGAAATGAAATACTGTGGTATCATTATTATTTGCGTAGGACAAATTTTGGCATTTTTTGTACTCAGACTAATATGCAGAATTAAGACCGCTAAAATGTAATTGCAGTTATATTAGTAACATGCTTGCCCGAAATGCCTGAATTTACATCTGTGTGAAACTGTATATTTTTATGTTTGTGCGAAATTTCATCCCAGCTAAATTAAATGATAATTACCACAGAAAATGTCATTATCTATATTAATCTATACACTTCTCACAAAAATTAGGCAACAGCTGCACATTCATCATAAAAAAGTGATACATATTCATGTACACGTGTATATAGCGATATGTTATTCCTCCTGAGCTCAATGTCTGATATGTTATTCCTCCTGATGAAACAGATACAGCTCAATAACTGTTCCTGACAACAAAAAACAATTAATACATCTACTATAGCTGCCAGCAATAGCATTGTATCCAAATATGGTAAAACAGATCCCAGATCCACCTTCAGCTCTTTCAACCAAGAACTAGTAAGAATATTTACACATTTAACAATTGTAACTTGTTTCACTAATATATAAACAAAACAAACATATCTGTCACCTGATTTGTTCTGCTTTAGTTACCTGCAAAAACATAGATTATCGTTTACATACATTTCACTCCAACTGCAATGCCATATAAAGTTTCATGGTTGTAGGAGAAAGCACTTTGGTTTTATGACCATTTTAAAGTTTTCCTATTAGAGGTCACAGTGACCTTGATCTTTGACCTTTTGACCCAAAATGGGTGTGCCGGGTAGAGCCCACCAAATTGCAACCGCATATAAAATTTCATGGCTGTAGGTGAAAGCACTTTAGTTTATTACCGTTTCAAAATTTTTACTATTAGATGTCACAGTGGCCTTGACCTTTTGATCCCAATTGGGTGTTGCAGGTAGAGCTCACATCAGGGCTCCTAAAATCGACCCCCCCCCCCCCCCCCCCCCCGAGACCAAGAACCAACAAAAAAAATAGAAACGATTTAAGGGCAAAGAACAATTTGAGTTATGATAGTGCTGACGTCGCGAAAATATGTGTTTTTCAAAGCAAAAGTAGAATTAGAGCTAATTTTACAACGTGAAACTAGTAACTGATATTTTAAAGTGTGCTTTGTGCTGCAGCTAGCCACTACAATTACTATTAAGCCCTTAATGAAATTAAGCAGACGACAGTTATCGCCTATTTCGATGCAAACTCCTCGCACCGGTTACGTCACGCTTTTCTATTTTAACTGTTTTCTGTACTGATCAGGGGAAGTAACCACTGCGGGGAGAAATTATATTTCACAGTTTGAGCTGGTCAACTTTAATCGATTGGCCGGCTGCAAATCAAGCACACTTTTACTTGTTTACAAGTTAATTGGCGATAATTGCTGCGGGAAACAGTGACATTTTTATGGTTTTATGATAGGTGTGAAGTACCGGATTAACAATTAATTGAGGTTTTGGTGTGAGATTTTGACTGTTTTATGAAAAGTTAGACCGATTTTTTTTTTTTTTTAAATTATCTGGACCGATTTTTTAAGGTTTTTTGGACATCGAAATCGGTCTATAGAGATAAAATTCGGTCAAAACCGAAAAAGTTTCGGTTTTTGGGAGCCCTGGCTCACATATATATATCCGCATGTGACGTTTCATGGTTGTAGGTGAAAGCACTTTTGGTTTTATACCATTCATTAGAGGTCACAGTGACCTTGAGCTTTGACCCCAAAATGAGTGTTGCAGGTAGAGCTCGCCAAGATGTATCTGCATGTGAAGTTTCATGGCCATTTTATGGCCAGTGTTAAAGTTTTTGGGGACGGAAAGACAGACGGACAAACCAAACTTTATATGCCACCCCGAAAATTTCTGGTGTGCATAATAAAAATTGTTTGTCCCCATAGTATCTTGCATAGTGGTCAGAGGATTTTTGTCAAAATGGCTGTTCAGTGTTTGTGTGTGCGTGCGTGCGTCCAAACTTGTCCATGCCTTAACTTCTTCATGCATGGAGGAATTTTCAAATATTTTTAGGCGCAAAATTTAATGTCATCATGAGACTTCGTGTTATGCACATGAACCAGGTCAGAGGTCAAGATCACCTAAGATGATGCAATGTCACGATTTTGCCTTGTGTATAAAGAGGATGTGTTGCACACATCTCACCTATGTATAAATCTTTCTCCTTGATCTGAAGCTTATAGGTTCAGGTTTGAATTAAGACGAGCGGGCTGGACATTCTGCCCATGGGCATGTTTTGTTATTTCTGTTGACAACTTTAATCAATACCTTGTGTAATCATAAAACAAACTTCTCAACACCTGATGAGATCAAAGATTAAAGCAACCATTTACTGTGAGAGTCTATTGTGATTGTTTGTAATTAAAATTGTTAAAATTCAAACACATGCATAATAAATAATTGCCGAATTTACACACTGATACATCAAAGCACTGTATTATCATGTGTTTGAAAGTTTTTTTTACCTGTGTAATTAAGAAACAACACTTACCATCAAAAATGAACAGTTTATCAATGTGAAAAACTGCTTATGAGTTTTCGCTTTTGAAAATCTTTTTTTTCTTCAAAACACATGAACAAAAATTGCTCGATTATGCTTTAATGATAACATGACTTAGACAAGTGCTCTCGATCCCCAGCCTCATTAAAAACAAGCATGGCAGACTCAACAAACTCTTCATCATAAGCATGTCCAGCAGGTCAAAACTTGCAACCCTAAGATTCATTTATCAGAGCTTCTGTATTTCCTTTCTTTGATCCCATGCTAAATTTGGGTGCACCATGAGATGCCATTTAACTGTTGCACACATGCATGGGTATCATTAAATAGATGTTTGAGAGTCACAGAGTTAAGAACAGCATTTTTTACACCCCGAAGGGAGGCATATAGTAATCGCACTGTCTGTCCGTTCGTCCGTCTGTCCTGTAAAATCTTGTCCTTGCTTCATTTCCAAAACCTCTTGAGGGATTTCATTGAAACTTAACAGGAGTGTTTGTCACCAAGTCTAGTTGTGCATATCTTCAGGAGATTCCGCTCGATTTATTTTTGGCAGAGTTATGGGCACTTAGCTCACAAAGTGCCAGAGTGAGGTTTTGTCATACCCCAATGTCCGGTGTGCATTGTGCGTCGTGAGGCATCAACAATTTAATTCAAAGGACATCTTCTCTGAAACCACTGGGCCAAATTCAATGAAACTTGCATGGGATATTCCTTGCATGAAGCTCTTCCAAAGTTGTTCAAAGAATTCAATTCCATGCAGAACTCTGGTTGCTATGGCAACTTAAAGGAAAAACTTTGAAAATCTTCTTGTCTGAAACCACAAGGCCTGGAGCTTTGATATTTGGTATGAGACATCATCTAGTGGACCTCTACCTAGATTGTTCAAATTATGACCCTGGGGTCAGAACTGGCCCTGCCCTTGGGATCACTTGATTTACATAGATTTATATAGGGAAAACTTTAAAAATCTTCTTGTCAGAAACCACAAGGCATGGAGCTTAGATATTTGGTATGTAGCATTGTCTAGAAGACCTCTTCCAGGATTGTTCAAATCATGGCACCTGGGTAAAAATTGGCTCCGCCCAGGTTATATAGTAAATTCTTTAAAAATCTTCTTGTCAGAAACTGCAAGGCCTGGAGCTTAGATATTTGGTATGAGGCATCATCTAGTGGACCTCTACAAAGATTGTTCAAATTATGACCCTGGGGTTAGAATTGACCCCGCCCAGGGCTTACTTGATTTACATAGAGTTATATAGGGAAAACTTTAAAACTCTTCTTGTAAGAAACTACAAGGCATGGAGCTAAGATATTTGGTGTTGAGCATTGTCTAGTAGACCTCTACCAAGATTGTTCAAATCATCGCCCCTGGGTCAAAACTGGCCGCGCCCAAGGGGTCACATGTTTTACATAGAGCTATATAGCAAAAAACTTAAAAAAACTGCAAGGCCTGGAGCTTAGATATTTGGTAGTATGCACTGTGACCACAAGTGGGGTCATTTCCCCCCCTCCCCCCCCCCCCCCCCCCCCCGCCCGCCCAAAACTTTTTTTCTCATTTTTTAAGTTTTTCACTATGGCAATAACATTTGGACCATTTGTACAGTTTTTTCAAGGTGATTTCAAAAACATTATTCCTTGACCTATATTTTTGATCACTGACCTACTTTTTTGTTTTTTAGCTACAGCAATGAAATTTGGACCATTTGCACAGTTTTTCGTTTCGATTTCAAAAATGTCATCGCATGACCTATATGTTTGACCTACTGACCTACTTTTTGTTTTTGGAGCTATGGCAATGAAATTTAGACCATGTGTACAGTTTTTTGTTCCAATTTCTAAAACGTCATAGCATGACCTATATTTTTGACCTACTGACCTACTTTTTTGTTTTAAAGCTATGGCAATGAAATTTGGACTGTGTGTACAGCTTTTTGTTCCGATTTCAAAAATGTCATCTCATGACCTATATTTTGACCTACTGACCTACTTTTTGTTTTTGGAGCTATGGCAAGTGAAATTGCATTGGTCCATTTCTGTGATGTGCATCATTACATTCATAAAAATTTCTTTCATCTTTGAACCCAGGTGAGTGCTTAAGGGCCATTGGCCCTCTTGTTTTACTCTAACTTCTATATTAAAATCTTGTCCCGCTTCATCTCTAAAACCACCTGAAGGATTTTATTGAAACTTCACAGGAATGTTGGTCACCAAGCCTTGTTGTGCTTATCTTCAGGAGTTTCTGCTCAGATTATTTTTGGCAGAGTTATGGGCACTTAGTCATAACTATAACCATAACTAAAACTTCTATATTAAAATCTTGTTCATTCCTCATCTTCAAAACCACTGGAGGATTTCATTGAAACTACACAGAAATGTTTGTAACCAAACCTAGCTGTGCATATCGTCAGGAGTTTCTGGTTAGATTATATTTGGCAGTGTTATGGGCCCTTAGTCATTTTTAGCTCCACTTTTTGAAGAAAAAAGTGGAGCTATTGTCATGACCCCCTCGTTGGCGTCAGTTAACCTTTTTGTTAAGGTCCATTTCTCAGATACTATCAAAGCCATTTACTTCAAATTAGGAATACATGTTCACTTTCAAAATGCGACACCATATCTCAAGGGCAGATAACCCCAAATTTATTTTTGCAAAGTTATGCCCCTTTTTAGCTCACCTAAGCAAATGCTCAGGGTGAGTTATTGTGATCACCCTGTGTCCGTCGTCAGTCGTCCATTGTCAACATTTTACTTTAAATGACATCTCCTCCTAAACCACAAAGCTATTTTTAACCAAACTTTACAGAAATGTTCCTTATATTGCCTTTACCTAAAATTGCTCAAACCCTTCGCTCCATTGCTCATAAGGGCTGCAAAAGCTAAAAATAGAAAAAAATTCAAACAGCATCTCCTCCTTAACGGTTGGGAGATTTTCCACAAAAATTCACAGAAATGTTCCTTACATAGCCCTCTATTAAAATTGCTAAAACGGTTCTGCTCCATTGATCAAAATGGCCGCCAGAGCTAAAGATAGATTTTTGTCAATATTTGGCTTCAAATGACATCTCCTTCTAAACCACTTAGCCATCTTAAACCAAACTTTACAGAAATGTTCTTTATAATGCCCTTTTCAAAAAATTACTTAAACCGTTCTGCTACATTGCACTTAAGGGCTGCTAAAGCTAAAAATAGAAAAAAATTCAAACAACATCTCCTCCTAAACGGTTGAGAGATTTTCCACCAAATTTCACAGAAATGTTCCTTACATAGCCCTCTATTAAAATTGCTAAAACAGTTGGCTCCATTGAACAAAATGGCTGCCAGAGCTTAAAATAGATTTTCGTCAATATTTGGCTTTAAATGACATCTCCTCCAAAACCACTTGGCCATTTTAAACCAAATTTTTACAGAAATGTTTCTTATAATGCCCTTTTCTTAAATTGCTCAAACCGTTCTGCTACATTGCACATAAGGGATGCAAAAGCTAAAAATAGAAAAGAAATCAGACAGCATCTCCTCCTCAATTGCAAGGTAATTTTCCATCAAATTTCACGGAAATGTCCCTTACATACCTGTGCTTTAAAATTGCTTAAACGGTTCTGCTCCATTGAACAAAATGGCCACCGGAGCTAAAAAAAGGTTTTCTTCAATATATGGCTTCAAATGACATCTCCTCACAAGCTGTTATCATGAAATTGCCTCTGCCCCATGGATTTTTTTTGTATAAGATATAAGATCTTTGAATATCTTCATTTAGAAAATGTAATGTTGCATCTGATGTTTGCTTAATGGTAGACCCTCAGGCAAAGTACTCAGGTGAGCTATCCATGGCCATCATGGCCCTCTTGTTTTTTTTTAAAAATACATAGGTACTTAAATCCCAAATGCATGGGGACCCCCTCTCTTACCTCCCCACCACGTTACCCTCCCCCCCCCCCCCAACCAAAAAAAAAAAAAAAGAAAAAAAAAAAATTTCATCTTATATGACTAGGTACTTGCCCTTCCCCACTCAAATAATTTTTTCACTCGGGCCTCTTGTTTGACGGCTTATAATCTATTATCCAGCACTGAGAAAAGTGGAGCGTGCTCTCTGTGGACAGGTCTTGTTTACTATAACCTCTGTATTAAAAAGCTTCATCTCCAAAACTGCTTGGGGGATTTTATTGAAACCAAAATGTTTGTCAACAAGCCTTGTTATATTTAAAACACCAGTAGGGGTTGGAAATAAAACAATATTGTTCATATTCAAGACCAAACTCACAGCTTTCTATTTCATTGAATAATTATGTCTTCAACCTTCATATAAGAATCTGAAGCAGAAAAACATTACTTTACCATTTACCTTCAGTTCATGCTCTATTTTTTTGTCTGATCTCTTTTCCACAGGCATATTCAATTATATAATTACACCAGTTTCAATTCAAAGCTACATTTCGGGGGCATATGTCAATTTCCAGTGACAGCTCTTGTTTTCAATGATATTGCAAAAAATAGTGCATTTCAGACAAGAAATGTTTGTGAAAAGGGACATCAAACCAACAGGCAGTTGTTTGGTTCATTTCAAATCAAATAGAACCAAGTTATATCTGTTTGTTAAGGACAAACTGTCACTTTAAAACTTTTTTTCTGAGCTTTTTGAATCTGTTTTTAAGGTCTGTAAACAAAGCTTTTTAAAAAATGGTAGTCTTCGAGTTTTGGGGAAAGTTATTCAACACATATTAAATGTGTCGAAAGCTTTTTGATAATGGTAAGGACATGCATGTTCTGAATCTTTCTTGTTGTTTCTTAATCAGTTGATACAACTTCTTGACTCATAAGCTTTTTTTAAGCATATTACACAGTTTAATTTTACTTAAATAATGTTGGATGCTCCCTATTCAATTATGCAAACCCATGTTACAAAATTGAAACCTATTCAATACTGTATATTTCTATTCTCCTAACATTTTTAGCTCATCTATTTCGAACAAAAAGTCGAGCTATTATGATCACTGGGTCATCGTCGTCATTGTTGTCATTGTTCTCGTTGTGCAAAAACATTAATGTTGCCCATTACTCAAACAATTTAAAAAGCATCAATATGAAACTTTAAATGCTTGGTTATCATGACAAGAGGCATTTATAACATAAGTAGCATAGTTCTGAAAGCTATATTTTTAGATTTTTGCCCCTTTTTAACTTACAATTTTTGTCAAAATTGGTTATTAAGTTGAATGATTTCAAAATTATCAAATATTTTAAATTAAATATTTAACTTGGACTGCTTGCTTTCCATGACAAGAGGCAGTTGTAACACAAAGGACATTGTTCTGAAAGCTATATTTTTGGAGTAATGCCCCTTTTTAATTTACAATTTTTGTCAACATAGCTTATTAAGTTGAATGATTTCAAAACTATCAAAGATATCAATGAGACTTTAATTGCTTGCTTATCATGACAAGAGGCAGTAATAACACAAGGGTCATTATTCTGAAAGCTATATTTTTGGAGTTATGTCCCTTTTTAACTTACAATTTTTGTCCAAATTGCTTATTAAGTTGAATGATCAAAAGTATCAAAGGTATCAATATGAACAATATCAACATCTTGTCATGAAACATCAGAGGTGTATAGACCTCTTTCAGGAGTAATGCAAAAGAACCATAAATACAGCCCCCATTGTCGACATGTAACACAGACAAGTGTTGGCGCCACTCTGCAGAGCTCTTGTTTTACCTCTTGTACTTGTGCTATATAATTATAGTCATAAGCTTAGACATCCCGAGCACTTGTTGGTGCTCTGTCTATGGGAAACTCTTATCTCTCCAGAGCATACCCTAAATATGGAATGTTAACTTGTAAAATCACAGCTCTGCTCAAGTGAACCAAGGTTAATAATAAGGCTAACAGATGATAGACACAACTGACCCAGAACTGATCCTAACTGACCCCAGTGATTCTGCAGACAGATAATGAATTAATAAATGAATTTTGTAGCATGATCAGTTTTGTGTTAATGTAACATGCTATAATTCTTTCAGCTGACTTCAAGTGAAAACTCCTCTGAAGACTTTATTGATTCCATAAAAGCTGGATGAAAAATAACCGTAGCAAAATTGTCTCAGTATAAACCTTCACATCCTACAAAGTCAGCAGTCTTTCTATACTTAGGTGCTTTGATTCATCAATGCTGAAAAAAAACATCATAGTTGGTTGCTGGAAACTAAACCGCTAAGCTGAAGTCTTCATGTTGAGTAGTTTTAACACCAAGCATTGAAATAATCTTTTTAATTGTGCATCGGTTTCATGTACCTTTAAAGATTTATACATGTCTTAAAGCATTATTTTGCTGCTGATGCATCCAAATGAAATACTAGACGATCGTCTACATACATTCTGCTCTACTGTAAGGTTACTACAACACCTTGTTTAAACTGTTGTTGAAAATAGGGTATTGCTGTTGCCATGGCTTCCTTGTACTGTTTATAATTACCATAACTACTGGTAATGGTTGACACTAGTTTTAACAACATAGGTGCTCAGTTTTGTAGGTCTAACTGCAAAATCTTCTCAGAGTGCTAGGTGGTTATCCTGGGATGGACTGAGCTGTAAATTTTCACCAGAATCATTGTCAAATTATAATAGCTACTAGATAATGCTGCACCTTCTATATAATTTCTAAAGAGATCCATTTAAATGTTTCTAAGATTCAAAACGAGAAACAGATCACTATGCCAGTAGACCATTGAAATTCTTGAAAGTGTATCATTGCAAAAATATTCAGTGAGAAGATTATCTGGTATTATTAGTGAAAAGACAATAAGTTAATTCAGATGCTTTATGCTGTTGTTGCTTTGAATATGGAATTTTAATGTTAAACATATGTTACTGTATTACATATAGGTATTATGTTTTTCTGGAGTTTATATGAGAATGTTTATAACACTAATCATCATAACTTATCAAATGTAAAAAAATACTGAATAGTTTGAGCATGGTGATCTATCAGAAATAGTTTCTGGGCATTCTTTTGTATCTAAAAAATATGACAGTGTTTATGAATTATTTGAGTTATCATGAAGTTATTTTGCATCAAGTTTAGTCTAGTTTTACTGAGTGCCAAACAGTAGTGTGCATGATTGGCTATATGAATTACCTGATCAGTGTAATTGATAGAAAACTTAAGCCAATTGTCAGTTTAGTTATATCAGAGTAATCTTATCCTGTTGATATTTTTCACCAAGCCTAAATGCTGTGTGGACTGCAGTATGTAAAATTTCCGCTCTGTAATGATGATGTAAAGTATATCCAAAACTCTACACCATAAATAAATAAAGACACTGTAATTATATTGGTATATAGGAGTCAGCCGGTCAGTCAGTCAGTCCTTAGTTAGTTTTTAGATTGTCGGCAAAATCACAAAAAAATCAGGCATTGAGGGACACGTCCACTTTATAATTGATATATGAATGCACCAACACTGGCCTCTTGACATATTCAAACCACAAACAGGGATGATCTCGTAAAGCGTAAAGCGTTCATCTTATATTTGAACAAAATAAACACCAGTGTACTATAGGTGGTGAAGGTGTTTCATTGCAAGAATTGTTCGATTTGTGAACCATGACAGTAGTAGATCATTTAATGTTTTGATGAAGATTTTCCCACTCTTGCTTCATGGCTTTTTAGCTCATCTGAGCACAAAGTGCTCAATGTGAGCTTTTCTGATCAGTCTTTGTCCATCGTCTGTCCGTCGTCAACTTTTCATTTAAATGACACATCAGAAACCACTGGGCCAAATTAAATCAAACTTGCCTGGGATGTTCCTTGCATGAATCTCTACCGAGATTTTTGAAATGGTTCCGGTCCATTGCATTGCTGGGTCAATGGAGCTAAAAACAGATTTTAAAAGTTGGATCTTTAAAAATCTTCTTCTCTGAAATGCATGGAGCTTAGATATTTGGTATGAAGGGTCATCTAGTGGACCTCTACCAATTTTGTTCAAATTATGACCTTAGCGTCAAAACTGAACCCACCCCAGGGGTCAGTTGATTTTACATAGATTTATATAAAATGGTCCTGCCCTGGGGTCACTTGTTTTACATATAGTTATATAGGAAAATGTTTTTAAAATCTTTACATCAGAAACCCCAAGGCCTAGAGTTAAGATATTGGTGTGCAGCATTGTCTAGTGAACCTTTACCAAGTTTGTTCAAATCATGACCCCTGGGTAAAAAATGGTCCTGCCCCACGGTCACTTGTCAGCTCGACTTTTTTCAAGGAAAAAATCGAGTTATTGCTATAGTCATGGTGTCGTTGCCATTTGCCGTTGCCATTCCCGTCTGAAAACTTTAACAATTATCATAATTTTTTTATTCTTTTATGGATTGTCTTCATACTTGGACACAACAACCCTTTGGAAAAGACCTTCAAGTAGACCAGACTAAACTTGACCTTGACTTATAATTGACCTTCACCTTCAAGGTCAAAATATAGATTTTGCTAAAATTGGCCATAACTATATTATAAGTTTGTGGATTGTCTTCATACTTGGACACAACAACCCTTTGGACAAGATCTTTAAGTAGACCAGACTAAACTTGACCTTGACTCATAAATGACCTTCACCTTTAAGGTCAAAATATTAAATTTTGCTAACATTGGCCATAACTTTATTATAAGTATGTGGATTGTCTTCATGCTTGAACACAACAACCCTTTGGATAAGACCTTCTGGTAGACCAGAATTAACTTGACCTTGACTCATAAATGACCCTCACCTTCAAGGTCAAATTATTGAATTTTGCTAAAATTGGCCATAACTTTGTTTATGGTTTGATTTGATTTATACTAGGCCAAAACAACACTAATGGCCAAACCGACTTGTTGATTAACTCAAATTTGACCATGACCTAAAAATGACCTTGATCATCAAGGTCAGATGATTGAATTTTGCTTAAATTGTCATAACTTTCTTGTTATTTGTTTGGGTCGTCAGACCAAACAAATAATGATAGCACAATTTCAGCCTCTATCACTCTCTTAATTACCAAATCCGCAAATAGTCCGTCTGTATAAAATGACTGGCGCATTAATTTTTTACACCCTTCTCAACTTCAACTTATTACTGCCAAAAGTCAGTACTGACTAAAAGATTAAAGATTCCTAATATTGTGCAATTCTTTACACTTCAGCAAATTATCAATTATATTCAAACAATTTTGATTATAAACATGTCTATTTCGTACTCTTGAATGAAAAGGCATTCGTTTACATGAAATTACGCATTAATTTGTAACGTGACCAAACCTCGCCGAAAGTAAACAGAAGAGATTACCACGCTCATGAAAAGGTTGTAGATTCTTTTCATGTTACTTTATTTGTACATTACCATGAGGTGTTTTCTTAACGATGGATAAATTTAGAGGTTTACTGATTATTACAAACTAGTTTGAAACAGTTATAGCCTTGAGAAAAGCGCATATATTTTAATTAGGTCACGGTTCCTCTGTTTATTACTTACAAGTGAGGAAGTCCAGATCTGTGGGCAGGTGTAAAACCTGGACAACCCAGAAAAAAGCATCGATTTTCTGGAATTCATATATATAAAATAATAACAAAGATAAATGACTGAAAATACTATATATACTTTATTTTCCTTTCAGTATCAAACATTTATAAAAAATAAGCTTGATTTAATGACGCTCAGTAAGTTTAAATTGATGAAGAAAAAGCCTGATTCAACGGAAAACGCGGAAAGAAATACTGAATTTTTGGAAATCATTTAAGATGCTCTTGGTAAAAAAGTAGTAAAGATAGACTAGAGAAAATACCACATATATTTAAATTACGTTTCAGTATGAAACATTTCAGAAATGACGTGAAGTAAGTTTAATTTGATAAAGAATTAACCCGATTCTACGGAACACCCGGAAAACACCGATTTTCTGGAATCATTATAAATAAGTTTAGATAAATAAAGAATATGCACGAAAAGCAGACAGCAGTAATGGTTAAATTTACCAGTTAAAATAAGAAAGATACCTATCTATATTAGCTTAATGATCGTCGGTATCGGTTGCCAATATGACCGACGCCCCCTGAAGAGATTCATATACAAAGTGTTGTAAAGTTCGTTGCTAAGGTTATTTATTTTAATACTATCAAAGACAATGCCATATAACTTTAAATACATCTCCCTTTACTTCCAATGGCAGATTCTAAAAAATGTAAACGGAAATCTAGCAAACAGTGTTTATTCATTCTAAGATATTAAATTTACAAAGTGTTGTAAAGTTCGTTGCTAAGGTTATTTATTTTAATACTATCAAAGACAATGCCATATAACTTTAAATACATCTCCCTTTACTTCCAATGGCAGATTCTAAAAAATGTAAACGGAAATCTAGCAAACAGTGTTAATTCATTCTAAGATATTAAATTGGAAAATAGATTTGCGTCTGATCCATCATTTAACAGGTTTGCATTTGTTTGTTTGCATGCTCAGTGTATAGCACTGATACATGGGACCTCGGTTAGACTATAAGTAATGTTAGTGAAGGAGTGAGTGGTTTACCAGTCCAGTGCGTTACCACTGGACCACATCCGCTCCAGAAGTTTTCTCTATAATGTAAAAGTTCTTTAAAGTGACACCAGTGAAATATTACTCAGAATTTTATAACAGTCATTGTTTCTCCGTTGCTCCACTAATGAAAACAAGACATATACATGTTAACAACATTGCGCCGATAATGTTTGTTGGTCAAATTTAACAGACAAGTAATTTTCAACTAAGCACCCGGTATTGTCTTTATCCTGACTTTACATGCGAAAAACATTTTTACGTTAAAGTAATCTTCAAAATCTTGTATTGTCTCATCTTTAATTTAGCCAATGATTAAAAAATGAAAACCCGTGAAAATATTTCGATCAATACAAGTTCTAATAATTAGGAGTTGGCATGCTTCATCTATCGACACATCAAAGAAAATACCCGTCAAAAAAAATTAGGGTGGTGCTTAATAACGCTGCTGAATGTTTTATGTCACACGTTCCATACAGTAAGCTGTCATTTGTTGATCGCTCCCAGTCGCTTAACTTGACTGACATCAATTAACGGAGAGCACTCGGTGTTCTACTGATAACTATCTGATGTAATTGTTGTTTATCAAAGACATGTCCCTTTGACAATTAAGGGATGTAGGTGACTTCAAAGCATATCGGAAACACAGCCCTAAGCCTGAAGGCATGTGTCGCACACGACAAGCCATAATGGGCTAGCTAGAAACCTGGTACCAAATCCGAATTATATGTATTGACCGACCAAAAATCCATTAATACAGCATCCACTAGGTGCAATTTTGTTACTTATAGATACTGGTTTGCACACTTACACTAACTGTCTTGTATTTCAACTTCATACACCTGATCTTAGGCAATTACTACAGTACAGCTCCCGCGATATGTACATTTTTCTCTTAAACTCCGCGGACCTTGGGAGGAAAATCGCGGAGAATCGCCGAGAAACGCCCTAAATCGCGGAGGCGTCGCGGAGACGAATTTTGTCTGGTTAGTGACGGTATTTGCTGTGAAACTGCAGATTATCTATCCTCCGCGGATCTCCGCGATTTGTTTATGCATTCAGTTGACTGAAGTGTATATATGACAAGTGAAATTTTATATTTACTTACTCTTTTTATCTTCATGTTTTAGGATGCCTAATAGTAATATTTCGTTTCGTCAGATGTTTTGACACATTAATTTATTGAGAGACACAAGACCATGTGTTGGTCTCATGGCCTATGATCTGTACACGCATGATACATTGCGTCTCAACCGCTAATTGGTTCCTAAATATAACTTTTGACCTTTAACATTGAACGACAGTTATTTTCCGAAAATGATATTCACCTCACTTTAAAAGCTTCAGACACCACGTGCTCTTTAAAGCGGGAATTACAGTCATGTAGCATGCTTTTCCCGTGATTACATTTTCTTATTAAAATAATTAATATCTTAAACAGATATGTGGATATTTTTAAACTTTGGCAATGATGGCTTTGTTGACTGAACAGAAAGTTTAGTTTCGTTAGAATCGAACATTAATTCCGAATGCGTGAAACGAGGGTAGAAAAGAAAGACAGCCGATAATGAATAGATTTTCACACCTACCTGACATCATGTCAACTTTAATTGCTGCAATTTATTTACTTTTAAATCTTTAATCGGTGCCGCGCAAATAAATTACTAATGATTATCAAACTGCGAAAATAAATATATCTAAATTAAAAAGTGAAAATACAAACAAATGCGCTCTTATTCTGATGCATTTGTGTACGAACGTTCCTATTTGTTTACGAAAAGAAAGTTGCGTCAGAAACAGCTGATCTTATTTTCAGAAAATGAGTTGACCGATTTCCGAACAACACGTGTTAAACTGCATCTGTATCGTCTCGGCGATTAGCAAAAAAAGTATTATCGATTTACTAAATAATAACAAGCGTTTAAAAAATCACATTAATTTATGTATTTGACTGAATTATACCATAGTCACATAATTGACACGTGTTAAATGTACAGTTACATTATGGTAATTTCATCACACATTGCTGACTGCTTTTATGAAAGGATTTCAAGTGTATACATTTTATAATTATTTTTTTCACCTTTAAATGGGAAATAGTTTGTTAAAACTCTGGTGATGAAACACAAGAATATTCGCGGAGAATCTCCGCGGAAACGCTCTAACACTCGGAGAATCGCGGAGATTGTGCGTGTACTTTAATCGCGGAGATTCTGAGCGTTTTTTCCAAGGAGAAACTCCGCGATTTTCAGAATTCGCGCTGACCACGATCGCGGAGGAAGCACAAAATGTGTACATATCGCGGGAGCTGTACTGTACTTGAATTTCATTATATCCAACACTTCCCCCTGCCCTCCACCCTCCCGCACAGGGAAGGGAGGGAGTGGGGATGATACTGGAATCAACTTGTCCAGCTAACTGCCTGGCTTGGTTATTTGTTGAGGGCATAATTCAAAAAGTATTGGCTAAATCAATTTGAAACTTCTTTGATGAAAAGAAAGATGGATAGACCTCATTGGGAAAATATAGATCTCTTGAGCATAATTTAAAAGTTATTGCCATTTGTAATTTATCAAACTTACCTACGTAGATGGACAGATCTTACAGAAGAAATCGCAGTGTCCAAGAACCACAACTTTCTTAGCACAATTTTGCAGTTATTGTCCTTTGTGATTTTTCATCCTTAATTTATGGCTGGTGAATCACTCAAAAGTATTGGATATATCTACTTGAAACTTCACACTTTGATAAATTTCATTGATAAAATGCAATTCAGAAGTATGAACCATGATGTTCTTATGCATATGTCCATTGTAATTTTTCATATCTATTGTTCATAACTTTAAGGCAATATCATGTATCAACATGAAACTACATAATACTCTACTGACAAAGTGATATGTGGGAGTATTTTCGACAGGACAATGATTTTCAAAGTTCAATACCGAGTACACTGGTGCAGCATGTAGAGGAGTATTCAGTTTAGTTTAGTTTAGACTCATTTATTTTACATGGATTGCGATACAAGTTCTTACAACTTAGATATATCACGCTCTATGACGGCTTCCTGGGTTCCATACCAGTATTCGCGCAGCGTGGAGGAATGTGAAGATTGTGAGAGAATCTTGCCTCTAACGGGATTCGAACATGCGACCTTCGGATACAGAGCCCTGCGCTCTACCCCTGGACCACGGTGCCTCCTCCTTCTATTCAGTCTTTTATAGGATCAACCAATAATTATGAGATATGATCACTTTTAAACAACCTTTTTGCAAAATGTAAGGAAAAGAAAATATTGGCAATTCTGATTACTGGTTCTGTGACCCAAACAAATTCAGTGCTTTCAGTGCTTTGATTTATTTATGGATTTGATTCATATTTGGACAAAACAACACTGATGACAAATCCGACAGTTTGATTATTTCAATTTTGACCTAGACCTTTAAATGACCTTGACAGTCAAGGTCATATTATTGAATTTTGTTAAAACTGGCCATATCTTTGTTATTTATGGTTTGATTTGAATCAAACTTGGACAAAACAACACTTATGACAAAGCCAACATGACAAATTATTCAAGTGTGACCTTTACTTTAAAATGACCATGACCGTTTACATCAAATGATTGAATTTTTCTTAAATTGTCATAACTTTGTTGTTTATGGTTGGATTTGATTCATACTTAGACAAAACAAAAATTATGACCAAACGAACATGTTGAATAAATCAGGTGTGAACATAACCTAAAAATGACCTTGACTGTCAAGATCAGATGATTGAATTTTGCTTAAATTGTCATAACTTTCTTATTTATTCATGCATTTGATTCTTTCTTGGACAAAACAACACAAATGACCTTGACAGTCAAGGTCAAATTATTGAATTTTGCTAAACCTGGCCATAACTTTGTTATTGTGGTTGGATTTTAATCATACTTAATCAAAACAACACTTATGACAAAGCCAACATGTTAAATTATTCAAGCTTGACCTTAACCTTCAAATGACCATGACTGTCAAAGTCAAATTATTGAATTTTGCTCAAATTGTCATAACTTTTTTTATTTATAAATGGATTTGATTCATACTTGGACAAAACAACACTTATGACAAATCCGACATTATGATTCTTTCATGTATCTCCTTGACCCTAAAATGACCACAAGTATTTGTTTTTTGAAGCTGAAGTATGGAAATTTGAACTGTTCTTATAATGTAGCATGTAGTTTTCAACTGATCCTTAGCCGACATTGACCTTGCCCTACTGACCTTCTTTATTGTTTTGCAGCTACAGGATGGAAATTTAAATTATAATACTTTTAATCTTGCATGCAGATTTCAACTTTGACCTTAAGTGAAATTGAAACTGGCCTACTGACCTACTTTCTTGTTTTGCAGCTACAGTAAGTGAATTTGAACTATACTTACAATTTAGCATATGGATTTCAACTTTGACCTTGGCTGACATTGACTTTGTACTGCTGACCTACTTATTGTATTTGGAACTGTATCCATGATATTTGGACCAGATGTACAATTTTCCATGTTGATATCAACTTCAGCATTGATTCCTTCTATGGCCTTGCCGTTTAAAATGGTGGTTTTCAGGTGGGGGATATAAGGCCATAATGACCCTCTTGTTTAATTTAATGCTTGTTGGTTGGTAGCATAACTCCAAAAGTATTCAAGGGATTTAGTTAATATTAGCCAGTTGATAGAGGACAAATAGAGGAAGTGCATTATCAAAGAAGTGTAACTCTACTTTGCCCAATTTTTTTAACACCTTTCTTGATGATTTTAATGATGCTTATTCAGAGAATTACTTAAAAACTGTTCAAGAATTATGCTTGATATTCGAAGAAATATGTTGATGAAGTGATAGAAAAGTCAGTGTTTAAGAATCACAAAACCTCACAAATGGAGTTTGGGCAGGTATACAGGAATCACTCATCTTTTTTTCTATAACTTTGTCATTCATGAAGGGATTTTGAAATAAAAAGACTCAGATGTTAAACACCTTGAGACCATGTGTCACATACAACTCAAAGCTGCATAACAAAGGTCAAGAATCCTTAGAGGTTGTCAATATTTGGTGTCCACTCTGTAACTTTATCATTCATCAAGTAATTTTGAAATAATTTGGCACAAATGATGCCTATATGATAACAATTGTTGCATTGATTGATTTTAATAGAAAAGTAATAGAAAATTTTGTGAGGAAGTAAACAAGATATATAACTCTACCTAGTTTATTTAGTTCTTACTGGATATTTTCTCCTCTTGCCTCTGACAACTTAGTATTGAGGGGGTATTAATCACATTCAGTGATAACTTTAGTTATCTTTTGTGGCAGTATATTTACTTCAATTTATACTTAGAAAAATACTTTAAAATAAATATATAACCATTTGAAATAGTGCTACTATGGGGAGCATCCATCGGTTCAGCTGATTTGATTGTTTTTATACCCACGAAACGCAGTTTTGAGGGGTATATAACAGTCACCCAGTGGTCAAGCAGGTGGGCGTTCGGTCTGTTGCAATTTCCTTGTCCGGAGCATAACTTGAAAATTACTGGTTGGAATTCAATGTGACTTCATACAATGGTCAAGCACAATGACAGGAAGTGCAGTTTTCAAGAATCATAACTCCATCTTCACTATTTTCAGAATTATTGCCCTTTGTTGGTCTTCCTTGTCCATAGCATAACTTGAAAACTACTGGTTGGAATTCAATGCAACTTCATACAATGATCAAGCACAATGACAGGAAGTGCATTATACAGGAGCTATAACTCCGTCTTCACTGTTTGCACAGTTATTGCCCTTTGTTGGTTTTCCTTGTCTGGATTATAAATTGAAAAGTACTGGTTGGAATTCAGTGCAACTTCATACAATATGGTCAAGCACAATGACAGGAAGTGCATTGTACAAGAGCTATAATTCCATCTTCAGTATTTGCAGAGTTATTGCCCTTTGTTAGTTTTTCTTGTATTACTTGAAAAATACTGATTGGAATTCAATGCAACTTCATACAGTGATCAAGCACAACTATCTTTAATTGCCTACAACCATAACTCTATTTCATTTCTTTTACAAAGTATTATGTTACTAATAAATCTTCAGCTCTAAAGCAGTCTTGCTGGGGTATTGATCACATTTAGTGATAGCTCTAGTTCATAAAGCCTTTGGCTTTTGCATGTATATACAGCATTTATTCTGGACACATACAACATTGAACTGCACTTTAAACTACATGTAAGAAAAATGTTTAATCCCTTCTTACCTGAGCATGCAGAGTAATACATCTCCCTGTAACCAGAAACTATACCCACAAAATCAGTTTTCATTTTAACATGTACTGAACCACACAGGTCTACATATTATGGTCATGTTTTTAGCCCACCCGAGCATATGCTCAGGCTGAACTATTGGTATCACCCTGTGTCAGGTGTCTATTGTCAGTCATCCGTCATCCACATTTAACTTCAAATGACATCTCCTCCAAAACCACAAGACCATTTTTAACCAAACTTGACAGAAATGTTCCTTATATTGTCGTTTCTTTAAAGAAACGTTATGCTCCATTGCACAAAAGGACTGCAGAAGCTAAAAAAAGAAAAAAAAACAGCATCTCCTCCTTAACTGTAAGCTGGTCATTTTCCACCAAAATTCAAAGAAATGTTCCATACATAGCACTCTATTAAAATAGCTTAAATGGTTCCACTCAATCGCACAGAATGGTGTTAAGAGCTTTAAATTGATTTTGACAATATTTGTCTTTAAATGACATCTTCTTTAAAACGACAGCCCTTTTTAGCTCACCTTTCACAGAGTGAAAAGGTGAGCGTTTGTGATAGCAATCTGTCCAGTGTCTGTCCATCCGTCCATAAACTTTTCATTCAAACGACATCTCCTCTGAAACCACTGGGCCAAAGTTGATGAAACTTGCCAGGGATATTCCTTGCATGAAGTTGTTCCAAAGTTGTTCAAAGAAATCAATCCCTTGCAGAACTCTGGTTGCCATACCAACCTAAAGGAAAAACTTTAAAAATCTTCTTGTCTGAATCCACAAGGCCTACAGCTTAGATATTTGGCATTTAGCACTCTCTAATGGAACTCTACAAAAATTGTTCAAATTATTTCCCTGGGGTCACTTCCATTTACATAGACTTATAAAGGAAATCTTTGAAAATCTTCTTCTCAGAAACCACAATGCCTACAGCTTAGATATTTGATATGTAGCATTGTCTAGTGGATGTCTACCAACTTTGTTCAAATTATGTCCCTGGGTCAAATTTGACCACGCCCCAGGGTTCTCTTGGTTTACATACAGTTATATAGGAAATCATGAAAAATCATTTTTCGCCGAAACTAATAGGACTAGACCTTAGATATTTGGTGTGGAGTATTGAATAGAGAACCTTTACCAGCATTGTTTATATGTTGGCCCTGGGGTCAAAATTGGCCCCGCCTGGGGCCCTTAATATGTAAAAAAGGCAATCTTTAAAAATCTTCTTACTGGAAACCTCAATGCCTACAGCTTAGATATTTGGTATGTAGCATTGTCTAGTGGAAGTCTACCAAGTTTGTTCAAATTATGTTCCCTGGGTCAAAATTGGCCACGCCCCAGGGTTCTCTTGGTTAACATAGATTTATATAGGAAAAACATGAAAAATAATTTTTCTCCAAAACAAATAGGTCTAGACCTTAGATATTTGGTGTTGAGTATTGTGTAATGAATCTTTACCAATATTGTTTAAATGCTCTGGGGTCAAAATTTGCCCCGTCCCGGGGCCCTTAATATGTAAAAAAGGAAATCTTTAAAAATCTTCTTGTCTGAAACCACAAGGCCTAGAATTTTAAAATTTGGCATGAAGCAAGCTTTATCAAGCTTTTTCAAATTATTAGATTAGGTTAAAGGTCATGGAGGCTAAAAATAGATTTATCTACTGTACCTCATAGAGCCTTCATTTATAGACCAATATCTTTGATATTAAAAAATAGATTTATCTACTGTACCTCATAGAGCCTTCATTTATAGACCAATATCTTTGATATTCAATATATAAAGATAGATTTTCATCACTACCTGGCATAAAATGGCATCTCATCCAAATCCAGAAGGGCATTTTTAGCTCACCTGAGCACTGCTCAGGGTGAGCTTTTAGGATCGTTTAATGTCCGGCCTGCGTTGGCGTGCTTCGTCAACAATTTGACCTGAACAACATCTCCTCCTAAGCTCTACCAAAGTTGTTCAAAGAATTCAATTCCATCAAGAACTCTGGGTGCTATGGCAACTTATAGGAAAATTTTTGAAAATCTTCTTGTCTGAAACCACAAGGCCCAGAGCCTTAAGATTTTGTGTGTAGCATTGTCCAGTGGACTTCTACCATGTTTGTTCAAATTATGCCCGTGGGGTCAAATTTGGCCCTGCCCCGGGGGTTAATTGAGTTTTACATAGGCTTATATAGAGGAAACTGAAAAATCTTCTTATCTGAAACCACAAGGCCCTGAGCCTTAAGAATTGGAATGTAGCATTGTCTTGTGGACCTCAACCAAGATTGTTCAAATTATATCTCTGGGGTCAAATTTAGCCCCACCCTGGGGTCATTGGTTATAGGCTTATATACAGTATGCGCCAGGAGGAACTCACATTTTCCGCTTAATTTCACGGACGCGGAAAAAAAAATATCCGCCGCGACATCGAGGAAAAAAAACGGATTTCCTCGATCATCGATGTCTCGACATCGCGAAATATCTCGGCGATATTTGACGACCAGCGCGAAAATAATTAGAGTCATAACTCACCTGGATAAGCTGAACATTTAATGAAATTATCGTAATGAAACTATGCATTTTACGTGTGCCAATTTTGTGACATTTGGTAAAATTAAAACCAAAATTTCTTATTCATTTGCTGTGTAGGTTTATGTGTACTTCCGTCGTTGAAAACGCTCGTTATTGTATAGCAAAATCGATCAATAATTTTGTCAAGCACATAGACGATACAGATGTCGCAGTAGGGTTTACATGTTGTATGTTTTCTTTAAATATAGGAAAGCAGTTTTAACACGTGTAAATCGAAAACCAGTCAATTTATTTTCTGAAAATAGGGTCAGCTGTTCCGAGAAACAATCTATACTTTCGGTTTTGAATTGTCATTCCTTCCGTTAACAGATACGAGTATTCGTAAACAAATACATCAGAATGAGAGTTTTATGAGAGTTTTATACATTTAAATGATATTTTAAAGCGTAAAATTCGCCGAAATGCGTGTAATCAGGAACTTTGTGAGCCTCGATACGTCAATTCTTACCTGTGAAAAAGTTCGCGGAACCATTTAGCAAGGTCCGCCGCGATATTTGGTGACCATGTCCGCGGCGGTTGTCCTCGAAATGCGGCGGATTTGGTCGCGTTTTAAGGAATGGGTAGTCCTCGAGGAAAACGAGAGTTCCTCCTGGCACGTACTGTAGGAAAAACTTCGAAAAACTTCTTGTCTGAAACCACAAGGCCCTGAGCCTTAAGATTTGGTATGTAGCAATGTCTAGTGGACCTCTACCAAGTTTATTCAAATTATGCCCCTGTGGGTCAAATTTGGCCCCACCTCGGGGGTCAATTGATTTTGCATAGGGAAAACTTTGAAAAATCTTCTTGTCTGAAACCACATGGGCCTGAGCCTTAAGATTTGGTATGTAGCATTGTCTAGTGGACCTTTACCAAGTTTGTTCAAATTATGCCTCTGGGGTCAAATTTGACCCTGCCCTGGGGGTAAATTGATTTTACATAGGCTTATATAGGGAAAACTTTGAAAATCTTCTTGTAGAAGGAGAGGTAACATTTTCAGTCCAAATAGTCTGGGAATTTGTTAGAAAGGTTGTTTGTTTGATTTCTAGCTCAAGTTCGAATATGGGTTATCTGGGTTCAAAAACTAGGTCACAGAGCCCAAAAATAGAAAAACCTTGTTAACACTCTAGACGTTACATTTTCAGTCATAATATTCCAGACATTTGTCAGAAAGGTTGTTTTGATGATTTCTAGCTCAAGTTCGAATATGGGTCATCTGGGGTCAAAAACTAGGTCACATAGCCCAAATATGAAAAAACATTGTGTTGTTAACACTCTAAAAGGTAACATTTTCAGTCCAAATAACCTGGAAATCTGTTAGAAAGGTTGTTTTAATGATTTCTAGCTCAGATTTGAATATGGGTCATCTGGGTTAAAAAACTAGGTCACAGACCCCAAATATGGAAAAACCTTGTAAACACTCTAGAGGTAAGATTTTAATTCCAAATGACCTTGAAGTTTGTCAGAAAGGTTGCTTCTATGATTTCTAGCTCAGTTTCAAATATGGGTCATCTGGAGTCAAAACCTAGGTCACATAGCAAATATGTAAAACTTTTTTAACACTCTGGAGGCTACATTTTCAGTCCAAATGTCCTGAAAATTTGTCAGATATGTTGTTTTGATGATTTGTAGCTCTAGTTGGTCATTTAGACCAGTCTACAGGACTGGATGAAAATACCGTATTTGAAAATACTGTTTAAGAAACAGTTCTCAAGTTGAACAGTACAGTACCTCTTAAAGGTTAAGATATAGTCAGCTGTACAATACCTCTTAAAGGTTAAGATATAGTCAGCTGTATAATACCTGTTAAAGGTTAAGATATAGTCAGCAGTACAATACCTGTTAAAGGTTAAGATATAGTCAGCTTCAGATTCTTGATTTTAATTTCGAAAAATCCAGAAGCATTTTGCTTTGATAAAAGGTAATACTTAAATGCTTGATATCAAAGTATTTATTCTGGTATCATAGTAGGGTTGTTTTTGACATGTCATTCTGACTGAAGATACAGAAGAATATGACTGAAACAAAATAATAGAGGGGAAAAAACAACAACAACATGATTATATTCTAGACTAAATAGCTGAGTGGGTTTGTTGGTAGAAGGCAAACATAATAGTAACAGACAGGTATGTGCCTTACAATGAAGAAAATGTGAGAATTTTTATTAATGGTTTACTAACTTTTGAAGCATACCTCTATACTGGGGTATTCAGAAATAATGTTTATGCATTAGTGGTAGATACTGAAATAAATCATTGTAATGTATATACAATTACAAGTGACAGTGGACAAAAACACATATCTTATGAAATTTTAAGACTACTAGCATGTAATTGATACATTATTCACTGTTATGGATTTAGTGGGTAAAAAGATGTTGAAGTTACTTCTAGTGAATTATTCAAGTTGATATTAGGCACAAATTGGTTGGGATGTTGAATAAATAGGAAAGCTGGATATTTACTGTGATCCTATTGGGGTATTTTTTTCTGCTTGATGGATATATGTGTATGAAAATGAATGAGGATTAAAATTAAATGTACTTAAGAATGTAGGTTTAAATGACCAGAGAAAACAAGATTAACTAATTAAGGATATGTGAGAGGTGACATTTCTAGTGAATGAAGACATGTTAAGAGTAAAGCAGGAAAAATCGAGATGAAATCATCGCAAGAAGGAATATATAATGCTAATATTAATGTACAAAAAAAATAACTGAAAAAATGGTATAAAGCAGTTTTATGAAATGATTGAGAGGATTTGTTAAGAGAAAAAGTTTTGAAAAATATATAATCATCCATAGATGAAGTTTTGAAGGAATCTATTACAGGTGATGATATTTCCTGTCAGGAAATTGACAACTTTTGATCAGCTATGCATTTTCAAAGCAGATCTTTATTTATAACATTTCTTGTTGTTATACTTAATATGTACTGTATTTCACCAAGTTCTGGAGCAACTGTGAAACTGAAACAACAGTACCGTCCAGTGTATGTTCCCTATATTTTCCAAGTGTTCGGTGATAAAGGATGGGAATCTCAGACTAAAAGTTTCACAGGTAAAGAGACAACTGTATCAGCCAAGGACATAGCTGGTGACAAAATGCCATTTAGTACACAAACATCTGGACAGAAAAACAACTTTTCTGAAATACGACTGAAGGGCACTGGTAAGATTACATTGAAATTGAAATACTGCTGTATATTCTATAATTTATTGATCTTTTTATGTAGCTATTAGCTTTTTCAAGTTTCGTTACCGTATATCAGTAGTGCAGAAATTAATGTATTCTCAATTTCACATAGGCAAGACAGCTAAGGCAATATCTGTTCATCTTACAATGTTTTCAGCTTTTACACTGACAGTTTATCTTTTATTGGGGTATGAAGCCTTTTGAAAAATTTTGATGGTGAATAGAGAGGTTGTTAAGACTGTACTTGAACTTTCAAACAGCTGTTAGAATGATGCTGTCTATGTGCATTCATATTAATATGTGAACTCTAATTTGCCTGGCACATACAGAAGTGATGAGTAATGAATTACATGACAGACTGGGCATATTAATTTTGAAGGATTGAGATGTAGTTTAATAATCAGATCTGACATTTCAAGACAACATTTCAGCAAGAAATTACAATGAATGACTGAAATACATTTAATAGTCTATAAAGTGACATTTATTTGTTACCCTCTTTTTTTTACTGACCATTAAAACTGTTAAACAGAAATGATAACAACTGTACATTAATATCATACAAATACTTACAGTACGCGCCAGGAGGAACTCACATTTTCCGCTTTATTTCGCGGACGCGGAAAAAAAAATATCCGCCGCGACATCGAGGAAAAAAACGGATTTCCTCGATGTCTCGACATCGCGAAATATCTCGGCGATATTTGACGACCAGCGCGAAAATAATTAGAGTCATAACTCACCTGGATAAGCTGAACATTTAATGAAATGACCGTAATGAAACTGTGCATTTTACGTCTGCCAATTATGTGACATTTGGTAAAATTAAAACCAAAATTTCTCATATATTTGCTGTGTTTCCGTCGTTGAAAACGCTCGTTATTGTATAGCAAAATCGATCAATAATTTTGTCAAGCGCATAGACGATACAGATGTCGCAGTAGGGTTTACATGTTGTATGTTTTCTTTAAATATAGCAGAGCAGTTTTAACACGTGTAAATCGAAAACCAGTCAATTTATTTTCTGAAAATAGGGTCAGCTGTTCCGAGAAACAATTACTTTCGGTTTTGAATTGTCATTCCTTCCGTTAACAAATACGAGCATTCGTTAACAAATGAATCAGAATGAGAGTTTTATGAGAGTTTTATACATTTAAATGATATTTTAAAGCGTAAAATTCGCCGAAATGCGTGTTATCAGGAACTTTGTTAGCCTCGATACGTCAATTCTTACCTGTGAAAAAGTTCGCGGAACCATTTAGCGGACGTCCGCCGCGATATTTGGTGACCATGTCCGCGGCGGTCGTCCTCGAAATGCGGCGGATTTGGTCGCGTTTTAAGGAATGGGTAGTCCGCGACGACCTCGAGGAAAACGAGAGTTCCTCCTGGCACGTACTGTAATTGATACTTTACAAGTCTGATATCAGTTACACTAATTATCTTTTCAATTGAGTCTGTAGATTTCATTTGAAATGACTTTTTGTATTAAAATAAAAAATAGGGGAGACAAACTTTGCTAATTTAGATATAATTGAAAGGTGTGATCCTGTAATAGATGTTTTAAAGTGAACAAATTATTAAATTTACATTGTGTTTATTTCAATATGCAGTATGCTATAAATAGACTGAAGTGAATGATTACGAAGTTAATAATATCTGCTATATACATGACTGTATAACGGCATAAAAAGGTATTGTATTTCATTTGAGTAAATTGTTTTATTCTGACTTTGATGTTGATATCATAATGTTGGAAAATGAAGTTGTTTTATATTCTGAAGTTTAAACTCAGTTATGGTTTTTCATGCTGTGAATGCTGTCATTAAGTTATTATCACTGGAAAGCAGTTTCTGTGGTCATAGTAAGAGCATGAAAAGAATCTAAGCAAAATTTATAGTTATTCTTGTTTTAAATTCACTGGAACAAGTAAGTCAAGGGTGAATGTTTTCTAGAAAAGTACATAGAGGATGTTCAAAAGTAACTTTCCTGAATCCAATTTAAAATTCATTAATGCAAAAAGCCATTTTCAAACAGCTAAATAAATATACTAAGAAAGTCTTTAAATATGGCCCTTTGAAATATGTTGGTCAGTTAGTGGGTCAGAAGACCAGTTGTTTTTGATCATTAACTTGGTCAGTTAGTGGGTCAGTAGACCAGTTGTTTTCGATCATCAACTTGAGAACACATTGGCATATAGATTTAAGATTTGGTAGAAAGGTTGAGTATATAAACCCTTTTGAGGGGCCAACAGACTCAAAGGTCAAGCTCATAGGGTCACATGCTTTGAAGATAATTTCCAATCAATAACTCAAGGACAACTGACCCTAGGACCTTCAGTCTTTACATGATGGTTAGGACTGATAAATAGATGGACCCTATTGTTTTGGTCCATAAGGGCAAAGGTCAAGCTCATAGGGGCTTTCTCTCTGATAACAGTTACAGATCAGTTTAAAGTTACAGATTGGTTACTTGAGAAAAACTGCACCTAGGAAATTCAAACTTTACAAGATTGTTGGGCATGATGAGTAAATGATCCTTTTTATTTTTGGACCCACAGAATCAAAGGTCAAGCTGTCAGGGGTCCATGCTTAGATAGTGATTTCCGATCAATAACTCTAAAATAACTGCTTTCTGAATCTTCAAGATCCTTTTACAGGATGTTTGGGCATGGTAAATCCTATTGCTCACTGTATAAAATGTCAAGTTCACAGGGGCCTGTATAAGTGGTTTTCAATGAATGAATAACATGGGGAATGAGAGATTTATGAGTATTCAAGAGGTACACCACAACTACTCAAGTATCCCTTACCAAAATATTTTATAAGTTTATATGTAACCTATATGTGACTTATATGTCAAATATTTTGTATATATCCAAACTAAGCATAATTGGGACATTCTAAATTGCAGCTAAATTTAGGTCATGGTTTTCTAGTTTTTCAGACCTGAAAAGTGAAGAATATAATAATTATCAAAATTACATCTTGCAAGTAAAACTGATGTTATTGATAATGTCTAGAAGATACCAATGTTAACTCATTAATTCTGTTGTCTGTTTGCTGCTCATTTTTATTGTCAGTTTTTACATCTTCTTGGAAGAGGTTAGTAGTTCTATTGCACAACTAAAGTATAATTAATTATTATCTCAGAAATATTTTATACAGAATTTGTACACAATTCTTTCTGTGAGTGTTTACATATATAGGAATGTGGTCAGTTTACCTCATTTCAAGTTTTCTGACATGACTTACACAAAAAAAACAAATGAAAAAAAAACATACAATTTATTTTTCAGCAAAGAATTCAAAAAAATTAGAAGTAAATAGCTTCTATCATTGAACAGAGTTTACTTAACATAGCAATCCTCAAAGTTTTCCTTCCTTATTTCCATTCTTCTCAATTCTTTCAAATGCCATTTTCAAAATTCAAAATAAACAGGAAGTGTTAACTCTTTTTTTGATTGGTGAACATCATAAAAAACTTTAACTAGAGAACCAAGCAAGGGATTTCTCACAACTGACAGTTGCTGGTTTAAACAAGTATCAGTCACTTATAAGTGACCTATATGTGGAAAATTTGACAAGAATGAAATGACATATAAATGGCTTATACTTATAACAGACTTACACAAATTTTATGTTATTTATAAGTGACTTATAAGTAACTTATAGGTCCCATATAATTCAAGTATAAGTTTCTTATAAGGGACATATAAGTCACTTAAAGTCATTTTGGTAAGGGCGGTTTTTAAGTAGCAGGCAAAAAATTCAGACATTCTAAAATTTCCAAGTCCAGCTCTCGGCTTCAGTAGCATTTTCTTTGCATGATTTTGCCTGTTTCTGAGGCTTTTATCTTTAGTAATTCAGTCTTGAAATACTTTAACATAAAAATTGTATAGGTCTGTTTTAACAAATCAATTATAGTCAACTTTTTCATAAATCATACACTACTTGCTACTTGTCATTAAATTTCATGAAAGAAAAATCTGCCACCTGCTAATGATAATTCGGTTTTAAATATAAAAATGTGTCGACTCTTATAATTACCGTATTATACTGATACAGTATACATTAGGTTTAAACATTAAGTAGTACAACTGATATCTTTAATCTTGATTTCACAGAATGAATTAGCAGTCTGTCACAAATCCATTTAACTGTGCATGATAAAGTGTATATATTTCATGAAAATGCACAGACACAAAAGAAAAATTTGCTTTCAGAGTGCAGTGAAATGTACAATACAGCCAGTTTACCTCTAAATTATAGCAGTAATTGTTTAGAAATCAAGCCATGGAACATAGAGCAGTGACAGTTAACAAACCAGTTTTTATATATATTTTTTATCCTCTTTTAAAAACTCTTACTGTATATTTTTACAAAATACTGACCTTTATCAAAATTGAATGTAAGATTGACAGAAAAAAAATGAATGTACCTGAAATCAGGTGTTTGTAAGACGTGTATGACCTCTTGAAAAAGCCATCACTTTGGCAGATATAACAAGTTATTTTTAACAAGTGCTGTTCAAGAATAATTATGTTAGTTCAAAGTGAATAGTGTTCAGATTGACCAAGATACATGCCAGCCAAGGTTGATGCATGTTCAAAACTCATGCATATTAGAAATAACAAATACCTCTTTTACTTTTAAGAGGTATATAAATTCAAATATATCTCCTAGGATAGATGTAAATTCATTTTCTGACTGGACCAGTTACATGTAGAAAAGTTCTTTTTCATAATCATCTTTATTCATATGGAATAAAACTTTTTCTCAGTGATTATTGTAAGTTAAATGATTGATTTGACCACTTGCATATCTTTTAGGAAGATCATCTCTGTAGTAATCTGTACTCCAGTTTTGCCTTTAGATCTTTGAAATACTAATTTCACTGTTGCTGTAGGTCAGAATGAATGAGCCATTACTAACATGTTTCACTACTGATTTTGAGAAGACTTTGGTATCAGGTATCCAGAGTGAGAAGAAATGTCACAGACTGATGATTAACGTCAATAACTAATACAGGTATGAAAATACAATAAAACTGTTCTCCAGCCTATGAGTATAGTAACATAATCTTGCTTGATAAATTGTCAGATTTGGTGTTTATTTCCATCAACTACAGTTTATCTAAAAATAAAAGGTCAGGAAGCTGTAACAGCAGTTATCGTTCACTCTTCGGTGTTCACAATGTTTGATGTTTTGGTCAAGAAGCTATGTTAATAGGTCACTGCTAAAAAACAACAACAACAACAAATTTTATGCCCCTTAAGGGAGGCATATAGTAATCAAATCAGTCAGTCAGTCCATCCATCCCCATTTTGTCCAGATCGTAACTCCAAAAGTATACAAGGCATTGACTTCAGACTTGGATTATATAGCTTGATGGCACAAATTGCACAAAAAGCATTACTCTGGCCATGCTAATTATTGAGTTATCTCCCCTTTTCTGTTTTCCTTGTTCAGCCATTTTTCTCACAAAGTATACGTGGGATTGGCTTCAAACTTGGAATAAACTTGTTGGTGATGAGGCGGAGTGCATTGCACAAGAATTATAACTCCAGCTCACTTACATTTTGAATAATCTCTCTTTGTCATTTTTTGTTTGTCCAGGGCATAACTCAGAAAGTATTGGAGATATCAACTTGAACTTCATAGATGGATAGATATCATTAATTTCACTGCCCAAGAACCATAATTCTTTTTACCATAATTTTGGAATTATTGCCCCTTGAAATGTTTCATACTTATTTTTTTCTAGGGCATAACTCAAAAAGTATTAGAGGTATCTATCTGAAACCTCTTAGATAAATAGATCTCATTGAGGAGAAGTGCAGTGCCTAAGAACCATAACTCTCTTTTGCATAATTTTGGAGCTGTCGGGTTTTGTTTGTCCAGGGCATTACTCAAAAACTATTGAAGGTATCAGCTTTAAAGTTATAGATCAATAGATCTCATTGAGGAGAAGTGCCAAGAACCATAAATCTTTTTTGCATAGTTTTGGAATAATTGCCCTTTTCAATTTTTCATACTTATTTTAGTCTGGGGCATAAAGTAACATGTTCCCATATATCAATACCCTACTGAAAAAGCGGCTTGCTGAGGGTATTGGCGCCAGTACAGTGGCATTTCTAGTTTTCACAGACTGCAAATTTTTTTTTGCTCAAATGATTAAGGAATCGTCATAAGCTACCATGACTGTGACCATTGCCTTTTTAGGGGACATTTGTGTCTGTGACACATTTCTTGTTTGTAGTCCTGACATTCAGTTGATCAAAAGTGTTGAATTAAGATTAGCTTTTAAGGCACACTGACACTTTATAAAGTTTACTGAACTGATTCTGAAATAATTTTATTCAGCTTCTACAAGTTTAAGTGGTCTCAGACTGTGTTTATGCTCCTCGAATGGAGAGCATATAGTTTGCAACATGTCTGTCTGTCTATTCATCTGTCTGTCCATCTATCTATTTATTTGAGGTTATTTATCGTTGGTACTGGTTGCCGATATAACTGATGGCCCCTACAGAGATTAGTTATTTTATGTTGTGGGGTAGTGCAAGATACAGAAAACATCCCATTCCAGAGACACCCCTGGTTCTTTTACATGCTCAGTGTATAGCACTGATACATGGGACCTCGGTTTAATGTCTCATCCGAAAGATTATTAGTAATGTTAGTGGCGGAGTGGGGGATCGAACTCTGATGTTTGTCCAGAGCATAACTCCTACACTATCAAAGCTAATGACTTGAAACTTTGAAGGTGGATAGATCTCACTGAGACATAGTGCAGTGCACATACACCTCATGATTTTGGAATTATTTCCCTTTGTTGCATTTTCTTGTCCGGAGCATAACTCCTACACTATCAAAGCTATTGACTTGAAACTTCATAGGTGGATAGATCTCATTGAGATTGATTGCAGTGCAGAAGAACCAACACTCTGCACTTCTTGGTTTTGGAGTAATTCCCCTTTGTTTCATTTTCTTGTCCGGAGCATAACCTCAACACTATCAAAGCTATTGACTTAAAACTTAATAGGTGGATAGATCTCATTGAGGTGGAGTGTAGTGCAGAAGAACCATCACTCTGCCCTTTATGATGTTGGAGTTATTCCCCATTGTTTAATTTTCTTGTCCAGAGCATAACTCCTACTTTATCAAATCTATTGACTTGAAACTTCACAGGTGGATAGATCTCATTGAGATGGAGTGCACTGCACAAGAACCATCACTGTAAACTTCATGATTTTGGAGTTATTCCCCTTAGTTAAATTTTCGTACTTGTTTGTCAGGACCATACTCCTACATTATCAAAGCTATTGACTTGAAACTTCATAGGTGGATAGATCTATTTGAAACAAATTGCTCAATTGATGGGCATATTTTGTTCCACCTTGCAGCGCTCTTGTTCAAATTGTTAAATAAGGTTAAAGGTCACTGAGGCTAAAAATAGATTTATCTACTTTACCTCATAGAGCCTTCATTTATAGACAAATATCTTAAAATTTAATATTGGTTATATAGTTTCCTTGCATGGACTTCTACCCATAGGTGGGGTTTGAGATCACTTGGTCAAAGTCAAGGTTACTATAGCTAATAATAGATATTTTTACTTTCTGTCATAGAGCCTTTATTTATTGACTGATATTTTAGATATTTGGTTTGAAGGCGCCTACATATCTTCAGTTAGAAAATGAAATACTGCTTCATATGTTTGCATAACAGCTAACCCACAGCCAAAGTTCTCAGGTGAGCTATCCAGGGCCATCATGGCCCTGTTGTTACTGGATTAATGCCGTTTGTTGGTTTTTCATACATGCCATATATAGTAAATCTGGTGTGCACAACTTCTCCTACACCCATGGGAGGATTGAAACCAAACTTGCACACATAATAGACCGCAAGGCGTAGTTGCACAACTCCTCCTACACCCATGTTTAAATGTTTGCATACCTTTTAGCTCCTCTTTTCAAGGAAAAAAGTGGAGCTATTGTCATGACCCTCTCATTGGCATAGGCGTCGATGTTGGTGAACCTTTTTGTGAAGGACCACCTTCTTGCATGAGTAACTCACCCCCCAGCCTAGAACTATTTATTTACATGGGATGGGTAGGTACTTCCCCCACCCCCTGCATGGGGACCCCTCTTAACACATTGATAGAGACCAGTGAGAGGAAGTCCAGTGTCCATGAACCATAATTCTACCTTGCATAATATTTTAATTATCTCCCTTAAGTTAATAATTCTTGTCTAGAACATAACTCCTAAACTGCCCATGATATCTCATTAAAACTTCACACAGTTATAGAGACTAGTCAGAGGAAATGCAGTGTCAAAGAACCATAACTCTGTTTTACTAAGTTTTTTTAGCTCACCTGAGCACAAACTGCTCAGGGTGAGCTTTTCTGATCAGTCTTTGTTAGTCGTCCATCGTCCGTCCGTCAGTCCGTCCGTCATCAACTTTTTAGCTCACCTGAGCATTTGGCTCATGGTGAGTTATTGTGACCGGACTTTGTCCGGCATCCATCAACAATTTCATTCAAATGACATCTCCTCTGAAACCTCTGGGCCAAATTTGATGAAATTTGCCTGGGATGTTCCTTGCATAAAGCTCTACCAAAGTTGTTCAAAGAATTCAATTCCATCAAGAACTCTGGTTGCTATGGCAACTTAAAGGAAAATCTTCTTGTCTGAAACCACAAGGCCTAGAGCCTTAAGATTTAGTATGTAGCATTGTCTAGTGGACCTCTATCAAATTTGTTCAAATTATGCCCCTGGGGTCAAATTTGGCCCCACCCTGGGGGTCAATGTATTTTACATAGGCTTATGTAGTGAAACTTTAAAAATCATCTTGTCTGTAACCACAAGGCCCTGAGCCTTAAGATTTGGTATGTAGCATTGTCTTGTGAACCCCTGGGGTCAAATTTGGCCCCACCCTTGAGGTCAATTGATTTTACATAGGCTTATATAGGGAAAACTTTGAAAATCTTCTTGTCTGAAACCTCAAGGCACTGAGCCTTAAGATTTGGTATGTATCATTGTCTAGTTGACCTCTAACAAATTGCCCCTGGGATCAAATTTGGCCCTGCCCCAGAGGTCAACTAATTTAACATTATGAAACTTTTAAAAATATTCTTGTCTGAAACCACAAGGCCCTAAGCCTTCAGATTTGGTATGTAGCATTGTCTTGTGGACCTCTACCAAGTTTGTTCAAATTATGCCCCTGGGGTCAAATTTGGCCCTGCCCTGGGGGTCAACTTATTTTACATAGGGAATACTTCAATTCAATTCCATCAAGAACTCTGGTTGCTATGGCAACTTAAAGGAAAATCTTCTTGTCTGAAACCACAAAGACGTGAGCCTTAAGATTTTGTATGTAGCATTGTCTTGTGGACCTCTACCAACTTTGTTCAAATTATACACCTGGGGTCAAGCTAGAATTAGATTTTAAAAGTTGGATCTTTAAAAATCTTCTTCTCCGAAACCTGAAAGCCTGGAGCTTAGATATTTGGTATGAAGCATCATCTAGTGGACCTCTGCCAAGTTTGTTTAATTATGACCCTGGGGTCAAAACTGACCCCACCCCAGGTGTCAGTTGATTTTACATAGATTTATATAGGAAAAACTTAAAAATCTTCTTGTCAGAAACTACAAGGCCTAGAGTTTAGATATTTGGTATGCAGCATTGTCCAGAAGACCTTTACCAAGTTTGTTCAAATCATGACTTCTGGGTCAAAAATGGCCCAGCCCCGGGGGGTCACATGTTTTACATAGAGTTATATAGGAAAAACTTAAAAAATCTTCGTGTCAAAAACCATAAGTTATAGAGCTTAGATATTTGGTGTGTAGCATTGTTTAGTGGACCTCTACCAACTTTGTTCAAATTATACACCTGGGGTCAAGCTAGAATTAGATTTTAAAAGTTGGATCTTTAAAAATCTTCTTCTCCGAAACCTGAAAGCCTGGAGCTTAGATATTTGGTATGAAGCATCATCTAGTGGACCTCTGCCAAGTTTGTTTAATTATGACCCTGGGGTCAAAACTGACCCCACCCCAGGTGTCAGTTGATTTTACATAGATTTATATAGGAAAAACTTAAAAATCTTCTTGTCAGAAACTACAAGGCCTAGAGTTTAGATATTTGGTATGCAGCATTGTCCAGAAGACCTTTACCAAGTTTGTTCAAATCATGACTTCTGGGTCAAAAATGGCCCAGCCCCGGGGGGTCACATGTTTTACATAGAGTTATATAGGAAAAACTTTAAAAAATCTTCTTGTCAGAAACCGCATGGCCTAGAGTTAAGATATTTGGTGTGCAGCATTGTCCAGTGGACCTTTACCAAGTTTGTTCAATTCATGGCTCCTGGGTCAAAAATCCCCCCCCCCCCCCCCCCCCCCCCCCCCCGGGGGTCACAGGTTTTACAGAGTTATATAGAAAAAAACTTTAAAAAATATTCTTTTCAGATACCGCAAGGCCTAGAGTTAAAATATTTGGTGTACAGCATTGTCTATTGGACCTTTACCAAGTTTATTCAGATCCTAGCCCCTGGGTCAAAAATGGTCCCGCCCCAGGGGTCACATGTTTTACATAGAGTTATATAGGAAAAACTTTAAAAAATCTTCTTGTCCGAAACCGCAAGGCCTACAGTTTCAGATATTTGGTGTGTAGCATTGTCTAGTGGACCTCTATCAAGTTTGTTCAATTCATAGCCATGGGTCAAAATAGGCCCTGCCCTGAGGGTCACTTTTTTACAAAGAGTTATATAGGAAAAAGTTTAAAAAATCTTCACATCAGAAACCAAAAGGCATAGAGCTTAGATATTGTGTATGTAGCATTGTCTAGAGGACCTCTACCAAATTTTTTTAATTCATGGCCCCTGGGTCAAAAATGGCCACGCCCCAGTGGTCACATGTTTTACATAGAGTTTAATAGGAAAAACTTTAAAAATGTTCTTTTCAGATACCACAAGGCCTAGAGTTAAGATATTTGGTGTACAGCATTGTCTATTGGACCTCTATAAAGTTTGTTCAAATCATAGCCACTGGGTCAAAAAAGGCCCAGACCCAGGGGTCACATGTTTTACATAGAGTTATATAGGAAAAACTTTAAAGATCTTCTTGTCAGAAATCACAAGTCATAGAATTCAGATATTTGGTGTGCGGCATTGTCTAGTGGACCTTTACCAGGTTTGTTGTTATGTCTCCCCCCAAACCCTCCCTTCTGATGGAGAGATATTGTTTTTGCCCTGTCTATGGGTGTCTGTTTGTCTGTCACAGTTAGTTTCCTTTCAATAACTTGAGTACCAGTTGACCCAAAAGCTTCAAACTTCACAGAGTTATTGCCTTTATTGAGTAGAAAAAAAAACCTTCTGTTTTTTGGGTCAGTTTGTCAAAGGTCAAGGTCAGAGGGACCTCTAGAGTGAAAACCGTTTCTACTCAGTAACAGGAGTACCATTTCACCCAAAGCCTTCAAACTTCATAGGATGATTGCCTTTCCTAAATAGAAGAACCATATTGTTTTTGGGGCTAGTATGTCAAAGGTCAGGGTCACAGGGACCTGTAGAGTAAAACTGTTTCTGCTTAAAAATTTGAGTACCATTACACCCAGTGTCTTCAAACTTATTGCAAACTTATTCAAACTTGCAAACAATGAACGCCCATAACAACCAAGAACAATACTTGTTACATGAGCAATGAGACTCAGGTGAGCGATTTAGGACCATCATGGCCCTCTTGTTTTTAATACGTGATTTTTATTCAGTATTTAGTGAACTTACCTTGATTCCTTTGTTAACAATGGTATCTTTCAGGTGAGTGATACAGGGCCATCATGGCAACCTCTCTTGTTTTTTTTACATTTATGTGCATACAAAGAAATTGTTATGCATGTGACTTTTCCTTTAAACTGTTGGATGTTAGATAATCTTAATGACCTCTATTCTTATTCAATTCAGTGGCTCAAAGGTCAAGTCCACAGTAACATTGAACAGCAAACCTGTTTCCAGTTGTGTCTTGAGAACACTTGACCTAGCCTCCTCAAACTTGATATGACAGTTGGTCATGACCAGTAGATGACTCTATGCTTTTTTAGGTCAGTAAGTCAAAGGTTATCATGACAGTGACACTGAACAGTAAAATGATTTAGGATCAGCACTTGGAAAACACTTGGTCCTACACTCCTCAAACTTGGAAGAAAGGTTGGTCATGACCAGTAGATGACACCTATACTTTTAAGGATCACTATATTAAAGGTCAACAGCACAGAGACGTTGAACAGCAAAACCCTTTTGATCGATATCTGGAGAATGCTTGGGCCCAGGTTCCTAAAACTTGGTAGATGGGTTGTTCATGACCAGTAGATTCTTTTTAAGATCAATAACTAGACAGTGCTTGGGCCTAGCCTCTCAAATTGCAGAATGATCACAACTAGTACATTACCCCTGTTTTTACTTGGTTTTAAAGTTAAGGGCACTGTTACCATGGACACATCTTCTGAGTCAGAGTCTTCCCTTCATTTACAACATGGCGATCACTGGTTAATTACAACATGCAACAAGACACTTTTGGGGTGGCCTATATGTTTCACAAACATCTCTTATCTTGAGTGGAGTATTATTAATCAAACAAATATTTTGTATGATTATTAATACTTATTCAAAACAAACATTTTTGACAAGTATGTGCACTCAAGCACTATTGTTTATAAGTAGTAGTATTCTAGATACAACGAAGACATATTCCTTTTGTAAGTGGTCTGAACTTTGATGAAACTATATCATTAAAACAGTAATTGCTACATATCTCACTCTCATCTTTGCAGTGTTAAGTGTGCCAGTTGCAATGATTTTGATTGAGAGAAAAAATATACTTCTGTATTTTCACTAGTTGCTTTTGCTAGATCTAGGTGCACGATACAATTTCTTGTCCCCTATGTTTAGCAAAGGGTTCTTTGATGAGTTCATTTTGTGGTGTGAAAAGAAGTTTTCTGTTTTGAAATAATATTGTATTTGATCAAAACTTTAAACATTATCTTCCACTTAATCTTGCAGTCCATCTATAGTTGAATTGGTATGTTATGCACAATAAACCAGTAATTCAAAGACATTGCAAGGACCAATATATGAATAATATTTACATATTTTTGCAGTGGTAGATTAGAAGATTTTAATGCAGAGTATTTCTAACCTAGAAAGTGTATCATTGCAACCAACACAGCGTGGTCATGTAGTATAACAAGTTTTGCAAAAAGCAACTACTGGTATGCATTGTGTGAAGCATCATTTACCACTGTCAGCATTAAAATATGTAAACATTATAGACAGAAAAAAAACAGTGATTATAATATCAGTAAAAATTTACTTTATAATTAGTCTTGACTAATTTTCAGTAGAAACATGGCTTGATATCTACATAAAGAGATTCTTGTATCAATTTAATACATATGCTAATGATTACACTGTTACTAGAAAACAATAAACCTGTATACATTATGTAATCTATCATGGTTAGGATGTGTCTGGGGGAAGAAAAGTAAACAGCATTTCCTCAAGACAGGTACATTAAACTTAGGTTAAATGTGCTGAAAAATAAATTGTCTGTCTTTCTCTTTTCTTGAACTAGAAAATTATTTTTAAGCTTTGTGTTTTCTTTACTTCTCAAAATGAATCTCATTTCTTAGAACATCTTGACATAAGATGCATAATTTATTGTCATTATTTTCTTGTTATTGCATAGAACTGACAGGTGAATATATTTTGATGCTTTTCAGTTTCTGCTTCAAAATGAAGAAATGTATCACATCTAGTTAACATGTGTTATCACCTTGGTATTTCTGTCAGTCATATCAGCTAGTAATGTTAGTACAGCTTGTTACCTCTGAGCACAGCTGAGGGTGAGCTTTTAGGATTGTTGATTGTCTGGCATCTGCAGTCGGTTATTAACAGTCTCCAAAGGTCACATTTTTATGCTCACAGGAGGGAGAGCATATAGTCACCACCTTGTCCGTCTGTCCATCTGGCCGTCCGTTGTGCTTGTCCAGAGCATAACTTGAAAACCCTTGGACATAATTTGTTTAAACTGCACACAGTGGTAGAGGGCATTGAGGCGGAGTGCAGTGCAAAAGAACCATAACTCTATTTTGCCCCGTTTTTGAATTATCTCCCCTTTTTAAAAAAAATTTTGTCCGGAACATAACCTGAAAACCCTTGGACATAATTTGTTTAAACTGCACACAGAAGTAGAGGGCATTGAGGCTGAGTGCAGTGCCAAAGAACCATAACTCTATTTTACCCCGTTTTTGAATTATCTCCCCTTTTAGAAAAATCTTGTCCGGAGCGTAACCTGAAAACCCGTGGACATAATTTGTTTAAACTGCACACAGTCATACATGTGATAACTTCAGTAACTAAAAACTGGATTTTCAGCTGGATTTTTAGCTTCAAAACTGGAATTTTTTATCGATGCGTTTTCGCAAAAAGAAAGACAAGAAGAACAGCAAAGAAAACTAGTGAAATGTTTTTTGTTCTTATTTAATGCATAAAGGTTGCATCACTTTCTAAAGGCATAATCTGTTCCCTTAGCACACTTTCCTATCCATTTATATTCAGATTCCCACTGATGATTGAATTTTGTTTTTGTCTTTTGAATTTTAGCTTTTGGAGCCAAGTCCTTACACAGGGCTCTTGCTAGGGTCAAAATTTTGGGTGAAGTGACTTCTCCCTAAGACAAGATTTAGGAGAAGTCAGAAGTTGAAAAGACTCCTTGGAGAAGTTAGTACTGGCAATGCCAGTTCCATTTGTATAATGACAATGACAGACAGCAAATATGTGGAGTGATTTTTTATTCAAATTACTGTTAAAGCTAATGTATCTGTGACATCAAAATTCAGTAACTTTTTTCACCAGAATTTTTTTGAACAAAATTACAAACAATTTTAAGATGTAAATTATGTTGATTCATTATAATTGTTGCTTTCAAAAGTAACTAGGACAAAAAAATTCAAGTCTTAGAGAAAAGGAAACTTTTCCACTGCTTTCACTAAGTATTAAGATACGGCGGGGTTGCGGAAATATATGACAATCGGAATTTATCCGAGATTTTCACTTGCTGCTTCATGTGTAATGAACCAAATATTTGCTGAAATTGGTTTCCTTCAATTTGTTAAGCTTGTCTTAAATCTATTTGACCTTTTCTTATAAATAAATCCGAGAATTAAAACAAAAATATCAAAAAGTATTTCAGCCATTTTCATACACTAAATGTGTTATTTGTGTATCGAATGTCAACACGGGTTTAAATCAATGGCAGTAGTAAAATGCGCTCTGATTGGGCAATGCTTTGAAGGCAGTATGTATTGATCGCTGTTTCTGAGTATAAGCTCCGCCCATAACTGGAGCTGAGCAAGTTATTGACCTCGGCAAATGAAAGTTTTTTCTTCTTCTGGATTTTAATAGCGGGAATTTTGAATTAATAGTTGGACAGCTGGAATTGATGTTGAATAATGGGATTTTTCAAAATCCCGCCGGTATCACATGTATGCCATTGGTAGAGGGCACTGAGGCAGATTGCAGTGCCAAAGAACCATAACTCTATTTTACCCCGTTTTTGAATTATCTCCCCTTTAAGAAAAATCTTGTCTGGAGCATAACCTGAAAACCCTTGGACAATAGTTGCCACCTTGTCCATCTGTCCGTTCATCCGTCTGTCTGTTAGTTGTGCTTGTCCAGAGCATAACTTGAAAATCCTTGGACATAATTTGTTTAAACTGCACTCAGTGGTAGAGGGCATTGAGGCGGAGTGCAATGCAAAAGAACCATAACTCTATTTTGCCCCGTTTTTGAATTATCTCCCCTTTTAGAATAATCTTGTCCGGAGCATAACCTGAAAACCCTTGGAGATAATTTGTTTAAACTGCACACAGTGGTAGAGGGCGTTGAGGTGGAGTGCAGTGCAAAAATGTGCCCACTTTATGACTTTGCCTGTATGTTCTTGCCTTGCATATGTCCCTTTGGCTCCTGCTTCGGGGAGCAAAAGTCGGTTTTACTGATCGCCTTGTTACCCCAGTTATTATGAAACTACGTCAGAATGATTAGTTGTCTCCATAAGATCTATGACAAGTTTTAATATGAGTCATGTCAGATAGAACAAATCAAGAAAAACCATGCTAACACTCGAGAGCTGGACACATTTTATGTCCAAATGTCATGAAATGATGATATCTAAGTGAGGTTCTAGTATGGGTCATCTTGGATCAAAAGTCACAATGTCAAAATATAGAAAAACCCTGTAAACTCTCTAGGTGCCACATTTTCTTCCCAAGTGTTGTTAAAACTTGTCAGAATGTTTATCGTGATGATATCTACGCCAGGTTTGAATATGGGTCCTTTCAGGTCAAAAACTAGGTCACAAGGTCAAAACATAGAATTACCTTGATGATATCTTGGTCAAGTTTAAATAGCAGTCATCTCAGGTCAGAAACTAGGTCATGGGTTCAAAACAGAAAAACCCTGTTAACAGTCTACACTTTACATTTTCTGCCAAAATGACATGAAAATTTGTCAGAATGTATGTTTTGGTGATGTCTGGGTCAAGTTCAGAAATGGCTTATCTCAGATTAAAAACAAGGTCACAGAGTTGAAACCTAGAAAAACCTTGCATACAGACAAACCTTGCATACAGACTTCCTGTTTGAGCTTGACCTTTTGACCTACTTTAAGTTTTGAAGCTACATCCATGAAATTTGTACCTTGTGTACAGTTTATAATTTGGACTACATGATAATTTGAAAACAGATTATTTTGCTTAAATTTGTTTATACTGATGTTTCAGTTAGGGATAGGAACGATATATCAATATTCAAATATTTGCTTTCCCATATTCGAATATATTCGAATATTCGTTTTTTTAGTTCAGTCAGTGTAACCCGAATTTTGATATCCGAACATTGGTACTGTTTTTTCACCTATATGTTTTTCGAGGAAATGGCTTGTTTAATAGAAATTTTAAATACTTATTAAATGAATGGCAATACAAAATATATTCCATTCACTAAAACTGAAATAAGTCCAAAGACTTTTTTTTATAGAGCTTATTAGCTCACCTGAGCATGCTCATGTGAGCTTTTAGGATCCTTGATTGTCCGGCATCCGTCCGTCGACAATTCATTCAAATGACATCTCCTCTGAAACAGGTGGGCAAAATTTAATAAAACTTGCCTAGAATGTTCCTTGCATGAAGCTCTACCAAGTTTGTTCAAATGGTTCCGGTCCATTGCATTTCTGGGTCACAGGAGCTAAAAACAGATTTTAAAAGTTGGATCTTTAAAGATCTTCTTGTCAGAAACCACAAGGCCTGGAGCTTTGATATTTGGTATAAAGCATCATCTAGTGGACCTCTACCAAGTTTGTTCAAATTATGATCCTGGGGTCAAAAATGGCCCCGCCACAGGGGTAACTTGTTTTACATAGAGTTATATAGGAAAAACTTTAAAAATCTTCTTGTCAGAAACCGTAAGGCGTAGAGCTAAGATATTTGGTGTGCAGCATTGTCTAGTGGACCTCTACCAAGTTTTTTCAAATCATGGCCTCTGAGTCAAAAATGGCCCTGCCCCAGGGGTAACTTGTTTTACATAGAGTTATATAGGAAGAACTTTAAAAATCTTCTTGTCAGAAACCGTAACGCATAGAGCTTAGATATTTGGTATGTAGCATTGTCTATATAGGCTTATATAGGAAAAACTTCGAAAATCTTCTTGTCTGAAACCACAAGGCCCTGAGCCTTAAGATTTGGTATGTAGCATTGTCTAGTGGACCTCTACCAAGATTGTTCAAATTATACCCCTGGGGTCAAATTTGGCCCCACCCTGGGGTCATTGGTTTTACATAGGCTTACATAGTGATAACTTTGAAAATCTTCTTGTAGAAGGAGAAGTTACATTTTCAGTCCAAATAATCTGGAAATTTGTCAGACAGGTTGTTTCTATGATTTCTAGCTCAAGTTCGAATATGGGTCATCTTGGTTCAAAAACTAGGTCACAGAGCCCAAAAATAGAAAAACCTTGTTAACACTCTAGAGGTTTAATTTTCAGTCAAAATATCCCAGAAGTTTGTCTGAAAGGTGGTTTTAATGATTTTTAGCTCAAGAGTAAAATTGGGTCATCTGGGGTCAAAAACTAGGTCACAGAGCCCAAATATGGTAAAACCTTGTAAACACTCTAGAGGTATCATTTTCAGTCCAAATAACCTGAAATCTGTCAGAAAGGTTGTTTCAATGATTTCTAGGTTAACTTTGAATATGGGTCGTCTGAAATCAAAAACTAGGTCACAGAACCCAACAATAGAAAAACCTCGTTAACACTTTAGAGGTTACATTTTCAGTCAAAATATCCCAGAAATTTGTCTGAAAGGTTGTTTTGATGATTTTTAGCTCAAGTTTAAAATTGGGTCATCTGGGGTCAAAAACTAGGTCACAGAGCCCAACTATGGAAAAACCTTGTAAACACGCATTGAGATAACATTTTCAGTTCAGATAACCTTGAAATTTGTCAGAAAGATTGTTTTAATGATTTCTAGCTCAGTTTTGAATATGGGTTATCTGGGGTCAAAAACTAGGACACAGGGCCAAAAAGTAGAAAATCCTTTTTAATGCTCTAGAGGCTACATTTTCAGTCTAAATGTCCTTGAAATTTGTCAGAAAGGTTGTTACAATGATTTTTAGTCCAGATTAGGATATGGGTCATCTGGGATAAAAAACTAGGTCACAGAGCCCTAAAATGTTAAAACCATTTTAACACTCCAGAGGTTACATTTTCAGTCCAAAAATCCTGGAAATTTGTCAGACAGGTTGTTTTGATGATTTCTAGCTCAAGTTCTAATATGGGTCATCTTTGGTCAAAAACTAGGTCCCAGAGCCCAAATATGGAAAAACCTTGTTAACACTCTAGAGTTAAGATTTTAATTTCCAATAACCTGAAAATTTGTCAGAAAGGTTGCTTCTATGATTTCCAGCTCAACTTTGAATATCGGTCATCTGGATTAAAAAACTAGGTCACAGAGCCCAAATATCGAAAAACTTTGTAAACACTCTAGAGGCTACATTTTCAGTCCAAATGTCCTGGAAATTTGTCTGAAAGGTTGTTTTAATGATTTCTAGCTCAGGTTAGGATATGGATCATCTGGGGTCAAAAACTAGGTCACAGAGCCCAAATATGGAAAAACCTTGTTAACACTCTAGAGGCTACACTTTCAGTCCAAATAACCTTGAAATTTGTCAGAAAGATTGTTTCAATAATTTCTAGGTCAAGTTCGAATATGGGTCATCTGGGGTCAATTAACCAGGTCCATAGCAACTTTGTTAAAAACAGTCATATTCAGGTGAGCGATATAGGGCCATCATGGCCCTCTTGTTTCAATATTGTTAAGTGATAATCAAACTTAAAGCAGGGATGATTTTTTAAAATATACTTCTAAGAGGAAAATATTTGAGCTAATCTACTGATTAGCCAACCAAAAAGTAATATCAATAGAGTTATTAGCATGACTGGTCGTTTGTTGTCATAAAACATGATGTTTATCCTTAAATATTGTGAGACAAACAACTTTTAAAACTTGTGAAATAAACGGGTGCCAATAAAAATGAACAAAAGATAAAAAGGTGTCACAATTATGCCTGTTGCAAACTGTTAATCTGTAACAATTGCCCCTGCCAATAATGCACTGCAATTTTATTGTTAATTGGATCACTTTTGACACCTGATAAACAAACACAATACCAAACAGATTGTTTTGTTTTTTTTGCATAATCAGAATGCTTATATTTATAAAAAATCAACAATGCTGTATTTGAAAAAAATTAATTCATTATAGAATATTCAATTTTGTTTTTCAGATTCGAATATTTGGTAGATTTTTCGAATATTTGTTCCCATCGCTAGTTTCAGTAGTACTCAGATGAGCGATAAAAGCCATCATGGCCCTCTTGATCTATTTAAAGTTGATCACATCCAGTAAGTGCAGATGGGACTTGCTTTGTAGCTTTCATTTACTTTGTAAAAATGTTTTTATAAGCTGCAGTAAGCAGAACTATTAGTTGGTTATAGCTGTTGGATGGACAGATGATGCAATATTATAAGTCCTCCCTTCTCCTCCTTCAGCTTGCATGTTTTGCAGGGTTCTCCCCAGGCCATTTTAGCATAGCGGGACCGCTCTGCTTAAATTTCAAATCCATATATCCGCTACGCCTAAAATTCACCGCTATGCCTTTGAAGATCTGCGCTACGCCTAACTGCCTGTCGAATAAACTTTGGTGTATTCCAACAAACCCAGTTAAGTGTGTCAATTATGTATTTGGCCTGAAGCGTCTGTCATAAATCCGGTCAAACTTCACTTTATCTGTATCAGTAGACGTTCGCTATTACGTAACACTGAAACAGATTTGATGGTCAAGGTCGCAATCAGTGTGATGCAGACGCCAGTTATGGGATTAAGTAGATAAGATGAGAAAATTGCAATTATCTGTGCGATGCATGTGTCAATTAAGGGATTAAGTGAATGAAAGATATTACTCGCGATGATAAATTGATTGAAGTTAATTACTGGAACAATGGAAATGTTGGTAATTGACAGTTACCGGGAGTCGGTAGCATTTGATGTGTTTTGGGTAAGTATTGATTACAATATTTTTTGTTCACAGCTTTCTTAGCAATTTAAAAGTGGTAATGTCAGACAAAATCCCCTTCGGACAAAATCCCCTTCATGTATTTTTGTATATCTGGACATAATCCCCTCCATGGGTGGACATAATCCCCTTCATGTGTGAAATTTTGAAGTGGACAAAATCCCCCTCGGATGAATTTTCTGTTTATAAAGTGGGTATGAGAGCGACATACTGCATTATGCTGTGTGGTGATTGCTAGTACTTTATTCGGGAATATTGGTTTCAACATCAGTTCTATTAAAGTTCAGTTCAGTTAAAGAAATTGCCTAATCAAATATATTTGTTATGCAGTTGATAATTTACCACAATTATAATGAACACTTCTAAACTAATTAAATTGTTTTTAATGATAATTTGGTTGATAATTGATCTGAACAAATAAAAAAAATATGTCTTATCAAGCTTATATAACTATAAAGATTATCTTGATACATAATTATAAATAAAAAAACAAAAGTTCTTTATTCATCATTTTTTATGGAGCATAATAATACATTAGAAACCTATTAAACAAGGGGATTTTGTCCGGGTAGGTAAGGGGATTTTGTCCAGCCTTGCAAAAACATGAAGGGGATTATGTCCACCCATGGAGGGGATTTTGTCCGGGTATGCGAAGGGGATTTTGTTCGAAGGGGATTATGTCAGTACACCGAAAAAAATGTATAAGAACTGATTGCTAAATCAGTGTGCCTTATTCTTCTTAAACTGTATGCTATATAGAAAACAAAACAATGTTCACAGATCAGTTTTGAGGTACATTTTTATCTTATCAAGTTAAAACAAAAGTTATAACAAATGTCTTTTACTTCAGATTGTGAACGAGGATTTTCCACGTTAAAGAGGGTAAAAACTGAACACAGGGCCAGACTGTCTAACAAGATACTCAACTGTCTTCTACAGATTTCTTTACAAGGTGCAGGAATCAACAAGTTCAACTTTGACAAAGCTGTTGAGCAATGGTACACAGGGCCAGACTGTCTAACAAGATACTCAACTGTCTTCTACAGATTTCTTTACAAGGTGCAGGAATCAACAAGTTCAACTTTGACAAAGCTGTTGAGCAATGGTACAATGAAAAGAACAGAAGAACTGTGTTTTGATGATGTGATGATAGATAAAATCTGTGAACACTGAACTGAAAGAAACTGAAGAAAACAACATATCTGTGAACACTGAACTGAAAAAAAACTGAAGAAAACAACATACTGTGTTACTATTATCAGTGTACTTGTATGTGTTGGTGTTACTGACATTTGTTGTTACATGGAATAAAACTAATGATACTTTATATATGCTTTTGTTATAATTTAACCAGCAGAGTGTCTGCAGATAGCATGAAATTGTAATAAATAAAGGTAAAACTATCAAAAATTTTCGCCGCAGGCGCGTGGTAGGGGCCACCCCTCCTGCACCCACCCCTTCCGCATTTTATGAGCTATCCCTTTAAAAAATCCTGGGGAGAACCCTGTTTTGTGTATGTAATGTCATAGGATAAATAAAATACATTGCAGGATTGATGTAAGACATGAGACTGAGGTGTCTAGGTAAAATGAAAAGTTGAAAAGATTTATGTTTAAGTTAAAAACTAGTTATAATTTATCACAAAGTCACCAGAGTTTTCACATAGAGAGAAGATGCAGCTTTAGCATTGTCTTACCAGCCTTGAAAGTAGAAAACTGGGAATTGCTATTATCAGAGATCCTTCTCAAATATATGTGTGCTATATTGAAGCCTTTGCAAACATGTTTTAGCCTACCAGAATTCTTTCTTGGGCATATGTATATATTTCAAAAAGTCAGCTTACTAGGCCATGACATAGTTTCAATAAAATTTTAAGGAAGGAGTCTTTCTACAGCTTTTATATAACTACAGTGAAGCATAAACAACAGAAAGGAAGATACTCACAGTCTTAAAATATGCTCTTTACTGAAGTTTGACTAGGAGAGAAAGAGTATGTTTATAGTTTAGATTAGCTCTGAACTTTCAGAAAATCATGTATAGGAAAAAGAATGAGTCACTGTGTTTGAAGGAGCAAATAACATCCGACATGTCCAAACTTATATTCAGCATGAATTCCATCTAAAAATATATTTGTTTTTTATGCTCCCAGAGACTTGTCTGTCCATCTGTCCAGCTTTGTCTGGAGTATAACTCAAAAACCTATGAAAGGGTTTACTTTAAATTTCATACAGTGATACAGGACATTGAGAGTAACTACAATGCAAAAGAACCATAACTCATGTTGTCTAGTTTTCTCATTATCTCCCCTTAGTACATTTTGGTTGTCTGGGGCAGAGCTCGAAAATTTACACTCCTACACGTGACTATAAACATTCAAGTTAATTTAATTACCATAAGTCGCGCTCGGTCATATGGCCTAGGCCGGTACCGAGGATTAACAACTCTAATCAGTCAGTCAGAACTCTAAAACTATTAAAAGCATTTAGTTGAGTGGCAAGAAGTGCAGTTTCCAAGAACTATAGCTTTAGCTGCCCCTTTTTAGCTCACCTGAACACAACTTTTAGGATCCTTTAATGTCCAGTGTCAATCGTCCACAATTGGGTCATTGTAAAGAACAGACAGGTTTGAGTTTATTTACCCTCGGTACCGGCTAATGCCATAGAGAACCTCTAGAGGTTACATTTTGATACCCCCTGCACAACGAAGTTGTAAAGGGGCTTATACTGGAATCAGCTTGTCTGTCTGTCGATCTGTCTGTCTGTCCATCAATCACACTTTGATTGGAACATAACTCGAAAACTGTAAACTGAAAACTTTATATGTGGTTAAATCTCATTGAATAGAATTGCAGTGCATAGGAACTGAAACTCTTCACTTCATAATTTTTTAGTTGAATAAGTGTCATGAAATCCCTTTGCTGTTTTTCCCATTTTGAGTTATAAGGTTCAGACTTGCTGTGCAGGTTGGTCTGTTCAAGAGATGACCCCTATTGTCTTTGAGGTCACTAGGTTAAAGGTCAAGTTCACAGTGACCATAAACCATAAAAAGGAAAACAGATTCTGATTGATAATTAGAGAACCTTTGGGCCTTGCTGCCTCAAGATGTCCTAACTACACACCCTCCCACCTACCTACCTACCCATGCAGTTCCTTTACTCTATTGTGTTATCCAGTAATTGAACTTTATACATTTTATAACGTAAGTGTCATTGACATAATACAGTTCCTCTCATTTATCTAATTGACATGGCCAGTAGCATTTGTTATCAGAAGCCTCTGGCATCCTCCAGTTAATATACTGACACAAGTCCCTGTCCTTCTTTCATGGCTGCCTCTAGTGATAAGGTGCTAGGGGGGCATGTATGTTTTATAAACATCTCTTACCTCAAATTGGTCAGATTACAGTGTCAAGGCAGTGTCTGGTACTTACATGTTATACTACAATTAACAATTAGAAATTACAGTTAACTTTAAAAACATGAAGAAAAGGTTACTTTTGGTGTTTGTTGCTTACTAGCTATAATATTACATTTTTTGACATTACCAGTGCTACAGTAAGAATGTTAATGCTTGGATTTTCTTTCTTGCCCACCATAAGACAACCATCCTTCCTACAATTTCTTATTTGTTTTGTGTTTAAGACCTAATTAGACAGTGCAGACAATTCAGTGTGATTTGTCATTCATTTGATCCAAGTGTCATGACATTTAACAGACAGAGGTCCTGTATCTGTCATTGTACCAGGATTGTTAATGATGACAAATAACAGATGTCTAAATCTTACCAGTATTGCACTTTCTTTAATAGTGTCATTAATCCTGTGACTTTTGTAACCTCCACTCGATTTAGACCTGAAAAAGGGGATGAGATTGAGTTTATGTTTCTCTTAAACAGAACAGATTAAATCAGATTTCCAAGAGAATGGTAAAATGTCAACTTAAGTGTAAGTTAACCATTTATCTTCAAACTTAATATCACATGTGGAAAATTGATAACACTATGTATTGCCTGTTGGGAGACATATATAACAGATCAGTGTACATTATACTAATTATGTTGCTAATTGCATATTAGCAAAGGAGAGAAATTAAATTGAATAACAAAATTTATACCTAACCCCCCCCACCCCCCCCCCCCCCAAAAAAAAAAGAAAAAAAAAAAAAAGTTTGGGGGTTATATAAACTAATGGTTTAAATTCAATGCAACTTCATACAATGGTCAAGCACAACGAGAGGAAGTGCATTGTACAAGAGCTATAACTCTATCTTCACTATTTGCAGAGTTATTGCCCTATATTGGTTTTCCTAGTCCGGAGCATAACTTGAAAGCTAATGGTTGGAATTCAGTGCAACTTCATACAATTGTCAAGCACAATGAGAGGAAGTGCATTGTACAAGAGCTATAATTCCATCTTCAGAATTCGCAGAGTTATTGCCCTTTGTTGGTTTTTCTTGTCCATAGCATAACCTGAAAACTAATGGAATTCAATGCAACTTCTTACAATGGTCAGCCAAAGAAAAAGGAAATGCAATGTACAAGAACCACAGCTATCTTTAATTGCTCACAACCATAACTCTATTTCAATTCTTTTACAAAGTATTCTGTTACTAATAACTTCCTCAGTTCCAAAGCAGTTTATCACATTTAGTGATAGCTCTAGTTTTTATTTGTTGCATGGTTTTTAGTCATGCAAGTCTTACATTGTGGTAAAGAATCTAACAGAACAGAACAGAATTTTATTTACAATATGACTTGAACATAAATAGTTCCTCATCATCACAACTATTTACAGCATGTGGTAATATTTACAATTATACAATGTACAGTGAGAGTGGGTAAACTTGAGACTTCAGACAGTTTTCAGACATGATTGATAAATAAGTTGACCCATATATAGGAACCTTTTCAGGACTCGAGGGATTGCTGGTTGCCAAAAGGGGGATTTTATGTCCTCAAGGGCTATTTATTTGCAAGATTGATACAGTCTTGCATGATCATCCTGTTAGTGTATTACAGCCTATAATTGTTTCTTTAAGTCTTATATTAACCTAATAATATATAAAATATCATACTGTCCACAGTTAGATTCTCCAAAGTGTGAATTACAGTGTGTACCAAGCCTCTGGCAATTTTTAATCCCTCCCACCTCCACCCCCACCTCAGCAAAAACAATGTTTAATATTAGTATGCCAAATATAATTTTATGCTTTCATTGAAAAATATGATAAATTGAATTATAATGCTTACTTGTTTTGTTGACACAGCAAAAGACGTTTTAATAAATGTGAAAGTTAAAAAAAGAAGTAGGGCAAATTTACTACTAATAATTTTCAGCTCCAGTTAACATAATCTGTTGACTAGCTCCCAGTCAAGCAAACTTATTGATGAGTTAATCAGTTAAGTGGTGATAATTGCCTTGGGTCTCTGCTGACAGTGGCAATTTTATGTTTTTTTGATAGGTGTGAAGGACCGCTTTAGGGACTGATTTGGAGTTAGTTATGAAATTTTAACATTTTGATAATGTTATACTAAAATTTGATTGTTTTTGAATCTGAATCTGAATGGACTGATGTTTAGCTCATTTGATCAAATGCTCAGGGTGAGCTGTTGTGATCACCCTGTGACCGTTGTCAGTCTTCGATATTTTAATTCAAATGACAACTCCTTCTAAATCAGAAGGCTTTTTTTCAAAAGCCAAAAATAGAAAAAATTCACACAACATCTCCTCCTAAATGGATAGGGGATCTCCACCAAATTTCACAGAAATGTTCTCTACAGAGCTCTTTATCAAAATTGCTAAAACAGTTCCACTCCATTGAACAAAATTGCCGCCAGAGCTAAAAATTGGTGTTTATCAAAATTTGGCTTAAAATGACATCCCCTCCAAAAAAAACTAATACATTTTAAACCAAACTTGGCAGAATTGATCCTTATATTGTCCTTTTCTAAAATTCCTCCACTGGTTCTGCTCTATTGCACAAAATGGCAACCAGAGCTAAAAATAGATTTTCATCAATATGAAATATGGAATGAAATGAATATTTCAATTGGTTTCAAATGACATCTCCTCCTAATCCACTTAGCCATTTATGAATAAACTTGACAGAAATATTTTGCCCTTTTCTGAAATTGCTCAAAATGTTCCACTCCATTGCAAATTTGACATCGTTTAATGGTTGGTGTAATTAATGGTATACAGTCCTTTCAAATTATCACTACTCAGTCCCCAACAAACGTTAGTTCATAAATATACAAGTTGTTATGTATACTTCATTTTTCTATTCATTTACATCATATGCTACTGATGGATGAATAAAAATTAATAAAGTAGTTTAATACAATGTTTTTAGATATTTAACTGCCCGTCCATTAGTCCATCTGTCAGTCCATCTGAAAACTTTTAACATTGGCCATAACTTCCTTATTAGTCAGTGGATTTACTTCATACTTGGACACAACATCCCTTTGGAAAACTTTCCCACTGTCCTGTATTTATTTGACCTTGAGCCCTGAATGACCTTTACCTTGAAGATTCAATTGTCCAAAAACTTTAACATTGGCAATAACCTCCTTATTAGAAGGTTGATTTACTTCATACTTGAACACAACACCCCTGTGGACAAGACCTTCCCATTGACCTATATTTACTTGACCTTGACCCTTGAAGACTGGTCCTCAGCCCAAAGTCAAAGCACCACTTCAGGGGCATTGTCATCTTACAGTGACAGTTCTTGTTTTTGTTTGATGTCTGGCAAAATTGCATTACATGATCTGTGAGAAATTTTCATGACAAAAAGATATCATGGATGAGCGCACCCATGCACTATGTTTTAAACTTTTTATTCACTTTGAAGCAATACTTTAATATTAATACTAGTAAAATGATGTCAGTGAAATGGTAGTACTTGGATATAGAGATACACTGCATGTGATATGACTTCAGGAGTAAGTTTAAGTAAGTTTAATTAAGTTTAATATAAGATTGATTTAACTGAAATGTCATCCAAGTGTCCTGAAAAGCTTTCCAGAAATTATGGCATGTATGCTTTTGAGTGGATGAAAGCTGTGTTGTTGTTAGTTGTGGTAAAAATTGTCCTTGGGAATATCCGGAAGAGTGAAATATTTTGAATTATTTCCAAATTATGTTTTTCAGATCAGGATGATCATGGAATCCTTTTTCATTCGTGATTCTCATGACTGAATTGTGTAGGTTTACATGTAAGGTGGACCTGAGACCAATGCGTAATTTGACAAAAATTAAAGAGCCTGGCCACCTAACTGGAAGATTAAACACAAGTTGGCTGCATAAAAAAAGCATCCAATGAGTTATGCAAAATAATTGAATTTTACATATAATCAAATCTTTATGCAACATTCCTTGTGATATTGATAGTTGTCCTCTTCCTTTAATATTTCAGTCTATGTTAGTAAAATTGTCAGTGTGTGAACAAGGCAAGTAATTTTTTTAGAATATATAGTAATATCAGTGTTTATGATCACAGGATATAATGAATACACCAAAAAAATATAAAAATAAAATCTTTGAGAACTCTAGACAACTACGATCATCTATTTTAGAAATAATTAAAGTATCGTAAATAGAGCTAAAAAGGGAAAATTAAAAAGGGAACAGCATAACAATTTTATATTTTACAAGACTAACATTTCCAGCGTGCATTATATATTTACTTACACATTTGAAATGAAACCACTGTATTTTGCAGTTTTGTTGTCACATTTCAACAAGCCGGTATCCTGCAGGAGCAGTGGTAACGCACTGAACTGATATTCCAGGGGTCCTATATATTAGTGCTATACACTGAGCATGCAAAAGAACCAGAGGCGTCATTGAAATGAGATGCTTTCTTGTCTTGCACTATACCTGACGTCCTAAACCTCTCTATGGGACATTGGTCAAATGATCAACACGTACCGACGAGAAATAAACTCAAATAGATAAATGAATATACAGTTAATTTAGCAACGCTCACATCACCTGCTGACATTATATGCATTTTCTGAATTCTGCGAAATTGTTCAAATTGTTGAAGTTCATTTAAATGAAGCTTCATTTAAAAATATCAAATCTATGTTTATATCAAAATAAATGATTTTAGTGTGAAACATGTTTCTACGGCAAAACAGTTGCGAAAATCCTAAAATCTGAATTGTAAGTCTGTTTTCTTTGTGCAGTAAATAGATTTCAATTTTATTTCTGTCATTTTTAAAAATTATGCAAAATTATATGTAAATTACAATCAATTTCTCTGTTGAATTTAAACACCATTTACCTAAAAACACAAACATATATTTGCCACTCACATTGATACAGTCAGATTCAATACATTGAATGCAGCTTCCTTAATCATATGATTGCTCATTGTTAAAACTAAGGTCGCAAATAGGACCGCAAATAGGATCAGAGGGCCGCAGAATAAGAAAAATTTCCGCATCTAGATGCTCTGCTCCATATTCTTTTTCAATAGATGCTCTGTCGCATTTTGAAAACTCGCCAGTATACTGGGTGATGCCTTAAGGGGCATAACCCAAAAAGTTGTTCAGGGTTTAAATAACCACTTCTAAATTCATTAACTACATTGTTTTTTTGCTCACCTGAGCGCTCAGGGTGAGCTATAGTGATTGCTGAATGTCCAGCATCTCTTGTCTGTCTGTCGTTCGTCCACATTACAGATCACATTTAACATCCAATCATTCTGAAAATTGGTCAGGATCTTTATCTTGATTATCTTTAGGTCAAGTTTGAAACTTGGTCATGTGGGATCAAAAACTAGGTCACCAGGCCAGATCAAAGAAAAACCTTGTTAATACTCTAGAGACCACATTTTTAGCTCGATGAAGTATATGGAGAGGTGTCCTACTTACCCCAGCATCGGTGTCTGTGTCCAGATTTTTTATTAAAGTTTTTGTGCAGTAAAACATTTTTAGCTCACCTGAGCTCAAAGTGCTTAGAGTGAGCTTTTCTAATCAGTCGTTGTCAGTCCGTCCGTCAGTCGTCAACTTTTCATTCAAATGACATCTCCTCTGAAACCAAAGGGCCAAATAAAATGAAACTTGCCTGGGATGTTCCTTGCATGAAGCTCTACCAAGATTGTTCAAATGGTTCTGGTCCATTGCATTTCTGGTTCACTGGAGCTAAAATTAGATTTTAAAAGTTAGATCTGAAACTTCCAGGCCTGGAGCTTAGATATTTGGTATGATGCATCATATAGTGGACCTCTACCAAGTTTGTTCAAATTATGACCGTGGGGTCAAAACTGACCCCACCCCAGAGGTCAGTTGATTTTACAAAGAGTTATATAGGGAAAACTTGAAAATCTTCTTATCAGAAACCACAAGGCCTAGAGTTTAGATATTTGGTGTGCAGCATTGTCCAGTGGACCTTTACCAAGTTTGTTCAAATCATGGCCCCTTGGTCAAAAATGGCTCCGCCCCAGGGGTCACATGTTTTACATAGAGTTATATAGGAAAAACTTTAAAAAATCTTCTTGTCAGAAACCAAAAGGCCTAGAGTTTACATAGTTAGTGTGCAGCATTGTCCAGTGGACCTTTACTAAGTTTGTTCAAATCATAGCCACTGAGTTAAAATAGACCCTGCCCCGGGGGGGGGGGGGTCACTTGTTTACATAGAGTTATATAGGAAAAAGTTTTAAAAAGTCTTCACATCAGAAACCAAAAGGCACAGAGTTAAGATATTTTGTATGTAGCATTTTCAAGAGGACCTCTACCAAGTTTGTTCAAATCATCACCCTGGGGTCAAAAATGGCCCCGCCCCAGTGGTCACATATTTTACATAGAGTTATATAGGAAAAACTTTAAAAATCTTCTTTTCAGATACCAAAAGGCCTAGAGTTTACATAGTTAGTGTGCAGCATTGTCCAGTGGACCTTTACTAAGTTTGTTCAAATCATAGCCACTGAGTTAAAATTGACCCTGCCCCGGGGGGGTCACTTGTTTACATAGAGTTATATAGGAAAAAGTTTTAAAAAGTCTTCACATCAGAAACAAAAAGGCACAGAGTTTAGATATTTTGTATGTAGCATTTTCAAGAGGACCTCTACCAAGTTTGTTCAAATCATGAACCTGGGGTCAAAAATGGCCCCGTCCCAGTGGTCACATATTTTACATACATGTAGAGTTATATAGGAAAAACTTTAAAAATCTTCTTTTCAGATACCACAAGGCCTAGAGTTAAGATATTTGGTGTACAGCATTGTCTACTAGACCTCTACCAAGATTGTTCAAATCATAGCCCCTGTGGTCAAAAAAGGCCTCGGCCCAGGGGTCACATATTTTACATAGAGTTATAAAAAAATTATAGGAAAAACTTTAAAAATCTTCTTTTCAGATACCACAAGGTCTAGAGTTAAGATATTTGGTGTACAGCATTGTCTACTAGACCTCTGCCAAGATTGTTCAAATCATAGCCCCTGGGGTCAAAAAAGGCCTCGGCCCAGGGGTCACTTTTTTACATAGAGTTATATAGGAAAAGTTTTAAAAATCTTCTTGTCAGAAACCACAAGGCCTAGAGTTTAGATATTTGGTTTGAAGCATTGTCTACTAGACCTCTACCAAGTTTGTTCAAATCATGACCCTTGGGTCAAAACTGGCCCCACCCGGGGGTGGGGGGGGGGGTTATTTGATTTTACACAAGGATTTATATAGGGAAACCTTTAAAAATCTGCTGCTCTGAAACACCAAGGGCTATACTTTCAACTGTTTGTTGTTATATCTCCCCCCAACCTGCCCTTCTGATGGAGACATCTTGTTTTTGCCTTGTCCATGGGTGTCTGTTTGTCTGTCTGTCTTTCACACTTTGTTTCCTTTCAATAACTTGAGTACCAGTTGACCCAAAGCCTTCAAACTTCACAGGGTGTTTGCCCTTATTAAGTACAAAAAATCACTTTTGTGTTTTGGGTCAGTAGGTCAAAGGTCAAGGTCAGAGGGACCTCTAGAGTGAAAACCGTTTCCACTCAATAACAGGATTACCATTTCACCCAGAGCCTCCAAACTTCATAGGATGATTGCTTTTACTAAATTGAAGAACCATATTATTTTTGGGGCTAGTATAGTGTTGTATCTAGGCTGAAAAAAGGGCAGGGCACACATGATACTGGGCAGGGTACTAGAGGCCGATGGGGCAGGCGCGCTTTTATAGATTTATAGATTAAGCAAATGAAAAGGATACCAATGTAAAACAGTATCAGTTTTATTAAGCATACACATGTAATTAAGGAAAACATCAAAAATAATGTACATGCTTTGAAATATTCAGACAAAAATAAAACAAAACAAAAAAACAACTTTATGCAAAATAAACAACAAATATTTACATTTCAAAAGACTGTATTAATCTAAATGGCACATATAATCGTGTTATACAACATTTCACAGATTATGTACATGTAACTACAAAACTGTGTAAGAATCAAAATTAAGCATTTTAAGTAATCTCAAAAAAATTTATTAAACAAAACAATGAATCATATCTTATCAAAAAATGCTTTCAAATATTCAGACTAAAAACAACTTTATGTAAACTAGACACTGTTTTCTATGAATACTAAAATTCGACGGGGTTGTGGAAATATATGACAAATGGAATTTATCCAAGATTTTCACTCAATGCTTCATGTTTAATGAACTACGTATTTGCTGAAATTGATGTACAACGTAAGAGAGTATCGTGAAGAATAACAGAGCGCACAGGCAGTTAAAAGAAATGCTTTCAACCATCAAAATTTGGAATTTTTTTTTTCTTGCTGGTGGGGAATTTTTGCCATTTCTTTGGGGAAAATATATACTCCGACAGGTGGGGAAGGGGGCCGAATATCGCCGAATATTTCGGCCAGGAAACCCCACTGAAGTATGCAACAATTATTCTGAACTTCAAAATTACAGCGGCAAAAGGCGGCATCATCAAATGAAATAGTCTTAAATAGACTTTAATTATATCGATCGGTCTTGATAGCACGTGGCGTGATGTCATACAGTCTCGCCTTCGGCAGTGTATATACACATACAGTCCATACGAAAATTTATTGATCATATGTCAAGAGTTTGACACTGGATTATCGGATAAACAAAATCACGGTAGGAGGAGTTATTACTTTGATATTAGAGCAGCGTGGCGCTGATTGGTGCATCGTGGGAAAGATTAAAAAGCTATTCCGTGCTAGTTACAACACTATAGTATGTCAAAGGTCAGCCTGACGGTCACAGGGACCTGTAGAGTGAAAACTATTTCTGCAGAGTAACTGTAGTACCATTACACCCAGAGCCTTCAAACTTTATAGGATAATTGTATCAGAAGAACCCTATTGTTTTCAGGATCCATAGGTCAAAGGTTAAGTTCAAAGGGACCTGTAGAGTGAAAACTGTTTCTGCAAAGTAACTAGAGTACCATTTTACCCAGAGCCTTCAAACTTCATAGGATGATTTTCCTTACTCAGTAAGAGAACCCAATCATTTTTGGGGTCAGTAGGTCAAAAGTCAAGGTCACAGGGACCTGTAGAGTGAAAACTATTTTTTCTCAGTAACTGGAGTATCATTACACCCAGAACCTTTAAACTTTATAGGGTAATTATATTAGAAGAACCCTATTGTTTTTGGGGTCTGTAAGTCAAAGGGACCTGTAGAGTGAAACTATTTCTGCTAAAAAATTTGAGTACCATTACAGCCAGAGTCTTTAAACTTATTGCAAACTTATTCAAACTTGCACCCATAAAATTCAATAACGATATTTGTAACATGAGCAATGAGACTCAGGTGAGCGATTTATGGCCATCATGGCCCTCTTGATTACTTTAACTTCTTTATTTCTTTAGGGATGTACTTCAGAGCGTGCTGTCTCCACTGACTAAGTCTTAATGGAAATTGTTCAGAATGTTTGCCTTGATGATATCTCAGTCAAGTTCAAAACTAAGTCATGTAGGATCAGAAAAACTATGTGATCTGAACATTATCAAGCTCAATAAAATACTGTACATTTCTTAAGTTTAGTGTTCCTTTATTTTCCCACACTGTTGAAACATTCACAAAAAAAAAAGAACCACTCCTGTGAAATGGACGGTTACAGTTCATGAACTGTTCACTAAAAATTCACAAACTGCTGATTGATCCAGTTGACAAATAGTTCATGAAATTTCTATGAATAGGAAAAGGGACATATTCATGAAACTCCCATGAAACTAACAGTTCATAAACTGCAAAAAAAGTAATGGCTAGAAATGTTCATAAACATTCACTCATAGAAAGTTAGAAAAAATCATGACCATTTCTTGTTCATGAATAGTTTAAGTTTTATTTATTTACCTCACCTGAGCACAGCGCAAGGTGAGCTTTTAGTATCCTTGGGTGTCCTGTGTCCATTGTCCACAACTGGTTCAGTAACACTAGAGGTTAAATTTTTGACCTAATTACCATGAAACTTGATCAGAATGATTGTCTCAATAAGATCGGGGACAAGTTTGAATATGGGTCATCTTGTTTTAAAAACTAGGTCACAAGGCCAGATCAAAGGAAAACCTTGTTAACACTCCAGAGGCCACATTTTTTGTTCAAATGACATGAACACTTGTCAGAATGTTTTCCTTTATAATATTTAGGTCAGGTTCAAATGTGGGTCATCTTGGATTAAAAAAAACTGGGTTAAAGGGTCAAAACATAGAAAAATTTTGTTAACAGTCTAGAGGCTACATTTTCTTTTCAAATGTCATGAAAATTTGTCAGAATGTTTGTTTTAATGATGTCTAGATCAAGTTTGAATAGTCATCTTGGGTCAAAAACTAGGTCTTAGGTCAAAACACAGAAAAGCCTTGTTAACACTCAAGAGGCTACATTTTCTCTCCAGTTGTCATGAAAATTTGTCAGAATGTTTGACTTGATGATATTTAGGTCAGGCTTGAATATATTTCACAGGGGTGAAAAACTGGAAAAAAAAGTACAAGTTTCATTCTAACACAATGAAACTTGTCAGAATGTTTTGTCTTGATGTTGTCAAGTTGTCACCTGCCTTTTTGAAGAAAAAAGGGGGATATAGAAATGGGTTCCATTTGTCTGTCCATCACACTTTCGTGTCCAGTCCATAACTAAGTCATTCATCAACATTGAAATAGTTTTGCACAAATGTTTGTAATAATAAGATGATGTGTCATGTGTGACATCCATACCCCTACCTCCAAGGTCAAGGTCACACTTGATAATTAAAGGTCAACATTGTCTGTTGGAGTGTATATGTCATGTCCAGTCAATAACTTTCTCATCCATCAAGGGATTTTGAAAATACTTGGCACAAATGTTCACAATAATGAGACGACGTGTCATGCACAACACCCAGATGTCTACCTCCAATGTCAAGGTCACTCTTAAAGGTCAAAGCTTAATATGGTCTGTTTTAGGGTATATTTTGTGTCTGGTCCAAAAAGGGGGATATAGAAATGGGCTCTGTTCATCCATCCTTCCATCCGTCCGTCTGTCCATCTGTCACACTTTTGTGTCCAGTCCATAACTAAGCCATTCATCAACAGAATTTGAAATAGTTTGGCACAAATGTTTGTTATAATAAGATAAAGTGTCATGCATGACATCCATACCCCTACCTCCAAGGTCAAGGTCACACTTGATAATTAAAGGTCAACATTGTCTGTTGGAGTGTATATGTCATGTTAGACAAAAGGGTGACCCTGAATTTCCAGCCATACTTTCTCGTGTAAGGACAGGTGACTTCACTGATGAATATTGTGAATTTGCAAAAACTTGATACAGAAGTATCACAGCGGACCGACAAACAGAGCTGCATGCAAATATTTTGAATTAGCTCTTTTGTCTTGAGGCAGGTATATCAGTAGTTTGTTAACTTAATTTGTACTTTGTGTACACACTTCTAGAAGTTAATGGACTTCTTAACGTGGTTAGGAAGAAGTTAAGCAATACTAAGAACAACAGACGGAAAATCACTATAGAGGAACATAAACATGTTAGGTCCACTTTGATTGGGAATTCACTAAAAAAGTCTATATTGGGCAGGGAATATGAGCACAGTACCAAGTGGGAGTGGATGTGGTCCAGTGGTAACGCCCTGGACTGGTAAAGCAGGGGTCCCGAGTTCGATCCCTCGCTCCTCCACTTTCGGATGAGACTTTAAACCGAGGTCTCATGTGTCAGTGCTACACACTGAGCAAGAAAAAGAACCAGGGGTGTCTCTGATTTGGATGCTTTCTGTATCTTGCACTACCCCTGTAACTTAAAATAACTACTAGTAATCACTTCAGGGGTCGCCTGTCATACGGGCAACTGATATCGACGAAAAATAAGCTCAAATTTGATGATTTTAACAGTACCAATGATTGGACATTAGTAATTCGGAGATAAGATCACCAAGGTGTTCATAATATAGAAAAGAAACACAAACTAAAAGCATTGTATTTATTCAAAAATAAAAAGATATTTGACAAAGATCACATACAGAAATACTTAAAAAATAACAAATATTTAAACAAGTACTATGCATTTGTAACACTTGGGAGTTTCATGAAAAAGCAACGATCAAACAAACATCACTCATGTGGGAAATATGAGATGTCAAAAGTACCTATAGTACTTATAGTCTTATTTCAGATATTCTGAATGTTGGATTTATTGTACATAGGATAATTATGTAAAACAAGGTTACTATCAAGCAGTTTGAAGCAATCTAATGTGAGATCATCTTAATTTTAATGTGAAATTACCAAATATATATATAGACAGCTTCACTATACATTGGTGTTACAAAGCATTAAAATGACTCTTTCATAAATGTATATTAGAATATAGAGTTAACCCTGGTTGAAAATTTCTTTTAGCCAAGTTTGTTTGATTTTCTGATTTCATATGAAATTTTATTATAATAGCAAAACAAAGGCAAGATATCCTGTAGCAAAATTATAATTTCTGTAGCTAAATTTTTATAAATTAATAAAATTTTTAGCAAATGGCTAAAATGTCTAATGGCAGGTAAGCCTTGAGGATATAGAAGGAAGAAAAATTACAGTTTTCATGATATCACCTCTAATATTTTGCCTAATTAAGGGAACAGTTTACTAGGTAACAGGATCATTGCTAACCTGTGGTAGTTTTGAACAATTAAATGAGTTGTTCTCAAGGTCCTCAGAGGGACAGGGCAGATGAACAACACAACCATGTTGATTTAACCTATAAGTAATTAACCAAAAGATTTACAAAGCAATTATTTAAAAATATAACAAGCAATGACACAAAATATTTACAAAAGCTGTCTGTAAGACAGGATGTTTGACTGTTCAAAAAAGTTGTTCAAAGTTGTTATTTATTTAAAATGGGTAATAGTTTCTATATTTCAAAATGCAGCTACAGTTATCTAACTTGATGGTTTGATGTCTGGTCAAAAAAAATTTTTTTTTAAATGCAAAACAAAAATCAGTCTGGAGCTATCTAAGCTGTTTCTTGATGCCACTAACTATTTCTTTCACTTTTCATGTAAGTACAAAACAGTTAACTGAAATATAGCACAAAAATAACCATCAAGCAAATGCTTAACACTAATTTTAAGTCCACAAAGGGCCTTAATTTGCAAAAAAATCTATTCATGTGTGACATTTTGATCTTACTGTCTGAGGAACATAAGCAGAAAATGTTAAGGACACCAGTAACATGATTTTATCTTCATCAACTTTCTGAAGCCTTGTACATTTGCAGGCAACTGTTTCCAACATCTGCTGAAAAAGAACAGCTTTTTCCAAATGTCCATTAGTACACTGGAACATCGCTTCTTTGTGGCAAGTTGAGGTGCCTTCCTTGTTCTTGAACAGTTGACATTTGCCATCCACAAAACCCTTAGACCTGCATCCTAAAGAGAAATAATGGACATAGAACAATTATTTCTATAAATTGCACAAACTTAATTAGACATAATTATCTTTAGTCATTATGGTATATAATATATTAGCCTTAGACTTTTATAATAAAAGTTAGAATTTACAAGCAATCAAGTAACCAACACATTTGAAATGTGCATGTGCACTATCTGAAAATGATGTTTCCAATGATCTCTACCACCACTATCCAACTTTTAGTTTTAACTGTTTCTAGCTGTGTACACATGTTTGAATATTTCTAAGAATCTCCCCTTATTTTTGTTTTGTAAAATAATAAAACTGAAAAGAAAAATAGTTTAAGAAGGTTTAATATATATTTTGTATATTTACTTTCTAATTTTATTACAGTGACATGTTTAGCATCAGTGTTTACTGTGCTGAAAAGGAAGTAACAGTTGCAAAAAGATTTGGTTCTTGTGCCTGTGTTATTATGTAGTCCAAATACTAAGTTACAGTGGAAAAAAATATCAAATTTATGTTGTTAAATAACTCTCTCAGTTAGCTATGTTACAATCAGTTCATCTATATTTCAACATGAAATGACACTGGTATGACTATGTTTGACCTGACACATGCCTGTATTAAATGTTTCAACAAGATCAAGGTTGACACTGCATATACCTTCTTTATTGTACATTTTGCTTGGAAAAAAGGTTATTAAAGTTTATACAGTAACAAGTGATAGCACACATCACACTCTTGTTGAAATATCTGCATCAATACTGATTTCATCACTGCAAATGCAAATAATATTTCATATAGTTTGACTCTAGAATGAAATACAAGAATAGCTCACTCTTTAATAACTTTGAATGTTGTGAGTTTTGAAGTCACATTACGCTGTCACAAAACAACCATAAAACAAAAAATGACAAAAAACAAACATTTAGGCTGGCAAATCTAACAAAATAAACATATAAGAAAGTTGAATGCTAGCACTGGAGTTCTCTTCTCTTGTTTAAATTGTGGATAACTTTCAACCAAATTATATGTAGAAAAATGCACTTAAGATATTATTCAGATGTCAAAATGAAATAATCATTTAATAATTTCTTTCACTCAAATTCACTGCTAATCAATCTTGGTAATAACTTCAACTTCAACTTATAACTGCCAAAAGTCAGTTGAAGTTGAAGCATTTTTTGTTTTGTTTTATTAAAAATAAATGTGAAAGAATGAATTTTTTTCATTGGTTTAGACTGAACTCTAGCAGCTAAGAAATCTATGACTTAATGGGATCCTTTTCCTCTCAACAGATTATAAAGATTTAAAATGGCTTGATGCTGAAACCCTTGAGCAGGTTTGAAACTTGTTATGGACTACAATGTCTACAAATATATAAATGTGCCACTAAATTACTAGTGAAAAAAAAGCCAAGTATAAACAATGCTCATTTGACCAAAAAAGTAAAATGCCCATATGCACTTAATTTTACAGTTGATGACAAGTGTCATTTCTGTGTATGTTAATCAGTAAAGAGCACCTACCTGATTACGAAATGTGACAAACAAATGCACAACAGTAATAATCCAATATGGCCGACTTTTGTTAATACATTTTGGTGTGCAATTTTTCAAAGGTTTTCATCCCCGAATGCATATTAAAAACTCAAGAAATTCATATATCTTACAGATTTTCCTCTTTTTAGCTCACCTGAGCTGGCTCAGGGTGAGCTATTAGGAGCGATGAATGTCTGTCGTCCGTCGTCCGTTCACACTGAGTTCGTTAACACTCTACTGGTCATATTTTTGCTCCAATTGTCACGAAACTTGGTCAGGATGTTTGTCCCAGTAATTACTCGGATGAGTTCGAATATGGGTCATCTGGGGTCAAAAACTAGGTCACATGACCTAAAAATAGAAAAATCTTGTTAAGGCTCTAGAGGCTACTGTTTCAGTCCAAATGTCCTGGCAATTTGTCAGAAAGGTTGTTTGGTTCATTTCTAGCTTAAGTTTGAATATGGGTCATCTGGGGTCAAAAACTAGGTCACACAGCCCAAATATGGAAAAACCTTGTTAACACTTTAGAGGTCTCATTTTCAGTCCAAATTTCCTTGTAGTATGTCGGAAAGGTTATTTGGGTGATTTCTAGCCCAAGTTCGAATATGGGTCATCTGGGGTCAAACACTAGGTCACACAGCCCAAATATGGAAAAACCTTGTTAACACTTTAGAGTAACATTTTCAGCCCAAATATCCTTGTAATATGTCAGAAAGGTTATTTGAATGATTTCTAGCCCAGGTTCGAATATGGGTCATCTGGGGTCAAAAACTAGGTCACTGAGACCAAATATGGAAAAACCTTTTTATCACTCTAGAGGTAACATTTTTAGCCCAAATTTCCTGAAAAACTGTCAGAAAGCTTGTTAAGATGATTTTTAGCTCAGGTTGGAATATGGGTCATGTGGGATCAAAAACTAGGTCACACAGCCCAAATATGGTAAAACCTTGTTAACACTCTAGAGGTAACATTTTTAGCCCAAATTTCCTGAAAAACTGTCAGAAAGCTTGTTAAGATGATTTCTATGGAATACCGTTAGGGCCATCGTGGTTAGTTGTTATTATCCAGAGGGCGACAATGCGATAGTGCGATAATGCAATGGCGACAGTGCGATAATGCGACGGCGACAATGCGATTATGTGATTGCGATAACGCGATAGTGCGATGGCGACAATGCGATAGTCATATCGTACTGTCCCCATCGCATCATCACATTGTCGCCATCGCACTATCACATTGTCGCCATCGCACTATCGCGTTTTCGCATTATCGTACTGTCCTTATCGCACTGTCGCCATCGCATTATCAAACTGTCGCTATCGCATTGTCGCCATCGCATTATCGCACTGTCGCCATCGCACTATCGCGTTATCGCATTGTCGCATTATCGCACTATGGCATTGTCGACTTTTGCCTTCCGGTACACATGCGCACATCGTGTTTTTTTGTATGTACACAAGCGATTTTTACGAAACAGAAACAATTGCAGAAACATAAAATGGATGGCTTTATAAAGATATACTTTAAAAGAGGTTACAGTTATAATGAAATCCCATTGTTTTAAAAGTGGGTCCAACTACATACAAAAAAACAATGTGCGCATGTGTACCGGAAGGCAATAGTCGACAATGCGATAGTGCGATGGCGACAATGCGATAGTAAGATAACGCGACAATGCGATAGTGCGATGGCGACAGTACAATAATGCGAAAATGTGATAGTGCGATGGCAACAATGCGATAGTGCGATGGCGACAATGCGATGATGCGATGGCGACAGTACGATATGACTATCACATTGTCGCCATCGCAATATCGCATTATCGCATTGTCGTCATCGCATTATCGCGTTATCGCACTGTCGCCATCGCATTATCGCACTGTCGCTATAGCATTATCGCACTGTCGCCATCGCATTATCGCACTATCGCATTGTCGCCCTCTGGATTATAACGTCTAACCACGATGACCCTAAGGGTATTCTGTAGATTTCTAGTTCAAGTTGGAATATGGGTCATGTGGGGTCAAACACTAGGTCACACAGCCTGTATATGGAAAAACCTTGTTAACACTTTATAGGTAACATTTTCAGACCAAATATCCTGGAAATATGTCAGATAGGTTGTTTCGACGATTTCTAGGTCAAGTTCGAATATGGGTCATCTGGAGTCAAAAACTAGGTCACACATCCTGAATATGGAAAAACTTTTTTAACATTCTAGAGGTAACATTTTCAGCCCAAATATCCTGGAAATATGTCAGAAAGGTTGTATCAATGATTTCTAGCCCTAGTTCGGATATGGGTCATCTGGAGTCAAAAACTAGGTCACAGAGCTTAAATTTGGAAAAACCTTGTTTACACTCTAGAGGTAACATTTTCAGCCCAAATATTCTGGAAATATGTCAGAAAGGTTATTTCGATGGTTTCTAGGTCAAGTTCGAATATGGGTCATCTGGAGTCAAAAACTAGGTCACAGAGCCCAAATATGGAAAAACCTTGTTAACACTTTAGAGGTAACATTTTCAGCCCAAATATCCTTGTAATATATCAGAAAGGTTATTTGGATGATTTATAGCCCAGGTTCGAATATGGGTCATCTGGGGTCAAAAACTAGGTCACTGAGACCAAATATGGAAAAACCTTGTTAACACTCTTGAGGTAACATTTTTAGCCCAAATTTCCTGAAAACTGTCAGAAAGCTTGTTAAGATGATTTCTAGCTCAAGTTGGAATATGGGTCATGTGGGGTAAAAGACTAGGTCACACAGCCTGTATATGGAAAAACCTTGTTTACACTCTAGAGGTAACATTTTCAGCCCAAATATCCTGGAAGTTATGTCAGAAAGGTTGTATCGATGATTTCTAGCCCAAGTTCGAATATAGATCATCTGGGGTCAAAAACTAGGTCACAGAGCCCAAATATGGAAAAACCTTGTTAACACTTTAGAGGTAACATTTTCAGCCCAGATATTCTTATAATATATCAGAAAGGTTATTTGGAAGATTTCTAGCCCAGGTTCGAATATGGGTCATCTTGGGTCAAAAACTAGGTCACTGAGACCAAATATGGAAAAACCTTTTTATCACTCTAGAGGTAACATTTTATGAATGACGCATACTGTAGCCTTGTAGAATCACGCCATCCGGCAATGGTGATATCTATGGCTTTGTGCCTGAACCCCTGTCGTCTGAGCGCATTACATAAATATAGCATTTAAGGAACATGATTCTTAATGCAGCATTTTAGGCATATGATATGTTAATAAATGCAGCACTTAAGGAATATGATACTAAATGCAGCCCTTAAGAAATATGATAAATTATAAATATTATAAATGTAGCATTTAAGGAACATGATTCTTAATGCAGCATTTTAGGCATATGATATGTTAATAAATGCAGCACTTAAGGAATATGATACTAAATGCAGCATTTGAGGGATATGATAATAAATTCAGCATTTAAAGAATACGATACTAAATGCAGCATTTAAGGAATTTTTAAATTTAGTAATTAGGATGAAAGTATGATTGACTTTTTGATTTGATGAGCTTCCTTTTATCATAAGCAGTACACCATACATGTGAATGGCAGTTTTTTTCCAACATAAATAAATCTAACAAAGGACCAGTTAACTTTTCAAAAACCTTTTAAGTATTTGGTATTCATTTACATCCTTAAACCAGGGGTCCTGATTTCGATCCCCCATTCCTCCACTAATATTACTAATAGTCTTTCGGATGAGATGTTAAACTGAGGTCCCATGTATCAGTGCTATTCACTGAGCATGCAAAAGAACCAGGGGTGTCTCTGGAATGGGATGCTTTCTGTATCTTGCACTACCCCCACAACATAAAATAACTCTTCAGGGGGCGTCGGTCATATGGGCAACTGGTACCGATGATAAATAAGCTAAAAAAGATAGGAAGATACATCCCTTTTGATAAGTAAGTCATCAGGTGTATAAATATTGCAAAGAACAAAATGTACAAACACAAAATTACATCATTCTGTTTTTACTTATTTTAAAGATACACAACATTGATATTTGACCTAATGACCTGTGAAATTATATCGGTGATTGTGAAATTGAGAAAAAAAATGATATAATAGGTATAAGATCATACATAGCTTTATGATATGTATGTGTATATAAGTGTTAAACTGTCACCTATGTTACCATAAATTATTCTTGCTCTGTAAACATTACTTCGATGAAAAAAAGTATTTTCTAACTGGTTTTATTTAAATGTTGATTTATTTCTTGTTAAAAAAATATTTGAAAGGTTTTGTGTGGTATGAAAATAAGGTGGGTTTGAACTATCTTGTTCTAACAGTCCGTGTAGAATCTTGATATGTTGAAATTGAAAAAGAAAATAAAAACCTTCATGTAAACATTTTTACTAGCAAACTTTCACTTCTTGTTAAAAACATTTATCAGAAGTTGTTCAGTTTTGGAATTTGTATTTTTCTGTTCGTACACTTAATAAGGCTATTACACACCATGTCAAGTCATTGAGAAGTGTATATATTGTATCTTCATAATAAAAAAACTACCCCTTCCCCTTCAGCTCCCATACACATCCCAGCACAATCTAGAGGCATACTTTGACTTAAAGGAGCTTGAAAAAAGTTAAAATAAATTTAATGAGAGGAAAACTTGTTCAAGGGAAGTAAATCCTGAATGCTTGCTTGCAAAATACAATTTGATGCTTAGAAGATTATCTGCCTTGTTTATTGTATGACTAGTAAGTGATGCCAGTTTATGATTCATAATAGGTAACAAAATTATATGGAATGAAAAAACTAAAAAGAGTGCAAACCTGTTTGTTGTGAAATAAGTAAGGTAATAACTTTTAAGCTCCCCTGAGCATATGCTCAAATGCTCAGATCTTTTTGTCAGATACCATAATCTCTAGATCTTAAATATTTGGTATAAAGACCTCTACAAAAGTTGTTCAAATTATTTCCCATAGGTCAGAATTGACCTCACCCAAGGCTAAATTGTTTTAAATTGAGTTTGTGTCTGTGGTCAACATTTGGCCTTTAAACAACTTCTTCTCCAAAACCACTTGGCCAAAATTTTTGGAACTTAGCAGAAATATTCTTTGCATAAAGCTCTACCAAAGTTGTTCAAAGAAGTGAATTCCTTACAGAACTCAGGTTGCTATAGCAATGGAAAGGAAAAACTTTAATAATCTTCTTGTCTGAAAACACCAGGCCTGGAGCTCAGAAATCTGGTGTGTGGCATCCTCAGGTGGACCTCTACTTTAGAAGATTGTTCAAATTATGTCCCTGGGGTCAAAAAAAGATCCTGCCTCAGGTGGAGGGAGGGGGGACATGATGTCTATTGAATTATATAGGAAAAACTTTGAGAATCTTCCTCTCTGAAACAACCTAGAGCATAGGTATTTTGCTTTGGGCATCATCTATAGGTCATCTACAAAGATTGTTCAAATTATAAATTTACCCTGCCCCATGATCATATGTTTGCAAAATATAAAGTCTTTTGAAATCTTCTTATCAGAAACCATAGGCCCTAGACCATAGATAATTTTTGTGTAGATTGTTTAAATCATGTACCAGGGGTCAAAAATGACTCTGCCTAGGGGTCACTTGATTTCCATTGAATTAAATATGAAAAGCTTTGAAAATCTTCTTTTCTGAAATTACAAGGCTTAAAGCTAAGATATTTTGCTTGGAACATAATCTTGAGGTCCTCTTACATGATTATCAAAACTACATCCCTGGGGTCAAAGAGGGTTCTATTTGTGTAAGATATGAAATTGTGAAACCATAGGCCCTTGACCTAAAATATTTGGTGTGCAGCATCCTTAAGGGGACTTCAACCAAGATTGTTCAAATTATACCCCTTGGTTATTAATGGCCCCACCCCTGGGTTACTTGATCTTACATAGGCTTATATAAGAAAAACTTAAAACATGTTCTCCTTTGAAACCACTAGGCCTAGGGCTTAGATATTTTGCATGGTGCATGATCTGTAGGTCCTCTACTAAGATTATTCAAATTATGCCTCTGAAGTCAAAATTAACCCCACCCGAGGGTCCTATTTGTGTAAAATATAAAATCTTTAAAAGTCTTCTTGTCAGAAGCCATAGTCCTTAGACCTTAGATATTTGGTATGTAGCATTGTTTAGCTTACCTCTGCACAGGTTATTCAAATCATGCCCCTAGGGTTATTAACTTACCTTGCGTAGGTGGGATGTGGTCACTTATTTTAAGTAGATTGATATATAAACACATACAACACATATAATATAATAAATAAATCTTCTTGATTGAACTCAAATTTTCTCTTGACATACTTTCATGTTTTTGTAGCTACAGTATTGAAATATTGAACTATACTTACATAATTTTGCTTGTAGATTTCAGTTATGTCCTTAGCTGACATTTACCTTTACCTTCTGACCAGCATTCTTGTTATACACCCTAAACAAAGTTTGGGATGGGTATATAGGAGTCACCCAGTGGTTGGTCAGTCGGTCGGGTGGTCTGTGGCAATTTCCTTGTCCGGAGTATAACTTGAAAACTAATGCCATGAATTCAATGCAACTTCATACAATGGTTAAACACAATGAGAGGAAGTGCAGTGTTCAAGAATCATAACTCCATTCTTACGAACATGAAAGGTTTTCCTTGTCCGGAGCATAACTTGAAAACTAATGGTTGAAATTCAATGCAACTTCATACAATGGTCATTTGCGTTGGAAAATAGTACCACAGGTTGTATGAGTTTTAATTGCAAGTTCTTTGATATTGCAGAACTCTGTTGATTTTGAAAGCATGAGGTATAATTTCAATGTTTTGGCAAATCAGACTGTGAAAATAACAACTTAGTAATTTCGTATTCATCTGCAAAAGTTTCATTCATAAAATTTACTACGCAGCAATACGCAGCAGCGCGTCAATCAGTAACTCTCAGAGTAATGTTAACCTGCCTATATGTTTGCCAGACCAATCAGAACGCTCGGAGTCAGTGATTTTCCAATAACAACTTCACACTTGTTTCAGAGTGTATGCTACTGTCCCAGTAAATCCCCTAATTAGAGTATGATTGCTGTGTAAACACTAATGGATAGTTCACACATGGCAGCATTGAAAGGGGATAGACAATAGATTGAACAACTTCCAAATTAGTGTATATCAAACTGATAAAAATACGGGTCGATTCCGGTGTATCTCCATATGTGATTGTTTTAAAGAATTGCCGATTTTCTTTGTTGTAAAAAATTGCCATGCAAAGAAACTTTAAATATTTTCAGTAAATATATTATTTCTGATGTACATGAATGAATGATATAATTTTTATGTCCCCAAAGGGAGGCACATAGTAATTGCACTGTCTGTCCATCCATCCGTCCATCTGTCTGTCTGTCCTGTAAAATCTTGTCCTCGCTTCATCTCCAAAACCATTTGAGGGATTTCATTGAACTTTACAGGAGTGTTTGTCACCAAGTCTAGCTGTGCATGTTGTCAGGAGATTCCACTCGATTTATTTTTGGTAGAGTTATGGGCACTTAGTCATTTTTTTACTCTAAAATCTTGTCCTTGCTTCATCTCCAAAACTGCTTGAGAGATTTCATTGAAACTTAACAGGAGTGTTTGTCACCAAGCCTAGTTGTGCATATCGTCAGGAGATTCGGCTCTGATTTTTTTTTCGCAGAGTTATTGGCACTTAGTCATTTTTTTACTCTAACTTCTATATTAAAGTCTTGTCCACACTTTATCTCCAAAACCACTTGGAGAATTTCATTGAAACTTCACAGAAATGTTTGTCACCAAGCCTAGTTGTGCATATTGTCAGGAGTTTCTGCTCAGATTATTTTTGGCAGAGTTATTGGTCCTTAGTCATTTTTTACTATAACTTCTATATTAAAATCTTGTCCACACTTCATCTCCAAAACCGCTTGGAGTATTTCATTGAAACTTCACAGGAATGTTTGTCATTAAGCATAGTTGTGCATATTGTCATGAGTTTCTGCTCGGATTATTTTTGGCAGTGTAATAGGCCCTCATGTATTTTTTGGCTCACCTGAGCACAAAGTGCTCAGGGTGAGCTTTTCTGCTCAGTCTTTGTCCGTCATCAGTTGTCCCTCTGTCCGTCCGTCGTCAACTTTTCATTCAAATGACATCTCCTCTGAAACCAAAGGGCCAAATTAAATGAAACTTGCCTGGGATGTTCCTTGCATGAAGCTCTACCAAGATTGTTCAAATGGTTCTGGTCCATTGCATTTCTGGTTCACTGGAGCTAAAATTCGATTTTAAAAGTTGGATCTTTAAAAATCTTCTTCTCCGAAACCTCAAAGTCTGGAGCTTAGATATTTAGTATGAAGCATTATCTAGTGGACCTCTACCAAGTTTGTTCAAATTATGACCGTGGGGTCAAAACTGATCCCACCCCAGGGGTCAGTTGATTTTACATAGATTTATATAGGGAAAACTTAAAAATCTTCTTGTCAGAAACTGCAGGGCCTAGAGTTAAGATATTTCGTGTGCAGCATTGTCCAGTGGACCTTTACCAAGTTTGTTCAAATCATGGCTCCTGGGTCAAAAATGGCCCAGCCCCAGGGGGTCACATGTTTTACATAGAGTTATATAGGAAAAACTTTTAAAAATCTTCTTGTCAGAAACCAAAAGGCATAGAGTTTAGATATTTGGTGTGCAGCATTGTCCAGTAGACCTTTACAAAGTTTGTTCAAATCATGGCTCCTAGGTCAATACTGGCCCTGCCCCAGGGGTCACATGTTTTACATAGAGTTATATAGGAAAAACTTTTAAAAATCTTCTTGTCAGAAACCTTAAGGCCTAGAGTTTAGATATTTGGTGTACAGCATTGTCCAGTGGACCTCTACTAAGTTTGTTCAAATCATAGCCACTGGGTCAAAATAGGCCCTGCATCGGGGGTCACTTTTTTACATAGAGTTATATAGGAAAAAGTTTAAAAAGTCTTCACATCAGAAACCAAAAGGCATAGAGCTTAGATATTTTGTATGTAGCATTGTAAAGAGGACTTCTACCAAGTTTGTTCAAATCATGGCTCTTGGGTCAAAAATGGCCAGTGTTTACATGTTTTACAAAGAGTTATATAGGAAAAACTTTAAAAATCTTCTTTTCAGATACCACAAGGCCTAGAGTTAAGATATTTGGTGTACAGCATTATCTACTAGACCTCTACCAAGTTTGTTCAAATCATAGCCCCTGGGTCAAAAAAGGCCCCGCCCCAGGGGTCACATGTTTTACATAGAGTTATATAGGAACAGAGTTATGGGCACATGGTCATTTTTAGCTCACCTGAGCACAAAGTGCTCAGGTTGAGCTTTTCTGATCGGTCTTTGTCCGTTGTCCGGCGGTCGCCGTTCGTCCGTCCATCGTCAACTTTTCATTCAAATGACATCTCCTCTGAAACCAATGTGGCAAATTTAATGAAACTTGCCTGGGATGTTCCTTGCATGAAGCTCTACCTAGATTGTTCAAATTATGTCCCTGGGGTCAAAAATGGCCCCGCCCCAGGGGTCACTTATTTTACAGAGAGTTATATAGGAAAAACATTAAAAATCTTCTTGTCATAAACAACAAGGCCTAGAGTTAAGATATTTGGTGTGCAGCATTATCTAATGGACCTCTATCAAGTTTGTTCAAATCATGGCCCCTTTGTAAAAATAGGCCCCGCCCTAGGGGTCACATGTTTTACATAGAATTATATAGGAAAAAGTTTAAAAATCTTTTTTTCAGAAACCACAAGGCCTAGAGTTAAGATATTTGGTATGCAACATTGTCTAGTGGACCTCTACCAAGTTTATTAGAAAATGTCCCTGGGGTCACTATTGGCCCCGCCCGAGGGGTCACAAGTTTTAAATAACAATATAGAAGAAAATCTTTAAAAATCTTCTTGTCTGAAACCACAAGGCCTAGAATTTTAAAATTTGGCATGAAGCAAGCTTTATCAAGCTTTTTCAAACTATTAGATTAGGTTAATGGTCACGGAGGCTAAAAGTAGATTTATCTACTGTACCTCATAGAGCCTTCAAAGACCAATATCTGTGATATCCAGTATAGAGGTTCCTTGCATGGACCTCTACCCATGGGTAGGGTTTGAGGTCACACAGTCAAGGTCAAGGTCACCATAGCTTATAATAGATATTTCTACTTTCTGTCATAGAGCCTTTATTTATTGACTGATATTTTACATATTTGGTTTGTAGGCACTTACATATTTTCAATTTAAAAAATGAAATAATGCTTAACAGCAAACCTACAGCCAAAGTACTCAGGTGAGCAATCAAGGGCCATCATGGCCCTCTTGTTTGATTATTTCCCTTTATTTTGCTACCACTAACACTGGCTCTACTCTTGACCAGGTGTTTGTTTCTCGAATCATCAACCCATTCATATGACTCACTACGCCATTTTTCTCAGATCATCAGATCATTTGGACTGGGATCAACCTCCAGTCTAATAACACTTCTCTAGTATAACTACTAACATTTTATACTAACAATAGCCTTACAAACAAATGTTCAAGTATTCACTTGTGATCTGGTTCTGGAAACAACTCCAATATTTGCTTAACCACTTTTCACTGTTGACATAATAATATGTAATAAAATAAAATAATTATTTTCTCCAGATTTTATTTCTGTGAAATGAAGAACACCAATCAATATCATTATAACTGCACAACATGCTTCCCAGCCTCCTCCCACCTACACCTTCCTCAGTTACACATTCATCCAACTTCCATGTACCTTTGGGGAGCATCCATCGTTTCCAACGATATCATTGTTTTATATTATGGCTGACAAACTATAAATGTAGAAACTGCTATGTCAAGGTATCTGAAGGTATTTATCACCTTTAGTGATAGCTCTTGTTCCTATTGATTTTGGGGTCAAATAGTCAAAGGTGAAGGTCACAGTGGTTTGACTATATGATTTCTGGACAATAAACTTGCTTTCATTATCATCTACCTGCCCGAAAATTAGTGTGGACTTAACCAGATCAAGGATGATTTTCCCTTGTTTAAGTTGGCTTCCAAATTAGAACAAAGCAGAATGGGGGTGGGGGGCAGGGGGGGGGGGGGGGGGGGGGAAAATTAATCACTTGTGATTTTACTGTGGCCTTTGCAAAAGTCAAAGTATGGTTGCTATGAAATGTAGATACATCAAATATAAAGACATAACCTTGGTGTTCTACTGTTTCAAACGTTTTTCTAAGTAACAGATGGATATGAATGGTGTTAATATTACTACAGAATACATGAAGATTTTGAGTTTGACCTCTCTCAAAGACTTGATGTAAACTGGGAGACACTTCAGTATCTTAATGAGCAAGTTCCCCTTTTAAATGTTCTCTTTTCATCTCAAAGGGACCTTGATACTAGTTTATTATTGTTACTTCCACTTTTCCTACAGATTACAAGAGTGTACTTCAACAGTCCTGTTATAGCAGTCCTAATTTTATAAACATCTAAGGCAATGTATAAGACTTGGCAATTAATTAATGCCCTTGGCATAGAAGTTTTTATGACTAAACAACACCTGGGCAAGATTCTGTTTCTATATTAGGGATCATTAAGATACTTAGTAGATGTTATAGATCCTGTGATTCTTGTTTGATCATAATTTTATGAGCATAATGTGCTGAAGGTGAGATATTGTGATTGTCTGTCATCTGTCCATCAGTCATCAACATTTTCTTGGCTTGATGGATTTTGACAAAAAGGTTTGAAGCAAATTATCTAGTTGACCTCTGAGTTTTGTTCAAACTATGTCCCTGGGATCACTTTTGGCTCCAACACTTGGGTTACATATGTTACAAATAATTATGTAGGATTCCTAAAACTCTTCTTTGTTGAAACTTTGCTGAAAGTATGCATCAAGCAATGCAAAGTAGACCTCTACCAAAATTGTTCAGACTTTGCCCCTGGGAACATTGTCTCCATCCTTGGTGTAAGATGTTTTACATAGACTCGTACAGACAAATTTACTCATTAGTCAGAAGCCATTAGGCTGAGACATTTAAAATTTTGTTGTAAGCATTCCTAATTGAACCTGTACAAATATTGTTCATATAATGCCCTTTGTTTATTTTTTGTTATTTTTAGCTCACCTGAGCAAATGCTCAGGGTGAGCTGTTGTTATCACACTGTGTCCAGTGTCCATTGTCTGTCGTAAACATTTTTCCTTAAATGACATCTCCTCCTAAACCTCAAGGCTATTTTTAACCAAACTTTACAGAAATGTTACTTATATTGCTCTTTTCTAAAATTGCTCAGACTGTTCTGCTCCATTGCAGATAAAGGCGGCAAAAGCTAAAAAGTGAAAAAAAATTCAAACAACATCTCCTCCTAAATGGCAAGGTAATTTTCCACCAAATTTTACAGAAATGATCTTTACATAGCCCTCTATTAAAATTGCTGAAACGGTTCCACTCCATTGAAGAAAATGGCCACCAGAGTTAAAAATAGATTTTCATCAATATTTGGCTTCAAATGACATCTCCTCTAAAACTACTGGGATATAACAAAATTTGACAGAAATGTTCCTTTATACAATTTGGCTCCATAAGGGCTGCAGGAGCTAAAAAAAGAAAAAAATTCAAGCAACATTTCCTCAAAAATGGTAAGGTGATTTTGCACATAAAGGCTGCAAAAGCTTAAAATAGAAAACAATTCAAACAACATCTCCTCCTAAATGGCAAGTTAATTTTCCACCAAATTTCACAGAAATTATCTTTTCATAGCCCTCTATTAAAATAACTGAAACGGTTCCACTCCATTGAAGAAAGTGGCCACCAGAGTTGAAAATAGATTTTCATCAATATTTGGCTTCAAATGACATCTCCTCCAAAACCACTGGGATATAACAAAATTTGACAGAAATGTTCCTTATACAATTTGGCTCCATAAGGGCTGCAAGAGCTAAAAAAAGAAAAAAATTCAAGCAACATTTCCTCCAAAAATGGTAAGGTGATTTTGCACATAAAGGCTGCAAAAGCTAAAAATAGAAAACAATTCAAACAACATCTCCTCCTAAATGGCAAGGTAATTTTCCACCAAATTTCACAGAAATTATCTTTTCATAGCCCTCTATTAAAATAACTGAAACGGTTCCACTCCATTGAAGAAAGTGGCCACCAGAGTTGAAAATAGATTTTCATCAATATTTGGCTTCAAATGACATCTCCAAAACCACTGGGATATAACAAAATTTGACAGAAATGTTCCTTATACAATTTGGCTCCATAAGGGCTGCAAGAGCTAAAAAAAGAAAAAAAATCAAGCAACATCTCCTCCAAAATAATTTTCCACCAAATTTCACAGAAACGTTCCTTACATAGCCCTCTATTAAAATTGCTAAAATGGTTCTACTCCATTAAACAAAATTGCAGCCAGAGCTAAAAATAGATTTTGGTCAATATTTGGCTCCAAATGACATCTCCTCCGAAACCACTTGGTAATTTTAAACCAAATTTGACAGAAATGTTCTTTATATTGCCCTTTCCTAAAATCGCCCAAACTGTTCTGCTCCATTGCACATAAGGGCTGCAAAAGCTAGAAATAGAAAAAGGTCAAACATCATATACTCCTTAACGGGTAGGCAGTTTTCCACCAAATTTCATGGAAATGTTTTTTACATAGCCCTCTATATAAATTACAAAAACAGTTCTGCTCCATTTAACAAAATTGCTGTGAGTGCTAAAAAATAGATTTTCTTCAATATTTGCCTTCAAATGACATCTCCCTTAAAACCACTTGGCCATTTTAAACCAAATTTGACAGAAATGTTCTTTATATTGCCCTTTTCTAAAATTACTCAAACTGTTCTGCTCCATTTCACATAAGGACTGCTAAAGCTAAAAGTAGAAAAAAATTCAAACAACAACTCCTCCTAAATGGTAAGGTGATTTTCCACCAAATTTCACAGAAATATTCCTTACATAGCCCTCTATTAAAATTGCTAAAAAGGTTCCACTCCATTGAACAAAATGGCAGCCAGAGCTAAAAATAGATTTTGGTCAATTATTAGCTTCAAATGACATTTCCTCCAAAACCAGTTGGCCATTTTAAACCAAATTTGACAGAAATGTTTCTTATATTGCCCATTCCTACAATTGCTCAAACCGTTCCACTCCATTGAGCACGAGGGCTGCAATAGATAAAAATAGAAAAAAAAAAATTGAAACAGCATCTCCTCCTCAATGGCTAGGCAATTTTCCATTGAATTTCACAGAAATGTTCCTTGCACAGCCCTCTGTTAAAATTGCTAAAACAGTTCTGCTCCATTGAACAAATTGGCTGCTAGATCTAACAATAGGTTTTCATCAATATTTGGCTTCAGATGAGATCTCCTCTTAAACTGAAAAGCCATTTTGAACCAAACTTGAGGGAAATGATCCTTATATTGCCCTATCCTAAAATTTCTCAAACTGTTCCACTACATTGCACATAAAGGCTGCAAAAGCTAAAAATAGAAAAAATTCAAACAACATCTCCTAAACAGCAATGTGATTTTGCACCAAATTTCATGGAAATGTTCCTTACATGGCACTCTATTTAAGTTGCTGAAAAGGTTCCACTTCATTGCATAAAATGGCAGCCAGAGCTAAAAACAGATTTTCATAAATATTTGGCTTCAAATGACATCTCCTCTCAAACTGCCTAGCCATTTGAAACCTAAGTTGAGAGAAATTATCATTATATTGCCCTTTTCTAAAAATGCTCAAACCATTCCACTCCATTGCACATAAGGGCTACAAAAGCTAAAAATAGAAAAAAACAAGAGGGCCATTGTGGCCCTAGATTGCTCACCTGAATACTTTGCCTTTGGGTCTGCTATTGAGCTAACATCAAAAGCTTTTTATGTGCCCAAAGGGGGCATATTATGTTATGGTCCAGGGCGTCCGTCTGTCCGTCCGTCCGTTAGCAATTTGGTTTCTGGAGGATAACTTGAGTACTCTTTGGCCTACAGTCTTTTACCTTCATGTGATTATTGCCCACATTGTGTTGATGACCCTTATTGATTTTGGAGTCAGTAGCTAAAAGGTCAAGGTCACATAGACCTTAACATTGAAAACCATTTCCACCATGTAACTTGACAATAATTTGTTATAGAGACTTCAAACTTTATATCATGATTGCACACACTGAGTGGATGATCCCTCTACATTTTGGGGTCAAAGGTCACAGTGACCTAAATATGTAGAATCATTTTACACTCTGTAACTTGACAACCATTTGTTGTAGAGACTTCAAAATTCATATAATTGTTGCATACATTGAGTGGATGACCCCTATACATTTTGGGGTCAGTATCAAAGGTTATGGTCACAGTGGCCTCAGTGTTTAGAATCATTTACACTCTGTAACTCGACAACCATTTGTCATAGAGACTTCAATATATGTAGTGGTTGCACACATTGAGTGAACGACCCCTATTGATTTTAGGGTCAGTAGGTCAAAGGTTAAGGTCACATAGGCCTTGACATTGAAAACCATTTCCACCATGTAACTTGTCAATCATTTGTTGTAGAGACTTCAAACTTTATTTCATGATTGCACACATTGGATAGATGACCCTTTTATATTTTTGGGTCAGTATAAGAAAGGTCAAGGTCACAGTAACCTAAATGTTTTAAACCCTGTAACTCGACAACCATTTGTTATGGAGATTTCAAAATTGATATAATGGTTGCAATAATTGAATAAATAACGCCTATTGATTTTGGGAACAGTAGGTCAAAGGTCAAGGTCATAGTGACCTTAACATTGAAAACCATTTCTGCCATGTAACTTTACAATCAATTGTTATAGAGACTTCAAAATTTATAACATGATTGAACACATTGAGTGGATGATCGCTGTACATTTTTGGGTCAGTATGTGAAAGATCAAGGTCACAGTGACCTAAATGTTTAGAATCATTTACACTCTTTTTCTTGACAACCATTTGTTTTAGAGACTTCAAAATTCATGTAATGGTTGCACACATTGAGTGAATGACCCCTATTGATTTTGGGGTCAGTAGCTCAAAGGTCAAGGTCACAGTGACCTTAAAATTGAAAACCATTTTTACCATGTAACTTGACGATCATTTGTTATAGAGATATCAAACTTTATATCATGATTGCACACATTGATCAGATGACCCCTATACATTTTGGGATCAGTACGTCAAAGGTCAGGGTCACAGTGACCTAAATGTTTAGAATCATTTACACTCTATAACTCAACAACCATTTTTCAAAGAGATTTCAAAATTCATATAATGGTTCCACATATTGGGTGAATGACCCCAATTGATTTTGGGGTCAGTAGCTCAAAGGTAAAAAAATTCAAAATTTAAAACTTGACAGTCATTTGTTATAGAGATTTCAAACATTATATCATGATTGCACACATTGATTGGATGACCTCTATACATTTTGGGATCAGTATGTCAAAGGTCAGGGTCACAGTGACCTAAATGTTTAGAATCATTTACACTCTGTAACTGAACAACCATTTTTCATAGAGATAATGGTTGCATATATTATGAATGGATGACCACTATTGATTTTGGGGTCAGTAGGTCAGAGGTCAAAAATTCAAAATTTAATGCAAATCATTTAATTTTAAAGCCTAAGGTTTCCTCCCTTGTATTACAAATGCATCATACTTAGAGAAAACACCATTCAGGCATATAATGCTCCGCCAAGCAGTACTCTTGTTTAAGAATCTCCCTATAAAAATCTATATAATTACAAGTGACCCCCAGGGAAGGGTCAAAATTCACTCAAGGGGCATAATTTGAAAAAACTTGGTAGATGACCTCTAACTGATGCTCCATTAAAAATATCTAAGTTCTAGGCTCTGTGGTTTTTTAGCTCACCTGAGCACAAAGTGCTCAGGGTGAGCTTTTCTGATCGGTCTTTGTCCGTCGTCCGTCGTCCGTCGTCCGTCCGTCCGTCCGTCCGTCCGTCGTCAACTTTTCATTCAAACGACATCTCCTCTGAAACCAATGGGGCAAATTTAATGAAACTTGCCTGGGATGTTCCTTGCATGAAGCTCTACCAAGATTGTTCAAATGGTTCTGGTCCATTGCATTTCTGGTTCACTGGAGCTAAAAATAAATTTTATAAGTTGGATCTTTAAAAATCTTCTTCTCCGAAACCACAAGGCCTGGAGCTTTGATATTTGGTATGAAGCATCATCTAGTGGACCTCTACCAAGTTTGTTCAAATTATGTCCCTGGGGACAAAACTGACCCCACCCCAGGGGTCAGTTGATTTTACATAGAGTTATATAGGGAAAACTTGAAAATCTTCTTGTCAGAAACCACAAGGCCTAGAGTTAAGATATTTGGTATGTAGCATTGTCTAGTGGACCTCTACCAAGTTTGTTCAAATCATGGCCTCTGGGGCAAAAATGGCCCCGCCGCGGGGGTCACTTGTTTTACATAGAGTTATATAGGAAAATCTTAAAAAAATCTTCTTGTCAGAAACCGTAAGTTATAGAGCTAAGATATTTGGTGTGTAGCATTGTCTAGTGGACCTGTACCAAGTTTGTTCAAATCCTGTCCTCTGGGTCAAAAATGGCCCCGCCCCAGGGGCCACTAGTTTTACATAGAGTTATATAGGAAAATCTTAAAAAATCTTCTTGTCAGAAACCGTAAGTTATAGAGCTTAGATATTTGGTGTGTAGCATTGTCTAGTGGACCTCTACCAAGTTTGTTCAAATCCTGTCCTCTGGGTCAAACATGACCCCGCCCCAGGGGCCACTAGTTTTACATAGAGTTATATAGGAAAATCTTAAAAAGTCTTCTTGTCAGAAACCGTAAGTTATAGAGCTTAGATATTTGGTGTGTAGCATTGTCTAGTGGACCTCTACCAAGTTTGTTCAAATCCTGTCCTCTGGGTCAAAAATGGCCCCGCCCCAGGGGCCACTAGTTTTACATAGAGTTATATAGGAAAATCTTTAAAAATCTTCTTGTCAGAAATCGTAAGTTATAGAGCTTAGATATTTGGTGTGTAGCATTGTCTAGTGGACCTCTACCAAGTTTGTTCAAATCCTGGCCTCTGGGTCAAAAATGACCCCGCCCCAAGGGCCACTAGTTTTACATAGAGTTATATAGGAAAATCTTTAAAAAATCTTCTTGTCAGAAACCGTAAGTTATAGAGCTTAGATATTTGGTGTGTAGCATTGTCTAGTGGACCTCTACCAAGTTTGTCCAAATCCTGGCCTCTGGGTCAAAAATGGCCCCGCCCCAGGGGCCACTAGTTTTACATAGAGTTATATAAGAAAATCTAAAAAAATCTTCTTGTCAGAAACCGTAAGTTATAGAGCTTAGATATTTGGTATGTAGCATTGTCTAGTGGACCTCTACCAAGTTTGTTCAAATCCTGGCCTCTGGGTCAAAAATGACTCCGCCCCAGGGGCCACTAGTTTTACATAGAGTTATATAGGAAAATCTTAAAAAATCTTCTTGTCAGAAACCGTATGTTATAGAGCTTAGATATTTGTATTTGGTGTGTAGCATTGTCTAATGGACCTCTACCAAGTTTGTTCAAATCCTGTCCTCTGGGTCAAAAATGGCTCCGCCCCGGGGGTCACTTGTTTTACATAGAGTTATATAGGAAAAACTAAAAAATCTTCTTGTCAGAAACAAGAAGGCCTACAGTTAAGATATTTGGTATTTAGCATTGTCTAGTGGACCTCTACCAAGTTTGTTGAAATCCTGGCCACTGGGTCAAAAATGGCCCCGCCCCGGGGGTCAATTGTTTTACATAGAGTTATATAGGAAAATCTTAAAAAAATCTTCTTATCAGAAACTGTAAGTTATAGAGCTTAGATATTTGGTGTGTAGCATTGTCTAGTGGACCTCTACCAAGTTTGTTCAAATCCTGGCCTCTGGGTCAAAAATGGCCCCGCCCCAGGGGCCACTAGTTTTACATAGAGTTATATAAGAAAATCTAAAAAAATCTTCTTGTCAGAAACCGTACGTTATAGAGCTTAGATATTTGGTGTGTAGCATTGTCTAGTGGACTTCTACCAAGTTTATTAGAAAAATGTCCCTGGGGTCACTATTGGCCGGGCCCAAGGGGTCACAAGTTTTAAATAACAATATAGAAGAAAATCTTTAAAAATCTTCTTGTCTCAAACCACAAGACCTAGAATTTTAAAATTTGGCATGAAGCAAGCTTTATCAAGCTTTTTCAAATTATTGGAATAGGTTAAAGGTCACGGAGGCTAAAAGTAGATTTATCTACTGTACCTCATAGAGCCTTTATTTATAGACCAATATCTTTGATATTCAGTATAGAGGTTCCTTGCATGGACCTCTACCCATGGGTAGGGTTTGAGGTCACTGGGTCAAGGTCAAGGTCACCATAGCTTATAATAGATATTTCTACTTTCTGTCATAGAGCCTTTATTTATTGACTGATATTTTACATTTTTGGTTTGTAGGCACTTACATATTTTCAATTAAAAAATGAAGTACTGCTTAACAGCAAACCTACAGCCAAAGTACTCAGGTGAGCGATCCAGGGCCATCATGGCCCTCTTGTTTAAAGTTTTGCCTATGTAAGCCTAGGTCACATCAACTGACCCCTGGGGTGGGGACAAATTTGACTCAAGGGGTACAATTTGAACAAACTAGGTAGAGGTACACTAGACAATGCTACATACCAAATCTTAAAGCTCAGGGCCTTGTGGTTTCAGACAAGAAGATTTTCATAGTTTTTCCCTATATAAGCCTATGTAAAATAAATTGACCCCTGGGGCAGGGCGAAATTTGACCCAAGGGGCATAATTTGAACAAACTAGGTAGAGGTCCACTAGACAATGCTACACACCAAATCTTAAGGCTCAGGACCTTGTTGTTTCAGACAAGAAGATTTTTTAAAGTTTCACTTTATAAGCCTATGTAAAATCAGTTGACCCCCAGGGCGGGGCCAAATTTGTCCCCAGGGGTATAAATTGAACAAACTTGGTTGAGGTCCACTAGACAATGATACATACCAAATCTTAAGGCTCAGGGCCTTGTGGTTTCAGACAAGAAGATTTTCAAAGTTTCACTATATAAGCCTATGTAAAATCAATTGACCCCAATGCAAGGAATATCCCAGGCATGTTTCGTCAGTGTTGGCGGTTTAGGAGGAGATGCCGTTCAAGTCAAATTGTTGACGATGCACGATGCACACCGACGGATGCAGGACAATCAATGATCCGAAAAGCTCATCCTGAGCAGTGCTCAGGTGAGCTAAAAATCAAACAACATCTTCATCTAAATGGCAAGGTGATTTTCCACCAAATTCCACAGAAATGTTCCTTACATATCTCTCTATTAAAATTGCTAAAATGGTTCTGCTCAGTTAAACAAAATGAGCTAAAAAAAAAAGGTTTTCATCAATATTTTGCTTCAAATGATATCTCCTCACAAACTGCTATCTTGAAATTGCCTCTCCCCATGGGTTTTATTTGTTTATAATATGAGATCTTTGAAAATTTTCAGTTAGAAAACGTAATGTTGCATCTGATGTTTGCTTAACAGCAGACCCTCGGCCAAAGTACTCAGGTGAGCGATTCAGGGCCATCATGGTGATAAATTCATGAAATTACACTTGTCTTTCTTAGCAGTAATACTAAGGTGAGCTCTTTATAGGACCATCATGGTCCTCTTGTTTACATAGACATTTATAAGAATCAAAGCCTTTAAAGCAATGGAAGACTGAATAGGAGGCAAAGGTTCATGCCGAGGTACACATTTTTCTTTCGTAATCATCCCTCTGTTTTAACTCAAGAGAGTCTTTACATCAGCAGAATGTTAATTTTTGATGCAGGTATTAGCATTAATATTCAAATGACCTGGTATAAAACTAATTCTATCGTTCATTTATTGTCTTTTGCTTGCTCACTGATATATGTTATACTGATTCATCATCATCATCACCATCATCATATTGATAAAATATTTAAAACTTTAGGAGAGAAAACCAGCATGAAAGAAAAAAGTTAGAAACAAATGAGTTAAACTTCTGTTTGTTGCTATCTGTCATTTCACAGAAATGTTCCTTGCACAGCCCTCTGTTAAAATTGCTAAAACAGTTCTGCTCCATTGAACAAATTGGCTGCTAGATCTAACAATAGGTTTTCATCAATATTTGGCTTCAGATGAGATCTCCTCTTAAACTGAAAAGCCATTTTGAACCAAACTTGAGGGAAATGATCCTTATATTGCCCTTTCCTAAAATTTCTCAAACTGTTCCACTACATTGCACATAAAGGCTGCAAAAGCTAAAAATAGAAAAAATTCAAACAACATCTCCTAAACAGCAATGTGATTTTGCACCAAATTTCATGGAAATGTTCCTTACATGGCACTCTATTTAAGTTGCTGAAAAGGTTCCACTTCATTGCATAAAATGGCAGCCAGAGCTAAAAACAGATTTTCATAAATATTTGGCTTCAAATGACATCTCCTCTCAAACTGCCAAGCCATTTGAAACCTAAGTTGAGAGAAATTATCATTATATTGCCCTTTTCTAAAAATGCTCAAACCATTCCACTCCATTGCACATAAGGGCTACAAAAGCTAAAAATAGAAAAAAACAAGAGGGCCATTGTGGCCCTAGATTGCTCACCTGAATACTTTGCCTTTGGGTCTGCTATTGAGCTAACATCAAAAGCTTTTTATGTGCCCAAAGGGGGCATATTATGTTATGGTCCAGGGCGTCCGTCTGTCCGTCCGTCCGTTAGCAATTTGGTTTCTGGAGGATAACTTGAGTACTCTTTGGCCTACAGTCTTTTACCTTCATGTGATTATTCCCCACATTGTGTTGATGACCCTTATTGATTTTGGAGTCAGTAGCTAAAAGGTCAAGGTCACATAGACCTTAACATTGAAAACCATTTCCACCATGTAACTTGACAATAATTTGTTATAGAGACTTCAAACTTTATATCATGATTGCACACACTGAGTGGATGATCCCTCTACATTTTGGGGTCAAAGGTCACAGTGACCTAAATATGTAGAATCATTTTACACTCTGTAACTTGACAACCATTTGTTGTAGAGACTTCAAAATTCATATAATTGTTGCATACATTGAGTGGATGACCCCTATACATTTTGGGGTCAGTATATCAAAGGTTAAGGTCACAGTGACCTCAGTGTTTAGAATCATTTACACTCTGTAACTCGACAACCATTTGTCATAGAGACTTTAATATATGTAGTGGTTGCACACATTGAGTGAACGACCCCTATTGATTTTAGGGTCAGTAGGTCAAAGGTTAAGGTCACATAGGCCTTGACATTGAAAACCATTTCCACCATGTAACTTGTCAATCATTTGTTGTAGAGACTTCAAACTTTATTTCATGATTGCACACATTGGATAGATGACCCTTTTATATTTTTGGGTCAGTATAAGAAAGGTCAAGGTCACAGTAACCTAAATGTTTTAAACCCTGTAACTCGACAACCATTTGTTATGGAGATTTCAAAATTGATATAATGGTTGCAATAATTGAATAAATAACGCCTATTGATTTTGGGAACAGTAGGTCAAAGGTCAAGGTCATAGTGACCTTAACATTGAAAACCATTTCTGCCATGTAACTTTACAATCAATTGTTATAGAGACTTCAAAATTTATAACATGATTGAACACATTGAGTGGATGATCGCTGTACATTTTTGGGTCAGTATGTGAAAGATCAAGGTCACAGTGACCTAAATGTTTAGAATCATTTACACTCTTTTTCTTGACAACCATTTGTTTTAGAGACTTCAAAATTCATGTAATGGTTGCACACATTGAGTGAATGACCCCTATTGATTTTGGGGTCAGTAGCTCAAAGGTCAAGGTCACAGTGACCTTAAAATTGAAAACCATTTTTACCATGTAACTTGACGATCATTTGTTATAGAGATATCAAACTTTATATCATGATTGCACACATTGATCAGATGACCCCTATACATTTTGGGATCAGTACGTCAAAGGTCAGGGTCACAGTGACCTAAATGTTTAGAATCATTTACACTCTATAACTCAACAACCATTTTTCAAAGAGATTTCAAAATTCATATAATGGTTCCACATATTGGGTGAATGACCCCAATTGATTTTGGGGTCAGTAGCTCAAAGGTAAAAGAATTCAAAATTTAAAACTTGACAGTCATTTGTTATAGAGATTTCAAACATTATATCATGATTGCACACATTGATTGGATGACCTCTATACATTTTGGGATCAGTATGTCAAAGGTCAGGGTCACAGTGACCTAAATGTTTAGAATCATTTACACTCTGTAACTGAACAACCATTTTTCATAGAGATAATGGTTGCATATATTATGAATGGATGACCACTATTGATTTTGGGGTCAGTAGGTCAGAGGTCAAAAATTCAAAATTTAATGCAAATCATTTAATTTTAAAGCCTAAGGTTTCCTCCCTTGTATTACAAATGCATCATACTTAGAGAAAACACCATTCAGGCATATAATGCTCCGCCAAGCAGTACTCTTGTTTAAGAATCTCCCTATAAAAATCTATATAATTACAAGTGACCCCCAGGGAAGGGTCAAAATTCACTCAAGGGGCATAATTTGAAAAAACTTGGTAGATGACCTCTAACTGATGCTCCATTAAAAATATCTAAGTTCTAGGCTCTGTGGTTTTTTTAAAGTTTTGCCTATGTAAGCCTAGGTCACATCAACTGACCCCTGGGGTGGGGACAAATTTGACTCAAGGGGTACAATTTGAACAAACTAGGTAGAGGTACACTAGACAATGCTACATACCAAATCTTAAAGCTCAGGGCCTTGTGGTTTCAGACAAGAAGATTTTCATAGTTTTTCCCTATATAAGCCTATGTAAAATAAATTGACCCCTGGGGCAGGGCGAAATTTGACCCAAGGGGCATAATTTGAACAAACTAGGTAGAGGTCCACTAGACAATGCTACACACCAAATCTTAAGGCTCAGGACCTTGTTGTTTCAGACAAGAAGATTTTTTAAAGTTTCACTTTATAAGCCTATGTAAAATCAGTTGACCCCCAGGGCGGGGCCAAATTTGTCCCCAGGGGTATAAATTGAACAAACTTGGTTGAGGTCCACTAGACAATGATACATACCAAATCTTAAGGCTCAGGGCCTTGTGGTTTCAGACAAGAAGATTTTCAAAGTTTCACTATATAAGCCTATGTAAAATCAATTGACCCCAATGCAAGGAATATCCCAGGCATGTTTCGTCAGTGTTGGCGGTTTAGGAGGAGATGCCGTTCAAGTCAAATTGTTGACGATGCACGATGCACACCGACGGATGCAGGACAATCAATGATCCGAAAAGCTCATCCTGAGCAGTGCTCAGGTGAGCTAAAAATCAAACAACATCTTCATCTAAATGGCAAGGTGATTTTCCACCAAATTCCACAGAAATGTTCCTTACATATCTCTCTATTAAAATTGCTAAAATGGTTCTGCTCAGTTAAACAAAATGAGCTAAAAAAAAAGGTTTTCATCAATATTTTGCTTCAAATGATATCTCCTCACAAACTGCTATCTTGAAATTGCCTCTCCCCATGGGTTTTATTTGTTTATAATATGAGATCTTTGAAAATTTTCAGTTAGAAAACGTAATGTTGCATCTGATGTTTGCTTAACAGCAGACCCTCGGCCAAAGTACTCAGGTGAGCGATTCAGGGCCATCATGGTGATAAATTCATGAAATTACACTTGTCTTTCTTAGCAGTAATACTAAGGTGAGCTCTTTATAGGACCATCATGGTCCTCTTGTTTACATAGACATTTATAAGAATCAAAGCCTTTAAAGCAATGGAAGACTGAATAGGAGGCAAAGGTTCATGCCGAGGTACACATTTTTCTTTCGTAATCATCCCTCTGTTTTAACTCAAGAGAGTCTTTACATCAGCAGAATGTTAATTTTTGATGCAGGTATTAGCATTAATATTCAAATGACCTGGTATAAAACTAATTCTATCGTTCATTTATTGTCTTTTGCTTGCTCACTGATATATGTTATACTGATTCATCATCATCATCACCATCATCATATTGATAAAATATTTAAAACTTTAAGAGAGAAAACCAGCATGAAAGAAAAAAGTTAGAAACAAATGAGTTAAACTTCTGTTTGTTGCTATCTGTCATTTACTTACTTGCCACAACAGAGAGCTTAAGGTGCAATGAGCTTCCTTAACCATTACATTACATCACAGTGTTTCTAATGTACCTACTTTAAAACAAACAGACCAACAAAATAATAAAAATACATATAAAATTTTGCATTGTTGGCATAACATATAGATTTTCAATCTGCTTGACTTTATGACTCTATGAACTTTTTATTGAACTCTTTTCTATTATCATAGACTAAATCCATTCTGTTTGCACACAGGTAAATTGTTTTTAGCATGATGCATGTTTCTGAATAAAAGAAAATAAAAAATGAAACACCTAATTGACAATGATTTTCATAAAAATTTAAAATTCCTTGATGTAGATATAAATAAGTGTGTCTTTTATCCAAATACATGATCACTGTTTAACCTTTCAGGTGTTGGGAAAACCTGAATAAATTTATGGAACAGTCTCTGCTAGTTTGCTTAATATAAGTATATTTCCAATTTTAAGCTCACTTGAGCATGCAGTGCTCATGTGCTTATGTGAGCCTTTAGGATCAATGATTTTCCATCGTCCATTATCTATCATCCATGTCCACAATTATTTCAAAGGACTTCTCCTCTGAAACCACAATGCTAAACTTAGAATGTTCCTTGCATGAAACTTCATCAAAAGTGTTCAAATAGCACGTAGTGCTCATGTGAGCTTTTAGGATCGGTGGTTGTCCGTCGTCTGTCTGATCGTCCGTCGTCCATAATTCATTCAAACGACATCTCCTCTGAAACCACTGGGCCAAATTTAATGAAACTTGCCTGGGATGTTCCTTGCATGAAGCTCTACCAAGATTGTTCAAATGGTTCCGGTCCATTGCTTTGCTGGGTCACTGAAGCTAAGAACAGATTTTTAAAGTTGGATCTTTAAAAATCTTCTTCTCTGAAACCGCAAGGCCTGGAGCTTAGTTATTTAGTATGAAGCATTACCTAGTGGACCTGTACCAAGTTTGTTCAAATTATGATCCTGGGGTCAAAACTGACCCCACCCCAGGGGTCAGTTGATTTTACATAGAGTTATATAGGGAAAACTTAAAAATCTTCTTGTCAGAAACCACAAGGCCTAGAGTTTTCATATTTGGTGTGCAGCATTGTCTAGCGGATCTCTACCAAGTTTGTTCAAATCATGACCCTGGGGTCAAAACTGGCCCCACCCGGGGGGTCATTTGATTTTACACAAGGATTTATATAGGGAAAACTTTAAAAATCTGCTGCTCTGAAACACCAAGGGCTATACCTTCAATTGTTCGTTGTAATGTCTCCCCCCAACACCGCCCTTCTGATGAAGACATATTGTTTTTGCCTTGTCCATGGGTGTCTGTTTGTCTGTCTATCTTTCACACTTTGTTTCCTTTCAATAACTTGAGTACCAGTTGACCTAAAGCCTTCAAACTTCACAGGGTTATTGCCCTTATTGAGTACAAAAAAAACCCCCTTGTGTCTTGGGTCAGTAGGTCAAAAATAAAGGTCAGAGGGACCTCTAGAGTGAAAACCGTTTCCAGGCAATAACAGAATTACCATTTCACCCAGAGCCTCCAAACTTCATAGGATGATTGCTTTTACTAAATAGAAGAACCACCTTGTTTTTGGGGCTAGTATGTCAAAGTCAGGGTCACAGGGACCTGTAGAGTGAAAACTATTTCTGCAGAGTAACTGTAGTACCATTACACCCAGAACCTTCAAACTTTATAGGATAATTGTATTAGAAGAACCCTATTGTTTTTAGGGTCCATAGGTCAAAGGTTAAGTTCACAGGGACCTGTAGAGTGAAAACTGTTTCCGCTCAGTAACTGGAGTACCATTTTACCCAGAGCCTTCAAACTTCATGGGATGATTTTCTTTACTCAGTAAAAGAACCCAATTATTTTTGGGGTCAGTAGGTCAAAAGTCAAGGTCACAGGGATCTGTAGAGTGAAAACTATTTCTTCTCAGTAACTGGAGTATCATTACACCCAGAACCTTCAAACTTTATAGGGTAATTATATAAAAAGAACCCTATTGTTTTTGGGGTCTGTAGGTCAAAGGTCAAAGTCACTGGGACCTGTAGAGTAAAACTATTTCTGCTAAAAAAATTGAGTACCATTACACCCAGAGTCTTCAAACTTATTGCAAACTTATTGCAAACTTGCACCCATAAAAACCAATAATGATATTTGTAACATGAGCAGTGGGACTCAGGTGAGCGATTTAGGGCCATAATGGCCCTCTTGTTTAAGTTTTTAGCTATGGCAATAAAATTTGGACCATTTGTACAGTTTTTCAAGATGATTTCAAAAATATTATTCCTTGACCTATATTTTTGACCTACTGATCTACTTTTTGTGTTTTTTAGCTACAGCAATGAAATTTGAACCATGTGCACAGTTTTTCGTTCCGATTTCAAAAATGTCATCGCATGACCTATATTTTTGACCTACTGACCTACTTTTTGTGTTTGGAACTGTGGCAATGAAATTTGGACCATTTATACAGTTTTTTTGTTCGATTTCAAAAACGTCATAGCATGACCTATATTTTTTACCTACTGACCTATTTTTAGCTCACCTGAGCACAAAGTGCTCAGGGTGAGCTTTTCTGATCGGTCTTTGTCCGTCGTCCGTCCGTCCGTCAGTCAGTCCGTCCGTCCGTCATCAACTTTTCATTCAGACACATCTCCTCTAAAACCAATGGGGCAAATTTAATGAAACTTGCCTGGGATGTTCCTTGCATGAAGCTCTACCAAGATTGTTCAAATGGTTCTGGTCCATTGCATTTCTGGTTCACTGGAGCTAAAAATAGATTTTATAAGTTGGATCTTTAAAAATCTTCCTCTCTGAAACCACAAGGCCTGGAGCTTTGATATTTGGTATGAAGCATCATCTAAGTGGACCTCTACCAAGTTTGTTCATATTATTTCCCTATGGACAAAACTGACCCCACCCCAGGGGTCAGTTGATTTTACATAGAGTTATATTGGGAAAACTTGAAAATCTTCTTGTCAGAAATCGCAAGGCCTAGAGTTAAGATATTTGGTATGTAGCATTGTCTAGTGGACCTCTACCAAGTTTGTTCAAATCCTGGCCTCTGAGTCAAAACTGACCCCGCCCCGGGGGTCACTTGTTTTACATAGAGTTATATAGGAAAATCTTAAAAAATCTTCTTGTCAGAAACCGTAAGTTATAGAGCTTAGATATTTGGTGTGTAGCATTGTCTAGTGGTCCTTCTACCAAGTTTGTTCAAATCCTGGCCTCTGGGTAAAAAATGACCCCGCCCCAGGGGCCACTAGTTTTACATAGAGTTATATAGGAAGAATCTTAAAAAATCTTCTTGTCAGAAACCGTAAGTTATAGAGCTTAGATATTTGGTGTGTAGCATTGTCTAGTGGACCTCTACCAAGTTAGTTTAAATCCTGTCCTCTGGGTCAAAAATGGCCCCGCCGCAGGGGCCACTAGTTTTACATAGAGTTATATAGGAAAATCTTAAAAAATCTTCTTGTCAGAAACCGTAAGTTATAGAGCTTAGATATTTGGTGTGTAGCATTGACTAGTGGACCTCTACCAAGTTTGTTCAAATCCTGGCCTCTGGGTCAAAAATGGCCCCGCCCCGGGGGTCACTTGTTTTACATAGAGTTATATAGGAGAAACTAAAAAATCTTCTTGTCAGAAACAAGAAGGCCTAGAGTTAAGATATTTGGTATGTAGCATTGTCTAGTGGACCTCTACCAAGTTTGTTCAAATCCTGGCCTCTGGGTTAAAAAATGGCCCCGCCCCGGGGGTCACTTGTTTTACATAGAATTATATAGGAAAATCTTAAAAAAATCTTCTTATCAGAAACCAGTAAGTTATAGAGCTTAGATATTTGGTGTGTAGCATTGTCTAGTGGACCTCTACCAAGTTTGTTCAAATCCTGGCCTCTGAGTCAGAAATGGCCCCGCCCCAGGGGCCACTAATTTTACATAGAGTTATATACAATCTAAAAAAATCTTCTTGTCAGAAACCGTAAGTTATAGAGCTTAGATATTTGGTGTGTAGCATTGTCTAGTGGACCTCTACCAAGTTTGTTGGAAAAATGTCCCTGGGGTCACTATTGGCCCCGCCCGAGGGGTCACAAATTTTAAATAACAATATAGAAGAAAATCTTTAAAGATCTTCTTGTCTGAAACCACAAGACCTAGAATTTTAAAATTTGGCATGAAGCAAGCTTTATCAAGCTTTTTCAAACTATTGGATTAGGTTAAAGGTCACGGAGGCTAAAAGTAGATTTATCTACTGTACCTCATAGAGCCTTCATTTATAGACCAATATCTTTGATATTATGTATAGAGGTTCCTTGCATGGACTTCTACCCATGGGTAGGGTTTGAGGTCACTGGGTCAAGGTCAAGGTCACCATAGCTTATAATAGATATTTCTACTTTCTGTCATAGAGCCTTTATTTATTGACTGATATTTTCCATATTTGGTTTGTAGGCACTTACATATTTTCAATTAAAAAATGAAATACTGCTTAACAGCAAACCTACAGCCAAAGTACTCAGGTGAGCGATCCAGGGCCATCATGGCCCTCTTGTTTTGTTTTAAAGCTACAGCAATGAAATTTGGACTTGTTTGTACAGCTTTTCGTTCCGATTTCAAAAATGTCATCTCATAACCTATATTTTGACCTACTGACCTACTTTTTGTTTTCGGAGCTATGGCAATGAAATTGCATTGGTCCATTTCTGTGATATGCATCATTACATTCATAAAAATTTCTTTCATCTTTGAACCCAGGTGAGCGCTTAAGGGCCATTGGCCCTCTTGATTACTGTAACCTCTATATAAAAATCTTCTCCACACTTCATCTCCAAAACCGCTTGGAGGATTTCATTGAAACTTTACAGGAATGTTTGTCACCAAGCCTTGTTGCGCATATCGTCAGGAGTTTCTGCTCAGATTATTTTGGCAGAGTTATGGGCACTTAGTCATTTTTTACTAGTTCTATATAAAAATCTTGTCCATGCTTCATCTCCAAAACCACAGGAGGATTTCATTGAAACTACTCAGGAATGTTTGACACCAAACCTAGCTGTGCATATAGTCAGGAGTTTCTGGTCGGATTATCTTTGTCAGTGTTATGGGCCCTTAGTTATTTTTTACTATAACTTCTATATTAAAATCTTGTCCAAGCTACATCTCCAAACCCATTTTGGGATTTTATTATATATAAAACATCAGTAGGGGTTGGGAATAAAACAATATTGTTCGTATTCTAGGCCAAACTCAGAGCTTTCTATTTCATTGAATAAGTATGTCTTCAACCTTCATATAAGAATCTGAAGCAGAAAAACATTACTTTACCATTTACCTTCAGTTCATGCTCTATTTTTTGTCTGATCTCTTTTCCACAGGCATATTCAATTATATATTTACACCAGTTTCATTTCAAAGCTACATTTCAGGGCATATGTCAATTTCCAGTGACATCTCTTGTTTTACATATATAGTATGTTGATAAATACTAGCTCTTCTGTGTGCAACTCTTCTTTGATTTTAGAAACTACTCAAGCTAAGATTGAAATTTTATACATATCTTTGTTATACATCATATAATATCACTGTACAAATTCCATAACACTGACCAACATTTTGACAGAATTTTTGCATTTTTCAGCCTAAAATTTTGAGTTATGGTCAAAGACGTGTTATAGGTGTAAATCAGGGCTCCCGAAAACCGAAAAGTTTGTCGGTTTTGACCGAATTTTATATCTATGGACCGATTTCGATGTCCAAAAGTCCTTTAAAAATCGGTCCAGATAATTTCAAAAAAAAAAAAATCTGTCTAACTTTTCATAAAACAGTCAAAATCTCACTACCAAAACCTCAATTGATCGCTAATCCGGTACTTCACACCTATCATAAAACCATAAAACTGTCACTGTTGCCCGCGGCAATTATCGCCAATTAACTTGTAAACAAGTAAAAGTGTGCTTGATTTGCAGCCGGCCAATCAATTAAAGTTGACAGGCTCAAACTGTGAAATATAATTTCATCGAAATCAAATTCCCCGCAGCGGTTACTTCCCCTGATCAGTACAGAAAACAGTTAAAGCAGAAAAGCTTGACATAACCGTTGCAAGGAGTTTGCATCGAAATAGGCGATAACTGTCATCTGCTTTATTTCATTAAGGGCTTAATAGTAATTGTAGTGGCTAGCTGCAGCACAAAGCACACTTTAAAATATCAGTGACTAGTTTGACGTTGTAAAATTAGCTCTAGTTCTACTTTCGCTTTGAAAAACACATATTTTCGCGACGTCAACACTATCATAACTCAAATTGTTCTTTGCCCTTAAATCGTTTCTATTTTTTTTGTTGGTTCTTGGTCTGGGGGGGTGGGGGGGGGGGTCGAGGTCTCGGACCGATTGAGATTTCAAAATTTTAGGAGCCCTGGTGTAAATCACTGTCACTGATAGCTCCAGTTTGATTTCTGCCTATGTTAATATAATATATAAATGCATAACATGTATATAGTAATTAATGAACAATTAAATGTACAAAGCAAACAAAATGACCGAGCAACATAATATACTACTATAATCTAATGAATACATTAGTATTACAAATAAAATTAGTTTGTTCTTAAGTTTGTTGTTTGTAATAATATGCATCTAATTAGATACAATTAGCATTTCAATCTGTAGAAACATAAAAGATACAATTAATATTCATCTACATAATATATAAATATGTAAAAAATTAAAAGGCCATAATTCCCCCAAAAATGTTCAAATTGCAAAATGCTGACAATATGCACCTGGGCACTTGATGAAACATGAACATTGAAAACTTGGTTTCGTCGCATTGCGGCATTTCTTCTTTTTCATTTTCATAAAGTATGTCATGAGGCAAAAGAGTACTCAGGTAAGTGATATAGGGCCATCATGCCCCTCTTGTTGTTCACCGCTGATAAAATCAGAGGAGGGTATTGAAATAGTGTTGTATGTCTGTCTGTTTAGATCCATATTTGAGAACTGACTGGTTAGGTTGTAATGAAACTTGACATGAATGTATATGGTGCGCATTAAATGCCATCCAAATCCATGTATACATTATTGAGCTATTAATACCTCACTGCAAACTGGGAAGAGTTTATAGAAATGGCCTTGTCCATCCATCTGTCCCTCTGTCTGTCTGTCATTAACATTTTCATTTCCACTGTATACCCTTGAACTGATTTTCTTAAAACTTGGGTCAGATGTTAAACTCATTGAGAAGATATTCAGAATGCATAGTCCAGTCATGTCAGCTCAAGGTCAAGGTCACACTTGAAGGTCATTTGTTTCAGTCTTCAATTTTATGTCTGCTCAGTATCTCCTATACCTTTGAACCAATTTTCTTGAAACTTGGACTCATTGATAGGATGTACAGTACCATCAGTCTTGTCTGTCTGTAACATTTTCATTTCCGCTGCATATCTCCTATTTCTGGAAACTTGTGTCAAATGTTTAACTGACTGAGATAAGTTGCAGAATGCATAGTCCAGCCATATCAGATCAAGGTCAAGGTCACACTTGAAGGTCATTTGATTTAGCCTTCAATTTTGTGTCAGCTCAGTAATTATTTTCTTGAAAATTTGGTCAAATGTATAACTCATGGAGAGGATGTACAGAAGGCATGGCCAAGCAATGTCAGTTCAAGGTCAAGGTCACACTTGAAGGTCATTTGTTATGAACTTTCACATTAGCACAGTAAGCTGGTGATTGAAGGTTATTTCAGCACCAGTAATGACCATGTTCTATGCAGTCATTGTTTCCAGCAACATATTCATCAGCCCACTCATACTACATGGAGAGATGATAGACTATGTGTATTCTAACTTTGACACTCAGTCTGCCTTACACAGACCATTTCCTAACCTGGATGGTGCTTAAACAACTTATTCAAACAGGTAAAAACAGTTGAAATATACTTTTAATCTGAACATATTTTTTCTTTATTTATTATGAAGTTCATCAAAATTATTAAGGTTATTTACTCATAGATGCATTTATTCAAGATGTAAAACCAAATGTCAACAACAGATTTATCATGTATTATCCAATTATTAATGTGCAGTTTACAGCTAAGATGATATTTAAAATGCACCATAAAACCAAACCTATGTCACCTTTATATTGTCATTGCAATATTAAAGCTTTCCCATAATCCCGTATGCCACCATAAATGCAATTCAATGTTTCTCTGACTTCTTTAATCTTTATTGAACTCCTTTGGACCGCTTTATGGCCTTTTGTTACACCCTTAATCAGCACTATAAGGAACTGAGAAATTGACAGTACAGTTAAGTTGAATGCCTTAATTGACACCAGTATGCAAAATTTAAACAAAATTTTCCATACGGTTTTGGACATGTGGACACTTTTCTGAACTAAAGCTTGGTTAATAGAAGGGCTCTTTTTCAGAAATAGGGAAACTCTAAATAATTTGTAATATCATCTTATGATAAATGTTTTCCTCTTGATTTTTGTTAAGAAACAAATAATAGCATTCAGGTTACGAACCACACAAGCTAAATGATTGTTTCTACTCTTAATGTTAGAAATATGTATTAAAATGTTACCCTACCCCACCAATTTTAAACACTGCTTTTACCATTTTTCTGCTTAGAGTACCCAGTACAAAATATCGCTAAAATCTACTTAATTGAGGGGCTTTATTCAAACTTTGCCCAAATTTTCTAAGAAGTATATTGGTTGATCTTGTCGAATATAAAAGACTTTAACCTTGTAGTTTTTATTTCATAGACCTTGAAAATATCAGATACCATATTTGTTATTGAATTTAGAATTATTTAGCCAATAAATACCTATAAAAATCATATAATAAGAATTAAACATTTTTTTCTTTCTAAATAGGACCTGAGAGATACATAAATAATAATAAAAGAAAAAAAGAAGAAAGAAAAAAGTTGACCCTACTGGGTTTTGAACCCACAAACCTCAGTTTCCATGCACTTGACAGTAATCCTAGCCTACTTAAATACCGGTACTCTTCAAGGTGGAGGTAATGTATTAGGAGTGTACTACCTTAAAAATAGGCATTTTTTAAAGGATCTGTGCTTCTGTCTGGATCCATATCCTAGAACTGGTTGGTTAGATTGTAATGAAACAAGGCATGAATGTGTGTATTTTTAAGGAAAATTTGCATGTCAGATGCCATCCAAACCCACTTCTATGTTGAGTTATGGCCCTTTCTTTCTTAAAAATCCAGATTGATATCTTAGAACTTGTTGGTGAATTTTAATAAAACTGACATGAATGTTCATATGGATAAGGGCATGATCAAATCAACATGTGTGCTGTAGAGTTATGGCCCATTGTTATTTTCAAATAGACATCTTGTATAGGAAAATTTCAGTTCGAAGCCTTATCTTAGAACTGGTCTGTTAGATTTTAATGAAACTTGGCATTATTAATGTATATATCATATCTTACTTTTAAAAACCACATATTGCATTTGTTTTGCTGCTTTTCAAGACTGAATGCAAAATGAAAATCTACGGAGAAAAGACAGGTAAGCAACACTTTTTTGCATCTCGTTGTCACTCCCTGTTTTATTATGAATATATCTAATATGTGTACAGTGAATGTGGGTAACATGGGCACAACAGTGACATTAACATATTGAATTATTAATGATTTACCTTTCAATGAGGGGGCATGTTATTTTGCAAATGTCGGTTGGTTGGTAGACACTTCATTTCTAATCAATATCTAGAGTACCCTTGGACTCACCTTCCTCAAACTTAGTATGTAGGTTGGCCACAACCATTAGATGTCCCCTAGTGTTTAAGATTACCAGGTCAAAGACCAAGGTCACAGTGACCTTGAAAAGTAAAACAGTTTCCAATCAATAACTATAGAATGCTTGGGCCCAGGTTCCTGCAACTTGGTATGAAAGTTGTTCATAACAGTAGATGACCCATATAGCTTTTCAGGTCACCAGGTCAAAGGCAGAGGTCACAGTATCCTTGAATAGCAAAATGGTTTCTGATCAATACCTATAGAATGCTTTGGCCCAGTTCCCCAAAACTTCATAGGCAGGTTGGTCATGACCAGAAGATCACCCCTATATATTTTCAGGTCATTACGTCAAAGGCCAATATCACAGTGACCTTGAAAAGCATAACAGTTTCTGATCAATAACTATAGAACCCTTGGGTTCAGGTTCTTCAGACTTGATGTGTAGGTTAGTCATGACCAGAAAATGATCACTATAGCTTGACAGATTACCAGGTCAAAGGCCAAGGGGACATTGACCTTGAAAAGCAAAACGGTTTCTGATCAATAACTATAGAATGCTTGGGTTCCTTAGACTTGCTATGCAGGTTGGTCTGTTCAGGAGATGACCCCTATACCCTCCTATACTTTTATGGCTGCCTCTAGGGGTAAGGTGCTAGGGGGTGGGGGGCATATATGTTTTACAAACATCTCTTTTCAGACTTGTGTCGGGTGTAGCTACAGATGTATAACTGCTAGAGCCATGAAACTTTCTTAAAATGGTTGTCAGCATGTGAACTTATACACCTGGGTATTTTGATGCAAATTTATTGGAGATGGCAGACTTATGCCCCCTGATTAAGCAAAAAATAACATTTTCAGACTTGTGTCACGTGTAACTCCAAACATAATAACCGCTAGAGCCATGAATCTTTTTAAAATTAGTTGTTAGCTTGTTAGCTTATGCACCTGGGTTTTTTTTTACTTAAATTTATTGAAGATCGGCAGATTTGTGCCCTCCAGTTAAGCAAAAAATAGCATTTTTAGACTTGTGTTGCATGTAGCTCCAAAGGTTTAACTGCTAGAGCCATGAAACTTTATAGGAATAGTTGTTAGCATGTGAACTTATGTACCTGGGTATTTTGACACAAATTTATTGGAGATCAGCTAGAGTTATGACCCCTGAATAAGCAAAAAATAGCATTTTTTGACTCCTTAATGTGAAGGACAATGTTTATATGCACCTGTAATTGTACAGGATTTTTTGTGACAATACAGCGGAATGTGGGGGCATCTGTGTCCTATGGACACATCTCTAGTTAATAGAAAACATCTTTTAAGGGAAGGGTGATGGTATTTTTCTTTATTTTTTTTCAGGCTTATACAATTGTTCTTTATTTTCATTGTTGTTGCCAAATAAATCAGAGTAAATAGATATGTTTATTCTCAGTCTAATTGGATTCAATAAATTTCATAATTAGTATAAATTGCAGGCCTCGATACACTAAAAACTGATAGTTGTAATTCTGAGTAATGTACTTTTAATGAATGATGCAAGGGCATTACAAAACATCATAATAATGTTTTGACATCATTTCTGTAAAAACATGTCAATTACTAGAAGAGCTATTTCTGCTTGGCACAGCACTGTATTTATGAGCATTGTTTCATTTTAGACAAGAAAAACATTGATGCATAGCATCAAGTCAGTGCAGAAGATTCTGAAGATGTGAACATGTCAAATACTGTGTAGGGCAAGGTTGAACTCATTTATTTACATGTATATAAAGGGACCAAATGTTAAGAATATGTTGTTCATTATCAAACATGATATTTTCACATTTATACCAATGAAATATAAACTGTTTTAGGTTAATACCTTAGTTAAATTTCAATAATATTTATTCAGTGAAATGACATAGTAATAAGAAAAAATAATTGTCAATAACAACTTTTGCTTATCTTTGATAATAACAAAATATACTCGGTGCTCTCTTGAGCACGGACTAATAAAGGTACCAGTCTGATTTGTCACTCATATTCCAAGGTCAAAGATCTATGTAAAAGATTGATAATACTTAGCTGCTTCAAATTCCAGTAATTTATTTCTATCATTCTATCTATCTACGACTACTACTGTTCTGTGGGGATGGGGAGTGGGGTAGTGTTGAATATATCAATTCAACGAATTTGCTTGTTTTATTTATCCTCATCACATTGCACTAACTTGACCATGAAATTGAAACCTGATTTAATATCTAGTGTGCCCCAGGCAACTTAAATGTGATACATCAGTGAAAATGTATACCTGTCTATATTAAATGTCACAGTTCAACCTTGTCAAATTGACCATCTTCTGTTGTTATGCTTGGAATGCTGTATTACAGGAGTTTAAATGTCATTTACTTGCACAGTTTGAATTTTTAACACGTTTAAATCTATTAAAAAGAAAACTTGAAGTCAAATGTTACCTTGATAGAGGATCAAGGTTGTGGTCTGATGCCCTATAATATGTCATCAAATAAAATAACAAATACATGGTATAATTTATGGCAGTGGAATGAAATGTTTCACAAATGCTGAAATTAACAACAAACAGGTCATTACAAACCATTGAGTAATGTGCAGATTGTTTTAGTATTCTACTTTTAGTAAGAAAAAACAAACTGTTGCATTTCAGGGCTCTAACGAGGGGGCGAAATGGTTGCCCAAAACTCCCTGACTTCGCCTTTATGAAACATCAAAGCGATATCAACTTCGCCTAAAATGTTTCATCTGCCGACGTCAATAACTTGCTCAGCTCCGGTTATGGGTTGAGCTTATACTCGGAAACGGCAATCAATACATACTACCTTCAAAGCATTGACCAATCAGAGCGCATTTTTCTATTTCCATTGATTTAATCCTGTGTGTTGACACTCAATACACAATTAACACATCAACAGGTGTTGAATTGGGTCAATAATTCAACTCGGGATGTACACCGAGCAGAAAACTGTTGTGTACAACAGGGAACTACAAAATTAATAATTAAAGTCAACCAGATTATGTCTTAACAAATTAAATGAATGCTTAATTTTACAGGCAAAGGGTTAAACATCAATGCTTTACCAATGTTATTCTAACCTTTAAAACAGTGCATGAAACGGGCAAAAATACTTTTGTGTTTTTGTTTTAACTCTCGGACTTTTTTTTATAAGAAAAAGTCAAGTAGATTTAAGACAAGCTTAAAAAATTGAAGGAAACCAATTCCAGCAAATATTTAGTTCATTAAACATGAATCAGCGAGTGAAAATGTCGGATAAATTCTGTTTGTCATATATTTCCGCGACCCCGTCGTATTTTTATATTAATAGAAAAAAGAGTCTTGGAGACTCGTTATATGGCAAACTTACAACATTCAATTGATGGATTAAGATAAGTGGTTATGATTTGATTATAAGTACCTGTTTTTCATTTAAAAAGTTTCCTTTTCTCTAAGACTTGAATATTTCTGTTGTAGTTACTTTTGAAAGCAACAGTTTTAATGAATCAACATAATTTACATCTTAAAATTGTTTGTAATTTTGTTCAAAAAAAAAGTTCTGGTGAGACTGGAAACATATCCCAGACTTTTCACAAAAAAAGTTACTTAATTTTAATGCCACAGATACATTAGTTTTTAACAGAAAGTTGAATAAAAATCACTCCACATATATGCTGTCTGTCATTGTCATTCACAAATAGACCTGGCATTGCCAGTACAAACTTCTCCCAAGAGTCTTCTGACTTCTCCCAAATCTTGCCTTAGGGAGAAGTCACTTCTCCCAAAATTTTGACCCTAGCGAGAGCCCTGCATTTAAGCACCTGTTGTTCAAGTAATCAATTCAACTGCTTTTTTTATCCTTCTATTCTGAAAGTGACAGGTTTGAATCTCAGGATAATAAAAACAGTAAATTACCAGTAGTATCATTCAGGTCATAAGTTGCAGTTTGTTCATACTTTGACCTTTGTTCACAGTTTGACCCTTTTCATAAAAGATCACTATCTTCAGTTAATACATCTCACCAAAGCTACATGCAGGCACTAATTAAAGAAAGCTACATGCAGGCACTAATTAAAGAAAGCTACATGCAGGCACTAATTAAAGAAAATTTTCTTCTGAAAAATGAAGAGACCGGCTTAACACAATGCCAGTTCAGATACCCTGCTTAGATATTGGGAGTGTAAGTTTGGTAACACAATGCCAGTTCAGATACCCTGCTTAGATATTGGGAGTGTAAGTTTGCTAATTTTATATTCAAGCCTTTCATCACAGAGTTTACCCTTACCGTCTGACAGTAATTAATCCTTCTTTTGAAGATAAGAGGATTTGACCCCTTTTCAGAAGACACTGGAGTCATTTGTCTCAAGTAGTCACTTCAAAACTACTTGACCTTTTTTATGCTAATCAACAAACTCCTCAATTAAGCACACTAGATTTATGCATTTTGTTTATGGGTCAGCATAGGGTTCATAATAGTCCATATTATAAAGGCAGTATTAATCTTTAGCATCTGTTTTTTGTATACTCTGAAAGACGCAAATACTAGCAAATACTTTGCAGGAAAACAGCAGGCTGTTGTATTATATTGCAAAGACATAGTAGATATTGACATTGTTATATTAATGCGACCACACTGGCTGTATCCACATGTTCAGTATCCACCTGTTCAAACTAGTAGAGGAGTGATCCCTTAATTTGTAAATAGTCATAAAAACTATCCAAAAGTAGATATATTAGATTCATGTAGATTAATACAAATAATATATGTGCACCCCCTTTTTCTCTGCCACTGAATATACAAGATACAATAAGAACTGGTTGGTGAATGTATTGTGTGGAAAAGTAGTGCAGTAATAAAAAGAAAAATCTAGTATAATGCAGTTATAAGAACAATGTAGAATGTGATTGACTAAAGTATGAAAAATTGGAAAACTACTAATATTAAGCTAATTAGCAGAGGCTGTTCCATAAAATTATTCAGGTTTTCCTACAAACAGATGCTCAACACATGAAAGGTGAAACAGGTATCATGTATTCAGGAAAAGACACACTGATATTTATGTCATAGAATGAAAAATCATGGTTGTATAGGTGTTTCATTTTCCTTTTTGTTCGGAAACATGCATTTTGCACATTATCGGTCTAACAGCCATCATGCATCATGCTAAGAACGATTTACTTATATGAAAACAGAATGAACAAGTCTATGATAATGGTAAAGAGTTTAATGAAAAGTTCATGTTTTAGATACAATAGGGTTAAATAGTTTTGTGCATTGAAAATCTGTCTAGATGTTATGCCAACGATACAAAATTTCAGACATGTTTTTATTTTGTTGGTTTGATTGTTTCAAAGCAGATACAATAGAAAAACAATGTCACAAACATTTGTTTAGGAAGACTTTAGAAATATTATACTGTACTGCTACAGGCAACTAACTGACGAGAACACCAGAATGTAATGCTACAGTCAAGAAAGGTCATTGCAACATTAAACTTTCTGTATAGATTCTTTTGTGGCCAGGAAGTAAATGACAGAAAGAAACGAAGGTTTAACTTGTTTGTTAATATCTTCTTTCATGCTGGTTTTCTCTTCAATTTTTTATCATGATAATAATGATAATACTGTATCAGTATAACCAGGACTCCTAAAATTTTGAAATCTCAAGTGTTGACGTGGCAAAAATATGTGTTTTTCAAAGCGAAAATAGAATTAGAGCTAATTTTACAACGTCAAACAAGTCACTGATATTTTTAAGTGTGCGTTGTGCTGCAGCTAACCTTAATGAAATTCATAATGTAGTGTTCGCCCTTGTGCCACGTCGAGGCCCATACAACTGCGTATACATTTAAGCCAAGGACATGGTACAAGAAAACAATTCAGACAACATGTTTTAATTGACAAGTTTGCACTGCTGCAAATCAAGCACACTTTAACTAGTTTACAAGTTAATTGGCGATAATTGCTGCGGACCACAGTGACAGTTTTAAGGTTTTATGATAGGAGTAAAGTACTGGATTAGCAATCAATTGAGGTTTTGGTATGAGATTTTGACTGTTTTTTTTTTAAATTATCTGGATCCGATTTTTTAAGGACTTTTTGACATCCAAATCGGTCCAGAGAGATAAAATTCAGTCAAAACCGACAAATTTATGGTTTTCGAGAGCCCTGAGTATAACATATATCTCTAAGCGAGCAAATAAAGACAAATAATAAGACAAATAAATGAATGATTGAATTAGTTTTATACAACAGCATGTTAATATGTGCATCAAAAATTAACATTTCCCAAAATGTGCGCCTAGGCATGAGCATTGGCCTCCTGTCAGGCCGATATTTTTACGGTGCATTAAAAGCTTTGATTTATGATTTTTTATGTTTTACTTTTTTGTGTGTAACTTTACATATTAAATGAAAAACATAAAATATCACACAAAAATAATGTTAGAGGATAAAAAAAGTAACTTGGTGGATTATTTATAGGACTAGCCTTTACCATGAGGCCTTCTAGAAGAAACTGCCAGCCAAGTCACGTTGGTGACCAGATTCATACTCAAGACCCTCAGACACTGAGAGAGTACAACTTCCAAAGAACTCAGACATAATTTTTTCGGTCAGTTTTTGAAAAACTGAGCAAAGATAAAATATGGGCTCGCAGCTAGCAGTAAAATGATCGTTTATGACTAGAAAGCACAATAACCATACTAAATTTCAGTATCAGGTTACATAATAATTATGCTTCATTTATATTCTCAGTTCAAATCTAGCAAAATGAAAATGTATCAATTTGAAATTAAAATGATATGGCAGATTGGTCTGTCATACTTTGTTGAAATTAATATCCAGGCTGTGATATGATCTGAGCTGTCATATGGTAAAGATGGTCAATTAGATAAAAGACATGGTTGACCACCTGGTAGCCACAGACACTGAATTCCCCTGTGTTTACATCCATATGTATATATTTTAAACAACAGAAGTATGATATATGAAATAAAACAAGAGACTTAAGGATATTTTACATCTGTTCATGAAAGCAGTACAACCTAGCACACTACTAGTTAGTAGCTATGTTCAGGCAAATGAATTAAATTTGTACACTGGAGACCCTTTATAACACTGTATTAGGGGTCCAAAGCAGTCAGTCCATGAAATAAATGGTGTTGAAACTTATAAAACAGGTCCTAATGCATGACATTATATGGTCGCTTTGTCATTATACCCCCACCACAAAATGTGGGGGGGCTATAATGGATTCGCTTTGTCGCGTCCGTCCGTCCGTCGGTCGGTCGGTCCGTCCGTCCGTCCGTCCGTCCATCTCCATTATCGTGTCCGCTCTATAATATCCTATACCAACTGAAGGATTTTCTTCAAACTTGGCTGAAATGTTCACCTCAACAAGGGGATGTATAGAACCCATGTTGCCCATGTGTCAGCTCAAGGTCAAGGTCACAATTGAAGGTCAAATATCAAATAATCAAATATTAGACATTACGTCGTGTCCGCTCTGTAAGTCCTACACTAATTGAAAGATTTTCTTTAGTCTTGGCTCAAATGTTCACCTCAACAAGAGGATGTGCAGAACCCATGTTACCCTTTTGCCAGCTTAAGGTCAAGGTCACACTTGAAGGTCAAAAATTGACTTAGAAAATATTCTTAAATTTTAACATGTATTTGAATATTTCTGAAACTAGAAAACATATTTGCTTGAAACTTAAAATATATATGAAGTGTCACAATTAGGATATGCAGGTCAAGTTTCATAACTCTGTATTGCATTTTGACAAAGTTATGCCCCTTTTTAAGTCTTCAAATTTACATACAATCAAATATTAGACAATATGTCGTGTCCGCTCTATAAATCCTATACTAATGGAAGAATTTTCTTCAAACTTTACTCAAATGTTCAACTCAACAAGGTTATGTGCAGAACCCATGTTACCCTTTGTGCCGGCTAAAGGTCAAGGTCACACTTGAAGGTCAAAATTGACTTAGAAAATGTTCTTAAATTTTAACATGTACTTGAATATTTCTGAAACTAGCACAGGTATTTGCTTGAAACTTAAAAGATATATGAGGTATCACAAGTAAGATATGCAGGTCAAGTTTCATAACTCTGTATTGCATTTTGACAAAGTTATGCCCCTTTTTTAGTCTTTTAATTTACTTACAATCAATACTAGACAATATGTCGTGTCAGCTCTATAAATTCTATACTGATGGAAGGATTTTCTTCAAACTTGACTCAAATGTTCACCCCAACTGGGCAATGTGCAGAACCCATGTTACCCTTTGTGCCGGCTTAAGGTCAAGGTCAAACTTGAAGGTCAAAAATTGACTTAGAAAATGTTCTGAAATTTTAACATGTACTTGAATATTTCTAAAACTAGAACAGATAATCATTTGAAACTTCAAATATATACGAAGTGTCGCAAGTACATTTGTAAGATATGCAGGTCAAGTTTCATAACTAAAAAAAGTGGGAAGGGGGGATAACTTTGTATTGTATTTTGACAAAGTTAAGTCCATTTTTATGTCTTTAAATTTATTTACTATAATATTTCTTAAACCAGAGCAGATATTTACTTGAAACTTAAAATTTATATGAATGGTTACAAGCAAGCTCAGATGACGAAAATTCTACAATTCCATTGAATTATGACACAAGTTATGCCCCTTTTAGGCTTAGAAAATGTTCTGATATAACCATTAATACTTAAATGTTTCTGAAACTAGAACAGATATTCACGAAAATGAAAGGTTATTTGTAACTGTTTCGAACATGATTTGACAATATATATTTATACTATTACCTGTACAATTTGTTTGTTTTTTTCACCAGAGATAATTTCTTTTTATGTATATGTATTTGTGCCACTAAAGTTATTCCCTTATCCACCTTTCCATGTCGTCTTCTGTCAAGGACATTGGTGGGGGTATGAATCGCATTCAGCGATAGTTCTAGTTAAATTATGTCCCCAGGGTCAAAATTGGCCACACCCCAGGAGTCACTTGATATACATAGACTTGTATAGGAAAAACTTGAAAAATCTTCTTCTCTTTAACCAGAAGGCCTAGACTTGGTATGTAGCATTTTCTAGTGGGCCTTTACCAAGTTTGTTCAAATTATGCCCCTGGGGTCAAATTTTGCCCTGCCCCGGGGGTCAATTGATTTTACATAGGCTTATATAGGGAAAAATTTTAAAATCTTCTGGTCTGAAACGACAAGGCCCAGCCTTAAGATTTGATATGTAGCATTGTCTAGTGGACCTCTACCAAGTTTGTTCAAATTATGCCCCTGGGGTCAGATTTTGCCCTGCCCCCGGGTCAATTGATTTTACATAGGCTTACATACAGAAAACTTTGAAAATCTTCTTGTAGAAGGAGAGGTTACATTTTCAGTTCAAATAATCTGGAAATTTTTCAGAAAGGTTGCTTTGATGATTTCTAGCTCAAGTTTGAATATGATAATTTTATTATAAGATTATGTTTAATTTTATGACTACATGGTAAACTTTGAAACCACTGGCACAATTTCAAAATAATTTCCCAGAAATATTTTTAATGTGGCCCCTAATTAAATTTCTTCACCCCATCTTGCCTCTTAGGAAACTGAAGAGGCAGGGCCTGTTTTTACCATTTAATTGTAAAGAAAACCTCCTTAAAAGAAACTGCTTGCGCAATTTCAAATTAATTTCTAACGAATGTTCCTTAGTTAGCCCTTTACCAAAGTCCTCCAAATAACGTTGGTTTGTAAAAAAACTTGGCTGACATTGGTAGGGACAACTTTTCAGTATATGAATGTAAAGAAAACTTTAAAAATCTTCTCCTCCAAAACCCTTGGCCTAATTTCAAAATAATTTCACAGAAATGTTCATTTTGTGGTCTCTTATCAAATTCCTTCAAGCCATGTTTGTCTTATAAACTTGACAATGGTTTTGTTTTACGACTATTATGGAAAACTTTGAAAATCTTCCCCTCAGAAACCTCCGGCGAAGCTTCAAAGTTATTTCACAGAAATATTCCTGTGGTGGACCTTTGTCATATTTGTTTAAGTAAGGTTGGTTTAAAGAAACACTTGGACAATTTTGAAAGTAGATTTTAAACTTGACATATTGACCTTTATTCTATATTTGGAAGTTACAGCATGGAAAAATTGAATCTCAATTGGTCCGAGTCCCCCCACCCCCACCGCAACCACCACAGCTTACAGACATTAATGTTTAGATTGAGGTTACTGATCAATAACTCTAAAATGACCTATTCAAGATCCCTTCGCAAGATTTTGGGCATGAATATATAAAACCTGTTGATGTCAGTTAAGTTCACAGGGGCCTGTACTTCATAATTTGTTTTCAGTCAGTTACTTGAGAGTGAGAGAATGTAGGAATTTTTATGCCCCCACCATGAAATGGAGGGGGGAGGGTTGGCATATAGTGTTACCCCTGTCCGTGTGTGTGTGTCTGCTTGTGTCCGTGTTTGTGTGTTCGAAAAAGTATATACTTTGTGTCTGGTCCATAATTTCTGCATGCATGAAGAGATTTCAAAATAATCTGGAATATATGACCACCATATTAGACGATGTGTCACATGTAAGACCAAGGTCCCTAGATCAAAGTTCAAGGTCACAGCAGGGGATTGAACTTTGAAATTTGTCATATAGTTTAAAGTGCAGTTGGCGTTTGTGTCTTGCCCATAACTTCTGCATGCATGATGGTATTTCAAAGTAAATTGGTACACATGACCACCATAAAAAGACAATGTGTTGCTTGTAAGACCCAGGTCCCTAGATTAAATGTCATGGTCATAGTAGGGCATTGAACTTAGTGTATTTGTCATATAGGCTTAAGTTCAGTTGGAGTTTATATCCAGTCCATAACTTCTGCATGCATGATGGGATTTTAGAATAAATTGATACACATGACCACCATTAGTAGATAATGTGCCACATGCAAATCCCAGGTGCCTAGGTCAAAGGTCAAGGTCACAGCAGGGGATTAAACTTAGTATATTTCTCTGGTCCATTACTTTTGCGTGCGTGATGGTATTTCAATATCAGTTGTCACACTTGACCACAATAAGTAAAGGTTGCCAGGTATTTGCCAACTTCAAGCCCATGTTACGGGGGCATCAATGCCTTATGGACACATGTCTAGTTTAAATGTAGTTAAGCTGTATGAGTAGATAACTTTGCATCCAGTTGTTCAGGCCGTTGTTAAAAACTAAAAATAGTCAGTATTGGTATAAGCTGAACAGAATACTGAAAACAATTGAGCATGATTTTTAACCCATACAAGATAACAACAACTTTTAGTTATTTTCATATGTATTCTGTAAGTCACATAAGAAGTTTTCTGACAACCAGCTTTTTTTCCTCAAAAGCTTAAGCAACATGGAACCATAATGCCCTACATTGTCCATTTGTTGAAGGACTTGATGTAGTAAATCAGTTGCTCAAAGCTTGGACAAAATGTTTGTCTGGATTAGACATTTTTTACTAGCTTACTAGAACAGACTTCACCTAATTTAGAAGCTATAAATTAAGCCAGTGATAAACAATGTTGGTTTATGGTTTGTCTTTATAAGATATGGTAAAAATTTGTAACTATCTGGGATGATAATCTAAGTAAATTAATGTAAATAACATTATCATTCAAGACACAGTCATCTAAAACGTGGCCAGAATAGCTATATAATGTATCAGCTAAGTTTGAAATTAACCAAAAAATATGTCATTGAAAATCCTTCTTAAGAACATTTGTATATATCTAACTCATGAAAAAATATTGTCAAGAAGTCTACTACTTTTGTGAAACAAGTTTTCTAATTTTTAGCTCAACTGAGCCTTTGGTTCATGGTGAGCTATTGTGACTGGAGTTTGTCCGTCGTCCGTCAACAATTTCATTCAAACAACATCTCCTCTGAAACCTCTGGGCCAAATTTGATGAAACCTGCCTGGCATGTTTCTTGCATGAAGCTCTACCAAAATTGTTCAAAGAATTCAATTCCATCAAGAACTCTGGTTGCTATGGCAACTTAAAGGAAAAACTTTAAAAACCCTCTTGTCTGAAACCACAGAGCCTAGAACTTAGATATTTTTAATGGAGCATCAGTTACAGGTCATCTACCACTTTGTTCAAATTATGCCCCTTTAGTGAAATTTGGCCTTAGTGGTCACTTGTATTCATATAGATTTATATAGGGAGATTTTAAAAAAAAGCTTTTGATGTTAGCTCAATATCAGACCCAAAGGCAAAGTATTCAGGTGAGCGATCTAGCGCCATCATGGCCCTCTTGTTTTTTTTCCCAATAATTCATTTCAAAAATTGTAGAATCACCAGTGGTTACACAAAAAGAGATAAACACCATATTTATGCAACAGTTTTACACAAAAAGAGATAAACACCATATTTATGCAACAGTTTCAGACAATATTGATCACAGCTTTGATAGGTATGTGTAGATTGTCAGATACATCAGCATAGCATTTAGACAGATATATCTCTCTAAAATAAATGCTTTCTTTTGGTAGCATAATGTCTTTGGCAACATAATAATCTCTTTTGTATTTCATATTTACTTTTCGGATAACCTGAGCAAATGCTCAGGGTGAGCTATTGGGATCACCCTGTGTCCAGCATCCGTCGGACACTTGTTTGTCGTCTGTTTTCAACATTTTACTTCAAATGACATCTCCTCCAAAACAACTAGGCCATTTTTAACCTAACTTGACAGAAATGTTCCTTACAATGTATATTGCCCCTTTTCAAAAATTGCTCAGACCCTTCCTCGCCATAGCAAATAAGGGCTGCAAAAGCTAGAAATAGAAAAAAATTCAAACAACATCTCCACCTACCAAGACATTTTCCACCAAATTTCACAGAAATGTTCCTTACATAGCCCTCTTTTAATGCTCAAGTGGTTCTGCTCCATTGCAGAAAAAGGCTGCCAGAGCTAAAATAGATTTTCATCAATATTTGGCTTGTGATGACATCTTCTCATAAACCGCAAAACCATATTCAACCAAACTTAACAGAAATACTCGTTATAACCTTTTTTTCTAAATTCTTAACTATTCCACTCCGTTGCTTGAAAGGGCTGCAGAAACAAAAAATAGAAAAAAATCAAACAACATCACCAGTCTTCATAAACTAGGTCATTTTTCACCAAATTTCACAGAAATGTTCCTTATATAGCCAAAATGAAAATCAATCAAATAGTTTAATTTTGTTGTACAAAATGGCCACTAAAGTTAAAAATAGATTCTCATCAATATTTAGCTTCAAATGACATCTCACAAACAGCTATGACATTTCTCATCAACTGTATAGGAATATATCTTATTTTGCCCTTTTCTAAAATTGCTCAAAGGCTCTGCTTCATTTCATTAAAAGGCCACAAGAGCTAAATATAGAAAAAAATATAAGTGACTTTTCCTCCAGGACAATAAGTTTTTTTTTGTTCCAAATTTCATAAAAATATTCCTTATATTTCCACTTTCTAAATTTGCTCAAAAGATTCCACTCTATTACACTTAGGCCACACCAGAGCTTAAAAAAGAAAATTTACAAAAGATGTTTGGTTTAGAACAGCAAGGTCTTTTTGTAACAGGAATGTTCTTCATATATATACCTATTAAAATTGCTCAGAGGGTTCCACTCCATTGCACAAAATGGCACAAAATGGCAGCCATAGCTAAAAATAGATTTTGTCAACATTTTGCTTTAAATGACATCTCCTCACAAACTGCTGGTGCAAAATTGCCTCTGCCTCATGGGTTTTATTTGTATAAAATATAAGGTCTTTGAAAATTTACAATTAAAAAATGTAATATTGCTTCTTACATTTGTTTAACAGCAGACCCACAGCCAAAGTATTCAAGTGAGTGATCCAAGGCCATCATGGCACTCTTGTTATTGATTTGAACAAGGCTAGGAGTCTGCAGTTGTGCTATGAAGTGTGAGGATAACCAGTTGATTACATGAGGTTTTGCATGAAAGTAGCACCATAAATCTCAGTTGTATTGAATTTCTGTCTGTTGCTTTGCATTTTTAGCTCACCTGAGCTTTTCTGATCGGTCTTTGTCGTCAGTCCGTTTGTCAGTCCGTCCGTCCGTCGTCAACTTTTCATTCAAACGACATCTCCTCTGAAACCATTGGGGCAAATTTAATGAAACTTGCCTCGGATGTTCCTTGCATGAAGCTCTTACAAGATTGTTCAAATGGTTCTGGTCCATTGCATTTCTGGTTCACTGGAGCTAAAATAGATTTTATAAGTTGGATCTTTAAAAATCTTCTTCTCCGAAACCAAAAGGCCTGGAGCTTTGATATTTGGTATGAAGCATCATCTAGTGAACCTCTACCAAGTTTGTTCAAATTATGTCCCTGGGGTCAAAACTGACCCCCACCCCAGGGGTCAGTTGATTTTACATAGAGTTATATAGGGAAAACTTGAAAATCTTCTTGTCAGAAACAAGAAGGCCTAGAGTTAAGATATTTGGTGTGTAGCATTGTCTAGTTGACCTCTACCAAGTTTGTTCAAATCATGGCCTCTGGGTCAAAACTGACCCCACCCCAGGGGTCACATGTTTTACATAGAGTTATATAGGAAAATCTTAAAAAATCTTCTTGTCAGAAACTGTAAGTTATAGAGCTTAGATATTTGGTGTGTAGCATTGTCTAGTGGACCTCTACCAAGTTTGTTCAAATCATGGCCTCTGTGTCAAAAATGGCCCCGCCACGGGGGTCACTTGTTTTACATAGAGTTATCTAGGAAAATCTTAAAAATCTTCTTGTCAGAAACCATAAGTTATAGAGCTTAGATATTTGGTGTGTAGCATTGTCTAGTGGACCTCTACCAAGTTTGTTCAAATCATGGCCTCTGGGTCAAAAATGGCCCCGCCCCGGTGGTCACTTATTTTACATAGAGTTATATAGGAAAATCTTAAAAAATCTTCTTGTCAGAAACTGTAAGTTATAGAGCTTGGATATTTGGTGTGTAGCATTGTCTAGTGGACCTCTACCAAGTTTGTTTAAATCATGGCCTCTGGGTAAAAAATGGCCCCGCCACGGGGTCACTTGTTTTACATAGAGTTATAAAGGAAAATCTTAAAAATCTTCTTGTCAGAAACCGTAAGTTATAGAGCTTAGATATTTGGTGTGTAGCATTGTCTAGTGGACCTCTACCACGTTTGTTTAAATCATGGCCTCTGGGTCAAAAATGGCCTCGCCCCGATGGTCACTTATTTTACATAGAGTTATAAAGGAAAAACTTAAAAAATCTTCTTGTCAGAAACCGTAAGTTATAGAGCTTAGATATTTGGTGTGTAGCATTGTCTAGTGGACCTCTACCAGGTTTGTTCAAATCTTGGCCTCTGGGTCAAAAATGGCCCCGCCCCGGTGGTCACTTGTTTTACATAGAGTTATATAGGAAAATCTTAAAAAATCTTCTTGTCAGAAACCATAAGTTATAGAGCTTAGATATTTGGTGTGTAGCATTGTCTAGAGGACCTCTACCAGGTTTGTTCAAATCATGGCCTCTGGATAAAAAATGGCCCCGCCCCAGTGGTCACTTGTTTTACATAGAGTTATATAGGAAAATCTTAAAAAATCTTCGTGTCAAAAACCATAAGTTATAGAGCTTAGATATTTGGTGTGTAGCATTGTTTAGTGGACCTCTACCAAGTTTGTTCAAATCATGGCCTCTGGGTCAAAAATGGCTCCGCCCCAGGAGTCACTTGTTTTACAAAGAGTTATATAGGAAAAACTTTAAAAATCTTCTTATCAGAAACCGTAAAGCATAGAGCTTTGATATGTGGTGTGTAGCATTGTCTAGTGGACCTCTTCCAAGTTTGTTTAAATCATGGCCTCTGGGTCAAAACTGGCCCCACCCCGGGGGTCACTTGTTTTACAAAGAGTTATATAGGAAAAACTTTAGAAATCTTTCTGTCAGAAACTGTAAGGCATAGAGCTTAGATATTTAGTGTGTAGCATTGTCTAGTGGACCTCTACTAAGTTTGTTCAGATCATAGCCACTGGGTCAAAATAGGCCCAACATAGAGTTATATAGGAAAAGGTTTTAAAAGTCTTCACATAAGAAACCATAAGGATTAGAGTTAAGATATTTTGTATGAAGCATTGTCTAGAGGACCTCTACCAAGTTTGTTCAAGTCATGGACCCTAGGTCAAAAATGGCCCCACCCCAGGGGTCACATGTTTTACAGAGAGTTAAATAGGAAAAACTTTAAAAATCTTCTTGTTATAAACAACAAGGCCTAGAGTTAAGATATTTGGTGTGCAGCATTATCTAATGGACCTCTATCAAGTTTGTTCAAATCATGGCCCCTTGGTCAAAATAGGCCCCGCCCTAGGGGTCACATGTTTTACATAGAATTATATAGGAAAAACTTGAAAAATCTTCTTGTCAGAAACCACAAGGCCTAGAGTTAAGATATTTGGTATGCAGCATTGTCTAGTGGACCTCTACCAAGTTTGTAAGAAAATTTTCCCTGTGGTCACTATTGGCCCCGCCTGATGGGTCACAAGTTTTTAATATAGAACAAAATCTTTAAAAATCTTCTTGTCTGAAACCACAAGGCCTAGAATTTTAAAATTTTGCACGAAGCAAGCTTTATCAAGCTTTTTCAAATTATTAGATTAGGTTAAAGGTCATGGAGGCTAAAAGTAGATTTATCTACTGTACCTTATAGAGTCTTCATTTATAGACCTAATATCTTTGACATTCAGTTTAGAGGTTCCTTGCATGGACCCTTACCCATGGGTAGGGTTTGAGGTCACTGGGTCAAGGTCAAGGTCACCATAGCTTATAATAGATATTTCTGCTTTCTGTCTTAGAGCCTTTATTTATTGACTGATATTTTACATATTTGGTTTGTAGGCACTTACATATTTTCAATTAAAAAATGAAATACTGCTTAACAGCAAACCTACAGCCAAAGTACTCAGGTAAGCGATCCAGGGCCATCATGGCCCTCTTGTTAATTCTCATGGGTGATACTGATCAGCAATGTGGAGGAATGCGAAGATCATGAGAGAATTTTGCATCTGACTGGATTCAAACCAGCGACCTCCAGATCTGGAGCCCTGTGCTCTACACCTGGACCACAGTGCCTCCATTGGCCTTTTTCACACAAACTTAAAAGAAATATTTTTTATATTTTCCATTTCCTGGATTTCCTGGATTTGCTCAAACCATACTACAGTCCAACCTTACTTAAGCAGCCAGCCAAGGGAAACAGTAATTATAACATAGAATTGTAACACTTTGTCAATTGTTGTATACAAATGAATCTTTATTAACTTTTAATACAAAATAAATACATATAGCATCTTGCAATTATTTAAATTCTTTTAGATATTATCACTATTATCACTGACTTTCTAATCGCGACACGAGCGGTCTCAGCTTTACAACAAGAAAGTAAATACATGTTTCTTAAGTGCTGTCTTAAGTAACGTATGGCTCAGTATTGGCATATTTGAAAATTTCCTTGTTCTAAGTTTACATTTTATCTCTGAAAGTAACAAAACATTCTTAAAAGACAGAAAATAATTCTGATTCGATTTTAAGGTGAATCTCGAAAATTGATTAATTACATTGTTAAGAGTTCTTTCCCTTCCGCGTAATTGGGATAATTCGTACAAGAAGGTGTTCTCCCAACGAGCTGAGATATAGAATAAAGCATAGTATTACTTAGCTGCGTTTTCTTTTACACCATGACAGATTGAAATTTGAATGAATTAAGAAGCATGTTTCTTAGGTGTTAACATTTATTTTAATTTCTGTTGACTGTTGAAATCAATACCTTTTGTAATTATAAAACAAACTTCTTAACACCTAATGAGATCAAAGGTTAAATCGACCATTTAATGTGAGATTCTATTGTTATTTTTGTAATTAAATAGTTAAAATTGAAACACATTATAATGCGTAACAAATAGTCGCCGAATTAATAACTCATACGTTAAAGCACTGTGTATTGTCACGTATTTGCTTAGGGTTTGTCAAAATATATTCACACCTTTAGAAGAAGAAATGTGACTTCTAAAGTGGGTCGATTTTTGGCAAATTGGATGCATTTACTGTGGCCGCTGGCCGCAGGTGTAAGGTGACCGTTTAATTAACGTGTTATTTAGAAGGATTTTCGACGGGAGCGTCATGATATGACCATTGACACCAGGTGACCGCCAATATAAGGTGACCGTTAGGGCAGGTTATACTGTACTCCATTGCACATTAGAGTTGCAAAAGCTAAAAATAAACAAAATTCAAACATCTCCTAAACTAAAATTGCTGAAATGGTTCTGCTCCATTGCACCAAATTGCTGCCACAGCTAAAAATAGATTTTCATCAATATTTAGCTTCAATGACATCTTCTCACAAACCACTAGGCCATTTTCATCCAATCTGAAAAGAAATATTCTTTATATTGCCCTCTTCTGAAATTGCTCAGTTTGTTCTACTCCATTGCACATAATGGGTGCAAAAACTAAAAATAGAAAAAAAAATTGAATAGTACCCCTACATCAACTACAAGGTCATTTTCCAAAAAAAATTCCAAGAAATCTTCCCAAATGTTCAACTTGATTGCACAAAGTGGCTGCCAAAGCTAAAGATACATTTGTGTCAATATTTGGCTTAAAATGACATCTTCTCACAAACAGCAAGGCTGTTATCAACAAAACTAAACAGAAATGTTCTTTATGTTGAATTTTTAGCTTTTCTGATCAGTCTTTGTCTGTTGTCCATCCGTCCATCTGTCGTCAACTTTTCATTCAAATGACATCTCCTCTGAAACCAAACGGCCAAAATAAATGAAACTTGCCTGGGATGTTCCTTGCATGAAGCTCTACCAAAATTGTTCAAATGGTTCTGGTCCATTGCATTTCTTGTTCACTGGAGCTAAAATAAGATTTTAAAAGTTGGATCTTTAAAAATCTTTTTCTCCGAAACCTCAAGGCAAGGAGCTTAGATATTTTTTTATGAAGCATCATCTAGTGGACCTCTACCAAGTTTCTTCAAAATATGACCGTGGGGTCAAAACTGACCCCACCCCAGGGGTCACATGTTTTACATAGAGTTATATCGGGAAAACTTAAAAATCTTCTTGTCAGAAACCACAAGGCCTAGAGTTTAGATATTTGGTGTGCAGCATTGTCCAGTAAACCTTTACTAAGTTTGTTCAAGTCATGGCTCCTGGGTCAAAAATGGCACCGCCCAAGGGGTCACATGTTTTACATAGAGTTATATAGGAAAAACTTTAAAAAATCTTCTTGTCAGAAACCGCAAGGCATGGAGTTTAGATATTTGGTGTGTAGCATTGTCCAGTGGACCTTTACTAAGTTTGTTCAAATCATAGCCACTAGGTCAAAATAGGCCCTGCCCTAGGTGTCACTTGTTTACATAGAGTTATATAGGAAAAAGTTTTAAAAGTCTTCACATCAGAAACCAAAAGGCATGGAGTTTAGATATTTTGTATGTAACATTGTCAAGAGGACCTCTACCAAGTTTGTTCAAATCATGGCCCCTGTGTCAAACATGGCCCCGCCCCAGGGGTCACATGTTTTACATAGAGTTATATAGGAAAAATTTTAAAAATCTTCTTTCAGATACCACAAGGCCTAGAGTTAAGATATTTGGTGTACAGCATTGTCTACTAGACCTCTACTAAGTTTGTTCAAATCATAGCCCCTGGGTCAAAAAAGGCCCCGCCCAGGGGTCACATGTTTTACATAGAGTTATATAGGAAAAGTTTTAAAAATCTTCTTGCCAGAAACCACGAGTCCTAGGGTTTAGATATTTGGTTTGCAGCATTGTCTACTAAACCTCTACCAAGTTTGTTCAAATCATAGCCCCTGGGTCAAAAAAGGCCCCACCCCAGGGGTTACATGTTTTACATAGAGATTTATAGGAAAAGTTTTAAAAATCTTCTTGCCAGAAACCACAAGGCTTAGGGTTTAGATATTTGGTTTGCAGCATTGTCTAGTGGACCTCTACCAAGTTTGTTCAAATCATGACCCTGGGATCAAAACTGGCCCCACCTGGGGGGTCATTCAATTTTACACAAGGATTTATATAGGGAAAATTTAAAAAATCTGCTGCTCTGAAACACCAAGGGCTATACCTTCAATTGTTCATTGTTATGTCCCTCCCCAACCCCGCCCTTCTAATGGAGACATATTGTTTTTCTCTTGTCCATGGGTGTCTGTTTGTCTGTCTGTCTTTCACACTTTGTTTCCTTTCAATAACTTGAGTACCAGTTGACCCAAAACCTTCAAACGTTACAGGGTTATTGCCCTTATTGAGTACAAAAAATCCCTTTGGTGTTTTGGGTCAGTAGGTCAAAGGTCAAGGTCAGAGGGACCTCTTTAGTGAAAACCATTTCCACTCAATAACAGGATTACCATTTTACCCAGAGCCTGCCAACTTCATAGGATGATTGCTTTCACTAAATAGAAGAACCTTATTGTTTTTGGGGCTAGTATGTCAAAGGTCAGGGTCAAAGGGACCTGTAGAGTGAAAACTATTTCTGCAGAGTAACTGTAGTACCATTACACCCAGAGCCTTCAAACTTTATAGGATAATTGTATTAGAAGAACCCTATTGTTTTTAGGATCAACAGGTCAAAGGTTAAGTTCACAGGGACCTGTAGAGTGAAAACTGTTTCTGCTCAGTAACTGGAGTACCATTTTACCCAGAGCCTTCAAACTTCATAGGATGATTTTCTTTACTCAGTAAAAGAACCCAATCATTTTTTGGGTCAGTAGGTCAAAAGTCAAGGTCACAGGGCCTGTAGAGTGAAAACTATTTCTTCTAAGTGACTGGAGTATCATTACACCCAGAACCTTAAAAACTTTATAGGGTAATTATATTAGAAGAACCCTATTGTTTTTGGGGTCTGTAGGTCAAAGTCACTGGGACCTGTAGAGTAAAACTATTTCTGCTAAAAAATTACCATTACACCCAGAGTCTTCAAGTTATTGCAAACTTATTCAAACTTGCACCCGTAAAAGCCAAAAACGATATTTGTAACATGAGCAATGAGACTCAGGTGAGCGATTTAGGGCCATCATGGCCCTCTTGTTTTTTAAATTGTTCAACAAATTGAAGGTGGTCGTGACCTTGACCTTGGACATATTGACTCAGGGTGAGCTTATAGTATTGTTTATTTCCAGTGTCTGTCATCCACAGTTGGTTTGTTAACACTCTAGAGGTTATATTTTTAGCTCACCTGTCACATAGTGACAAGGTAAGCTTTCATGATCGCAATTTGTCGGTCTGTCCGTCCGTCCATCCGTAAACTTTTACTTTAAACGACATCTTCTCATATACCGCTAAGCCAATTTCATCCAAACTTCCCATGAATGTTTCTTGGGTGGTCCCCTTTGAAAATTGTTCAAAGAATTGAATTCCATGCAGAACTCTGGTTGCTATGGCAACTTATAGGAAAAACTTTGAAAATCTTCTTGTCTGAAACCACAAGGCCTAGAGCTTAGATATTTGGCATTTAGCACCCTCTAATGGAACTCTACAAAAATTGTTCAAATTATTTCCCTGGGGTCAAAATTGGCCCCGTCCCAGGGGTCACTTCATTTTACATAGACTTATATAGGAAATCTTTAAAAATCTTCTTCTCAGAAACCACAGTGCCTACAGCTTTGATATTTGGTATGTAGCATTGTCTAGTGGATGTCTACCAAAGTTGTTCAAATTATGTCATCTGGGTCAAAATTTGCCACGCCCCAGGGTTCTCTTGGTTTACATATAGTTATATAGGAAAAACATGAAAAATCATTTTTCTCCAAAACTAATAGGACTAGACCTTAGATATTTGATGTGGAGTATTGTGTAGATAACCTTTACCAGTGTTGTTAATATGTTGGCCCTGGGGTCAAAATTGGCCCTGCCCCGGGGGCCCTGAATATGTAAAAAAGGAAATCTTGAAAAATCTTCCTCTCAGAAACCACAATGCCTACAGCTTAGATATTTGGTATGTAGCATTGTCTAGTGGATGTCTACTAAGTTTGTTCAAATTATGTCCCCTGGGTCAAAATTGGCCACGCCCCAGGGTTCTCTTGGTTTACATATAGTTATATAGGAAAAACATGAAAAATCATTTTTCTCCAAAACTAATAGGACTAGACCTTAGATATTTGGTGTGGAGTATTGTGTAGATAACCTTTACCAGTATTGTTTATATGTTGGCCCTGGGGTCAAAATTGGCCCCACCCTGGGGGCCCTTAATATGTAAAAAAGAAAATCTTGAAAAATCTTCTTACTGGAAATCTCAATGCCTACAGCTTTGATATTTGGTATGTAGCATTGTCTAGTGGATGTCTACTTAGTTTGTTCAAATTATGTCCCCTGGGTCAAAATTGGCCATGCCCCAGGGTTCTCTTGGTTTACATATAGTTATATAGGAAAAACATGAAAAATCATTTTTCTCCAAAACTTATAGGACTAGACCTTAGATATTTGGTGTGGAGTATTGTGTAAAGAACCTTTACCAGTATTGTTTATATGTTGGCCCTGGGGTCAAAATTGGCCCCGCCCCAGGGACCCTTAATATGTAACAAAGGCAATCTTTAAAAATCTTCTTACTGGAAACCTCAATGCCTACAGATTAGATATTTGGTATGTAGCATTGTCTAGTGGATGTCTACTTAGTTTGTTCAAATTATGTCCCCTGGATCAAAATTGGCCATGCCCCAGGGTTCTCTTGATTTACATATAGTTATATAGGAAAAACATGAAAAATCATTTTTCTCGAAAACTAATAGGACTGGACCTTAGATATTTGGTGTTGAGTATTGTGTAAAGAACCTTTACCAGTATTGTTTATATGTTGGCCCTGGGGTAAAAATTGGCCCCGCCCCGGGGGCCCTTAATATGTAAAAAAGGCAATCTTTAAAAATCTTCTTACTGGAAACCTCAATGCCTACAGCTTTGATATTTGGTATGTAGCAATGTCTAGTGATTATCTACCAAGTTTGTTCAAATTATGTTCCCTGGGTCAAAATTGGCCAAGCCCCAGGGTTCTGTTGGTTTACATATAGTTATATAAGAAAAACATTAAAAGTCATTTTTCTCCGAAAGTAATAGGACTAGACCTTAGATATTTGGTGTGGAGTATTGTGTAGATAACCTTTACCAGTATTGTTTATATGTTGGCCCTGGGGTCAAAATTGGCCCCACCCCGTGGGCCCTTATTATGTAAAAAAGGCAATCTTTAAAAATCTTCTTACTGGAAATCTCAATGCCTACAGCTTAGATATTTGGTATGTAGCATTGTCTAGTGGATGTTTACCATGTTTGTTCAAATTATGTCCCCTGGGTCAAAATTGGCCACGCCCCAGGGTTCTCTTGTTTTACATTGATTTATATAGGAAAAACATGAAAAATAATTTTTCTCCAAAACAAATAGGTGTAGACCTTAGATATTTGGTGTTGAGTATTGTGTAAAGAACCTTTACCAATATTGTTTAAATGTTGGCCCTTGGGTCAAAATTTGCCCCGCCCCGGGGGCCCTTAATATGTAAAAAAGGAAATCTTTAAAAATCTTCTAGTCTGAATCCACAAGGCCTTGAATTTTAAAATTTGGCATGAAGCAAGCTTTATCAAGCTTTTTCAAATTATTGGATTAGGTTAAAGGTCATGGAGGCTAAAAATAGATTTATCTACTGTACCTCATGAAGCCTTCGATTATAGACCAATATCTTTGATATTCAGTATATAGGTTCCTTGCATGGACCTCTACCCATGGGTAGGGTTTGAGGTCACTGGGTCAAGGTCAAGGTCACCATAGCTTATAATAGATATTTCTACTTTCTGTCATAGAGCCTTTGACTGATATTTTACATATTTGGTTTGTAGGCACTTATATATTTTCAATTAAAAAATGAAATACTGCTTAACAGCAAACCTACAGCCAAAGTACTCAGGTGAGCGATCCAGGGCCATCATGGCCCTCTTGTTTATCTTATTATCATGAAACTTATCAGAGTGATTGTCTTAATAAGATCTTAGACAGATTCGAATATGGGTCATGTTGGAGTGAAAACTAGGTCACAAGGCAAAATCAAAGGAAAACCTTGTTAACACTCTGTTGGCAACATTTTTTTCGCTCACCTGAGCTCATGTGAGCTTTTAGGATCGGTGGTTGTCTGTCGTCTGTCCGTCCATCATCTGTCCGTCCGTCGTCCATAATTCATTCAAATGACATCTGCTCTGAAACTACTGGGCTAAATTTAATGAAACTTGCCTAAGATGTCCCTTGCATGAAGCTCTACCAAGATTGTTTAAATGGTTCCGGATCATTGCTTTGCTGGGTCACTGGAGCTAAAAACAGATTTTTAAAGTTGGATTTTTAAAAATCTTCTTTTCTGAAACCGCAAGGCCTGGAGCTTAGATATTTGGTATGAAGCATTATCTAGTGGATCTCTATCAAGTTTGTTCAAATTATGATCTTGGGGTCAAAACTGACCCCACCGGAGGGTTCAGTTATTTTACATAGAGTTATAGAGGGAAATCTTAAAAATCATCTGGTCAGAAACCACAAGGCCTAGAGTTAAGATATTTGGTGTTCACCATTGTCTAGTAGACCTCTACCAATTTTTTTTCAAACCATGGCCTCTGGGTCAAAAATGGCCCCACTGCAGGGGTAACTTGTTTAACATAAAGATATATAGGAAAAACTTTAAAAGTCTTCTTGTCAGAAACTGTAAGGCTTAGAGCTTAGATATTTGGTATGTAGCATTGTCTAGTGTACCAAATGTGTTCAAAATATGCCCCTGGGGTAAAATTTGGCTCCACCTCGGGGGTCAATTGATTTTGCATAGGGAAAACTTTGAAAATTTTCTTGTCTGAAACCACATGGGCCTTAGCCTTAAGATTTGGTATGAAGCATTGTCTAGTGTACCAAATGTGTTCAAAATATGCCCCTGGGGGTAAAATTTGGCTCCACCTCGGGGGTCAATTGATTTTGCATAGGGAAAACTTTGAAAATCTTCTTGTCTGAAACCACATGGTGCTTAGCCTTAAGATTTGGTATGTAGCATTGTCTAGTGGACCTCTACCAAGTTGTTTAAATGATACCCCTGGGGTCAAATTTGGTCCCACCCAGGGGTCATTAGTTTTACATAGGCTTATATAGTGAAAACTTTGAAAATCTTTTTGCAGAAGGAGAGTGAACATTTTCAGTCCAAATAATCTGGAAATTTGTCAGACAGGTTGTTTCTATGATTTCTAGCTCAAGTTTGAATATGGGTCATCTGGGTTTAAAAACTAGGTCACAGAGCCCAAAAATAGAAAAACCTTGTTAACTTTCTAGAGGTAACCTTTTCAGTCAAAATATCCCAGAAATTTGTCAGAAAGGTTATTTTGATGATCTCTAGCTTAAGTTCGAATATGGGTCATATTGGTTCAAAAACTAGGTCACATAGCCCAAATATGGAAAAACCTTGTTAACACTCTAGAGGTAACATTTTCAGTCCAAATTACTTTGAAATCTGTCAGAGAGGTTGTTTCAATGATTTCTACGTTAAATTTGAATATGGGTTGTCTGGAGTCAAAAACTAGGTCACAGAGCCCAAAAATAGAAAAACCTTGTTAACTCTCTAGAAGCTAGTTTTCAGTCCAAATATTCTCGAAATTTGTCAGAAAGGTTGTTTTAATGATTTCTAGCTCAGATTCGAATATTGGTCATCTGGGGTCAAAAACTAGGTCACAGACCCAAAATATGGAAAAACCTTGTTAGCACTGTAGAGTTAAGATTTTAATTCCAAATAACCTGAAAATTTGTCTGAAAGGTTGCTTCCATGATTTCTAGCTCAGTTTTGAATATGGGTCATCTGGAGTCAAAAACTAGTTCACAGAGCCCAAGTATCGAAAAACCTTGTTAACACTCTAGAGGCTACATTTTCAGTCCAAATAACCTGGATATTTGTCAGAAAGATTGTTTCAATAATTCCTAGGTCAAGTTCGAATATATGTCATCTGGGGTCAATTAACCAGGTCCATAGCAACTTTTTTAAAAGCAGTCATATTCAGGTTAGCGATACAGGGCCATCATGGCCCTCTTGTGTGCAACTGACATGAAACTTGTCAGAATTATTGCTTTGATTATATCAAGGTCAAGTTTTAGTATGGGTCATCTTTAGTCAAATATTAGTTGACAGAGTAAAAACATAGAAAAACCTTGTTAACACTAATGGCTCCATTTTCTTTCAAATATCTTGAAAATTTGTCAGAATGTTTGCCTTGATGATATCAAGGTCAGGATCAAATATGGTTTATCTTGGGTCAAAAACTAGATCACAGGGTCAAAACATAGAAAAACCTTGTTAACTTTCTAGAGGCCAGTTTTTGTTCAAATGACATTAAAACTTGTCAGAATGTTTGCCTTGATGATATCTAGGTCAGCTGTGAATATGGGTCATTTTAGTTAAAAAACTAGGTCACAGAATCAAAACATAGAAAAACCTTGTTAACACTCTAGAGGCTACATTTTCTTTCCAGATGTAGAGAATATTTTTCAGAATATTTGTCTTCATGATATCTAGGTCAAGTTTGAGTATGAGCCATTTTAGATGAAAAACTAGGTCATAAACTCAAAACATAGAAAAACCCTGTCAACACTTTAGTGGCTACATTTTCTCTCCTAATGTCATGAAAATTTGTCAAAATGTTTGTCTTGATAATATCTAGGTCAAGCTTGAGTATGGGTCATCTTTGTTCAAAAACTATGTCACAGGGTCAAAACATAGAACTCTTTAGAGGCCTTATTTTCTTTCCAAATGTCATAAAACTTTGTCAGAATGTTTGACTAGATAATACCTAGGTCAAAATTGAATAAGAGTCATTTTAGGTCAATAACTAGGTCATGGGGCCAAAACACAGGATTACCTTGTCAACACTCTAGAGGCTACACTTCCTTTCCAAATGTCATGAAAATATGTCAGAATGTCTGTGTCGATGACCTCTAGGTTAGGTTTTTATACCCTTAAAACGAAGTATGGGGGGTATATAGGAGTCACCCGGTGGTTGGTTGGTCGGTCGGTCGGTCGGTCGGGGTGTACCTTGTCCGGAGCATAACTTGAAAACTACTGGTTGGAATTCAATGCAACTTCATACAGTGGTCAAGCACAATGAGAGAAAGTGCAGTGTCCAAGAATCATAACTCCATGTTCACTATTTGCAGAGTTATTGCCCTTTATTGGTTTTCCTTGTCTTGAGGATAACTTGAAAACTACTGGTTGGAATTCAGTGCAACATCATACAATGGTCAAGCACAATAATAGGAAGTGCAGTGTCCAAGAATCATAACTCTGTGTTCACTATTTGCAGAGTTATTGCCTTTTGTTGGTTTTCCTGTGTATGGAGAAAACTTGAAAACTACTGGTTGGAATTCATTGCATCTTCACACAGTGGTCAATCACAATGAGAGGAAGTGCAGTGTCCAAGAATCATAACTCCGTCTTCATTTTTTTTAGAGTTATTGCCCTTTATTGTTTTTTTTGTCCAGAGCATAACTTGAAAACTACTGGTTGGAATTCAATGCAACTACATACAATGGTCAAGCACAATGAGAGAAAGTGCAGTGTCCAAGAATCATAACTCCAAATTCTCTATTTGCAGAGTTATTACCCTTTATTGGTTTTCTTTTTTCGGAGCATAGCTTGAAAACTACTGGTTGGAATTCAGTGCAACATCATACAATGGTCAAGCACAATGAAAGGAAGCGCAGTGTCCAAGAATCATAACTCCATGTTCACTATTTGCAGAGTTATTGCCCTTTATTGGTTTTCCTTTGTTTTGAGGATAACTTGAAAACTACTGGTTGGAATTCAGTGCAACTTCATACAATGGTCAAGCACAATGAGAAGAGGTGCATTGTCCAAGAATCATAACTCCATCTTCTCCATTTGAAGAGTTATTACCCTTAATTTTTTTTTTTTTATTTGGAGCATATCTTGAAAACTACTGGTTGGAATTCAGTGCAACTTCATACGATGATCAAGCACAATGAGAGAAAGTGCATTGTATAAGAGCTATAACTCCATGTTCACTATTTGCAGAGTTATTGCCCTTCCTTGGATTTTCTTTTCCAGAATTTAATTTGGAAACTCGTGGTTGGAATTCAATGCAACTTCATACAATGGTGAAGCACATTGAGTGGATGTGCAATGTACAAGAGCTATAACTCTGTCTTCACTGTTTGCACAGTTATTGCCCTTTGTTAGTTTTCTTTGTCTGGAGAATAACTTGAAAACTATTTTTTTTGGAATTCAATGCAACTTCATACAATGGTCAAGCGCAATGAGAGGAAATGCAATGTACAAGAACCACAACTATCTTTAATGGCCCACAACCATAAATTTTTTTCATTTTTTAGCTCACCTGAGCACAAAGTGCTCAGGGTGAGCTTTTCTGATCGGTCTTTGTCCGTCGTCAGTCCGTCCGTCGTCAACTTTTCATTCAAACGACATCTTCTCTGAAACCATTGGGGCAAATTTAATGAAACTTGCCTCGGATGTTCCTTGCATGAAGCTCTACCATAATTGTTCAAATGGTTCTGGTCCATTGCATTTCTGGTTCACTGGAGCTAAAAATAGATTTTATAAGTTGGATCTTTAAAAATCTTCTTCTCCGAAACTACAAGGCGTGGAGCTTTGATATTTGGTATGAAGCATCATCTAGTGGACCTCTACCAAGTTTGTTCAAATCCTGGCCTCTGTGTCAAAAATGGCCCCGTCCCGGGGGTCACTTGTTTTACATAGAGTTATATAGGAAAATCTTAAAAAATCTTCTTATCAAAAACCGTAAGTTATAGAGCTTAGATATTTAATGTGTGTAGCATTGTCTAGTGGACCTCTACCAAGTTTGTTCAAATCCTGGCCTCTGAGTCAAAAATGGCCCCGCCCCAGGGGCCACTAGTTTTACATAGAGTTATATAAGAAAATCTAAAAAAATCTTCTTGTCAGAAACTGTAAGTTATAGAGCTTAGATATTTGGTGTGTAGCATTGTCTAGTGGACCTTTACCAAGTTTGTTAGAAAAATGTCCCTGGGGTCACGATTGGCCCCGCCCGAGGGGTCACAAGTTTTAAATAACAATATAGAAGAAAATCTTTAAAATTTTCTTGTCTGAAACCACAAGACCTAGAATTTTAAAATTTGACATGAAGCAAGCTTTATCAAGCTTTTTCAAATTATTGGATTAGGTTAAAGGTCACGGAGGCTAAAAGTAGATTTATCTACTGTACCTCATAGAGCCTTCATTTATAGACCAATATCTTTGATATTCAGTATAGAGGTTCCTTGCATGGACCTCTACCCATGGGTAGGGTTTGAGGTCACTGGGTCAAGGTCAAGGTCACCATAGCTTATAATAGATATTTCTACTTTCTGTCATAGAGCCTTTATTTATTGACTGATATTTTACATAATTATTTGGTTTGTAGGCACTTACATATTTTCAATTAAAAAATGAAATACTGCTTAACAGCAAACCTACAGCCAAAGTACTCAGGTGAGCGATCCAGGGCCATCATGGCCCTCTTGTTTTACGAAGTATTCTGTTACTAAATTGATAACTTCCTGTGTTCTGTAGCTGTGTTTTGGGGGTATTAATTACATTTAGTGATAGCTCTAGTTTGAATATATCATGTGTTATCATGTGTCAAAAATTAGGTCATCAAGTCAAAACATATTTACCTTGTTAATACTGTAGAGGGCAATGTTTTTGTCCAAATGCCATGAAAACTTGTCAGAATGATTTCTAGGTTGAGTTTGAATATTAAATTTTGTCATCTTGTTTCCTGAACCAATTTCATCCAATCATGGGTTCCAGGGTTATGGCCCCTTAGCAGTGGGATGCAGGTGAGCAATTAAGGGCCATCATAGCCCTCTTGTTTATTTTGAAACCATATTAAAACTGAAGGCCCCTTGACCCAGTGTGCCAAAAAAAAGTTTCATTTACTTATCATACCCAACTATCCTGTATAGTTTGAAGGTCCTTGGTGCAGTTATTCTTGAGGTTTTTTTTAATCAGAAACCATATTCAAACATTTGACCCAGTAGGTGCACAACAGTAGGTTGCATCTGCACAAGATGTCCAACCTACTGATATCAAGACTTTTAGTGACTGTGTCTGTGTGTTCTGAAGCTATTGGTTGGAAACCACTTGGTCTACTGATGGATTGACAGACAGATGGACAGACATGAACAAAGTAATATACCTTCATGAAGTGAAGCATAAAAAAGTCCCTTGAAGCAGAGAAACAAGAACTGTTTAAGAGGATACAGGAAAACAGGAAGTCAAAGGAAGTGTAGCAGGAAACTACTAAAATGTTAAACTGTCATCATTTATACACTCCATTGTTACTGAAATGTAGTTTGCTGATTTCCAGTGATTAAATTTTCATCAAATCTATGTCTTAGCATTTTAATCAGCTTAAACATGATAATAACTTTTTCTTATTACCATTTGAATTTACTTCAAATTATTGGTTACATAAAATCAGTAAATAGCTATAATTTACTTGTGTAATTTTATTCTGACTACAATACAGTACTTCTTCACGTTAATGGAGCACTCTTTGAAGTTAAAATTAATGAAAACAAGGTGTAACTTTCAATATCTTATTGATGTTATCTGGATGGATAAGCTGAATTACCTAATAGTATTTACTGTATTCATTAGTGATAAATAAATGCACTGAGTGACCCCTGGGTTATCTGTGTTAGGTAAATTTATTTCCTGATAAGAAATGGTAAGAATAAAAGGAACAAGATGACACTTTATTGATAAGACATGACTTCAGGAGCCTTTGTATCCAAGGATTAATATAGTAACAATCATAAATGACTTGTTTAAACATGGCTGGAAAATGTTTTATTTTGTCAACTTTGAGACAAAGTACTTGAAAAATGAAATATTTGATGTAGTATTTGCAAATGTAAGAAACTTCATTAAGTAAATCATGAATGATCCTACTTTAAAAAAGTCATGAGTTTGGTAGAAATTCTGCACAAGGTTAATCTGTCCATAAATAACAAAAGTTTGGCAATATTAGCAAAATGCAATAATTCAAACTTGACTGTAAAGGTCATTTAAAGGTTAAGGTCATACTTAAATATTTAATATGTAGGTTTTGTCATGAGCATTGTTTTGTTCAAGTATTAAAAAAAAGAACTAAAAATGACATTATGGCCAATATTAGCAAAATTCAATAATTTGACCTTGATGGTTAGGGTCATTTGAAGGTAAAGAACACAGTTGAATGATTCATTGTGTCAGTTTAGTCATAAGTGTTGTTTTGTCCCCAGTATAAATCAAATCAAACCATAAATAACAAAAATTTGGCTATTTTAAGCAAAATTCAATAACTTGACCTTAAATGTCAAGGTCATACTTATAATAAATTAAAATGTTGATTTTGTTGTTTTATCAAAGTTTAAATCAAATCCATAAATAAACAACAGTTATGACAATTTAAGCAAAATACAATAATGGGACCTTGATTGTCAAGGTCATTTTAGGGTAAAGGTCACACCTCAATTACTCAACATGTAAGTTTTATCAGAAGTGTTATTTTGTCCAAGTATGAATCAATTCTAACCATAAATTACACAGTTATGACCAATCTTAGCAAAATTCAATAATTTGATCTTGTCATTTTTTAGGTCAAGGTCAAACTTAAATCAAAATGTCGGATATGTCAAAAGTATTGTTTTGTCCAAGTATAAATCAAATCCATCAATAACTGACAAAGTTATGACAACTTAAGAAAAATTCAAACATTTGACCTTGACAGTCAAGGTCATTTTTAGGTCATGGTCACACTTGAGTTATTCAACATATAGGTTTTGTAATAAGTGTTGTTTTGCCCAAGTATGAATCAATTCCAACAATAAATGACAAAGTTATGGCAAATTCAGTAATTCAATAATTCAATAATTTGACCTTGAAGGTCAAGGTAATTTGACATAAAGTTGATACATGAAAGAATCATAATGTCCGATTTGTCATAAGTGTTGTTTTGTCCAAGTATGAGCAAATCCATGATAAATACAAAAGTTATGACAATTTGAGCAAAATTTAATAATTTGACCTTGACGGTCATGGTCATTTAAAGGTAAAGGTCACACTTGAATAATTTATCATGTCACCTTTGTCATCAGTGTTTTTTTTTTTTTTCAAGTACTATTAACATCAAACCACAAATAACAAAATTATGGCCAGGTTTAGCAAATTCAATAATCTGACCTTGACTGTAAAGGTCATTTAAAGGTCAAGGTCATACCTGAGATATCAAAATGTCGGATTTGTCATAAGTGTTGTTATGTCCAAGTATGAATCAAATCCATAAATATATGAGAAAGGTATGACAATTTAAACAAAATTCAATCATCTGACCTTGATGGTCAAGCTTGTTTTTAGGGTATGGTCATACCTGTGTTATTCAATATGTCGGTTTTGTGATAATTGTTGTTTTGTCCAATTATGAATCAAAACCAACCATAAACAACAAAGTTATGACAATTTAAGCAAATTTAATCATTAGACCTTGACAGTCATGGTAATTTTAAGGTTAACGTCAAACTTGAATAATTTATCTTGTCGGCTTTGTCATAAGTGTTGTTTTGTCCAAGTCTGATTCAAATCCAACCATTCATAACAAAATTATAGCCAGTTTTAACAAAATTCAATGATTTGACCTTGACTGTCAAGGTCATTTAAAGGTCAAGGTCAAACTTGAAATAATAATAATGTCTGATTTGTCATAAGTGTTGTTTAGTCCAAATATGAATCAAATCTATAAATAAATGGGAAAGTTTTGACAATTTAAGCAAAATTCAATCATCTGACCATGACGGTCAAGGTCATTTTAAGGTCATGGTCATACCTGAGTTATTCAACATGTCGGTTTTGTCATAAGTGTTCTTTTGTCCAAGTATAAATCATATCCAACCATAAATACTAAAGTTATGGACAATTTTAGCAAAAGTAATAATTTGACCTTGAAGGTGAAGGTCATTTATGAGTCAAGGTGAAGTTGAGTCTGGTTCACTTTAAGATCTTGTCCAAAGGGTTGTTGTGCCCAAGTACGAAGACAATCCACCTATTAATAATAAAGTTATGACCAATTTTAGCAAAATTCAATATTTTGACCTTGAAGGTGAAGGTCATTTATGAGTCAAGGTCAATTTTAGTCTAGTCTACTTGAAGGTCTTGTCCAAAAGGTTGTTGTGTCCAAGCATGAAGAGAATCCACCTACTAATAATATAGTTATGGCCAATTTTAGCAAAATTCAATAGTTTTGACCTTGAATTTGAAAGTCATTTAAGAGTCAAAGTCAAGTTTAGTCTGGTCATCTTGAAGGTCTTGTCGAAAGGGTTGTTGTGTCCAAGTATGAAGACAAGATTAATTTTAATGCAAAGCATCAAAGGCGGCGCACATGGTTTTGAAATAAGATAAATAATAAGTGTATAAATTAACCTTAACAATTGTACGTGTGTGTAGTACATGTTGTACATTTTGAAGATATAATCAAGTTATTTACAGATGGGATGTAAAAAGATTTTAAAGGGGGACATTTGAATTATATCCATGTTTTAATCACTTTTATTGAAGTTACGAAATCATGTGAATTCACTTTTCTTCAACAAAATGACCAGATATGAATGACTATATTCTCATAAAAAATCATTTGATATTTCACTTTTTATGAAAATTGCATATTGTCTCCCTTTAAAATTAAAAATCGGGATATTAATCAAGTGTTCTTCGTCTGCGACACAATTCAGTTCTTGAATATTCCAAATGTCTACTTTTGCTTTATTTCAACAATCTATACCTTTTTAATGATTTTAGTCTGTTTAAATCCTACTGTTTTGTGTCTTTTTCTATTCTATCCTGGTTGCGCAACCATCACTTAAAATATGTCACTTCATAAATCGTATTTATTAATTTTAAAAATGGGGGCATTGTCATCTGACAGTGACAGTTGTAAAAAAAAAGTTGTTTTAAAAAAAAGTCGAGCTGTTTCCTACTTTTGGTAGTTTCACAAAAGCCAGTTCTTTCAGTGGTTTGAGCACTTTGATTTAGTATGAGCCTTACAGTATATTTATTCAGTTTCAAATAAGGTGATACTGACTTTATATTGAATAAAGGGAATTACAGAAAATGGGGCCATACAGATCGGACAATACAGACAATATTTTGGGATGATATGGACAGCTGTCTATTTTCTTGAAAATTTACTTTTTATGCTTCCCGAAGGGCGAGCATATAGTTGCCGCTTTGTCCGTCCGTTCCGTCCATCTGTTCGTTCGTCCGTTCGTCTGTCCATCAAAATTTTGTCCGGAGCATTACACAAAAACTATGGGAGATATCAAGACCAAGCTTCTTAGGTAGTTAGATCTCATTAAGGAGCAGTGCAGTGCACAAGAACCATAGCTCTTGTTTTATTAATTTTTGAGTTATTGCCCTTTGAAATTTCTCATACTTATTTTTTGTCTGGGGCATATCTCACAAAGTATAAGAGTTATCAACTTTAAACTTTATAAGTAGATAGATCTCATTGATGAGCAGTGCAGTGCACAAAAAACATAACTCTTGCTTTATAAATGTTTGAGTTATTGCCTTTTGAAATTTCTCATACTTATTTTTTGTCCAGGGCATATCTCACAAAGTATAAGAGATATTAACATGAAACTTTATTGGCAGATAGATCTCTTTGAGGAGAAGTGCAGCATGAAAGAACCGTTACTCTTTTTTTTGCATAATTTAGGAGTTATTGCCCTTTGTTATTTTTCATACTTAAAAAAAATACATATTAAACAATAGCCCTTTTGGAATTGGCATTTATTCGGGGAGCATCCATCGGTTCTACCGATTTCTTGTTTATGTATTTAGCTTTCTTAATTAAGTACTGACAAGTAAATATTGTAAATTAAATAAAATGTATGTGAAATATGCTCATTCATGAAAAATTTTATTTGTTAGAAGATATATTTGGCTAATCTATTTTCAATCTGATTTAAAGACAGCTCCTAATGCCCTGCTATTAGTATTTGAACGTCAGCAAAGAAGTTCACCTTCTCATGACCTTTCAATCAGCCAGTCAGTGCCTAGCTTTCAAGTTTTTGAAGGTGAAACAGTTTCTATTTTTATCCATTTGAACGCATGTGAAAAATCTGTATGTAACTGAGATCCCAAATTACTCAGTCGTTTTCTGCCATAAATGTCAAAGTAAATTGAGGAAATCTTGTAAAATATTAAGATAATTGTATGTTTGGGAAAATTTCCAGTAACTTTTCACATTTGATACTGCATCTATACCAAAATAAACAGACCCTTTTACTTGAATATTTTTCAGCATGCTCATACTCCAATTAATATTTATTTAGTAAATACAAACTGAAACTTTAATAAACTTATATTAATCGAAGGACAATTCATTTATCTTTCGAAACACAAAATAATTTCAAAATATTCAAGATGATTTAAACATGCTATAAAAGTTTACACACTCAACATTAACATGACGTGTGTACAGGTAAACCATAAAGATGCGTCATAAGGTGCAGTCTTATTGGCTGGGATATAAATAACAATATTGGAAATCCAGATTATCCAGAAGATAGAACTGACTGGGTCGCCTTCAGATCTGACTGTTGTTAGATCGTGTACTTCAGTCAGATTGATCTAATTTGCATTGAACAGATTTTAACTTAACACTCAGACACAAAAGAAATTAAAAGATGGTGTAATCCTAACAGTAAGTTCAAAATGCTAACTTTGTGCAAATTAAGATAATTTAAGAAATTTTATAAACAAAATATTTTCAGTTTTGTATTATAAAATTCATTTCATTTTTTATCAGGTCAGTCTGGAAGCAACTGACAACTTTGATCAGGTTAATACAGAAGCAGCTACATACTATGGTTCAACCACTCATCCAAAGACAACAGTTACAGAAGAACAAACACTTTGTCATATATAGTTGTTATGAATATGTTTCATTGTCAAAATTGAACCTTCTTCTCTTTATGACCTTTTATTGGTAGAGTGATATGACCTTTTGCTCAAAATACTTAGATCCTGTCTGTAAGTTACATCTACACGTTATTCAGTTCTTTGCTTCCTTTGAGTCATGCTTCGAAAACATGCATGGCATCTTTAATGCTTTGCAATAAAATTAGCCTTCTTATAAACTTCACAGAACATTTAGATTTCTGTAGAAATTGTAATATTGGCCTTCATATGACCTTGACTTTGATAGGTCATGAAAGGTCTTTTTAAATCTAAGAGGATATATATTCTAGCATTTTATAGCCAAGGTCAGTGATGCTAGGAAAATGATATAAAGTGTGTTTCATGGTCTAAGGATGTTTTTAGCTTTTGGTTTGGTTTATATGTCTGTGCAGCTTTACCCTAATAGAGAGGTATGCACTCAGTCTGCCTTTATTTTTCAATGATTCATTTTGTAAATAAGACACAATTTTAATGCACAATTTTAATGCAGTATCAGATTTACATTAAAACTTAAAAGAATTTGCTAATGTATAAAAAAAGAACAAATGGCAAGTGTAAAACTGATATTGCTGGATAGAATATATTAACATCCCATTCATATCAGTGATAAAGAAGTGTACATCAGCTATTCACAATTTCATTGAGAGATTTTCAGTGAAGCACAACAAGTAACAGGTCATGTATTACATTATAGGACTTCACTATACCAACTTTATATGGGGGATTATTGACTGGACTGTCAGTGACAGTGTTGTGCATTCAATTGATCAGACAACTTGACTTGGAGTAAATGTACCGAATTTAGCAAATTCACCTCCAATGATTTGATTAATATTTCTTAATTTAGGTGGAAAGTGTTTTGTATTTTTTTATCTGTCTGATTTGATAAAAAGTGCTAGAAAATCAATTGTGTTTATGTCTATCATGAGGATTTTATTATACAACAGGTATTTTGTTAAAATTTAGATTTTACTACCCATGTGTTCCTGTTTTAAAAAGGATTAAATTGAATTAAAGAGATGTCACAATTTTGAAAATCTCATTAAAAATGCCAGAGATATTTAGTTAAAAAATTCAGAATTTCAACCAGCTTCATTTAATTTGTGTAACTCAAGTAAGAGTTATGGGATTTTTCCTGACAAATTTAGCTGTGTAAATATTTATTGAATTTTTATTTGCTCTTTAGTTTGAATTGAAAATTAGAAAATATTTTGTAAATTTGTCAAATAGGGTATAGTGTCTGACAGATTAACCTTAACAGTATTATCATAACCTTTCTTTCAAAAACGAAGATTTTTGGCAGTTCATTTTCAAACCATTGAATAAGGCAGTTAACATTTAGTGCAGGAATTTGGTACAATACAAACTGGATTAACTGAAATAAATAAATGACAAGGAATCATTTTCTACAGTTGGGATTTTTATTTTCACTTTCAATTTCCTCTTTGTAATTAACTTTTTTCTGGAACTTGAGTAATGACAAACATGTTTAGTTTGAAATATATATCCCTGGGATTGTGCTTATTGGGGCTGAGTCTTTGCCCTGGTGTTCTCTGTGATAGTCATGGGAGAAGTGGAAACTTGTGGGAGGTTTGTAGAAAGCTCCCAGACCGAGGAACAAAATGTGCCGACAAGTGGACAGTAAAGTGGTTTTACAATGACACTCTAGACCGCTGTGATAGGTTCTGGTATGGTGGCTGTGATGGCAATGAAAATAATTTTGAAAATGAAACAGAGTGCAGGTCATACTGTATGGCCAGAAGAGGCACAGGTAAGACATAGACTTTTCTGGGCACATCATTGAAAATACCTTTCTTTTAAATTGCCATATTATATAAAAGCCTTGATCCCAGGAATTTCAACTTTTCTGATTTGTTTAAATAACAGTATGGTTTTAGAACATACAATGTTTGAAGAAGAATGTCCCAAGAGCCTGAAATATTTTTTTAGAAGGTACAATAATTTTTAAACTCAACCTAGAATGTGCACATTTCACTTAATTTTCTCAAGATAAGTGATCTGGATCTTAACATGTAGATAAATTAGTCTGACGATAAATTATATTGTTTGTTGACTTAACAAATTGCTGGTGTATCAACTCTGTTTTGAATACAATGTCATATTTCTCAGTCAGGAGATGTAATTTATTTAAATATAGATGCAGGTCATAAAATGTTGCAAGTTATCTAGAAGGTATAATTTATGCATGTGAAGGTATGTGGGTGTGATTCAGCAAATTTAGATATATGTTCAATATGCTAGGATGTTAAGAAATGTAGTTATGACCCATATCAGTGTTATCAGGTTAGCACTTAAAAAGGAACTTCTTTTAAACATTAAAAATGAGCATGACCCTCAAGTTAACACTTTAACTCACCTGTGGTTGCCATTTATCTGTTTTATGTTGTCAACATTTTAGCTTTTTACCATGCTAAAGGCCACATTTCTTTAGTCATCCCATATGAAACTCATTCAGAATGTTTGCCATGATGATCTCTTGGACATGTTTGAAACTGGGTTTGTGGTTACGAGACCTAGGCCACCAGCTCAGAACAAAGGAAAATGTTAACATGCTAGAGGTGACAATTTTGACGATCTCTTGGACGATTTTGAAAGTGGGTCATGTGGGATAAAAAACTAGGTTGTCTGCTCAAATTAGTGGAAAAACTACAGTTTGTTACTTACTGGATTGAATGGTTGTACAGAATTAACATGAAAATTTCAGAATTTGTTTCTCGTATACATTATGTCTTCAGATTCAAATACTTACAAAGTCACTAAACAAATCATTTCACTGCTTTAAACCTCTATCACCAGCTCAATTTAAAGGAAAACCTCATGGACACATTAGAGATCACTTTCTCAACCAAATCTTAGTTGAAGTTGCTGCAATTGTTTTATGTTGCTGATTTCTAAGATAAAGTCAAATTCTTTGTCTGACAGATTAAATCTGAACAAACGTTTTCATTGAGGACTGGTACTTGGGGTATCAGTACAGGGCCATCTTGGATTATGCCAACTAATGGTCAGTGTGACAAATATTTAGGAAGCACTGGGAAAATATGTGCCCATGCCAGCAGAACATAGCAGTTTAACTTGACATTAAATGTCTTTTTAAGAGCATTCATTTAAAAAGGTATAAACTTTAAATTATGTTTCAGAAGCTTTGTTTGTTATTGATACTCTGTAAAGTTGCACTTTTAGACCAAGCCTCTTGGGATTTTAGCTTTTCAAGAAAATACCCCTGTGTTTAGTGACTGAAAACGTGTAGACTTTATTGGATAAAGTCTGGGAAAGATCTATAATGATTTAGTTTACAGACAGAATAAAGACTACTTAGACACACATATAGAAAAATATTCCCGAAATTTCCATAAAGAGATAGTTCATGAGCATTCCTGAAAACCATTGTATTGGTTTTTAAGTCTAAGGGATGTACCACACTGTAAAACCAAAAAAAAAAAAACATTCACTATCAACTTTGTACAATACAACAGTGATAACTTTTCTCTTCAAAAGAAAGTGTATTACATGTACATATATGTGAAAGTAACTTGTGCTTCCTTAGCCTGTTGAATCATTTACCTCATGGAAGAAACAAAAACAGAAAAACTTTTTCTAAGTTACAAAATCATTGGCAAACTATTTTATCAGCAAACATCAAAGTATTTTTGAATAACTTGATGTAGAAGGGTCATTGATTCAGACGACTGATAAAAATATTTATATAGGTCACTATGATATTTGTCATTAACTTTTTAAAAATATTTTATGTTATATTAGAGGCATAATATTGTATATGAGTAGTGAATAGCCAAGGAATCATATAGGTAGCAGGCAGTTACATAGAGTTCTGGAGAAGGGTAAAACTCTTCTCTGACATTTCTTACCAGAAACTTTGGAACATAATACTAATTATACATTTTTGTCTTGTCCTTTCTTTTATTTTGCTGATAAATCCATAAAATTGAAACAGTTATATAAGAACTACTTAGGGCCATCATGGCTGGAGAGACATTTTTGTGCCCCCACCACATAGTGTGGAGGCATAGAGATTTGCATATGTCCATCTGTGCGTACTTACATCCCATTTCTTGTGTGCGCAACTCCTCCTACACTCATGGATGGATTGGAACCAAACTAGCACACATGATAGACCATGATGTGTTGTTGTGCAAGAAATAAAGAGTTTTTTTATCTCTGATCGGTTTCACTGGATTATTGCCCTTTGTTGGTTTTTCATACATGCCAAATATATAGTAAATCTTGTGTGCGCAACTCCTCCTTCACCCATGGGTGGATTGAAAGCAAACTCGCACACATAATAGACCATGATGCGTAGTTATGTAAGAAGTAAAGAAATTTTTTTTCTCACATCAGTTTTCACTGGATTATTGCCCTTAGTTGGATTTTCATACATACTATATGTAGTAAATCTTGTGTGCCCAACTCCTCCTACACCCATGTTTAAATGTTTGCTTATTTACTAGCTCCACTTTTCAAAGAAAAGAAGTGGAGCTGTTGTCATTACCCTCTCATTGGTGTAGGCAACAGTGTTGGCGTTAGCTTAACCTATTTTGTTAAGGTCCATTTCTTGGAAACAAAGCAAAACAAAGCTATTTACTTCAAATTAAGAATACATGTTCACTATCAAAATGCCACACCATTTCCTAACTGTAGATAACCCTCATATTAATTTTTGCAAAGTAAATATGCCCCTTTTTCAACTAAAAATTTCTTGTTAATGTCCATTTCTCAAAAAGTGTCAAAGGTATTCCCTCGAAACTTGGAATACTTGATCACCAGCAAGACCCCTACAAAGATTGTTGGTACCCATGTCCCAGGGTCAAAATTAGCCCCACCTCAGGGGTCACTTGATTTATTCTTAAGCCAAAAAATAAACTATTTACTTACATGAGCTGGGTAAGTACTTCCCCCTCCCCCCCCTCTGCATGGGACCCCCCCCTCCTTACCCCTCCTCTCCTCCCCCCCCCCATTGTTTTTTTTTCATTATTTTTTTTTTAGATATGTAGGTACTTGACGCCCCCCTCCCCCCCATCAGACCCTCCTCCCACTTTCCTCCCCCCACCACTTGATTTTCCATCCGCTCTTCCCATCCCCCCCACTCAAAAAAGTAAAATAATAATAACAAAAAAATTTTGAATGAGTAACTTCCCCCCCCCCCCCCCCCCCCCCCCCCACCCACCCACCAGTGCCACATATAATAACCTAAGTAACACTGAAATCCATTTGCTTTCATAGATATTTGAAATAATTACCTTATTGTTAAATAGGTGAATGAGTTATGGAAGTAAGACATTGTGAAAGAAGTATTTCAGCTGACACATTTTGAAAGAGGTTTATTTGTAAACAGAGTACTCTTAGCCTTAGCATCAAGCAATTATTTATATATCCATTGTTTTCCCTGATAATGAATTCCCTTTCTGTGATAAATTTCCAATTGTGATGGACAAGTCTAGTTTTCCATACATTTCCAGGACCTTGTTTTTCTTTATAGTCAGCTGCTTCATAATTGAGACTAAGTTTCATTCAGAGAATAGTGTTTCTCTTTCATTTGAGTTTCTATGTGAACTTGCTTAGTGGGTACCATGGTTTTGATGAATACTGGGTGTGACAAACAGAGGTATAATCAAAGACCAGTAACATAATCTAGAGGGCCATTGAAATCTATAGTTAGACTGGTTCTTTTTTAACCTAACACCTGTTTTGCTGAACATGCCAGAAACATGTCAGTCAGCTATGTTAAACTTGCCTTGATAGAAAACTGTAAACAGAGTACACATCTAATCTTGGATTGACATTATTGGCATGTCACTGTGGCCATTGCCTTATTATTGTTGATATCCTGTGCATAATTTATTGAATTCCTGCAAATATTGTAAAACAATTGATTTTAAGTATTGACTTTATGGTTCAAAATAAGCATAAAAATAAAGGGCATTTACAAGTAGTACAACTGTTTTAGTTAAGTTAATTAGGTCAGTGGCAGACAGGAAACATGCATGAAATATTAGATTCATTGAACATTAATCTGTGCACATAACTTATAACATGCTTACGTTATTCGTTTTGGTGCATTACTTTTACTGCAGTTATTTTTCATAAATCTAGAGTAGAAGTGAAACAGAGTTGCTCTTAAACTGCTGTATTGACATATTTTGGTTTTACAAGAATTCAGACTCTGACAGTTATGAAAATTACATGGCTTTATGCAAATTATCTCTGAAAGCCAAGGCCACTTGTGAATCATGGCATCTATGAACCTGGGAACTATTTATTATTCATTGAAGATCAAAGATAGTTGATAAAAAAATCGTTAGCAGGCTGGTAAGAAGAAGTAAGAAGTTCTTATGTGAGATCTCATTTTACTGCATTCTAGCATGTTATGACCATTGATCAAGGAGTCTGGCACTAGAGGTTCTCTTTATGTTATTTGGCAGACATGTTTTGTGTGATTAAGTTTGGATATTGCATCTGCCTTATTGATCAAGCTCAAACCTATTTATACCATCCTACCACTTGTTATATATAAAAGGTATGGGAGAGGCATGTAATGCATCATAAGATCTTATACAATTAAAAACAAATAATATAACGAATGAAAGCCAAATTATTCTTCCAGGTGAATTCAGTTCTCCATTTTTTAGCTCAGCTGAGCACTATGTGCTCAAGGTGAGCTTCTGTGATTGCCCTGTGTCTGTCGTGCATCATGTGCTGTCAAGTATTTTGGTCACCTGAGCACATGAAGCTTTGCCAAAGTTGTTTAAAGAATTCAGTTCCATCAAGAACTCTGGTTGCTATGGCAACAGAATGGAAAAATTTTAAAAATCTTCTTGTCTGAAACCACAAAGCTTAGAGCTTACTGTGGTATTATTTTATTTCGCTTAGGGTTAATTTTTGCATTTTTCACACTCGGGCGAATGCGAATTTAAACCCTACGCTTAACTTTGCCACAAAAAAGTTGTTCCAAGTACGTATCCAAATATGCTTACTATCCGAATATTATACACTTTGTACATTACTTTGCCCACGTCGATGTCTCTAGGCAGTTGGTTGAGTCAAAACAAGTTTTAATAGATAACACAGAATTTAAGTGAATAGTATTTCGTTGGAACATGAATCCAACTACAAATAAATCACTGTAGAAGTGTGTCTATATATGCAGGTTGGGCATTTTAATAAATGTTGTTGTCATTTCATACAGTTCCAGCATTCATTTTTACGAGGAGAAAAACAGGTCTATAAATTTAACCTTTTATTAATTTTGTCAAATAACTTAATTGACACTTTTTTTAATTGGAATGTGAAACTGAGACAAACAGCGGTCAATTATATCCGTTAATTGTTGAGCCAATGACACAAGCAACTTAGCAGAACGGAATAAGCAACGATATGATAATTGATGAACAAAGGGTGTTATTTTTGACACATGGCAAGCTCACTCAATCAAATAAACAGAATAAACTGTAGAAATGGTGGCCAAGACTGATTAGATCATTGACAGTGTATTTGACAACTTTTATTCTACAAAAAAATGAATTTGCGCGAAATTACGTCTGCGCAAAATAGTCATTTTTGGCATTTGCGCGAACTTCCGTGACAGCAAAATAAAATGATACCACAGTAGATATTTTGTATACTGGTTCACCTATTGGTCCTCTACCAAGATTATTCACATTTTGCGCCTGGGGTCAAAAATGGCCCTGCCCCAGGAGTCAGTTTATTTTACATAGGCTTATATAGGGAAAACTTTGAAAATCTTCTCCTCTCAAACCACAAGGCTTAGCTAAGATATTTGGTATGTGGTATTGTCTAGTGGACCAAGCTTTTTCAAATCATGGCCCCAGGATCAAATATGGCCCTGCCCAAAGCCTTATATAATGAAAACTTTGAAAATCTTCTTTTCTGAAACTATAAGGTCTAGGGCTATGATATTTGGTATGTAATATTGTCTAATGGACCTCTACCAAGTCTATTAAAATCAAGGCCCAGGGTCAAAATTGACCCCGCCCAAGGGACCACGTTATTTTACATAGGCTTATATATAGGGAAAACTTCAAAAATCTTCTTGTCTGAAAACACAAGGCTTTTCGCTATGACATTTAGTATGTAGCATTGTTTAGTAGTCCTCTACCAAGTTTGTTGAAATCCTGGCCCCTGAGTCAAAATTGACCCTGCCCCAGGGGCCACATTATTTTATGTAAGCTTATATTTCTACTTTTTGTTATGGAGCCTTCATTTATTGACTGATATCTTTGATATTGTACCATGCATGGACTGCAACCACTGGGTGGGGTTTGAGGTTACTGAGGTGAAGGTAAAGGTCACAGAGGTTAAAAAAAATTCTCAACCTTATGTCATAGTGTTTTGCATGCAACTTATTTCAACCAAACTTTCACAAAACATTTATATACAAAAGATCTCCTTTCTTTTCCTGAACTGACCTGATCCCATTATGTGTTTCAGAGATATGGGGCCAGAATAGGCTGATTTTGCTATGCCTGCTTGGTTTCACAGCTTTGATAATCTTACAAACCACTTGCTTGAATCTTCATTTATTGACATAAATCTTAGATATTTAGTATGTATGTGTATCATAAGCATCTGCTCTTGGGTTTGATTTTAGGTCACTGGGGTCAAGGTCACCAAGGCTAAAAATTGGCCCCAACCCAGGGGTCACTTAGTTTTATATGGATTGACATAGGTAAAACTTAAATGATCTTCTTATCAGAAACCACAAGGCCTGGATTTTAGATATTTGGTATGTGAAGAAAGTAGTTGCAGTAGTTTTCAGGTGAGCAATAAAAGGGCCATCATGGCCCTCTTGTTTAACTCCCTTGGTTTATGTTCTTGCATCAAACCCAGTTGTAACATGCATTTTTATGCGAAATTTGAAGCATAATGAGCATTTAAGTTTACATGTAACCTTTGATGGATCTCAGAATCTGTGACAATCCATATGAACAGTTCTTTCAAAATGGCATATGTTGTATCAGAGGCCGACGCATGTTTCTGCTGCTCTTATGTGGCTGCAATAATGATGTCATGAATTCCTTTAGGGTCGAATTTCTTTGGTTGAAAATATGTGTCAGTCAGTTTAAATTTTCAACAGCCACATTTCACCGGATATTTATGAAATTTCATTATATGCACTACCATACTATATAGTATGAAAACAACCAATTATAATCGGAACTACAAAAAAATTACAGATAGATGTTTGCAATGCATTCAGACAATTGTGATCACCAATTTCAGTCAGTTTCGTTTACGTGAGAGGAATGATGTTCAGTATTCTGAATTTCTTATGCGTTTTTGTATGCTTCAAATTTCATTTGCATGCGTAAATGTGTTATTTTCATGAGTAATTTACGCATATACTTATCTTATCTGGAGCCCTGGCCTTGGGGGTCAATTTATTTTACAAAGGCCTATATAGGAAAAACTTTGAAAATCTTCTTCTCTGAAACCAGAAGGCCTAAGGCTGAGATATTTTGTATGTAGCATTGTCTAGTGGACCTCTTGCAAATTTGTTAAAATCATGGCCCCAGGCTCAAAATTGACCCCACCCCAGGGGCCACATGATTTTACCTAGGCTTATACAGGGAAAACTTCAATCTACAATACCCCACAGAATCTTATTTATTTACCGATATCTTTAATTTTTGGTATGTAGGTAACTTTCAAAGACATCTACCCTTGGGTGGGGTTTGAGGTCAGTTTGGGTCAAGGTCATATTGACTGATATTTTACATATTGGGTATATAGACACCTTGCATAAACCTCTACTATTCAGTGGGGTAAAGGTAAAGGTCACAAGGCAGAAAATAGATTTTTGTACATTCTTGTTATGGAGCCTTCATTTATTGACATATATCTTTGATATATATGATATCTTGCATGGATTTCAACCACTGGATGGGATTTTAGGTTACTGTGGTCAGGGTAAAGGTCTCACAGGCTAAAAACAGATTTCTCTACCTTACGTCACTGTGTTATGCTTGCAATTGATTCAGTTTTAACTAAACTTTCACTTAAGATTTATTAATAATAGATCTTCTTTCTTTTTCTCAGCCTGATTTCATCATAAGTTCCAGAGGTGGGCTAGAATCGGCTTATTTTGCCATGTCTGCATGGTTTCACAGCTTCGATTATCTTACAAACCAACTTGCCTGTGTCTTCATTTATTGACCAATATCTTAAATATTTGTTATGTATGTATCATGGACATCTGTCCTTGGTTTGGATTTTCGGTCACTGGGGTCAAGGTCACAAAGGCTGAAAAATCAAAATTGGCTCCATCCTAGGGGTCACTTGGTTTGATATGGACTTACTTAAGTAAAAACTAGAAGAAAAAAACTTCTTGTCAGAAATGACTAGACCTAGAGTTTTGATATCTGGTGTTTGAATGAAGGTAGTTACAGTTGTTTTCAGGTGATAAAAAGGGCCATCATGGCCCTCTTGTTCCCTGCATGAAGCTTTACCAAAGTTGGTCAAAGAATTCCATTCCATGATAAACTCTGGTTGCTTTGGCAACAAGAATGAAAAACTAAAAATCTTCTTGTCTAAAACTGCTAAGCCAAGATGACTTAAATTTGGTGTGTAGCATTGTCTAGTGTACTTCTATCAAGGTTGTTTAAATAATGTCCCTGGGGTCACTATTGGCCCTGTCCGAGGGGTCACAAATTTTACATAGCAATATACAAGAAAATCTTTAAAAATCTTTTTGTCTAAAACCACTATGCCTAGAGTTTTAAAATTTGGCATGAAACATTTTCTAGTAGACCTCTACCAAGTTAATTGAAATTATGTCTCTTGGGTCACTAGTCTGCAGGGGTGTCTTTTTCTCTTCCATCTTAGATAATAACAAGGTGCTAATGTAAATCCATATAGCTAAAACAGCACTTGGGGAAAATCTGTCTGGCTTGTATACCACAGAAATAATTAAGTAAAATAATCATAATTTTATGAGTTTTTGTTTCAAAGTACAAATTTGAAACATAAGAATGTAAGATTCATAACCCTGAATAAAATACAATTCTTTTGATACCAGATTTGGCTATAAAAGGTAAAATTAAATTATTGCCTTTTTAGCTCACCTGAGCACAAAGTGCTCAGGGTGAGCTTTTCTGATCGGTCTTTGTCCGTCGTCCGTCGTCCGTCAGTCCGTCCGTCCGTCCGTCGTCAACTTTTCATTCAAACGACATCTCCTCTGAAACCAATGGGGCAAATTTAATGAAACTTGCCTGGGATGTTCCTTGCATGAAGCTCTACCAAGATTGTTCAAATGGTTCTGGTCCATTGCATTTCTGGTTCACTGGAGCTAAAAATCGATTTTATAAGTTGGATCTTTAAAAATCTTCTTCTCCGAAACCACAAGGCCTGGAGCTTTGATATTTGGTATGAAGCATCATCTAGTGGACCTCTACCAAGTTTGTTCAAATTATGTCCCTGGGGACAAAACTGACCCCACCCCAGGGGTCAGTTGATTTTACATAGAGTTATATAGGGAAAACTTGAAAATCTTCTTGTCAGAAACCACAAGGCCTAGAGTTAAGATATTTGGTATGTAGCATTGTCTAGTGGACCTCTACCAAGTTTGTTCAAATCATGGCCTCTGGGTGAAAAATGGCCCCGCCCCAGGGGCCACTAGTTTTACATAGAGTTATATAGGAAAATCTTAAAAAATCTTCTTGTCAGAAACCGTAAGTTATAGAGCTTAGATATTTGGTGTGTAGCATTGTCTAGTGGACCTCTACCAAGTTTGTTCAAATCCTGTCCTCTGGGTCAAAAATGGCCCCACCCCAGGGGCCACTAGTTTTACATAGAGTTATATAAGAAAATCTTAAAAAATCTTCTTGTCAGAAACCGTAAGTTATAGAGCTTAGATATTTGGTGTGTAGCATTGTCTAGTAGACCTCTACCAAGTTTGTTCAAATCCTGGCCTCTGGGTCAAAAGTGACCCCGCCCCAGGGGCCACTTGTTTTACATAGAGTTATATAGGAAAATCTTAAAAAATCTTCTTGTCAGAAACCGTAAGTTATAGAGCTTAGATATTTGGTGTGTAGCATTGTCTAGTGGACTTCTACCAAGTTTGTTCAAATCATGGCCTCTAGGTCCAAAATGGCCCCGCCTCAGGGGCCACTAGTTTTACGTAGAGTTATATAGGAAAATCTTAAAAAATCTTCTTGTCAGAAACCGTAAGTTATAGAGCTTAGATATTTAGTGTGTAGCATTGTCTAGTGGGCCTCTACTAAGTTTGTTCAAATCCTGGCCTCTGGGTCAAAAATGACCCCGCCCCAGGGGCCACTAGTTTTACATAGAGTTATATAGGAAAATCTTAAAAAATCTTCTTGTCAGAAACCGTAAGTTAAAGAGCTTAGATATTTGGTGTGTAGCATTGTCTAGTGGACCTCTACCAAGTTTGTTCAAATCCTGGCCTCTGGGTCAAAAATGGCCCCGCCCCGGGGTCACTTGTTTTACATAGAGTTATATAGGAAAATCTTTAAAAAATCTTCTTATCAGAAACCGTAAGTTATAGAGCTTAGATATTTAGTGTGTAGCATTGTCTAGTGGACCTCTACCAAGTTTGTTCAAATCCTGGCCTCTGGGTCAAAAATGGCCCCGCCCCAGGGGCCACTAGTTTTACATAGAGATATATAAGAAAATCTAAAAAAATCTTCTTGTCAGAAACCGTAAGTTATAGAGCTTAGATATTTGGTGTGTAGCATTGTCTAGTGGACCTCTACCAAGTTTGTTAGAAAAATGTCCCTGGGGTCACTATTGGCCCCGCCCGAGGGGTCACAAGTTTTAAATAACAATATAGAAGAAAATCTTTAAAAATCTTCTTGTCTGAAACCACAAGACCTAGAATTTTAAAATTTGGCATGAAGCAAGCTTTATCAAGCTTTTTCAAATTATTGGATTAGGTTAAAGGTCACGGAGGCTAAAAGAAGATTTATCTACTGTACCTCATAGAGCCTTCATTTATAGACCAATATCTTTGATATTCAGTATAGAGGTTCCTTGCAAGGACCTCTACCCATGGGTAGGGTTTGAGGTCACTGGGTCAAGGTCAAGGTCACCATAGCTTACAATAGATATTCTACTTTCTGTCATAGAGCCTTTATTTATTTACTGATATTTTACATATTTGGTTTGTAGGCACTTACATATATTCAATTAAAAAATGAAATACTGCTTAACAGCAAACCTACAGCCAAAGTACTCAGGTGAGCGATCCAGGGCCATCATGGCCCTCTTGTTTTAAAAGTGTTCATTCATAATTAAAGTTAAATAAATTCATTTAAATTTGCATAATGATGTATTATGTAATATTATGAGAAAAATATGCATCATAATACATTGATGCACAGCATCAAGTCGACGCAGAAGATTTTGAAGATGGAAACATGTTGGATACACGTAATTTAACACATACAGATTATTTTTATAACTGTAGAACAGTGCATTTAATAGAGGATATTTGTTTGTTTTTGTGGAAGATGAGAATTTATTTCATCGAGTGAACACCATATGTGATATTTTCACGAGTGGCGCAGCCACGAGTGAAAATATCAACATATGGTGTTCACGAGATGAAATAAATTCCCATCTTCCACTAAAAAACGAACAAATTTTCTTTTTATTTTATGCCAACACGTCAAAAATGGGTTTTTTTATGACATTTTTAATCAGGGCCTTCAATAAATTCCCCATGGTGAGCCCCAAATCAGTTAATGCGTACTTTGGTTACTCCGCACACAAAAAAAGTGCAGACAATCTCCAATACATATGATAACTTTACTTCTGCTGAAATAAACTGAATACACTTTCATCAAATAATATTTATTTTTGTCTACACAGTTTATCAATATTTATTGAAATTTGCCATACATACTTTAATTATAAAAATGGATTAATACTCAATATTCAATAGTTCGGGCACAAACATGTATTATCAAAATGGTAATTAACTGATTCAAAACAGTGTATTATCACTTTTATCTCACTGATATTTCCGTATATTTCATTGGTAGGCATAAAATAAAATAGATTATATGTGAGTGGAATTCATACCCATGCTGCCTCGATCAATAGTAGTTTGCTAAACCAAAGCTTTTACCAATGACCCAAAGAATCAGTGCATTGACTCGTTTGTCAGAAGTTGTGTAGATTTTAGCTTGTTCTGCTACCCTTACATGCTCACACTTTGTCGTCGGTTTTGCTACCCAGTAGAAAGTTGATTCACTACCAAGCCTTCTCAATACCGTTTTTTTTAGATGAATGACACTGCCACCGTTATTGTTCTGAAATTTTCTATTTCTTGGTCAAGTCACAGACCAGTGTTAGTTGCAACTGATGATCCTTCCCTATACTAAATTTTTAAACATAATAAAGTCATATAATCAGCATGTATGTTTGCTTTTAGATAAATACTTAACCTATTTTATTTCGGGTTACTATTCACAAGTTAGCAAATGTGCAATAAACCGGAGTAGCGATCTACTTAGTAATGAATAGACTAGGTGCAAAAGAACATAGGCAGTGAATATGAACAGATAGCGAACTTAGAGGCAGCAAAACATCTAGTATCCCATCAATACAAACACATAAGTGTATTACACTTGCTCTTCAGGTCATTACTCAATAAATAACTTCAAAGGAAACCAAAAAAGGGCAAAAATATATGGCCGGAATCATACTAGCCGATATTTATGCAGTTCTTATTTTGTAATGTAGCAAACTAACACACAGAAATTTCTTGCCTGAATGAAGGAGAGATTACTGCGTAGGGTAGGGTTGAACCCAGAAATAATAATCAAACATGATGTTATTAAGTTCATACGATGAAATATTTCATAACATTTTCAGGTTAATACCTGGATTGAATTTCACATAATTTTATTCAGTGAATTGACATAATAATAAAAAGAAATTTTTGCCATAACTTTGACAATATCAAATATAGTCTATAGTAAATAAGATATAGTCCGTAGACTAATAAGAAGAGAAATTATTCAGTAAATTGTGTTATTTGCATGAAATCAGATGAAAAACAAGCAAATGGTTGCATCAAAGTAATCTTTCAAAATATGTTTTGAGTTTCCGTAGAGGTTAAATTTATGTTGAATGTTCTTGAAAGGTGTGTCATGATTTTTCAGGTAGGTTTTAGGTTAATAAAGAAATTCATTGAAAATGAAATATTTTCTTCATATCACTACTTTATGGTCATGTTTTATTCATAAGAGTCTAAATTACCAAAATGTTTTTATAATTCTAAATTATATAGGGTTATGAAAACCCTTGTGTGCATATTTTGTCAGTTGCTATAGGATGGTTGGGAGATTTGAATGACATTTTCATTACCAGTAGAATATGTGTAAAATATGTGGGGTTTATAGCTGATATGAACCTAAACCTTTAACAAACTAAAAGTCATGTTTGAGATAACATGTCCATTGCAAACAGAAACAGCATGCAAATGTCATGTATAGAGTTCTTTGCTTTTGAAAAAGCATTCTATATTAGTTCATCAAATTGAAACTGTTAATCCTCATGCAGTTTTGCTGCTGTGTGCTGTTTGTTAATTACAATCAGAGAATGTTACTATTCAGTAAATTGTATGAACTTTTAACAGTGTGCACGTTTTAAGATATCAGATGATTACAGATTTTCACTGTATTGAAATTAAAATTATTACTAACACTGTAACAGTCCAAGCCCATACCACACCCTTCTTTCAGTGCTTGATGACTTTTTGAGCAACTTAGTGAACAGAGATCATACTTGCATGATATATTTAGAATTCTAACACGATCTAAAAATAGCCTATATATACAAAGAAGAAAATAAAGTCGGGGTTATTCTGCAGTATATCACTCGCGCGCACTTGTTGTTTTGGCTGTTCCGTGAACCGCCGTCACCCACGTATAAAATTTTTATGAATGAAAGTCACGTGATGTTTTTAAATACCATTTTGGTAAATATACGTTACTAAGACAAACCAACCGTTTTATTTGTAATTTTGAATTTAACATGAAAATACAATTGCCATATCCTCAAAAGTACCTCTCGGGCATATATATATACAACCACACATAGTCATATCAACCTAATAAAAGCCAACTAAACAAACTACTGTACAAGATGAGAACATATTATGAGATGAGAACGATATGACGTCATACAGGTGGTATGACGTCACCCAGGCTATAGTCTGGTCGGTTTGTCTCGTGACTACTACTGTAGGAATCGTAGTATTACCGGCGTACAACAACAAAGTTCGGCTGCAAAATGGCACAAAAAAGCAAATTTACTTAGAATGGGCACAATTTGTGAAATATTAATAGCCGAGCAATGTTTTCTGTCAATTATCCATGTAAATGTTACTTGTGTCTACACCCGGTGTTTACATTAAAATGCACACACGTATGCCGACTTTCGTGTAAGCGACCTTGTGACGTTTTACATATGCTATTTTTAGCATCTGAGAATATGAACATCTTTTATTTGTTTGAACATTTAATTTATTAGTAAATTGCAATTTTAGTTCGAAATAAAAAAAAAGAGAAATTATCATCTGATGAAAAGTGTGTTGTTTATGTGTTCATTTATTGGATTGATCAACTAATTATGTGGAAGCCAACTCTTACATATATCGAGGGAGGAAATTTTAACGGCCAAACCCAGGGGCGTACCGCGCAAGTGTTTTTACGATCGTAAGAAGTAGTTTACACTTATTTCACAATGTGGTTTATTGTTTGGTCGTGTTAGAATCGAAATAACAAGTATCCAGTTGTGGTTTATCGTAGTATAACCCGCGTTTTTCGTTCTTATGCGAAATAATATATCACTCAGGCCTACGGCCTTCGTGAAATATTCCTACGCATAACAACTCAAAACGTGGGTTATTCTACGATAAACCACGCCTGGATACTTATTATTTCTTAAATATGCCAACTTTGTGTGAGGATTAAAAGTTCTTCTTAATTTCATTCTGTACTGAAAGGCAAGAAACTCCTTACAAGGGATAGAGAACTGTTGGTCTTTTGTTTTTTCTACCAGCTTGGTAAAAAAGATATGTTATTTTTTAGAGACATGATTAGTGTTTGATGAATTATAAATGATAAAAAAAGATAATAGCAAAAAATAGGTCAAGATGGTATCACAAATAGGTTTTTTGGATAAAAGGAAGAGTTTAACCTTTGTTTATTGTTACCTATATTTACATACAGGTGATTCATTTGTTGTTATCTATTTTGATTTCTGAAATAAGCATTACATACCTGAGACTCCATTTAATTTCAAAATGATACTTAAAGTGACATATGTGTTCAAAGTGACCATCACTGTTTTGAAATATACATTAACCATTTGTTTCTAATCACAGAAAAACAAAAATTGTTTAGGTTATAGCTAAATTAAATGATTGCATATAACAGTTTCATTCCTATTGAACATAGTTGCAAAATGATAAAATCTTGTTTAACTAGCCCAGTCTTTTATATATATGTTCTGTTGGTCATTGGTCAGCCTGGTACAACATCAAGATGACATGATGACCAAGCAGGTATTATATCATTTGCAGTATAAATAGCTCTGTACTTCGTAGTCATCTTTGTTCCAGCTGAGTTTACAGGCAATCTATGCAGGCTGTTGATCCTGACAGTAAATAGAGTAGATTTGAACAAAACAAAGTCAGTATAGCAAAAATACTACGAAAAAAAGTTTGTGTTTTAGGTCATCTAAGCTCAAGGGTGAGCTGTTAGGAAAGGTGACTGTCCATTGTCTGCCATTTGTCACAGAAAAGTTACTAAGCTGGTTCTTTTTTAAATTCCTTTGAGTATTGTTGGTTTGTAAAAAAAACTTTGCTCACAAGGGATAAGCTACAAGTAAATGGAGAACTTTGAAAATCTTCTCAAAAATCCATGGCCCAATTTCAAAATTTCACAGAAATGTTCCTGTAGTGGCCTTTTATTAAATTCCTTCAAGTCAAAGGGTCTCCAGTGTATATGACTATATGGAAAACTTTAAAAATCTTCTCCTTTAGTAAAGGGTCTCAAGTGTGTATGACTATATGGAAAACTTTAAAAAAACTTCTCCTTTGAAACCCCTGGCCAAACTTCAAAGTTATTTCACAGAAATGTTCCTTTGGTGGACCTTTATCATAATCTATTTGAGTTATATTGGTGAGAGGAAATTTTAGACACATGGACAGTTTTGAAAGTAGATTTTAACCTTGACACACTGACTTTATGTACCTTTTTTGGAAGATACAGCAAGGAAAAACAATATCTACAATGGTTCTCAGGTGAGTGATTAAGGGCCATCATGGCCCTCTTGTTTATAAACCCACTTCAGTTATCTGAATTTGCTTCATGAATAGTTAGTTGCTCATGATAATTTTTCTGGTTATAACTGTCTCAAAATGATTGTATTGGATGAAAAGAGTATCAGCATCTTCAAATAAAAATTTGAATTGTAAAAAAAAAAATGTTCTCAGAATAATGGCTCTTGTTGAAAATAATCTCAAAGAAATTTTTGTTTAAAAAGAATCACAAAATGTTTTTTCTTGTTTAAAAAGCATCTAAAAATGATTGTGTTGTTTGAAAATAAATCTTAAAGTTAAAACATACATGTGATAATCCAACAGTTTCAGAAAATCCTGATATTCAGCATCCATTCCAGCTGTCCCGATTGTCACCTCAAATTCCCAGTTTTCTTACCAAAAAAAAAAAAACCCTTCACCTATCATTAAAACAACAAATTTTCAATTACAATTCAGTGAAGTTGGCACAGCATACCACTAAGCACTAGGACTAATTGATAACAAGTGATTTGGGTGACCAGGGCAGTTATTGGATTACATGAATTACCAAGGTACAATTGACTTCTTGTCTACATAATTTGATGTGTGTGTATCACTAATTAGTAAGTGTTCGTTTAAAAGGAATATGAAGATACATGTCAAAGATTCTGTTGATGCTTATTTTGGTAGGTAATTCTGCACATTATATAGTTTGATTTTACACATAATTCCCTGAAAAGATGAGAAATGAAGTGATCTTTTTTTTTTACAATCAGTTGAAGTATTAAAGCATTTGTTTGATTGATCTTACCTTTAAAATGTTATTGCTGAAGGACATTCGTATCTAACTTCCCAAAGTGGCAACAAACACTTGCCATTTTTCAGTTGTCACAAAATTCCACGACCCCATTTTTTTTTTTTTTTTTGCTTAAAAAATGAATAAGCGGAGATGACTAATACTAAAAAAAAGAGCCACTACAAAGGGAATAAACAATTCTCTATCACTTTTAAGGGGAACTCTTGAAATAGAGTTCAGATTTCCTGATAAATGGTCAGGATATTTTGACTTGTATAATTTGTATAACTCTAATACCATATCTTCTGTTGAACTATTGCAGAGAGTAAAAAAATAAAGTAAATATTGTCATAGTCCACCTCATAAATTTCATGAAACAACAATTTTGAGTTTTGACATTAATGTTTTTCCTGTCTTTCATCACAAGACAACGCATCAGACTAGTCGATAAAAATAGTCCAGTTTTGAAGCCAAAAAACCAGCTAAAAATCAAGTTTTGGCATACTGAAGATGTCACATGTATGTTACAATCACTGTCTAAGGTTGCAATAAATCTTGAAATAATTATAATTGTCCCATTGTCTCAGTTGCTGTGAATCTTGAAGTGTTTACCATTGTCTCAGTTGCAGTGAATCTTGAAGTGTTTACCATTGTCTCAGTTGCAGTGAATCTTGAAATGTTTACCATTATCTCAGTTACAGTGAATCTTGAAGTGTTTACCATTGTCTCAGTTGCAGTGAATCTTGAAGTGATTATTATGGTTTGAATAAATCTTCAAATATTTGTTAATACTGTAGTAAATAGTTCTTATATTTATAGTCAATTCTCAAGTGTTTTTTCCAGCTTATTTTAGTTTGTGTGGATTGTTTTAATGTAAGGTATATAATACAGTAAAAAAACAGTTTAACTGTGATTGTTTTAACTAAATGGAATAGAAAAGAGGTTTGTACTGTTGTAGGGTGGTTGAGAGGATCAGTGGTTTAGTTGTAACATGCTGGACTGGTAATGCAGAGGTTGTGAGATCGATCCCCCACTCCTCCACTAACTTTACTAATTGTCTTTCAGATGAGACATTAAACCGAGGTCCCATTTATCAGTGGTGTACACTGAGCATGCAAAAGAATCATGGGTATCTCTGGAACAGGATGCTTTCTGAATCTTGCATTATCCCAAACAACACAAAATAACTAATCTCTTCTGGGGGCATCGGTCATATGGGCAACCGGCACCAATGATAAATAAACTCAAAAAGATAGATAGAGATGGTAGGGTGGTAATTTTTGGTGTCAGTTATGATTAAACTTGTAAGAAATAATAATATCACTGATAGAGGTATTATTATAGACTGTTTTGACTTCAACTGACACGAAGCTGCAATCCTAGCGCCATACTTGTTTCTTTTAGTTGAATATGTTATGATTGTTTTTTGTAAATGTGAATGACTTTTCAAATAATTATATATTACTCTGTTATATATGTGTTTAATGATGAATCTGTTTATGACAGTCTTACATTGTTCTAGTGTAGTCCAGTCTTTCTGCTGTCATGATATAAAGCAGGATAGATTAGATTAACAAGTAACCAATGGTCTGATAATGGATTAGAATAAATAAGGAGTGAAACTATTCTTTTGATCTTACCAGATTTATTGTTACATGTTTAATGAATTAAAAGATTAAATGCAAATCTCTCTCATAACTGTGATAAAAGTATAAATCTGTCAATTGTTGGTTACAACAAAGCATATGAAGTTAATCTTTTAATCTTGTTAAGGAAATTAAAGTATTGTGGAAAAAAACTCTGACTTTTTTTAACAGGCATGTAACATTACATGTACCCAAGAAAAGGGGCTATATATTTTAGTTGCCAGTTTTTATGCCCCCCATCTAAGATGAGGGTATATATTGTTTTGCAAATATTGGTTTGTCAGTAGACACTTTGTTTCCGATCAATATCTAGAGAACTCCTGGGCCCGCCTTCAAACTTGGTATGTAGATTGGTCATAATCAGTGGATGACCCCTATAGTTTTTCAGGTCATTAAGTTAAAGGCAAAGTTCACTGTGACCTTGAAAAGCAAAATGGTTTCCAATCAATAACTAGAGAATCCTTGGCCCCAGGTTCCTCAGACTTGGTATGTTGGTTGATCATGACCATTACATGACCCCTATATTTTGACAGATCACTTGGTCAAAAGCCAAGGTCACAGTGACCTTGAAAAGAAGAACGGTTTCTGACCTAGGACCCACCTTCCTCAAACTTGGTATATAGGTTGGTCATAACAAGTAAACGACCCCTATGGTTTTTCAGGTCATAGTCAAAGGTCAATATCAATTGAACCTGTAAACAAAATGTTTTCTGATAAATATCTTCAGAATGCTTGGGTCCAAGTTCCTCAAACTTTGTATGTAAAATGAAAATGACAAGTAAATAACCCCTATAGTTTTAGTGGGTCACTAGGTCAAAGGCCAAGGTTACAGTGACCTTGAAAGCACAACCTTTTCTGAGAGATATTTAGAGAATGTGTAGACCAAGGCTCCTCATACTTGGTATGTAGGATGGCCATGACCAGTAAATGTTCTCTTTTGTTTTTCAGGTCACTAGGTCAAAGGTCAAGGTCACAGTGACCTTGAAAAGCAAAAAGGTTTCTGATCAATAACTTTAGAATGCTTGGGCCCAGCTCCTCAAAAATTAATTAGCAGACTGGTCATGGCAAGTAGGTGACCCGTATAATTTTTTGAGTCATAAAATCAAAGGCCATTATCACAGTGACTTTGAAAAGCAAAACCTTTTTTCAATAAATATCTAGATAATCCTTGGGCCCAGGTACTTCAATCTTGGTAGGTAGATTGGCTATACCAGTAGATGACCTCTATATTTTTTCAGGTCAATATGTCAAAGGCCAAGGTTACAGTGTTCTTGAAAAGCGAAATGGTTTCTGATCAATAACAATAGAATGCTTGGGCCCAGGCTCCCAAAATCTTCAAAGGCAGGTTGACTATGGCAAGTAGATGATTCCAGTAGTTTTTTGTTAAGCCAGCTTGTGGATAGCTTGACATAGTCATCAAATTTGGTACCGCAGTTCTGTGTATGTACGTCCATCAAGATTGCCTTGTCTGGGCCATAACTTCTCTGTGCATGGAAGGATTTTGAAATACCTTGGCACATTTGTTTTCCTTGATGAGAGGGTGTGTGGTGTGCAAGACCCAAGTTCCCAGCTCAAAGGTCAAGGTCACAGTTCCAGCTCAAAGGTCAAAAATGTTAGTGATAGACCTTGTCTGGGCCATTACTTCTTCATGCATGGAAGAATTTGAAAACACTGTGATACATTTGTTATGCTTCCTAAAACAGACATCATACAGGCCTGCCTTGTCCTACTATTATTATGTCATTCTGTCATTCTATATCCTATGTCCATTATATAGTCCCATTCTTCCCCGGACAGTCCACTAGTTGTAATAACTTCCAACAGTTTCCATTTCACTGTCCCATCCCCATAGTCGGCTTTCCATTGGCGGGCTCGACATGCTGCCCATTGGCATTCTAGTTATTATGAAATTGAAATAACTGCCTGATTTATTGCTGTATCTCCGTGCTCTATTTTGCAGACATATAATGATTGGTGAAATTACTGAATATCTAAAATTGTTTAGAAAATCTCTGGCTCCTGAGACTCTCTGCATTTTCATTGTCCATAGATGCTTGGTGGCAGTTCAAAAAGTCGCAGGTATACTGAGTGATAACCTAATGGTAGGGTGACAATCTGGCCCTCAGAATTAGGGTACCCACCCATAAAAGCTTACAAAACTTGTCATATACCAAAATGTTCGGCATAGTCTGAAGTTAATTAGACTGCCAGCATAAATTGGCATAACTCACAGCGTTCTTCAAAATCCAAGATGGCTGCCAAGATGGCCGCCGACATGTAAAAAAATGTGCTCTTTCATTTATGTCAGTAAGAAGATGTCAAATTTTGCAATTTATGGTGTTCTTTTAGCATTTATGATAAGACTCATAATAAGTTTATCAGATAGTAAAGTTTTATTTAGACAATACTCAAATATATTAAAAAATGGTTGAATATACACAAAAAATGGACAGATATTTTGGGGTAGAGGTGATATTTTCACTTAGGAATAAAAAATTCTAAATAATATTTTATATTTTAGGTGTTTTATATATCAACAATAAAACAGAAGTAGAATTATCTCACATTATGGTGTGCATTTATTGCAAATTTTGATACTATATACAATTTAAAGTGGGTGGGGTAAATCTAAACGCAATTTACACGTACACATATTGTTCATATTATACCATTTGCTTTTGAGGTTTTTAAGTATTTTCTTCTTTTGTACAAAACATTGTTTCAATTGCTGTAAAGCCTATAATGTCTATGCCATAAACTACATTTATCACATTCAATATGCAATTAAAATCAGAAGTGTTTGGGTTAACTCTTAATGCACTTCACATGTGCACAGAGTGTTCAAGTTTACATATTGGATGGCATTTGGTACAGACATATTTTTTTTCTTGCACAACATCATTTGCTATAATGTCTAATATTTCATATACATAAGCATAAACCACATTAACCATAATATACAAATTTGATTTCATATATTCTTACTTAGCACGGGAAGAATTCATAGAAAAAATAGCAATTATCGACAAGTAAAAATGTGTTATTGCACTTCCTTTTGTGTCAAGAATGAATTGTTTGAAATTGCTAGCTTTCATTTATATAACAAATAAATTCACAATTATATACTTCCACCAGGTAAAATTCAATTTTTACTATCAATCTTCATCTGTGTCAAATCTCATCAGCAATTACATCATCATCTATGGATATGCTTGCCAACATTGTGAAGAGATTCTGTTAGGCTGCTTCATTATCTTGTAGTGAGCTATGGCAGTCACAAGCTGTGTGCAGGGCTGTTAATATGGGGAATGGACACTCCATATCTATCGAAAGAATAACCAGAATATGCTGTCGCGCGTTCACCTGTATATCCTATATTCCAACACTATCCGCAATTCGCCAACAAAAAACAAAGAAGGAATTTAGCGTGATAAAGCATATACAGTACAGAATTCTGAATAAAAGCGTGCGCCTGCTGATGTCACTGCATACTACTTTCGGCTGTTCCTATTTGTCATTATAAAGCTATAACTGTTTTAAAATATTTTTATAGTGAAATATTGTTATGGTCCATAATATCTTCTTTTGATGTTCATCTATGATAAATTATACATATTTGTTTAAACGTAAATAATTGACTAAAAAGCTAAAATGACCTTGTTGTTTTCATTTTCACGTGGGGAAAGAATAGAGAGGTAAACAGAATAGCCTGTCAGGGACAGTTACTGTAAAAAATGACATGATAAGTAGTGCACATAATTGTGTCATTATTACTATACATATTTGTTAGAATGGAGATAGATTTTGAGTGCTCTACCGTCGTTATAGCACGGTGTTTCGTTCAGATAGGTTATTATTTAATCACTCAGGCCTATGGCCTATGGCCTTTGTGATTAAATTAATACGCATCTGAACTCAACACTGTGCTATATTTGACGGTAGAGCACTCAAACTTAAAATCTATTTCCTTAATACTAAATAGAAAATCGATCGATAATTGATAATCTATTGCTAGTTAGTGGGAAGTTGGAATGCACCTTGTTTACAAAAACATCGGCCTTTTTGTCAATAATGGGTTGATTTTCATAATCTGAAATTTGTAAGAAAGAAGAAACATTGACTTTTTAAATATCTTTTTTTTCACTCCATTTCCTTGCAAGCTGGCGAGTAAAAGGCAACAACTCAATATGTTTTGCTCTCCTTTTTATAATTACATGTTTCTACTGTTTGTTAGCGTAAAGATGGCATGCAATGCTCGCACCTACTTTACACAAATATCGGTCTTTTTGACAATTATAAGTTGATTTTCAAAATTTTTAATTTGTAAGAAAGAAGAAACATTCACCTTTTAAACAAAATTAATTACTTCTTCAACAAAAAACAGAAGTTTTATTTGCAAGCGGTCGAGTAAATTACAACAACTCATAAATTTTTTCTCTCTTTTTGTAAAAAATCTGTCTCAAATTGATGAAAGCACAATAATAAGCTGTCCATTATGAAGTTAATGTTAAGAGAAGGCTGGAAACCTTATATCCAGATCCAAATATCAGCCAAGTAGAGTGCGATGCAGTTCATATTTAGTGTTTTTATCAAGTCTGTAAGCACTGATACCACCGAAATTCAGTACGTTGATGATCACTAAATGACTGTATTTTCAACCAAACTGCTATATTTACGGTGCTCTATTTCATAAACAAACACAGATATAGGAATAAATACATTGTAAAGTTCTATGTACTCAGTTCTATGTCAATTTATCAACTTCCATCAAATGCCATCATATTTTGTAACTCCGTTTTCAACCGATTACCCCCTAAAGTTAACCAGAAAACAAGAATTTATACATACTTTCCACTATTTTGGAAAACGATTCCATTTAAGTATTGATATTTTTGTTTTTGAAGCAAAAGCTGCATTGAAAAATAACAAACCAAACGATCAAAACAACATGGGAAAATTTTATTTGACTAGTTCAGCTATAATTCGTACAGCAATTTCTTACTTAAAGTTGTTTTTTCGGTATTAGTTTATACTTTACTTTAAGCAACAACATATACTATCCGCCATTCATGTATTTATAAAGAACCGAATGCGCATGCGCGCAACACCATATTTTCGAAATTTTTGAGTGTCCGTTCCCTCTCAATTAAGGCCCTGGTTTGACATATACAGTCTTCGCTACAAGAGTTTTCACAAGTGCACACCATATGTCACTCAAGAGTTCAGGAGGTGTACATGGCTGAGACATCAATTGAGGTGAATAAAATCCCTTGCCAATATCTCTAATGTACTAGTACCCGCAGCCTAGTGGGTTTGGTTTTGTCCTTGGATTTAATGCATTTCACCAAAGAAATAGCTGATATGCACACCTAAGCAGGTGTAGCAGTATGCTTTCAATTGTTGATGGCAATCTCTAGCAAGTCTTGAATCAAACCCCGGAGACTGCCACCAACAAATGACAGCATATTGCTACACCTGCTTAGGTGTGCATATCAGCTATTTCTTTGGTGAAATGCATAAAATCCACAGACAGAACCAAACCCACTAGGCTGCAGGTATATCAGAGATGGCAAGAGATTTTATTCACCTCAACTGATGTCTCAGCCATGTTCACCCCCTGAACTCTTTAGTGACATGGTGTGCACTTGTGAAAACTCTTGTAGCGAAGACTGTATATGTCAAACATATTAACAGCCCTGCACAACAGCTTGTGACTACTGCGGCTCATTACAAGATAATAAAGCAGTCTGTCAGAGTCTCATATCCAAAGATGATGATGAAACTGATGGTGAGATTTGACACAGATGATAGTAAAGAAGATTGATAGTAAAAATTGAATTTAACCTGGTGGAAGTATATATTAATTTATTTTTTTAATTAATTGTGAATTTATTTACTATATAAATGAAAGCTAGCAATTTCAAACAATTCATTCTTTACACAAAGGGAAGTGCAATAACACATTTTTACTTGTCGATAATTGCTATTATTTCTATGAACTCCTTCCCATGCTAAGTAAGAATATATGAAATCAGATTTGTATATTATGGTAAACGTGGTTTATGTTTACGTATATGAAATATTAGACTAAGAGCAAATAATGTTGTGCAAGAAATAAAATATGTCTGTACCAAATGGCATCCAATAAGTATGCTTGAACACTATGTGCACATGTAAAGTGCATTAAGATTTACCCCAAACACTTTTGATTTTAATGAGGGACAGTACTGATAAAAAATTATCTCCCTTACTCAGATAACATCAAAGGTAGACCAAATAGCACTTTGGTCCTTTCAGTTGGAATCCTCTGACTTTATCCTTGTTTCTGTTTGTGATAGTCTTGACTTTTAGTTGTGAAAAATGTCATTTATAAATTAAATTAAAAATGAAGTTTAACAAAAAACAACCTTTATGGTGTTAGCAAAACATGTTGCTAAAAATATGTTTAATCTGACTACCATTGTTGCAAATAATTAAGCTTCATTATTACCATACCAAAAGAGAAAATAGCGATGAAAGCAGAGGAATCCAAATGGAAGGACCAAACTAATATTAGAGAATATTCAGGGTAGATAATCCACTACTGTCCCCCATTGCATATTGAATGTGATAAATGTAGTTTATGGCATGGACATTATAGGCCTTATGGCAATTGAAACAATGTTTTGTACAAAAGAAGAAAATACTTCAAAATCTCAAAAGCAAATGGTATAATATGAACAATATGTGTACATGTAAATTGCGTTTAGATTTACCCCACCCACTTTAAATTGTATATAGTATCAAAATTTGCAATAAAACCACACCATAATGTGAGATAATTCTACTTCTGTTTTATTGTTGATATATAAAAAACACCTAAAAATGAAATATTACATAGAATTTCTTATTCTTTAGTGAAAATATCACCTCTACCCCAAAATTTTGTCCAGTTTTGTGTATATTAGACCATTCTTTTAATATATTTGAGTATTCTCCAAATAAAAATTTACTATCTGATAAACTTATTGTGATTCTTATCATAAAAACTAAAACAACACCATTAATCGCAAAATTTGACATCCTCTTACTGACATAAATGTAAGAACCCATTTTTTGCATTTTGGCGGCCATCTTGGCAGCCATCTTGGATTTTGAAGAATGCTGTAAGTTATTCCAATTTATGCTGGCAGTCTGATAAACTTTAGACTATGCTGAACATTTTGGTATATAACAAGTTTTGTAAGCTTTTATGGGTGGGTTACCCCATAAAATATAGCCCTAAATTGGCAATTGTCACCCTACCATAAGGGTCATAACCCAATAAATAGTGATCATACTGAAATTCTGTTTAGAATGCTTTTGTATGAACAGGTTTTTAAAGGATTTTTTTCATATATGTAAAAATGACCATCTTTGCTCAGTCTAACCTACCTGTTCAGTAGAAGCATTTCAGATCTGTGTGAAATATCACCAAGTCTCTGTAATTAGCATGTCTAAACCTTTGTAAGGCTATCATTAAATGTCATTTTATTAACTGTCAAAGCATGTGGCCAGCATTACTATGTAATCTTTCTGTCACATTTATCTTCTACTTGGCTTAATTCCTCAAAATGTCTGTTGAACTAGAATGCATTTTCTTTTAATGGCAAGGGTAAAACCCAACTGGTCAGTTTTCAATATTATTATACCCAAACTATTAAGGTCACTGGCTAGAATGAGATAATGTGTTTTATTTTTTGTGTGTATGAAATAGATGATGTGCAGTAACATTTTATTTGTAATTGTAAATGAAAGTAATTACATGAAGTCAGTCAGTCAGTGTGTATTTTGTATCATACACAGTGATTGTTCCACAGTTTTGGGTTATTGAGCAGAAACATGGTATATTATTAACCCAAAATAAACATAGTTTGTATGCCAATATATACAGGCATTTAAAAGTTTGTTTTTTTTTATTGTGAAACATGTAAGAATGCCAGGATACCTAAAACTTTGTAAGATAATTTGTAGGATCACCATTCACTCAGTACTTGGTTTATGAATTGATGGCTAAATTTTTGTGTTTTCAAGAACAATCAACTTTATTTTACACTTCATAAACTGTCCTGAGTTGATGCATTAGTTCGTGAAACTCTTTTTCATTATAGACTTAATTTTGACCAGTATTTGTTTACACATACTTAAGATTCATGTTATCTATAGGTTATATTCAGATCCTTTCATAATATTGAATTATATTTGCCTACATATTGATCAGTAAAATTTATGATTATTCAGGTCTGAAATTTTGACTGTATGGCCAGGGCCTTATAAACTTTTTTGGGGATGTTAGTCATAGGATCTCCTTATGTGGAGACATGGAATTCATTCACCAAATGAAAAATAAAAGAAAATAAAAATTTCAGTCTAAAGTATAGTAGTTATTTCATATTTCATTATCTCTTTAATAATAACTATAAAGGTGACCAGAATATTAGTTCTTCTGAAATCTGCTGCTTACTAAATGTTTCTTCATCATTCCTCTCCTAGACATTTTAGGTTAAACAGTTATGATGACACAGACCAAGATAGGAAGTTTATGATGTTAACTTGCTTTTACTTGGTTTCCTAAAGCTCTTAATTATCCTGAAAGACTAGCAATCAATTGAACCCTTCCCACAAATAATGGAACTGCATGTTTTGTTTGCTACAACTTAATTAATCAAAGTACTGAAAGTGCTGAAAATTCGTGAAACAAACATCTATATGTGGAAGAAAAAAAAATGCAGTGAAACAGCTTGGTTGGCCTGCTAGGCTATTATGCTACAGTTATAACATTATAAGCATTTTCAGGCCAAACCACAGCCAATTTTATGACTTTGAGGATAAGGTGAGACACTAGTACTAGTTTGGTGCAACTGTATCTTTAGCTATGGGAAAGAAACTGTATGAAATGAACAAGTTGTTTATAAAGGCTATTATATATGGTTTATTAATTGTCAAATGTTTTTGATAATAAATTTATTTATGGAAGTCTGTTCCACCCTCCATCCATCTGTCCAGACCATTCACATTTGTGTTTCAAACTATTGGGAAGATTTTAAAATGACTTTCCACAAATGTTTAATATAATGAGATGATGTGTATAGTTCAATTACCCAGGTCTCTTCCCTATAGGTCAAGGTCACACTTGGAGGGCCATAACTTCCTCATGTTTTTTTGTGTCCACTCTATAACTTTCAAACTGTTGGGAAGATTTTAAAAACCTGAAGTCAGGGTCTTTTAGAGGGCCTAACTTCTGCTTGTATGAGAGGATTTCAAAATAACCTGTCACAAATGTTCATAATCATGTGGTGATCTGCAGAGCACAAGAAACCTCTACAAATGGGTGATATCACCTATTTGAACAAGTGATATTACAAAATTCAGTTAACAAGTAAAGTGGCACCCAATATTTATGCAACTTTTGAAGTACAGTACAGCTCTGGAGGATTATTCAAATTTCGCGAAGTTTTGAGTAATTGCAAAAAGTGTGACTTCGAGTAAAAGATGATTTTCTCGAGTAGAAATGAAGTGACTTCGCGGTGTAGTGGAGTAAAATATCTTTGGAGTGACTTCGCGTTTTTTGCAAGTAAAATTTGGAGTGACTTCGCGTAGACACATAGCTACATACTACACTATTTTATGAACAAATGAAAACAAAAAACGTACATTTGTAAGCATCATTGCTCCCTTGAATTATCCAAAACCATTGCAAATTAGCACATTCTTAAAAATAATTACATGTTGCACATGGTAATTATCGGGGTTATTTCAAGTGAACTGCGTCAACTGTCAAAGAAATTACGTCACTCAACAGCGGCTTTCAACTTTTTACAAAGGGCGCCATGTCTTCAGATAAATTTAAAAACACAGAAGCTGACACCTGTGTGAATAACATACCTAAATAAAAACTAAAACACCTTTTTTCAAACTAGTTTGTATACCAATATGTGAGCTCAGGTGTGAAAGTGAAATTAACAGATCTTTTTTCGATGCAAGACAAAGAAACAACCTGTCAATCACACTTTCCGTGACCTACATGTGATACAACACCATCTTTTTTTATTTGTTGCTATTCTAAGAGATAACCTTTGGCAGCAAGCATGAGTAATTTTCCATAAAATATCCCCACTATTTTACCGCCTTTTCCACATCACATGACCTAAAACTGCATCCTTTTCTAAAAATAGCAATGCCTAAACTCTTTTACTTTCAATTCTCATTTTCGGAAAATCATTAAATAGTAACACCTTGAAAAATAAAATGTTTGAGTTAGTATTTATGGAGTAGGAATATTTTGATTTTTCTTAGCCTTTGATTAAAAGCAGAGGTGTAGAAATGTGTATTTATGTAGATAAGGAACAAGTGTAGATCGTCTAAGGTGTCTATCTGTGTGGGAAAGAGTTTAAAGTTCACATAAAGAAATACTTATATCTTATAACAATATGCAGGGTCATTGTGTCTTTTGTAAACAGTGAATTTTGATGGAAATGAGAGTAAATATTAAAGATTTGATTGGATTTTCTTCAATCAATCTTCATCTGTCTGTAAAAAAAAATTATGTTTTTTAAAGATCATGATTTTTAATTCCGACAATGGTGAATATTGGTTTCATCTTTTCTAGAATTTTCATAGGGAAATGTCCGATTTTCGAAAGCAATGACAGCAGATTAAAAAAAAATGTTTCATTTCTCTAACCAGTTAAATTCATGGAGTGCCGCGATATTACTCCCGCGAAGTGTGGCGATTTTACTCCTTACTCGAAGTGGCTTCAGTCACTCTTTTTCACACGAAGTCACTCTTTTTTAAATGCAAAATACTCCTCTGAAGTGTGGTGTAAATTCCTCCAAATTTTGCGTTTCTTGGACAATCCTCTTGAGCTGTGCTGTACTTGGACAGTTTCAAAACAACTGAGTGCTGATCATCTAAGTACACAGTAGATGGTTATCAGTCACCTAACAATGGCACACTTGATAATAAGACTTAAAAATATTTAAATTTCAAGGGTTGTCCACAATACTGTCTTAGCTACCCTCTCTATATACTAAAATGCATTTACAACAGCTTTACAACCAACCTTTATCATTTGGATGGATCTGTGGCAGAGGATAAAGCTGTCATTAAGACTGCTTTCTTGTTATGTATTCTAATACCAGTTACAGACTTAATAAACTATGCTAGTTTCATAAAGAGAGAAATGTTTTAGAAAAAAATTATGTAGAATTCAACATGTCACATCAAGATTATACATAATGTTATGTTTGTAAAGCAAAAGGATCAGAAGTAACATTCTATTTTGACAGATTTAAGGTTACTGCAAATTGTACTGAGTATATTTAACAAAGCTTTCAGCTTTCAAGAATTTCCTTGAGAAAACATAAAACTTGAAGTGATAAAAAAGAAAAGCATCACACTGAGTCTTTATCAAGTCTCAAAAATACTTGATTATAAGTTGAAGTAAATCATGTTTTCATGGTTTTAATTCTTCCGGTTTTGTTCATAAACTGACACCAGTACATTGAGAAGAAGGGTTTATAAGGAGCAGACTGCTATAATTCTGTCTTGTCTTAACTGGGTATGTTTATTTTTAGCTCAACTGAGCACAAAGTGCTCAGGGTGAGCTTTTCTGATCAGTCTTTGTCCGTCCGTCCGTCTGTCATCAACTTTTCATTCAAATGACATCTCCTCTGAAACCAAAGGGCCAAATTAAATGAAACTTGCCTGGGATGTTCCTTGCATGAAGCTCTACCAAGATTATTCAAATGGTTCTGGTCCATTGCATTTCTGGTTCACTGGAGCTAAAATTAGATTTTTAAGGTTGGATCTTTAAAAATCTTCTTCTCTGAAACCCCAAGACCTGGAGCTTAGATATTTGGTATGAAGCATCATCTAGTGGACCTCTACCAAGTTTGTTCAAATTATGACCCTGGGGTCAACACTGACTCCACCCCAGGGGTCAGTTGATTTTACATAGATTTATATAGGGAAAACTTAAAAATCTTCTTGTCAGAAACCACAAGGCCTAGAGTTTAGATATTTGGTGTGCACCATTGTCCAGTGGACCTTTACCAAGTTTGTTCAAATCATGGCTCCTGGGTCAAAAATGGCCCCGCCCCAGGGGTCACATGTTTTACATAGAGTTATATTGGAAAACTTTAAGAAATCTTCTTGTCAGAAACCGCAAGGCCTAGAGTTTAGATATTTGATGTGCAGCATTGTCCAGTGGACCTTTACCAAGTTTGTTCAAATCATGACCATGAGAGAATCTAACCTCTAACCTGGTCATAACAAATAGATTACATCTGTAGATTTTAGGTCATTCAGTCAAAGGCCAAGGTCACAGTGACCTTGCAAAGCAAATCAGTTTCCAATCAATAACTATAGAACCTGGGCCCAGGCTTCTTTAAACTTCATAGGCAGGTTGGTAATGGCCATTACATCACCCCTGCAGTTTTTAAGGTCACTAGATCAAAGGTCATGGTCATTTTAATCATTAACTGAAAACTGGTTCCTGATGAATAACTAGAGAATGCTTGAGCCTAGGGTCTTTAAACTTGCAACGCTGGTTGACAATGACCTGTAGATGACTTATATTGCTTTTAGGGACACTTGGTGAAAGCTAAAGGCCAGAGTGACCATTAACAGAAAAATGGTTTCCAATCAATAACTAGAGAACCCTCAGGCATTGGCTTCACAGACTTGCTGTGCAGGTTGGTCTGTTCAGGAGATGACCCCTTTTGTCTTTGAGGTTGCCAGGTTAAAGGCCAAGGTCACGGTGCCATACACCATAAAGAGGAAAACAGATTCTGATTGATAACTGGAGAACCCTTGTTCCTCGCTGCCTCAAAACTTCCTACCTACCCACCCTCCCACATTACTACCTAACTACCTACCTACCTGTGCAGTTACTCTCATGTTCTCCAGTAATTGAACTTTATACATTTTATAAACAAAGTGTCATTGATATAATATGCAGTTCCTCTCATTCATCTACTTTTCCATGGCCAATAGCTTTTGATATCAGAAGTCCCTGTCATCCCCCCATTAATGTACTGACACAAGTCACTGGCCTTCCACCTTCCTATCATTTTATGGCTGCCTGTAGGGATAAGGCATTAGGGGAGGCATATAATTTAAACCAGAAGACCTTGGGCTTAGAGCATCATCTGGAGGTCCTCTACCAAGTTTGTTCAAATTATCCCCCTTGGGTCATTAATGGCCCTGCCAAGGGTTTCACTAGATTTTACATGGATTTATAAATGGGAGACTTAAGAAATCTTCTTGTCTGAATCTGTATTGATCCAAAAATGACCCCACCCTTGGGGGTCCTATTTGTATAAAATAGAAGATCTCTGAATATTATCAATTAAGAAACTCTTATTTTTTCTTCTGAAGACCCACAGCACAATACAGAGGTGAGTGATCCAGGACCATCATGACTCTCTTGTTCTGTGTACTGTTGAAACCCTAGGTTGCTGTCACCAGTGTTTACCAATACAAATCACATAATGATATGTTGACTATATTTATGTTAATGAATAATAGACTATCATAATTACTGAAAATGTTAAAGATATTTGTAACAAGAAAAATTCAAATGGACTTGAGTCCATTTGAGTGTACGGTTTTTTACTGTATTTTTAAGGAACTTTAAATTACAGCACTCTATTTTGTTTGCAGATGCCTAAAAAAAAATTAATGTTTATGTTTAAATTAAAGACCTGTCTGTTCAGACATATTATAACTAAGGTAATGAACATTTTTTGAAGAACAACAACAACATATTTGTTCAACCTTTTATTTCCATATATCTCTTGTATTAATGGTGATAATTATGATACTGAAACTTTGTTTGTTTTTGTTAAGTAACAAAATAACATGAATTTCATGGAGTAACATGCTTGAACAGAATAACAAACATGCATGAACAGAATAACAAATATACTTGTAATATCAATGTTGATGATAAACTATGACCATGCTTTGATTTCTTTGATATAATTCAACATAAAGACCAGGTGAGACACAGTCACTGTCATAGCAAAGTACGACCGGGAACCAGACAGAATTTTTAATTTTAGATAACTTTTTTCTTTGTGAAACGAATTCTATTAATTGAAAACATTGAACATAAACATTTATCATTTTACATCATTTGAAGGCTCTTTAAATTCATAATTTGAAAATATAAGCAGATTTGGAATTTTTGCTTTTAAATAATAAAACTAAACTAATTTATACCTGTCGTTTCAGCATTTTTCTAGCAGCTTAGATGCACTAAGTTTAACCATTTACAAACAAAAAATAAAACAGTTTTGACAATTATGTTTTGAATATGTAAAATATGAGTTTACAGACCTTTAAAATGATATAAAATACTTTACTGTTTGATGAAAAATGACTTTCAAACGGTAATTACAAAATTACTATGTTTTGCATTGTTATCAACCGCCATAATTTTGCCAACCCTCAAAAAGTTACCTGTATCTCTTATCAGTTACTTGTTACTATTAATAGATTTCAAAACAATAACATCCAATGTTCCTACACAATATTACCAGACAGTCACGTGATTCTCTCCGAGGATTTCCGGAATAACACAACTTCGCAAATTGATTCAACAGGTAGAACATCGTAAAAATACGTAATGCTTTGGCAATAATCAGATCTTCTAACAGCCAATCAAAACATAGAATTACATAATATTGGATAACACTAACCCCGCTCCAATTGTACATATAGGAATATAATACTGGCAATTATCTGTACAGAAAAAGCACAATTGCTTAGAAAAATGGTATTGCACACTTTATGCATATAAAAATAAAACTGTTCATGTTCATGTATATTTTAAACTAGCAATAATTGTAATAGTATAATACAATGTAGTTATATGAATAATTTGAACATTATAATGTATAATACTTCAGCTTGCAATGAAACATGAATCTTACAAGTACAATAATTATCATCTGTGTAAGCAGTCCCAGATTTAACACCAAATTCTATATCATCACCAAAACAATATCGATGTGAGTACAGTGGAACTTCTGAAAACCGGACCTTCTAAAAACCGGAAACTTCTGAAAACTGAACAATTTTCCCACTCCCAAAATTTCACCTTCTGTTTTCTCTGTAAATCTTACTTCTGAAATCTGGAACATCCGAATTCTGAATTCCAGACAATTTTTCTGTAAAATTTAGTTTAAATCAATGCAATTTTACTTCCAAATACTGAGAAAATAAAAAAGTGCAAAAGACAGACATAGGATCGCAAACTCTGTGGCAAAAAAGTCTCTATCTATTGTTTACCAATTAGCGGTGATCGTTTATTTTGACATGTGTTAGAATAACAAGTTGTCAATCTTAGAATTGACATGCAGCCGAATATATCGATAATTAGATAGCGGTAAATAATTAAAGCAATGATTAATGGATTAATAGCAGGTGTTTGCTACAAGCAACTTTAAGGATTAAATTGTAACTGGGATGTCTTAAAAAGCGTAATTAATTAGCATCAGCCAATGTGTTGGTTATTCCAATTGGTGATTTTTTTAAAGGTATGCAAAATGTAACTTTGTTCTGACATACAGAAAAGTGTTTGCACATAATAAAGTATACATATATATGTATTTGAAAACATATGACATTTTTTTTCTAATAAAATATACATGTGTAGAATGTTTTCATTAATTTTAATTTTGCATTATGTTTGCCATGTTACAAACGCTTTTACGCTAAATAATACTGACTGCATTCACTATTATAAAGAACCACTGGTGTTTGGCACCTGTACTTGTCCAGATCATTTGTACTTCTGAATTCCGGAAACTTCCAAAATCAGAACTTTTTGGCCGGTCCCATGGGTGTCTGGTTTTGGGAAGTTCCACTGTATCTAGAGTAATTTTGATATGAGTAGTAATTTAGTTATCCATTCTTACCAGTTTTGCTTTTCTCTTTTCAGAAAACATTGTGATAACAGAAGATGATTCCAGTAGCAGTAACAGGATTATCCCCATCTCCTCTTCAGCAGGTTAGTGACTTGGTAATCATTGTGATTGGCGGCGCTGAGAACAGTGACGCCCTTATTTGGATACTGTTTCATTTTGTACCATGTGATGACGTTATCAATTTGGGAGAATCTTGGATCATTATCAACGTAAAAAAATCTGATTATTCTGTACATCACTTAAAATATGTGACTTCATAAATCGCATTTGTTAATTTTAAAAATAAATTGATCCAAATCAGGTTAGTTTGTATTTTTAATTAAAAGTTTTTGATGCAAAAATTACGGTTTTAATGACTTTCCCCAAAACAAATCAAAGCGCTGCAAGTACTTGTGTATTCACTGCATGTGTCTAGCAGTGTGTTGCTACTTAATCTGAAATGCAAATCCTTGTTAATTCTTTCAACTATAGCTTTATAAAGAAAGGTGAAGCCGAGTGGTTAAAAGGTTGGACTTGTAATCTAAGGATCGCTAGTCAAGACACGAGTTCGAACCCCGTCAGCGGCCATGTCGGCATATGTTATTTCCTTCAGCAAGAAACTTTATTCTCATTACTTAGTATTGGTTGGTTCCAGGGATGGATTTGAGAATGATTCTATTAGCTAAAAGCTTTCGTCACAATCGAAATTGATTTGTATAAACTAACTTGAAAATAGAAATTGTACAAAATTCTGTCATTTTAATTCAATAATAAAGCCTTGAGTCTGTCTTTGTGAATACAGACACAAGGATGAATTTTAAGAACATTCTTACTTTGCTGGAGTCAGTTCAGTCGTCATAGTTAAAAAAAAACATATCAGTTCACTACGCCACTAAACCGTTAAACCATGAATATGATAGACTTCGGGTGTTATCTAGTGCAGACAAATGACAAAATATTTGAAATGATGTAATACCAAACTGTGAAATGTGGAATTCGAACAAAGATATTACATGTAAGGTTTTATTTTTTGGATGTCGATAACATAGGAATTGTTATTTCAAAATTGAGGACACACCTTCAGAGACAAGTATCTTGGTATATTTTTCACCAAATCTGGGAATATTAGGCATACATGAAATTATTAAGTAGTAAAGCCCTTCATCTATTATAGGAGAATGTGTACTCCATTGTTGATTACCTATCGGAAGCACTGTCAGGTCAGCAGCTCTCCTTGTTCTAAATTCAGAAATACACTCACACTCTATTACTGCTACTGCTACACAAAAATTTGTTTCCCGTTTCCTACCAGAGACGGTAATTCCTTAGATATAATAATTAACACAGACCGGGGAAAAAGCAAGATTACGAGGTGATTTTAAATAATTTATAATGACCAGTCTCTTCTACAGTTCTCTTCTACAGAAAAAGAAAAACATATTCTTGGAATTGTCATTCAAGGTTTAAATTTGAAATTTTGGCATGCCTTGGGCTGCCTAGAAACTTTGGAAAGTAAACTTAGCAACCCTTTTCAGACTTTCCGATCACTGAAGTCATCCTTGTTTCAATTTACTTAATTTGCTATTGATGGTTCAAAAATGTTCCTTGGTCAGTCGCAGCAAGTCTATATAAAGTATAGTATTTAATGTACGTTGAAGGCTTATGACCACTGCATGTGCATGTGTGATGGTATTTTCTTCATGCATACAATATAAACAATGAAAACATAACATTTCTTCAAGAAATAGATTGAAAATCTGAGTTTGTAAAAATTGGATTATATCTTGTCTATCATAGTTGCGCAACCAGGATAGAATAGAAAAAGACACAAAACAGTAGGATTTAAACAGACTAAAATCATTAAAAGGGTATAGATTGTTGAAATAAAGCAAAAGTAGACATTTGGAATATTCAACTGCTGAATTGTGTCGCAGACGAAGAACACTTGATTATTACCCAAATTTTTAATTTTAAAGGGAGACAATATGCCATTTTCATAAAAAGTGAAAGATCAAATGATTTTTTATGAGAATATAGTCATTCATATCTGGTCATTTTGTTGAAGAAAAGTTCACAACTTCAATAAAAGTGTTTAAAACATGGATATAATTCAAATGTCCCCCTTTAAAATCTTTTTACATCCCATCTGTAAATAACTTGATTATATCATCAAAATGGACAACATGTACTACACACATGCACAATTGTTTAGGTTAATTTATACAATTATTATTTATCTTATTTCAAAACCATGTGTGCAACCTTTGATGCCTTGCATCAAAATTAATCTTGTTTTCTGTTGAGCAGTGGGCACTTAATAACCAAGAGTTGTACATAATTTGATTCTTTGACATTAGACTTTGTTCTGAGAACTTATTAGAAATGAAGAAACTGGTCATCAATTACTGTAAGGAAAGCTGAAGGAAAACTCAGTTTATCATTTATGTAGAATAGTTGTATAAAAAAATCAACAAACATGCTCTTTACATATTCTTTGACTTGGAGAAACCTTCTCTTTCTTTAACCTTTGTCAATCCCCTGATGCAAAGCAGGAGGGGGGTTATAGGAATGGCCTTCATCCATCTGTCTGTACCTCTGTCTGTCTGTAACATCTCATTTCAACTCTGTATCTCTTTTACCCTTAAAATGATTTTATTGAAACTTGGTCATTGAGATGATGTGCAGAACACTAGTCCAGCAATGTCAGTTCAAGGTCAAGGTCACACTTGAAAGTCATTTGTTTCAGCCTTAAATTTTGTGTCCACTCAATATCTCCTTTACCTTTGAACTGATTTTCTTGAAACTTTGGTCAAATGGATTACTTATTGAGAGAATCTGCAGTAGGCATGGCCAAGCTATGTCAGTTCAAGGTCAGTGTCACATTTGCAAGTCATTTATTCGAGCCCTCTGTTTCATGTCCACTCAATATCATGTTTTTCAACACTTTCTTTTTGTATTGTAATTTTGTCATTGAGTGTTTTGAAGAAACATTTACATGTAACCAAGAAAATGAAGACAATGTCTGTCTTTCTTGCTGTCTGTCTGTTTGTCTGTCTGTCCATAACATTTTTATATGTACTCTATATGATTTTGTTGAAACTTGGGTCAAATGTTTAACTCATTAAAACGTGACGATGTGCGGAACACATAGTCAAGCCATGTTGATTCAGGATCAAGGCCACACTTGAAGGTCATTTGTTTCAGCCTTTCATTTTCTGTCTGCTCAATATCTCCTTTACCTTTGAACCAATTTTCTTGAAACTTTGGTCAAATGTATAACTCATTGAGAGAATCTGCAGAAGGCATAGTCAAGCCATGTCAGTTTAAGGTCAGGGTAATATTTGAAGTTCATTTGTTCAGTTGCTCAGTATTGTTTTTCAACATTTTTCTTTACATATTGTAATTTTGTAATTGAGTGTATTGAAGAACAAGAGAATGAAGACAAACGATCACACATTGAAAAATTGTAAAATCAGTTAAAATAGACTTTGTTAATCTGAACATATTTTGTCTGTTTATTATGAAGTTCATCAAAATTATTAAAGTTGTTTTCTTTACAAGGAATTTTTATAGATTTATTGTTGAAGATGCACAGCAGGTTTATTATCAAATTGTTAATGTGCAGTTTACAACTAAGATGATGTTTGAAATACACCATTAAACCAAAGCTATGTTACCTTATTATCATTGCAATACTAAAGCTTTCTAACAGTCCAGTATGCCACTATAAATGCAGTTCCATGTTTCTCAAACTACTTTAAACTTTGCTAAACACTGGCTGAAGGGGATATAGCAGTCATTTGAACTGCCTTGTTCAGTTAGCCTTTGGTCTTTTTAGGACACCAGAGCATGGGAGAACTGTAAGGATATGTCCATCATACATTGTCCATCATTGTCCGTCATCAACATTTTCCTTCAAACTACATTCTCCCAGACCACTGAGTCAGTTTTAACCAAACTTTACAGGAATGTTTCACATTTGGTCCTTTTTCAAATACCTTAAAATAAAAGGGTTCCATTTAGAATTGTGGTTGCCAAGACAACAATATGGAAAAAAAAAGAAGAGATAAACCACCTTTCACAATTTCAAAAATTATTTCACACAAAAAAATCTTTATGTGTCCATTTAACAAATTCCTTCAGACCAAATATGGCCTACAGAGGATGAAGCCTGTTTTCTCTATATGACTTCTTGGAAACTTTTGAAATCTTCCTCTCAAAAACCACTGGCACAATTTCAAAATAATTTTACAGAAATGTTTCTAATTTGGCCCTTTATCAAATTCCTTCATGCCATAATTGACTTTTAAAAACATAGCTGACAGAGGGCAAATGCTCAGGGTCAGCTGTTGTGATCACCCTGTGTCTGGCGTCCATTGTTGGTCATCAACATTTTACCTCAAATGACTTCTCCTCCTGCTAAAAAGATTCCACTTTATTGTCGAGCCTGCTTGTGGTGAGCTCGACTTAGTCGCCACTTTTGGCGTTTAGTTCGGTGTATGTGCATCTGTGAGGCCGTCCGGATTTGTCCTGTCTATATCTTGCTCGTTCTTTAAAGGATTTCAATATAATTTGGTACAAATGTTCACCATGATGGGATGGTATGTCGCACTCAAAACTCAGGTCCACCGCTCAAAGGTCAAAGTCACACTTGGGGTCAGCGCAAAACCCGTGACTGGAGCATAACTTCTACATGCATGGAGGGATTTTAATATAACTGAAGACAAATATTCTCCATAGTGAGATGGAGTGTCGCGCGAAAAATTCAGGTGTCTGTTGCAAAGGTCAAGGTCACACTTAGGCTTCAAATGTCAAATAACAAAATAAAACATTCATTTGCTAGTATAACTTTTATATACATGGATGGATTTTAATATAACTTAGCACAAATGTTCTCCATGTTGAGTTGAGTTGTCTCACACAAAATGAAGTCAAGGTCACAGGAGGTCAAAGGTCAAATAAAAATAAAATTTGTTTGTTGGCACTGTGTCTTGCTTATGCTTTGAAGTATTATGCTTAGTAGTCAGAGGATTTGAAAAATTCAGGTGTCTGTGGCTAAGGTAAAGGTCATATATAGGGGTCAAAGGTCAAATAACAAAAAAAAACATTCATTTGCAAGTATAACTTCTATATACATGGATGGATTTTAATATTAGCACAAATGTTCTCCATGTTAAGTTGAGTTGTCTCGCACAAAATGAAGGTCAAGTTCACAAAAGGTCAAAGGTCAAATAAAAAATAATAAAATTTGTTTGTTGGCACTGTATCTTGCTTATGCTTTGAAGTATTATGCTTACTTGTCAGAGGATTTGCAAAATTCAGGTGTCTGTGGCTAAGGTCAAGGTCATATATAGGAGTCAAAGGTTAAATAACAAAATAAAACATTCATTTGCGAGTGTAACTTCTATATACATGGATGGATTTTAATATAACTTAGCACAAATGTTCTCCATGTTAAGATGAGTTGTCTCGCACAAAATGAAGGTCAAAGTCAAGGTCACAAGAGGTCAAAATTTATTTGTTGGCACTGTATCTTGCTTATGCTTTGAAGTATTATGCTTAGTGGTCAGAGGTTTTGAAAAATTCCTTTGTTGGTTTTCCTGCTCCGGAGCATAACTTGAAAACTACAGGTTGTAATTCAGTGCAACTTTAACCAATGGTCAAGCACAATGGAAGAAAGTGCAGTGTACAAGAGCTATAACTGTATTTTCACTATTTGCACAGTTATAGCCCTTTGTTGGTTTTCCTTGTACGGAGCATAACTTTAAAACTACTGGTTGGAATTCAATGCAACTTCATACAATGGTCAAGCACAATAACAGGCAGTGCAGTGTATAAGAGCAATAACTCCATCTGCAGTATTTGCACAGTTGTTGGACTTTGTTGGTTTTCCTTGTCCGGAGCATAACTTAAAAACTAATGGTTGGAATTCAGTGCAATTTCATACAATGGTCAAGCACAATGACAGGAAATGCTATGTACAAGAACCACAAATATCTTTAATTGCCCACAATTATTCTATTTCTATTTCTATAAACTCTATTTCAATTCTTTTTCAAAGTATTCTGTTACTAATAAATTCCTCAGTTCTGAAGCAGTCTTGCAGGGGTATTAATCTCATTTAGTGATAGCTCTAGTCTTTTTTTTATTCCTTCTACATTTGGAGGCATTAAGGGGCTTAATTTTTTTACTGAAAAATTATTGGTTTGCATCTTCCTACAGATTGCAAGCATAAGCTCACAAAGTTTCACTGGCCAACAATTAAATACATTTTGTATAATATACCTTTTACTTTGTTTCACACTGCTTTGAAACGAACATTTAATGTTCATTTTCTTTTGCCAGTTACAAATTGACTGGAATATTATTGAAAGCAGCATAGAACACCAAACAAATACTCTTATATTGCACTAAACCATGACAATGCAGCTATCATCACAAAATGCAGTCATGCAAAAAAAGAGGACAACCTCTGTGTAGGTCTTCAAATGTTGATAACCCCTCCAAACTGGACAAAAGGCATGGTCCCAAGCTCATCCAGTTTGGAAGGGTTCTACTGTAACAGTATGTATCAATTTTCTGTTGTCTCTTGAACATTGGTCATTTTATATGATTATATTTTCATGTATTTTAAAACAATTAATGCAGTAAGACTGAACAATTAGAGTAAATGGCTAAAATTTGTTACAGTTGCCTAACTTATGTCTTTGTGTTTTAGAAACCTGTCAGCTAGCACCATACCAGGGTACATGCAGAGATTTTGTTGTTAAATGGTTCTACAACTCGTCATCTCAGATATGTGAGAGATTCTGGTATGGAGGTTGTGATGGGAACTCTAACAACTTTGAGGTAGAAGATGACTGCAGACGCACCTGCTTACATACAAGCTCAGCTGTTGATGATGGTGTGTACCTCAATATAGACTTTGAATCAGGATTTCATGTCAGTCTGTTACACATTGCTAGAATCTACTTGATTTAAGCTACATCTCACAATGGGTTGATCATTAGAGTCTTCAGTAGAAGGTCCCCTGTAGAATTTGATGGTGACTTACATATTTCTCCTTTGGACATGGATCACTCCATTTAGAGACCCACTTTTCTTGACATCAGCCCTAATCTAAGTGAAGTCCTTTGAATGTTAAACATTATGCCTGAGTTTCAAGAGTTGCTGCCCAAGCTTCAAAATTATATCAATAAAATTTAATTAATTTGATAGTCTCTGAATTATTAGAGTTATTGTAAATAAACCTCTCACATGTCTGAAAAGAACTTAAAGAAGCTATGGTGATTTATAGAGTATTTTCTGACATCATTTCAGAAATTCAGTATTTAATTGAATATCAATAACATAATTTAAGAACAGATGGAATATAAATGTCATGATTTCAAGAACTGATGGAATATAAATGACATAATCAAAGGATTGGCTGCAAGATGGAAGATACTCTGTCACGTTTAAAAGTAATCTGCAGTATAAGCCTTATATGGATTCCAGCCTAATCAGTCATGTAGTAACATACAACATCTTCACAGGAAGTGTATTGTCTCATTAACAAAAGTGCAGTAGCACAATGAACTAACAGGATATCTAAAAAGTAGTACTGGTTTGATTTATCAGTTCTTCATTGATCATTGACCCCTCCCCTCCTTAAGTAGTGAAACTGTTTCAGAGAATGCAAAGCCTAGAGTTTAGATATGTGGTGTGTAGCATTGTCTAGTGGACCTCTACCTAGTTTGTTCATATCATAAACTGCAGGGTCAGTATTGGCACTGCCAAGGTGTCACTTGGTTTGCATTGAAAAAGGAAAAACTTTGATAATATACTTGTCTGAAACTGTAAGCTCAGGAGTTTAGATATTTTCTTGTAGAATTGTATAGTTCAAATAATGTCCCTCGGGTCAAAATTGGCCATGCCCAAGATGTCCTAGTTGTACGAAGTTTAAGAACTTTGAAAATCTTCAATTCAGAAACTGTAATTATACCCTCGAAACGAAGGGGGGTATAAAGAAATCACCCAGTGGTTGGTTGCTAGTTGGGTCTGTTGGTCAGTTCCGTGTCCCGAGCATAACTTGAAAACTAATGGTTTTCCACAGTCGTAACTCCGTCTTCACTATTTGCAGAATTATTGCCCTTTGTTGGTTTTCCTTGTCCAGAGCATAAGTTGAAACCTACTTGTTTGAATTCAATGCAACTTCATACATTGGTCAAGCACAATGAAGGAAGTGCATTTTTTATGAGCTATAACTCTATCTTCACTATTTGCAGAGTTATTGCGCTTTGTTTGTTTACCTTTTGGGGAGCATAACTTGAAAACTACTGGTTGGAATTCAGTGCAACTTCATACAATGATCAAGGTTAATGACCTGAAGTGCAATGTACAAGAGCCATAACTCCATCTTTAATATTTGCAGAGTTATTGTCATTTGTTGGTTTTCCTTGTCCAGAGCATGACTTGAAAACTACTGGTTGGAATTCAGTGCAACTTCATACAGTGATCAAGCACAATGACAGGAAGTGCAGTGTACAAGAACTATAACTCCATCTTGACTATTTGCAGGGTTATTGCCTTTTGTTGGATTTCCTTGTTTGGAGCATAACTTGATAACTTCATACAATGGTCAAACACAATGAGTGGATGTGCAATGTACAAGAGCTATAACTCTATGTTCACTATTTGCACAGTTATTGCCCATTGTTGGTTTTCCTTGACTGGAGCTTAACTTGAAAACTAATGGTTGGAATTCAGTGCAACTTCATACAATGGTCAGGCACAATGACAGGAAATGCAATTTTTGAATTATCTCCCATTTTAGACAAATCTTCTCCGGAGCATAACCTGAAAACCCTTGGACATAATTTGTCTAAACTCCACACAGTGGTAGAGGGCATTGAGGCTAAGTGCATTGCCAAAGAACCATAACTCTATTTTTCCCAATTTTTGAATTATCTCCAATTTTAGAAAAATCTTCTCTGGAGCATAACCTGAAAACCCTTAGAGATAATTTGTTTAAACTGCACACAGTGGTAAAGGGCATTGAGGTGGAGTGCAGTGCTAAAGAACCATAACTCTATTTTGCCCCGTACTGAATTATCTCCCCTTTTAGAAAAATCCTGTCCGGAGAATAACCTGAAAACCCTTGGACATAATTTGTTTAAACTGCACACAATGGTAGAGGGCATTGGGGTGGAGTGCAGTGCCAAAGAACCATAACTCTATTTTGCCCTGTTTTTATGCTCCCCAAAGGGAAAGCATATAGCCACCTTGTCCGTCTGTCCATCTGTCGGTCTGTTTTGTCCGGAGCATAACTTGAAAACCCCTTGATATAATTTGTTTAAACTGCACACAGTGGTAGAGGGCATTGACGTGGAGTGCATTGCTAAAGAACCATAACTCTATTTTGCCCTGTTTTTGAATTATCTCCCCTTTTAGAAAAATCTTGTCCGGAGAATAACCTGAAAACCCTTGGACATAATTTGATTAAACCTCACTCAGTGGTAGAGGGCATTGAGGCGGAGTGCATTGCTAAAGAACCATAACTCTATTTTGCCTCGTTTTGAATTATCCCCCTTTTAGAAAAATCTTGTCAGGAGAATAACCTGAAAACCCTTGGACATAATTTGTTTAAACTGCACACAGTGGTAGAGGGCATTGAGACGGAGTGCAGTGTCAAAGAACCATAACTCTTTTTTGCCCCGTTCTTGAATTATCTCCCATTTTAAAAAATCTTGTACGGAGCATTACTAGAAAACTATTTGAGATAATTACTTTAAACTTCACACACTGGTACATGGCATTGAGCAGGAGTGCAGTGCGGAGGAACTTGTTTTGCCTGGTTTTTTAGCTCACCTGAGCACAAAGTGCTCAGGGTGAGCTTTTCTGATCGGTCTTTGTCCGTCGTCCGTCAGTCCGTCCGTCCGTCGTCAACTTTTCATTCAAACGACATCTCCTCTGAAACCAATGGGGAAAATTTAATGAAACTTGCCTGGGATGTTCCTTGCATGAAGCTCTACCAAGATTGTTCAAATGGTTCTGGTCCATTGCATTTCTGGTTCACTGGAGCTAAAAATAGATTTTATAAGTTGGATCTTTAAAAATCTTCTTCTCCGAAACCACAAGGCCTGGAGCTTTGATATTTGGTATGAAGCATCATCTAGTGGACCTCTACCAAGTTTGTTCAAATTATGTCCCTGGGGACAAAACTGACCCCACCCCAGGGGTCAGTTGATTTTACATAGAGTTATATAGGGAAAACTTGAAAATCTTCTTGTCAGAAACCACAAGGCCTAGAGTTAAGATATTTGGTATGTAGCATTGTCTAGTGGACCTCTATCAAGTTTGTTCAAATCATGGCCTCTGGGTCAAAAATGGCCCCGCCCCGGGGGTCACTTGTTTTACATAGAGTTATATAGGAAAATCTTAAAAAAATCTTCTTGTCAGAAACCGTAAGTTATAGAGCTTAGATATTTGGTGTGTAGCATTGTCTAGTGGACCTCTACCAAGTTTGTTCAAATCCTGTCCTCTGGGTCAAAAATGGCCCCGCCCCAGGGGCCACTAGTTTTACATAGAGTTATATAAGAAAATCTAAAAAAATCTTCTTGTCAGAAACCGTAAGTTATAGAGCTTAGATATTTGGTGTGTAGCATTGTCTAGTTGACCTCTACCAAGTTTGTTCAAATCCTGTCCTCTGGGTCAAAAATGATCTGCCCCAGGGGCCACTAGTTTTACATAGAGTTATATAGGAAAATCTTAAAAAAATCTTCTTATCAGAAACCGTAAGTTATAGAGCTTAGATATTTGGTGTGTAGCATTGTCTAGTGGACCTCTACCAAGTTTGTTCAAATCCTGGCTTCTGAGTCAAAAATGGCCCCGTCCCAGGGGCCACTTGTTTTACATAGAGTTATATAAGAAAATCTAAAAAAATCTTCTCGTCAGAAACCGTAAGTTATAGAGCTTAGATATTTGATGTGTAGCATTGTCTAGTGGACCTCTACCAAGTTTGTTAGAAAAATGTCCCTGGGGTCACTATTGGCCCCGCTCGAGGGGTCACAAGTTTTAAATAACAATATAGAAGAAAATCTTTAAAAATCTTCTTGTCTGAAACCACAAGACCTAGAATTTCAAAATTTGGCATGAAGCAAGCTTTATCAAGCTTTTTCAAATTATTGGATTAGGTTAAAGGTCACGGAGGCTAAAAGTAGATTTATCTACTGTACCTCATAGAGCCTTCATTTATATAGACCACTATCTTTGATATTCAGTATAGAGGTTCCTTGCATGGACCTCTACCCATGGGTAGGGTTTGAGGTCACTGGGTCAAGGTCAAGGTCACCATAGCTTATAATAGATATTTCTACTTTCTGTCGTAGAGCCTTTATTTATTGACTGATATTTTACATATTTGGTTTGTAGGCACTTACATATTTTCAATTAAAAAATGAAATACTGCTTCACAGCAAACCTACAGCCAAAGTACTTAGGTGAGCGATCCAGGGCCATCATGGCCCTCTTGTTTAATAACCTGCCTTTAACAAAATGTTGTCTGGAGCTTTACTTAGAAACTAAAGCTGATAATTAGTTTAAACTTAACATACTGGTAGATGGAAGTGAAAATGAGTGCAGGGCACATAAAGCATATCTAAATTGTCCCCCAATTTTGAATTATCTCCCTTGCAGAATGAAAAAGATATAATCGGTAAACAAACACTATACATATTTATTTATTTATAAAAGATAAAAAGTGCCCACTTTATGACTTTGCCTGTATGTTCTTGCCTTACACATGTCCCTTTGGCTCCTGCTTCGGGGAGCATATGTCGGTTTTACCGATTGCCTTGTGGTTTCCAGTTTTAAAAGTAAATAAAAGTAGTTGAGGGGGTACATACAAGGTGATTGTTACTGTAATCATGGTCATTAACTTGTTATTACTAAGTTGTAATGGTTAGTTGCAAACGAATTATGCCTTTGAATAAAGTAAGATTGTTCCAAATACCATATAAGTGCTTTCTGAAATCAGATGTTAAACCTTGAAAGCCAGCTTGAATATATTTTGTTTCTAAATTCTTTTTGAATTATGTGATTATAAATGCAGTTATTTGCATCTATCATTCACAGATTTGTCATGACTTAATGGCAAAACTGCTCAGTAAGTTTCACTTAATTTCATTTTGATAAAAGCCCTAAATTGAAATGGAGGGCACATTTGTAGGACATAAGCACTTTCTAGATTATGCAATTTAGGTATTCAGAAAACCATGAAAGGTGTCTGTGACTTTCAAATGTTACAGATATTAGTGTATAATCATGCATATATTAAGATATTCTCATTCAGAGCACATGCTGACCTGTGCAGTGAAATGCAAATTAGAATGCATAGTAAATATTCTTGAAACACACTTGAATTATTGCAACACAACAGTAATACTGAATGAGAAAGCCATAGACATGTGTATTCAAATAATGGTTTGAAAACAAAACTGGAAGAACTGTTACCATCCTGTTATGATGTTTTGCTTTGAATGTGACAAGTGGGTGAACAGTAAGAGACAGTGTTTTGCAGCATTATCAAAACAAACAAATTGCATCATTTTGTAGTTTCATTTGGCTAATGCAAAAATTAAACTTTTCAAATGCATAGATAAATTGTATAGGCAACTTACGATTTAGTGTGTTCTTTCCAAATGTACAAGGCAGTCACATTTTTCTGTTAATTTGGCTTGAGATGTTGGTCAGATAATTAAACAAATTTTACATTCTACTTTTGGACCAACATTTGTGTCCATTCTTTGATAATCTCTATGTGTAGGTTAACTCTTCCATTTATCTTCATTCTTTGATAATCTTTATGTGTAGGTTAACTCTTCCATTTATCTTCATTCTTTGATAATCTTTATGTGTAGGTTAACTCTTCCATTTATCTTCATTCTTTGATAATCTTTATGTGTAGGTTAACTCTTCCATTTATCTTCATTCTTTGATAATCTTTATGTGTAGGTTAACTCTTCCATTTATGTGTAGGTTAACTCTTCCATTTATGTGGAGGTTCACTCTTCCATTTTTAGCTCACCTAAGCATGAAGTGGTTTATTTAGAGCTTTTGTGACCATTGATTGTTTGGCATGCTTCATGAGTTGTCAACAATTTGACTTAAATAATTTCTCCTCCTATACAGCTTTATCAACATTAATGAAACTTGCTTGGGATATTCCTTGGATGAAGTTCTACCAAAGTTGTTCAAAGAATTGAATTGTATCAAGAACTCTGGTGGCTGTGGCATCAAAAAGAAAACACTTTGAAAATCTTCTTATCTTAAACTACAGGACCTAGAGCTTAGATATTTTGTGTACAGGTTCACCTTGAGGTCCTCTACCAAGATTGTTCAGATTATGCCCCTTAGGACATAAATGGCTTTGCCCTGGGGTTCAGTTTATTCTACATAGGCTTATATAGGGATAACTTTAAAGATCTTCTTGTCTGAAACTTCAAGGCCTAGAGCTAAGATTTTTTGCATGGAGCATCAGCTAGAGAACCTCTATCAAACTTATGAGAACCTCAAATTCAAATTATGCCCCTAGGGTCTTTAATAACCCTGCCCCATTGGTCAGTTGATTTGAAAGGCTTATACAGTGGAAACCTGCTATAAAGACCACCAGTGGTTCTTCCATAAAGCGATCTTAATAGCAAGTTGGTTTTAACAATGGGTTGGCCAGATTTTCCCATTCAAGGGTTACCGTTAACATTTGAAAACATCTCAGTACTGAATAACTAAGTATTCCTAGGAATTTATGACAGTTTAAATAATCACATTTAAATAAATATCAACTTTGATAACATTAGAAATAAATTTTAAATAATTTTTAATAAATTTTCTGTTCAATTTAATGAAGCAGACAAATATCATTTGCAATTAATTTTTAATTTCTGTAAAGTACCAATCAATATGCATGCATCTTTAAACATGAATGGACAGAAAATTCTCAGTTTCTTTAATGATGCAGATGCAACAAACAAGACGGTATGACAATAAAAGATCTAAAGGCTTAATGCAGAATATACCTTTAATCAAATTTCATCATAATTTTACACCTACCTGTGAAACAGTCATTTTGCAAATGAGTTTGACAGTTTTGACACATTTCCAATTACCAACAAAAGACACAGTGTTGTTAATAGCGTAAAACTTCATTGTCGTAAAAATGAAGGTCATAATCTGGAATGAAATAGCCCTGAGGTGAGATTAAAATGTCGCAGAAGTTTTTGCTTTGTTTTGATAAGCCCATTGCTCAATAGCGAGTTTACCCATCATTGAAAATAAAGCAAAATGTTCCGATCTGTTAAAAATCGGTCTATATAGTGAGTTGGTTGTAATTTCGAGATTGTTGTTAAGCAATTTCGTTTAAGTTTTCCTTGTCTGGAGCATAACTTGAAAATTGTTGGTTGGAATTCAATGCAACTTCATACGATGGTCAAGCACAATGACAGGAAGTGTATTGTGCAGAGCCATTACTCCATTTTCTCTATTTGCAGAGTTATTGCCCTTTGTTGGATTTCCTTGTCCGAAACTTAACTTGAAAACTACTGGTTGGAATTCAATGCAACTTCATACAATGGTAAATTACAATGAGAGAAGGTGCAATGTACAAGAGCTATAACTCTATCTTCACTATTTGCAGAGTTATTGCCCTTTGTTCGTTTTCCTTGTCAGGAGCATAGCTTGAAAACCAATGGTTGGAATTCAGTGCAACTTCATTTAATGGTCGTGCAGTGTATAAGTGCTATAACTCCATCTTCAGTATTTGTACAGTTATTGCCCTTTGTTGGTTTTCTTTGTCCGGAGCATAACTTGAAAACTACTGGTTGGACTTCAGTGCAACATCATACAATGGTTAAGCACAATGACAGGAAATGCAATGTGCAAGAATGACAACTATCTTTAATTGCCCACAACCATAACTCTATTTCAATTTTTTTACAAAGTATTCTGTTACTAATAACTTTCTCAGTTCCAAAGCAGTCTTGTGGGGGTCTTGATCACATTTAGTGATAGCTCTAGTTAATGGCCCTGTGCCAGGGTCATTTGATTCTACATAGGCTTATATTGGGAAGACTAAAAAAATCTTCTTGTCTGAAACTCTACACCCTATACTCTGGTTTGTATGTTGCATTGCCTAGTGTTTCTCCTATACTCTTGAACTTGTTTTTAGCTCACCCAAAAACATTGTGCTCATGTGAGCTATTTTGATCACGTGATGATCGTTGTTGTGCGTTTGTGCATGAGTGCATCAGCATTTTGATTCAAATGACATCCCCTCTTAAACCATGTGGCCAAAGTCAATAAAACTTGGCAGGGATGTTTCTTGCATGAAGCACTATCAAAGTTGTTCAAAGAATTCAGTTCCATACAGAATTCTAGTTGCTATGGCAACCAAAAGAAAAAAAATCTTCTTGTCTGAAACCGCAAGACCTAGAGCTTGAATATTTTGCATGGTCTATCATCTACAGGTCCTCAACCAAAGTTGTTCAGAATATGTCCTTTTGGTCAAAATTGGCCACGCCTTAAGGCGTCACATGTTTTGCATAGAAATGTATAAGAAAAACTTTAGGAATCTCCTTCTCTGAAATCATTAATCCCTAAGTTCTAAAATTTTGCACAAAGAATTGTCTAGTGGGCCTCTACCAAGATTGTTCAAATTATGTCCCTGGGTTGAAAATTGATTCCGCATAAGGGGTCTCTTGTTTATATAGAGTCATATAGGGAAAACTTTAAAAATCTTCTTGTCTGAAACTACTATGTTTAGGGATTTCAATTTGGCATACAGGTTTACCTAGAGCTCCTCTACAAAGAATGTTAAATTATGCCCCTGTGATCATAAATGGTTCTGCCCCGAGGGTCTCTTGATTTAATTGAAGGCTTATATAGGGAAAACTATGAAAATCTTTATCTATGAAACCAGAAGGCTTAATGCTTAGATATTTTGCATGGAGCATCATCTAGAAGTCCTCTACCAAGATTGTTTCAATGATTTTCACTTGCTTTTTAGCTCACCTAAGCTGGCTTAGAGTGAGCTATTAGGATCGATGAATGTCCGTTGTCCAGTCGGCTGTCATCCGTCGTCTGTCGTCCATCGTCCATTCACATTTAGTTCGTTAACACTCTACTTGTCACATTTTTGCTCCAATTGTCACGAAACTTGTTCAGGATGTTTGTCCCAATAATTACTCGGACGAGTTCGAATATGGGTCATGTGGGGTCAAAAACTAGGTCACACAGCCTGTATATAGAAAAACCTTGTTAACACCCTAGAGGTAACATTTTCAGCCCGAATATCCTGGAAATTTATCAGAAAAGTTGTTTCCATGATTTCTAGCTCAAGTTCGAATATGGGTAATCTGGGGTAAAAAACTAGGTCACAGACCCTAAATATGGAAAAACCTTGTTTACACTTTAGAGGTCACATTTTCAGTACAAATTTCCTTGTAATATGTCAGAAAGGTTATTTGGATGATTTCTAGCCCAGGTTTGAATATGGGTCAACTGGGGTCAAAAACTAGGTCACTGAGACCAAATATGGAAAAACCTTTTTATCACTCTAGAGGTAACATTTTCAGCCCAAATATCCTGGAAATATGTCAGAAAGGTTGTTTTGATGATTTCTAGCTCTAGTTTGAATATGGGTCATGTGGGGTCAAAAACTAGGTCACACAGCCCAAATATGGTAAAACCTTGTTAACACTCTAGAGGTAACATTTTTAGCCCAAATTTCCTGAAAAACTGTCAGAAAGCTTGTTATGATGATTTCTAGCTCAAGTTGGAATATGGGTCATGTGGGGTCAAAAACTAAGTCACACAGCCCAAATATGGTAAAACCTTGTTAACACTCTAGAGGTAACATTTTTAGCCCAAATTTCCTGAAAAACTGTCAGAACGCTTTTTAAGATGATTTCTAGCTCAAGTTGGAATATTGGTCATGTGGGGTCAAAAACTAGGTCACACAGCACAAATATGGTAAAACCTTGTTAACACTCTAGAGGTAATATTTTTAGCCCAAATTTCCTGAAAAACTGTCGGAAAGCTTGTTAAGATGATTTCTAGCTCAAGTTGGAATATGGGTCATGTGGGGTCAAAAACTAGGTCACACAACCTGAATATGGAAAAACCTTGTTAACACTCTAGAGGTAACATTTTCAGCCCAAATATCCTGGAAATATGTCAGAAAGGTTGTATCGATGATTTCTAGCCCTAGTTCAAATATGGGTCATGTGGGTTCAAAAACTAGGTCACAGAGCTTAAATTTGGAAAACCTTGTTTACACTCTACAGGTAACATTTTCAGCCCAAATATTCTGGAAATATGTCAGAAAGGTTATTTCGATGGTTTCTAGGTCAAGTTTGAATATGGGTCATCTGGGGTCAAAAACTAGGTCACAGAGCCCAAAAATAGAAATATCTTGTTAAGGCTCTAGAGGCTACTGTTTCAGTCCAAATATCCTGGCAGTTTGTCAGAAAGGTTGTTTGGTTGTTCAAATTATTAGATTAGGTTAAAGGTCATGGAGGCTAAAAATAAATTTATCTACTGTACCTCATAAAGCCTTCATTTATAGACCAATATCTTTGATATTTAATATATAGGTTCCTTGCAAGGATCTCTACCCATGGGTAGGGTTTGAGGTCACTGGGTCAAGATCAAGGTCACCGTAGCTTATAATAGATATTTCTACTTTCTGTCATAGAACCTTTATTTATTGACTGATATTTTACATATTTGGTTTGTAGGCACTTATATATTTTCAATTAAAAAATGAAATACTGCGTAACAGCAAACCTACAGCCAAAGCACTCAGGTGAACGATCCAGGGCCAACATGGCCCTCTTGTTGTAAATACTTGCATAGAAAAAAAAATCTTCTCGTCAGTATCCATAAGGCCTAGTGTTAATATATTTGATTTGTAACATGGCGTAGTAGACCTCTGCCAAGTTTGTTCAAATCTTGGTACTGGAATAAAAATTGGCCTTGGCCCTGGGTCATCAACGCTAAAAATAGACTTTTTAAACTTTTGTCGTAGAGCCTTAATTTGTTGACAGATATCTTAGATATTTGGTATATAAGCACCTTGCATGAATCTCTGCCATTCACTTGGGTCAAGGTCATTAAGGCTTAAAATAGACTTCTGTACTTTTCCCCTTAGAGTCTTTATTTATTGATTAATATCTGAGATACTTGGTCTTAGGTGGGGTTTAAGGTCACTGGTTGAAGGTCAAGGTCACTAAGGCTAAATGTATTTTTTTTCTACTCTTTGTCTTAGAGCCTTTATTTATTAATAGATATTTTAGGTATTTGGTATATAGACACTTTGCATGAACCTCTTCCATTAAATTGGGGTTAAGGTCATTTAGGCTAAAAATAGATTTATCAACTTTACTGGGTCAAGATTAACATCACCACAGCTAATATTAGATTTTTCTACTTTCTGTCATAGAGCCTTTATTTATTGATTGATATTTTAGATATTTGGTTTGTAGGTTCCTACAATCTTTGATCAGAAAATGTGGTACTGCTTTTGATGTTTGCTTACTACTAAGGTGAGAAATCCAGAGCCATCATGCCCCTCTTGTTCTAGAAACTGTTGACTCATTGAAATGCTTGAAATGTTTAACTCATTGAGACATGTGCAGAACGTATACAGGGTTTCCTCTGGGTCAATTTTAGTTTGCGCCAGCAAATTCGCCACTCAGAAAAAGTTGGTGCCAATGGCTCAAAAGTTGGAGCCAGTGATTTTGTAAGGAGACATGCCTTTCTCTGTTAAGATATTATAGAAGTAGTATCATTGTGACAACAAACACTATTTATATATTTATTACAACTGTTTATTAACAAAAAATAAGCACATTTGCATATCATTTTTAAAAGATACAAAACATGAAAACATGAACGATATCTTTATAAAATTAAGCATGAACCATTTATTTTTACACTTATTTAATCTTCCATAAAAGAAAATGACACCTGCAAACACTGAAGATTTTTCTTTTCATCACTGTAATTTGCTACAAACACTAACTGACCACACGTGGTTAATTATCTTATTTTCGGATGATTAAAAGTGGCAAATTATTCCAATTAACCGATTCGTCAGTTGCATCTCAACACGTTCTCAAAGTGTCATAAAGTTTGATAAACAAACTAGTCACGCGTGACCTTATACTAAACATCCGGGCCGCTTATGTAATTTTGTTGGCCGCTTATTGATTTTTAATCGTACTAGTTGTCGGATGCTTTCTTTTACGTTGGCGCCAGTAAAATTCGCCAATGGAAGATTTTATGGGCCAGAATTAGTATTTTGGCGCATTTGGCGCAATTGGCGAGCGACAGCTGGAACCCTGGTATAGTTCAGCCATGTCAGTTCAAGGTCAAGGTCACACTTGAAGGTCATTTTTTTCAACCTTTAATTTTGTTTCTGCTCAGTACCAAACCAGTTTTCTTGAAACTTTGGTCAACTGTATAAGTCATTGAGTGGATATGCAGAAAACATAGCCAGTTGTATGTCTGTCTGTTCATAACCTTTTCATGTCAGCTCCATATCTTGTATGCCCTTGAACTGAATTTCTTTAAACTTGGGTCAGATGTTTAACTCATTGAGACAATGTGTAGAACGCATGGCCTAGCCATGTGAGTTCAGGTCAAGGTCACTTTTGAAGGTCATTTGTTTCAGCCTTTAATTTTTATGCCCCTGAAGGGAGGCATATAGTTTTTAGCTCACCTGAGCATGCTCATGTGAGCTTTTAGGATCCTTGATTGTCCGGCGTCCGTCCGTCCGTCCGTCGTCCACAATTCATTCAAACGACATCTCCTCTGAAACCACTGGGCAAAATTTAATGAAACTTGCCTAGAATGTTCCTTGCATGAAGCTCTACCAAGTTTGTTCAAATGGTTCCGGTCCATTGCATTTCTGGGTCACAGGAGCTAAAAACAGATTTTGAAACTTGGATCTTTAAAAATCTTCTTGTCAGAAACCACAAGGCCTGGAGCTTTGATATTTGGTATAAAGCATCATCTAGTGGACCTCTACCAAGTTTGTTCAAATTATGATCCTGGGGTCAAAAATGGCCCCGCCCCAGGGGTAACTTGTTTTACATAGAGTTATATAGGAAAAACTTTAAAAATCTTCTTGTCAGAAACCGTAAGGCATAGAGCTTAGATATTTGGTGTGCAGCATTGTCTAGTGGACCTCTACTAAGTTTGTTCAAATCATGGCCTCTGGGTCAAAAATGGCCCCGCCCCAGGGGTAACTTGTTTTACATAGAGTTATATAGGAAAAACTTTAAAAATCTTCTTGTCAGAAACCGTAAGACATAGAGCTAAGATATTTGGTGTGTAGCATTGTCTAGTGGACCTCTACCAAGTTTGTTCAAATCATGGCCTCTGGGTCAAAAATGGCCCGGCCCCAGGGGTAACTTGTTTTACATAGAGTTATATAGGAAAAACTTTCAAAATCTTCTTGTCAGAAACCGTAAGGCATAGAGCTTAGATATTTGGTGTGTAGCATTGTCTAGTGGACCTTCACCAAGTTTGTTCAAATCATGGCCTCTGGGTCAAAATGGCCCCGCCCCAGGGGTAACTAGTTTTACATAGAGTTATATAGGAAAAACTTCGAAACTCTTCTTGTCAGAAACCGTAAGGCATAAGGCTTAGGTATTTGGTATGTAGCATTGTCTAGTGGACCTCTACCAAGTTTGTTCAAATTATACCTCTGGGGTCAAATTTGGCCCCACCCTGGGGTCATTGGTTTTACATAGGCTTATATAGGAAAAACTTCGAAAATCTTCTTGTCTGAAACCACAAGGCCCTGAGCCTTAAGATTTGGTATGTAGCATTGTCTAGTGGACCTCTACCAAGTTTGTTCAAATTATACCTCTGGGGTCAAATTTGGCCCCAACCCAGGGTCATTGTTTTACATAGGCTTATATAGTGATAACTTTGAAAATCTTCTTGTAGAAGGAGAAGTAACATTTTCAGTCCAAATAATCTGGAAATTTGTCAGACAGGTTGTTTCTATGATTTCAAGCTCAAGTTCGAATACGGGTCATCTTGGTTTAAAAACTAGGTCACAGAGCCCAAAAATAGAAAAATCTCGTTAACACTCTAGAGGTTACATTTTCAGTCAAAATATCCCAGAAATTTGTCAAAAAGGTTGTTTTGATGATTTTTAGCTCAAGTTCAAAATTGGGTCATCTGGGGTCAAAAACTAGGTCACAGAGCCCAAATATGGAAAAACCTTGTAAACACTCTAGAGGTAATATTTTCAGTCCAAATAACCAGGAATCTGTCAAAAAGGTTGTTTCAATGATTTCTAGATTAAATTTGAATATGGGTCATCTGGATTAAAAAACTAGGTCACAGAGCCCAAAAATAGAAAAAAACTTGTTAACATTCTATAAGCTACTTTTCAGTCCAAATATTCTCCAAATTTGTCAGAAAAAAAGTTTTAATGATTTCTAGCTCAGATTCGAATAAAGGTCATCTGGGGTCAAAAACTAGGTCACAGACCCCAGATATGGAAAAACCTTGTTAACACGCATTGAGGTAACATTTTAAGTTCAAGTAACCATGAAATTTGTCAGAAAGGTTGTTTTAATGATTTCTAGCTCAGTTTTGAATATGGGTTATCTGGGGTCAAAAACTAGGACACAGGGCCAAAAAGAAGAAAATCCTTGTTAATGTTCAAGAGGTTACATTTTCAGTCCAAATGTCCTTGAAATTTGTCAGAAAGGTTGTTTCAATGATTTCTAGCCCAGATTAGGATATGGGTCATCTGGGATCAAAAACAGGGACACAGAGCCCTAAAATGTTAAAACCATTTAAACTATCCAGAGGTTAGTCATTTTCAGTCCAAATATCCTGGAAATTTGTCAGACAGGTTGTTTTGATGATTTCTAGCTCAAGTACTAATATGGATCATCTTTGGTCAAAAACTAGGTCACAGAGCCCAAATATGGAAAAACCTTGTTAACACTCAAGAGTTAAGATTTTAATTCCAAATAACCTGAAAATTTGTCAGAAAGGTTGTTTCTATGATTTCCAGCTCAACTTTGAATATGGGTCATCTGGATTAAAAAACTAGGTCACAGAGCCTAAATATCGAAAAACTTTGTAAACACTCAGAGGCTACATTTTCAGTCCAAATGTCTTTGAAATTTGTCAGAAAGGTTGTTTTGATGATTTCAAGCTGAGGTTTGGATATGGATCATCTGGGGTTAAAAACTAGGTCACAGAGCCCAAATATGGAAAAACCTTGTTAACACTCTAAAGGCTACACTTTCAGTCCAAATAACCTTGAAATTTGTCAGAAAGATTGTTTCAATATTTTCTAGGTCAAGTTTGAATATGGGTCATCTGGGGTCAATTAACCAGGTCCATAGCAACTTTGTTAAAAGCAGTCATATTCAGGTGAGCGATATAGGGCCATCATGGCCCTCTTGTTTAACTATCCGTCCGTCTGTCCGCACTACAGTAAAGAAATAGGGGGCAATCTAACTGTAAACATAACAAAAGAGAACAATAGAGTTCAATCCGTAACAATAGAATAAAGGGCCAATGGCCCTCTATTAAACAAAAGAAAAGGCCCTCTATCCAGTTTTGGCCGGACATCTGTCCGTCCAAAAACTTTAACATTGACAATAACTTCTTTATTAGTTAGTGGATTTACTTCATACTTGGACACAACACCCCTTTGGACAAGGCCTTCCCACTGACCTATATTTGTTTGACCTTCACCCCTGAATGACCTTCATCTTGAAGATACATTTGTCCAAAAACTTTAACATTGGCCATAACTTTCTTATCAGTAAGTGGATTTACTTCATACTTGGACTCAGCACCCATTTGGACAAGACTTTCCCACTGACCTATAATTATTTGACTTTGACCCCTGAATATCCAATGGTCCAAAAACTATAATTTTGCCATAATTTCCAAATTAGTAAGTGGATATACTTCATACTTAAACACAACACTACTTTGGACAATACCATCCCACTGTCCTGTATTTATTTGACCTTAACCCCTGAATGACCTTCACCTTGAAGATCCAGTTGTCCAGAAATTTTCACATTGCCCATAACTTCCTTATTAGTAAGTGGATTTACTTCATACTTGGACACAACCCCTTTGGATAAGACCTTCCCACTGACCTATATTTATTTGACCTTGACCCTTGAATGACTGGTTCTCAGATCAAAGTTCAAAGTACCACTTTTGGGGGCATTGTCATCTTTCAGTGACAGTTCTTGTTATTTTCTTCTATACCTTCAAACAGACTGTCTTGAAACTGGTCAAATGTATAATTCATTTAGAGTTTAGAGCAGAAGGTATGTTAGATTAAGGTCAAGATTGAGCCTTTAATTTCATGTCTGCTAAATATCATGTTTTTCAACACTTTTTTGTTTGTATTGCAATTGTTTGATTGAGTGTATTGAAGATACAACTACATGTGACCAAGCAAATTGTTAATATGAATGATAGTAGGTTTCAACTTAACACAAAAGTATACATTGTTTAGTGATAAATGCTGAAGATCAGACTACACAGTCTCTCACTACAACTGTATTTGAATGATTGAATAGAACACTACAATCCACATTTGAATTCAGATATCATTACAAGTGACATTCAGAAGTCATTCATCATGATTTTCAGTCACAGTGTTTTTGCTGGTTATTTCTAGTTCAGGTTTAAATATGTGGCACCTGGGGTTAAAAACTAGGTCACTGCATTTTCTGACTGTGTTTACTATAATAACTCGGGATAATTATGTCTCCAAAATTTTTGGAAGACATATTGTTAGCTCACCTGAGCACAAAGTGCTCAGGGTGAGCTTTTCTGATCGGTCTTTGTCCGTCGTCCGTCAGTCCGTCCGTCCGTCCGTCCGTCGTCAACTTTTCATTCAAACGACATCTCCTCTGAAACCAATGGGGCAAATTTAATGAAACTTGCCTGGGATGTTCCTTGCATGAAGCTCTACCAAGATTGTTCAAATGGTTCTGGTCCATTGCATTTCTGGTTCACTGGAGCTAAAAATAGATTTTATAAGTTGGATCTTTAAAAATCTTCTTCTCCGAAACCACAAGGCCTGGAGCTTTGATATTTGGTATGAAGCATCATCTAGTGGACCTCTACCAAGTTTGTTCAAATTATGTCCCTGGGGAGAAAACTGACCCCACCCCAGGGGTCAGTTGATTTTACATAGAGTTATATAGGGAAAACTTGAAAATCTTCTTGTCAGAAACCACAAGGCCTAGAGTTAAGATATTTGGTATGTAGCATTGTCTAGTGGACCTCTACCAAGTTTGTTCAAATCATGGCCTCTGGGTCAAAAATGGCCCCGCCCCGGGGGTCACTTGTTTTACATAGAGTTATATAGGAAAATCTTAAAAAAATCTTCATGTCAGAAACCGTAAGTTATAGAGCTTAGATATTTGGTGTGTAGCATTGTCTAGTGGACCTCTACCAAGTTTATTCAAATCCTGTCCTCTGGGTCAAAAATGGCCCCGCCACAGGGGCCACTAGTTTTACATAGAGTTATATAAGAAAATCTAAAAAAAATCTTCTTGTCAGAAACCGTAAGTTATAGAGCTTAGATATTTGGTGTGTAGCATTGTCTAGTGGACCTCTACCAAGTTTGTTCAAATCCTGGCCTCTGGGTCAAAAATGACCCCGCCCCAGGGGCCACTAGTTTTACATAGAGTTATATAGGAAAATCTTAAAAAATCTTCTTGTCAGAAACCGTAAGTTATAGAGCTTAGATATTTGGTGTGAAGCATTGTCTAGTGGACCTCTACCAAATTTGTTCAAATCCTGGCCTCTGGGTCAAAAATGGCCCCTCCCCGGGGGTCACTTGTTTTACATAGAGTTATATAGGAAAAACTAAAAAATCTTCTTATCAGAAACAAGAAGGCCTACAGTTAAGATATTTGGTATGTAGCATTGTCTAGTGGACCTCTACCAAGTTTGTTCAAATCCTGGCCTCTGTGTCAAAAATGGCCCCGCCCCGGGGGTCACTTGTTTTACATAGAGTTATATAGGAAAATCTTAAAAAAATCTTCTTATCAGAAACCGTAAGTTATAGAGCTTAGATATTTGGTGTGTAGCATTGTCTAGTGGACCTCTACCAAGTTTATTCAAATCCTGTCCTCTGGGTCAAAAATGGCCCCGCCACAGGGGCCACTAGTTTTACATAGAGTTATATAAGAAAATCTAAAAAATTCTTCTTGACAGAAACCGTAAGTTATAGAGCTTAGATATTTGGTGTGTAGCATTGTCTAGTGGACCTCTACCAAGTTTGTTTGAAAAATTTCCCTAGGGTCACTATTGGCCCCGCCCGAGGGGTCACAAGTTTTAAATAACAATATAGAAGAAAATCTTTAAAAATCTTCTTGTCTGAAACCACAAGGCCTAGAATTTTAAAATTTGGCATGAAGCAAGCTTTATCAAGCTTTTTCAAATTATTGGATTAGGTTAAAGGTCACGGAGGCTAAAAGTAGATTTATCTACTGTACCTCATAGAGCCTTCATTTATAGACCAATATCTTTGATATTCAGTATAGAGGTTCCTTGCATGGACCTCTACCCATGGGTAGGGTTTGAGGTCACTGGGTCAAGGTCAAGGTCACCATAGCTTATAATAGATATTTCTACTTTCTGTCATAGAGCCTTTATTTATTGACAGATATTTTACATATTTGGTTTGTAGGCACTTACATATTTTCAATAAAAAAATGAAATACTGCTTAACAGCAAACCTAAGTACTCAGGTGAGCGATCCAGGGCCATCATGGCCCTCTTGTTTTTGCCTACGCCTTCCATCTGTCCATCCGCATTCACATTCCGGCTTTCACAGGTCAAACTGCAGGCGGGATTTCAACGAAACTTTACAGGAGTGATCAGTACTAACCCTAGTTGTGCATATCGCCAGCATGTTCCACTTTCCTGCACAAAATTGCCACCAGAGCTAAAAATAGAAGAACCTTGTCCAGCTTTTACAGGTCAAAGCTTCACAGGAGTGATCAGTACCAACCCTTGTTGTGCATATTGCTGGCATGTTCTGCTTTGCTGCACAAAATGGCCACTAGTTAAAAAATAGAAAAACCTTGGCCGGCTTTCATGAGGAGAGGAGGTGTTGGCATCTTTGTCCACCAAGACTTTGACTTTATGCGCATTGATACTTCTATGGCAGATATTGAATGTGTTGGTGTTCACATAACATCTCCATTTATATCAGTATTGAATGTTAATAAACCTCAACAACTTCACCTGCATTCTTCCTGTGAACAGCTCAGTTTGATTCTTAACAGTTTACCAACTTTACAAACAATTGTTCTTGGTGACTTTAATGTACTTGTGTCAGCTAATGAGCTCAAACAAACCATGACTAACTTCAGTCAACTTCCACTACAATTTGACAAACAGTGATTGATCACATATATGTGAAAAACCTTGCAGTTGTACAACCTGGAACTGTGCCAACTTATTACAGCTATCATGCAATTACATATGCAAACATTCGGATCAACAACAACACAGAGTCTCTATGAACAACTGATAGATCAAATTCCATCCATGTTTGATAGCTTAAACTACTTCTGATGTTCAGCACCAGTTGTCACTAGGTATCCAATATCTTTACTTTCTGATTGTAAAAACATGAAATATTTCCTCATTTCCACATCGCTTTTCAGCTGCACTTTCATCTATTAAATCTGTTAAAACCAACTGCAGCTTATGTTTTGACTTTCACCTTGCATACCAAAAAACATGCCGCTGTTCCATCCTTAGAGTTCATAGGGGGGAGACATATGTTTTTGTGACAAAAACCCCTTCTAGTTATTTTAGAATTTATTCACTATTTGATAAACTTACCTTGATTTGTTAACCTAGAATGGCAGTTCTCAGGTGAGTGATACAGGGTCATCATGGCCCTTTTGTCCCTCTCAGTACAATGTTTATTTCTCTACCAAGAGGATCTGAGAATGAAAGGCTCTCTTTTTAGTGTTGCTTTTTAGATGTAGGTCAAGTTAGACATTGATAAGTTCCATTCAGTCACAAGTACCTTGTACTTAAGTCCCTAATTTGATACTTGTTCCCACTTTGAAGCTTGTTCTTGGATGTTATATTTCTCTAACAACTTTGTATTGCATTGATCAGAATGTGTTTCTGCTTGACACTGCTACACACTTTCTTTCCTAAGACATTTTACTTCAAATAACATATCCTTTAAAGCCATTTTCAAACAGACTTATCCCATTAATGCCTAGAGTTTACAAAAGTAGTCATTGACAAACAGTGCAGACCCAGATTATGTAGTGTCTGATCACAGTTGACACTGTTTCATAAAGGACTTCCTTCCCTAAATAGAGTAAAATTGAAAAAAGTATGCCAGAAACCCTTTTATTTGAAAGTGGACTCGTACAGCTGATAAGGATTGCATTATCCATTAGGCATAAATGGGTTAATAGACATGTTCCATACATTGCCCTTTTCTAAAATTGCTGAAATCATTCCACTCCATTGCACAAAAGATAAAAACAGCAAAAAATTTAAACATAATCTCCTCTTGAGCAACAAGGTAATTTTCCACGAAATTTCACAGAAATGTTCCTTATATTGGTATCTATGAAAATTGCTCAAATGATTCTGCTTTGTTGCACAAAATGGCCACCATAGCTAAAAATAAATTTTCTTCAACATTTGGCTTCAAATGACATCTCCTCACAAACTGCAATGCCCTTTTTCATCAAACTATATTGCTCTTTTTAGATCACCTGAGCATATGCTCAGGGTGAGCTATATGATATCTGGATGTCCAGCATCTGTCATCTGTCTGTCATCCGTTGTCCACATTTAACATTGTTAAAAAAGGTCACATTTAACAGCTAATCAAGTTCAAAACTGGGTCTAGTGGGATAAAAAAGTCACCAGGCCAAATCAAAGGGAAATCTTGTAAACACTCTAGAGACAACATTTTTTATCAAGTTTATATGAAAGTTGCTCAGAATGTTTGCCTTGATGATAACTTGGTCAAGTTCAGAACTGGATCATGAAGGATCAGAAAAAGGTCACAAGACCAAATCAAAGGAAAACCTTGTTATATCCCCTTTATCTCCATCTTTACTATTTGCAGAGTAATTGCCCTTTGTTTTTCTTGTCTAGAGCATAACTTGAAAACAATTGGTTGGAATTCAATTCAACTTCATACAATGGTCAAGCACAGTGATAGGAATCTAAGAGATTAGTTCAAGAATCATAAATCCATCTTCACTTTTTGCAGAGTTATTGCCCTTTGTTGGTTTTCCTTGTCTGGAGCATAACTTGAAAATTGTTGGTTGGAATTCAATGCAACTTCATACAGTGATCAAGCACATTGACAGAAAATGCTGTATACAATAGCCATAACTCCATCCTCACTTTTTGCAGAGTTATTGGCCTTTGTTAATTTTCTTTGTCTGGAGCATAACTTGAAAACTACTGGTTGGAATTCAGTGCAACTTCATACAATGGTCAAGCACAATAAGAGGAAGTGCAGTGTTCAAAAATCGTAACTCCATCTACTTTATTTGCAGAGTTATTGCCCTTTATTGGTTTTCCTTGTCCAGAGCATAACTTGAAAACTACTGGTTGGAATTCAATGCAACTTCATACAATGGTCAACCACAGTGAAGGGAAATGCAGTTTACAAAAACCACAATCTTTAATTCCCACAACCATAACTCTATTTCAATTCTTTAACAAAGTTTTATATTACTAATAACTTCCTCAGTTCTGAAGCAGTCTTGCAGGGGGTATTAGTCACATTTTATGATACCTCTAGTTTACACTCTGGAGACCACAATTTTTATAGGGTCTTTATGGAAGTTGCTCAGAAGGTTTGCCTTGATGATATCTCAGTCAGGTTCAAAGCCAGATCATGTAGGATGATTGCTTTTTAGCTCACCTGAGGACAATGTCCTCAAGGTGAGCTTTTGTGATGGCCCATTGTCTATCGTCCAGCGTCCGTGCATTTGTGCTTCAACAATTTCTTTAAACAACTTCTCCTCCAAAACCACTTGGCCAAATTTGTTGAAACTTTGCAGGGATGTTCCTTGCATGAAGCCCTACGATAGTTGTTCAAAGAATTCAATTTCATCAAGAACTCTGGTTGCTATGGCAATTGAAAGGAAAAACTTTGAAAATCTTGTTGTCTGATACCACAAGGCCCTGAGCCTTAAGATTTGGTATATAGCATTGTCTAGTGGACCTCTATCAAGTTTGTTCAAAATTTGCCCCTGGGGTCAAATTTGGCTCCACCCTGGGGGTCAATTGATTTTACATAGGCTTATATAGTGAAACTTTAAAAATCTTCTTGTCTGAAACCACAAGGCCCTGAGCCTTAAGATTTGGTATGTAGCATTGTCTAGTGGACCTCTATCAAGTTTGTTCAAGTTATGCCCCTGGGGTCAAATTTGGCCCCACCCCAGGGGTCAATTGATTTTACATACAGTACACGCAGCGCGGACTTTGACATTGTTAACATTGTCGCGGGGGCCGTTATCGTCTCCGGGTGGCCAGTCGCGGTGGACTGAACACCCGAAATTTCGGGTGTCCGCTAAAATGACCACCGCGACAACCGCCGAGGGGTATGATCACCGCGTGTCGCGGTGACAGAACGCCGCGCGTCCCCGCGATGTTCTGACTTGGAGACTACTGCATTTAAACATACTCAGCGTACAGTACACGTACGTGGTTTTCTTTTTACTCATTCTTATTTTACTTACATGTATTTTGTGGCTAACTTCAGTTGGTCAAATTAAAACCAAATTTCAAGTACATATGCGGTGTAGGTTTATTGTGTACTTTCGTTTTTGGAATTTTTGAAAAACGCTTGTTACTATATAGCAAAATCGATCAATAATTTTTGCCAAGCGCCTAGACGATACAGATGTTGAAAGAAGTTAAACACGTGTTGACCTAAAAACAAAGACAATTCATTTTCTGAAAATATGATCAGCTGTTTCCGGAAGCGACTGCTTTGAATGGTCATTCTTTGCGTAAACAAAAAGGAGCGTACATAAATGCATCATAATTAGAGTGGATTTGTTCGAATTTTGACAGTTTAAATTAGATCTATTAACTTTTCGCAGTTTGATGATCGTTAGTAATTTATTTGTGTGTAATTTATTTACGAGTGGATTAACGCAAGCGCGGCACCGATTGAAGACTTGAAAATATATTAATTGCAGCAATTAAAGTTAACAAGATGGCATGTAGGTGTGTAAATCTATTCATAATCGGCTGTGTTACCCTCAATTATACAACCAAACATCGAACGTTAACAAATAAAAGTTTAACCGGATGGGGTATTAAAAAGAAAAAGAAATAACTTCAGCTGGTAATAATTACATGTTTTTATAACTCGTCTGAAAAAAAAATAGGGGAAAGTAAAATTGTGTTGCGACTTCGTTTTTTCGGACACCGCAAACCCCCGCGACCCGATGCCGCGATATGGCGCGGTACTGAACACCGCGGACGGCCGCGCTGACCCCCGTGTTTTATACGAATGAACACTCGACGCGGTGGTCATTTTGGTCTTCAATGCGGACAGTAAAATGGCGGGGACGGGTGTTCGTTGTCAAAGTCCGCGCTGCGTGTACTGTAGGCTTATATAGTGAAACTTTGAAAAAATCTTCTTGTATGAAACCACCAGGCCCTGAGCCTTAAGATTTGGTATGTAGCATTGTCGTGTGGACCTCTACCAAGTTTGTTCAAATTATGCCCCTGGGGTCAAATTTGGCCCCGCCCAGGGGTCAACTTATTTAACATAATGAAACTTTAAAAAATCTTCTTGTCTGAAACCACAAGGCGCTGAGCCTTAAGATTTGGTATGTAACATTGTCGTGTGTTTGTTCAAATTATGCCCCTGGGGTCAAATTCAGCCCCACCGGGGGTCATCTGATTTTTACATAAGTTCATATAGGGTAAACTTGGAAAAATCCTCTTGTATGAAACTACAAGGCCCTGAGCCTTACGATTTGGTATGTAGCAATGTCTGGAGGACGTCTCTCAAGTGTCTTAGAAAAATTTTCCTGGGGTCACTATTGGCCCCTCCCAAGGGGTCACAAGTTTTTAATAGCAGTATAGAAGAAAATCTTTAAATACTGTACCTCATACAGCTTTCATTTAAAGAACAATATCTTTGATACTGGGTATATAGGATCCTTTCATGGACCTCTACCCATGGGTAGGGTTTCACTGGGTCAAGGTCAAAGTCACTATAGCTTATGATAGATATTTCTACTTTCAGTTATAGAGCCTTTATTTATTGACTAATATTTTACAAATTTACATATTTATATTTACATTACTTACATATTTTCAATTAAAACATGAAATACTGCTTAACTGCAAACCTACAGCCAAAATACTCAGGTGAGCGATCCAGGGCCATCATGGCCCTCTTGTACTAAAAAGAAGAACCATGTTGTTTTTGGGGCTAACATGTGAAAGGTCAGGGTCACAGGGACCTGTAGAGTGAAAACTATTTCTGCAGAGTAACTGTAGTACCATTTCACCCAGAGACTTCAAACTTAATAGGATAATTGTATTAGAAGAAACCTATTGTTTTTAGGGTCCATAGGTCAAAGGTTAAGTTCCCAGGGACCTGTAGAGTGAAAACTGTTTCTGCTCAGTTACTGGAGTACCGTTTTACCCAGAACCTTCAAACTTCATAGGATAATTGTCTTTACTCATTAAAAGAACCCAATCATTTTTGGGGTCAGTTGGTAAAAAGTCAAGGTCACAGGGACCGGTAGAGTGAAAACTATTTCTTCTCAGTAACTGGAGTACCATTACACCCAGAACCTTCAAACTTTATAGGGTAATTATATTAGAAGAACCCTGTTGTTTTTGGGGTCTGTAGGTCAAAGGTCAAAGTCACTGGGACCTGTAGATTAAAACTATTTCTGCTAAAAAAATTGATTACCATTACAACCAGAGTCTTTAAACTTATTGCAAAGCTTTTCAAACTTGCACCTATAAAAACCAATGATGATAATTGTAACATGAGCAATGAGACTCAGGTGAGCGATTTAGGGCCACCATGGCCCTCTTGTTTTTAGGTACTTTCAGATGATAATGTTAGTAATTCAGTTTGTGCAAGAAAGTAAATCAGTTATATCTCTACTTGATTTACAAAAACACATGAAAACTCCACAACTTGTTCAGCAGGGGATATCATTTCTTCAAATTTGCTTGTTACCAGTTAGCTGAATGTTCTTGTGTGATGCTGTCTGTTGGAAATTGGGCTTAGGCTGTGTTTTAATTAGCTAATAAGGAAATCTCAGTAACTGCTGTACTTACCAGTGTTATCTGTTTTAGATTGCTGTCTGCGTTTCATTTCAGATATATGTAAGCAACCCAGTGTGACTGGTCGTTGCCGGGCAAGACATGTGAGATGGTATTACAATGGTAAAGAATGCCAGCAGTTCACATATGGCGGTTGTGGTGGTAATCAGAACAGGTTTCGAACTAAGGCAGACTGTGAGAGACAATGTTTGGCTGGTACAGAAGGTATGTCATAAGTTGGCATGTGTATTTTAAGAGTGTAATACTGTCTCATTCAAGAAAGTTTAGCTATTTTGATTTAGGGGATATAGGAGAGTTCATAATGTGTCAGTAAATTTTTGTGTTTGGTTCTTCAGAGATATGATTGTTAACTTCCTGCAGGATCCTGACTGCTAAATCTTAACTCAGACCAGTTAGAATTTGCATTTAGGTCAGCTTTGGTTATTACTGTTTGAAATTATAAACACTTTGACATAATTTAGATACAGTAATGTTAAACTGATGTTTATTTATTCCATTATTCCATTGTGTCATTTTGCACAGATAATGTTAGTCATGCTGTTAGTCATGCTGTACAGTACACTCACGCTGTACTTTTTCAAGTACCATTCTAGGCAAACAGTATGTGTTGTTCTCAATCACTTTTCTGCTTTAAAGTCATCAATATGAAATGGAGCATGTAAGTCCTAAAGGAATAATTGGACAACTAAAGCACTTGTTGTTCATAACATGGCTGACCCATAATGGGACAATTATCTACTAGATTTATATTACTCATTGTTGAAGTAGGTAACAAAAAATAAGACTAACTAAAGAGCTAATCATATATCTCCTTATGAATAAACGCCAACACAATCACATCCTGTTGATAAAATTTATTTGTTTTAGCTCTGTCAGTGGTGATTAATTTGATAAGAAGTTTTACACACATACACACACTCCCTATAAGTACAATAAGATTTTCCCAGCTATAAATAAAATATCCCACCATACTTAAGTATATAGAATTCATATTAAGAATGTATATTATTCACCCACCTTGAAACCTTACAGACACTTGGAGATATTTTATAAATGCCAGTTTTTCAAGATCATGTTCATAATTGTTTTGTCCTGTTAAATGTTAATCAGTGAATAAGTTACTATATTACATCAGTTGTTTTGTCATAATACAACAAATAAAGAATAAATCTTCAAAATGTTGGTGATCCTGTATGTGTTAGTGATGGACATTTCCATTTGTGTCTTAACAGCATTAGGAGACCAGCAGAACTTGTGTCGTAACTCACGTTTTGGCTGCTGTCCAGATGGTGTGACATCTGCACAAGGAAACAATAATGAAGGCTGTCCAAATGCTTGCCAGGTAAATTAAGTGTCTTAGATGTTAACATGTTGTAGAAAGTTTTAGGTATTGTCAGATAAAGCTTTGTATATTACACTGTTTTTTATCTGTACTGGGATTTTCATAGAAAAAAGAACTGCTTAGTGAGATTTCTTGACATTTATTTCCTGTGTTATTTACATGCTTATAAGGTTGGATCTACAGAATCACATAAGGTATATTTTGCTACCACTTATTGTTTTTAGCTCACCTGTCACGTAGTGACAGAGTGAGCTTTTCTGATCACCTTTTGTCCGTCGTCCGTCCGTCGTTAACAATTGGTTTGTTAACACTCTAGTGGTCACTTTTTTGCCTCAATTGTCATGAAACTTGGTCAGGATGTTTGTCTCATTAATATCTGGGACGAGTTGGAACATGGGTTATCAGGGTTGGAAAACTAGGTCACCGAGCCCAAATATAGAAAAACCTTGTTAACACTCTAGAGGCTACTTTTTCAGTCCAAATATCCTGGAAATTTGTCAGAAATGTTCTAATGATGATTTCTAGCTCAAGTTCAAATATGGGTCATCTGGGTTCAAAAAGGAAGTCACGGAGCCCAAAAATAGAAAAATCTTGTTAACACTCTAGAGGTTACATTTTCAGCCCAAATAATCTTGAAATTTGTCAGAAAGGTTGCTTTGATGATTTCTTGGTCAAGTTCAAATACAGGTCATCTGGGGTCAAAAACGAGGTCACAGAGCCCAAATATTGAAAAACCTTGTTAACACTCTAGAGGTTACATTTTTAGACCAAATAATCTGGAAATCTGTCAGGAAGGTTGCTTTTATGATTTCTAGCTCAAGTTCAAATATGGGTCATCTTGGTTCAAAAACTAGGTCACAGAGCCCAAAAATAGAAACATCTTGTTAACACTCTAGAGATAACATTTAGCCCAAATAATCTGGAAATTTGTCAGAAAGGTTGCTTCAAAGATTTCTAGCACAAGTTCAAATATGGGTCATCTGGGTTCAAAAACTAGGTCACAGAGCCCAAAAATAGAAAAATCTTGTTTACACTCTAGAGGTTACATTTTCAGCCCAGATTATTTATCTGGAAATTTGTCAGAAAGGTTCCTTTGACAATTTCTAGGTCAGGTTCAAGTATGGGTCATCTGGGGTCAAAAACTAGGTCACAGAGTCCAAATATGGAAAAACCTTGTTAATATTCTAAAGGTAGCATTTTCAGTCCAAATAACCTGGAAATTTGTCAGAAAGATTCTATGGATGATTTCTAGCTCAGTTTTGAATATAGGTTGTCTTGGGTCAAAAACTAGGTCACAGAGCCCGAAAGTAGAAAAACCTTGTAAAAGCTCTAGAGGTTACATTTTCAGTCCAAATGATCTTGAAATTTGTCAGAAAGGTTGTTTCAATGCTTTCTAGCTCAAATTTGGATATGGGTCATCTGGGATAAATAAACTAGGTCACATGGTACAAATATGTAAAAAACTTTTTAACACTCCAGAGGTTACATTTTCAGTCCAAATATCCTGGAAATTTGTCAGACAGGTTTTTTTATGATGATTTCTAGCTCAAGTTGGAGTATGGGTCATCTTGGGTCAAAAACTAGGTCACAGAGCCCAAATATTGAAAAACTTTTTAAACACTCTAGAGGCTACATTTTTAAGTCCAAATGTCCTGGAAATTTGTCAGATAGGTTGTTTTGATGATTTGTAGCTCAAGTTTGGATATGGGTTATCTGGCATCAAAAACTAGGTCACAGAGCCTAAATATCGAGAAACCTTGTTAACACTCTAGATGCTACTTTTTCAGTCCAAATATCCTGGAAATTTGTCAAAGAGATTGTTTCAATAATTTCTAGGTCAAGTTCGAATATGGGTCATCTGGGGTCAATTAACCAGGTCCATAGCAACTTTATTAAAAGCAGTCATACTCAGGTGAGCGATACAGGGCCATCATGGCCCTCTTGTTTGTTTTAACATAAAAGTAAGAAGTAAGGCTTGTAGCATTTCCTCAGCTCATGGAGGTTGTATGTTGAAATCTGTTACAGAGGTTTCATCATAATCTTTAGATGCCATCTAATGTAGATTTAGTTACAGCAAAAGTTTTACACACAATGAAATAATGTAATTCATGGCTACAAATTGTTGAAAAGAGCCTATGCAGTTTAACAGTGTTTGGCCACATACTATTTTTTTTTATTGTGAACTGTGAAATTGTCAGTGGATTACCAAATCTGTATATTACTGTAAACCCTGGAAATTTAGGATTATTTAAAATATATATCAGACCTCTAACCAGAAATTCTCTCTAGAAATTTCAAGGTTTTACAAATCTCAGATAGTAAATACAAATTACAGTTTCAAAGGTCAATGCATGTAACATCTGAATTAGGTAGATTCTCAGATGAGACCTCGTTTTTCAGATGAGACATCCAAAATTAGGTAATTGATTAAAAAGCATGCAAATTGCAAGCTCAATGTTTTGTTGGTTCACATTAAAATTGTCGCTGACATTTTTATCTTGTCTGAAATGTTGTAGCTTCTGTTACGTTTAACCTGACAGTAATTACCTTGTTGTGGTATGGGCAGTAATTGTTAGTGAAAATGGCAGAAATAATGTTCAGCTTTGATTAGAGTAATCAGACATGTTTCAATAGAGAAAAATACTGCCATGACAGAATTACAGAAATGTCATACTTTTGTCTAATGTACTTTAGATGGACCAGCTTTATTATTTTTAATGAGAATCATATTTGACATTATGGGAAATAGCCAGAAAAATGCCTTTACAATTTCATTGAGATATTTCAGTATTATTGGCATTTTTAGCTTGTCTGTTTTCGAAGAAATGTAGCTGATTATTCATAAACCATAAGGCTTATAGTTTTGAATTTTGTGTGTAGCATTGTCTAGTGGACCTCTACCATGTTGGTTCAAATCATGACTTATGGGTCCGTATTGGCCCTGCCCTTGGGCTAATATATAAGTATATAGGATAAACTTTGAAAATTTTTTTCTCTTAACCACTGGACACAAGGCTTTGTAATTTGATGTGAGGCATCTTCTAGTAGACCTCTACCAAGATTGTTAATATTCTGTCCCTGGGGTGAAAATTAGCCCCAATCCAGGAGACACTTGGTTCTGCATAGACTTATATAGGAAAAATCCTTTAATTGGAAAGCATGAAGCTAAAAACTTTACTATTTACTTACATTGGATGGGAAGGTACTTCCAATTCCAACTCTCCCCCTCTTTTCCAGGTTAATTATGTCTCCCTCACTCTGGGGGAGACATATTGTTTTTGCCCATCCATCAATCTGTCTGTCACACTTCCTTTCTGTTTGGTAACTAGAGTACCTTCTGACCTAGAGTCTTAAAACTTCATAGGATGATTGTCCTTATTGAGTTACAGAAGCCTATTGTTTTTGGGGTATGTAGGTCAAAGGTCAAGGTCACAGTGACCTTAAATGTGAAAATGGTTTCCACTCAATAACTAGATTTCTATTTGACCTAATGTCTTCAAACTTCAAAGGATAATTGTCCTTATTGAGTTACAGAAACCTATTGATTTTGGGGTTAGCCGGTCAAAAGTCAAGGTCAAAGTGTCCTTATATGTAAAAATTGGTTTCTACTCAATAACTGGAGTGCCATTTAGCACAGATTTTTGAAGCTTCATTTAATGATTGTCCTTAATGAGTAGAAGAAGCCTGTTGATTTTGGGGTAAGCCGGTCAAAGGTCAAGGTCACAGTGATCTTTAACTTGAAAATGGTTTTTGTTCAATAACCTGAGTTCTATTTGACCCAGAGTCTTCAGACTTTATAGGATGATTGTCCTAAATAAGTGGAAGGAAGCCTATTGATTTTAGGATTAACCAGTCAAAGGTCAATGTCACATTGGTCTTTAACTTGAAAATTGTTTTGGCTCAATAACTTGAGTTCTATTTGACCCAGAGTCTTCAAAATTCTTAGGATGATTGTCCTTGTTGAGTAGAATAAGCCCATTGTTTTTGGGGTCAGCTGATCAAAGGTCAAGGTCACAGTGATTTTAAAAACAAAAATGATATCTGCTCAATTACTAGAGTTCTATTTGACCTAGTGTCTTCAAACTTAATAGGATGATTGTCCTTGTTGAGTAGAAGAATCCAATTGATTTTTTGGGTCAGCTGATGAAAGGTTAAGGTCAATGTGACCTTATATGTAAAATTGGTTTATGCTCAATAATTATAATTCTATTTGACCTAGTGTCTTCAAACTTCATAAGATGATTGTCCTTGAGTTACAGAAGCTTTTGGGGTCTATAGATCAAAAGCCAAGGTCAAATTGACTTAAATGTAAAATATAATCTTTGATCAATACCTTGAGTGCCATTTCAGCCAGACTGTTGAACTCTTTGTTTTTGCAGTGTAAGTTGTTCATCTGTCACACTGTTTCCATTTGATAAGTAGAGTACCTTTTGACATGAAACCTTCAAACTTCATATGATACTTTATTATATTTTCTCCATTGAGGTCACCATGACAAAGGTCAAGGTCACTTACACTTGAATATGAAATTATTTTCAGTCATTTATGTGCATACTTTTTGAGTGATCTTGACTTGTAAAAATATTTTTTCGTGCTTAAAAACTGGAGCCCGTTTTGGCCTATTGGCTTTAAAACAAATAGGATGATTGCCAGTATTACAAGATATGGCCATGTTCCTGCCATGTTATCACTTGTTTCTTCTTGCAATGAAGTGTTTTGGGAAATAACACTGAGCACCATTTTCTATAATATAAGCTTTTCTGTATAGGTTTTGTTATATCTCTTCTTCTGCAACAATAGTACTCTTTGTTATACAACAGCCCTTTCCAACACACTCATTCCTATTCTCCAGTTCACAATTCTTTTCCTCCCGCTAGCCGACCTCTGTCATATCTTCTGTGCCCCTGTTTCAATGATGAGCTGGGGGAGACATGTTTTTTTTACAAAAACATCTAGTTTTTATGTCGCCCTTTCAAAGAAACGGCGATGCATAGGAATTGCTTTGTCCATCAGTCCGTCACAAAAACTTAAGGTTGGCTATAACTTTGCCATTTCTAAACATTTCCTTATCAAACTTTCAAATTGTATTGTTTATGACAACAGGGTCGGGATGATGCCAAAATCTTTAGGTCAAGGTCACAATTGACAGAGTTATGCCCCTTTTTAGCTCATCTGAGCACAAAGTGCTCAGGGTGAGCTTTTCTGATCAGTCTTTGTCCGTTGTCCGTCCGTCGTCAACTTTTTAGCTCACCTGAGCCTTTAGGCCAAATTTGATGAAACTTGCCTGGGATGTTCCTTGCATGAAGCTCTACCAAAGTTGTTCAAAGAATTCAATTCCTTCAAGAACTCTGGTTACTATGGCAACTAAAAGGAAAAACTTTGAAAATCTTCTCGTCTGAAACCACAAGGCCTAGAGCTTAGATATTTAGCATTTAGCACCCTCTAAAGGAACTCTACAAAAATTGTTCAAATTATTTCCCTGGGGTCAAAACTAACCCCACCCCAGGGGTCACTTCATTAGCTCACCTGTCACGTAGTGACAGATTGAGCTTTTCTGATCACCTTTTGTCCATCGTCCGTCCGTCCATCCGTCCGTCCACAATTAGTTTGTTAACACTCTAGTGGTCACATTTTTGCCTCAATTGTTATGAAACTTGGTCAAGTTGTTTGTCTCATTGATATCTCGAACGAGTTGGAACATGGGTTATCAGGGTTGGAAAACTAGGTCACAGAGCCCAAATATAGAAAAACACTCTAGAGGCTACTTTTTCAGTCCAAATATCCTGGAAATTTGTCAGAAAGGTTCTATTGATACTTTCTAGCTCAAGTTCAAATATGGGTCATCTGGGTTCAAAAACTAGGTCACGGAGCCCAAAAATAGAAAAATCTTGTTAACACTCTAGAGGTTACATTTTCAGCCCAAATAATCTGGAAATTTGTCAGAAAGGTTCCTTTGACAATTTCTAGGTCAGGTTCAAATATGGGTCATCTGGGGTCAAAAACTAGGTCACAGAGCCCAAATATTGAAAAACCTTGTTAACAATTTAGAGGTTACATTTTCAGCCCAAATAATCTGGAAATTTGTCAGAAAGGTTGCTTTGACAATTTCTAGGTTAAGTTCAAATATGGGTCATCTGGGGTCAAAAACTAGGTCACGGAGCCCAAAATAGAAAAACCTTGTTAACACTTTAGAGGTTACATTTTCAGCCCAAATAATCTGGAAAATTTATCAGAAAAGTTGCCTTGAGGATTTCTAGATCAAGTTCGAATATGGGTCATCTGGGGTCACAAACTAGGTCACAGAGTCCAAATATGGAAAAACCCTGTTTACATTCTAAAGGTAGCATTTTCAGTCCAAATAACCTGGAAATTTGTCAGAAAGGTTCTATCGATGATTTCTAGCTTAGTTTTGAATATAGGTTTTCTGGGGTCAAAAACTTGGTCACAGAGCCTGAAAGTAGAAAAACCTTGTCAATGCTCTAGAGGTTACATTTTTAGTCCAAATGTCCTTGAAATTTGTCAGAAAAATTGTTTCAGTGATTTCTAGCTCAGATTTGGATATGGGTCATCTGGAATCAAAAACTAGGTCACATGGTCCAAATATGTAAAAAAACTTTTTAACACTCCAGAGGTTACATTTTCAGTCCAAATAACCTGGAGTTTTGTCAGACAGGTTTTCTTGATAATTTCTAGCACAAGTTGGAGTATGGGTCATCTTGGGTCAAAAACTAGGTCACACAGCCCAAATATGGAAAAACCTTGTTAACACTCCAGAGGTTACATTTTCAGTCCAAATAACCTGGAATTTTGTCAGACAGGTTTTCTTGATGATTTCTAGCACAAGTTGGAGTATGGGTCATCTTGGGTCAAAAACTAGGTCACACAGCCCAAATATGGAAAAACCTTGTTAACACTCTAGAGGCAACATTTTCAGTACAAATAACCTTGAAATTTGTTAAAGAGATTGTTTCAGTAATTTTTAGGTCAAGTTCGAATATGGGTCATCTGGGGTTGAATAACCAGGTCCATAGCAACTTTGTTTAAAGCAGTCATTCTCAGATGAGCGATACAGGGCCATCATGGCCCTCTTGTTGTACATAGACTTATAAAGGAAATCTTTAAAAATCTTCTTCTCAGAAACCACAATGCCTACAGCTTAGATATTTGGTATGTAGCATTGTCAAGTGGATGTCTACCAAACTTGTTCAAATTATGTCCCCTGGGGCAAAATTGGCCACGCCCAAGGGTTCTCTTGGTTTACATATAGTTATATAGGAAAAACATGAAAAATCATATTTCCAAAACTAATAGGACTAGACCTTAAATATTTTGTTTGGAGTATTGTGTAGAGAACATTTACCAGCATTGTATATAATTATGTTGGCCCTGCCCTGGGGGCCCTTAATATGTAAAAAAGGCAATCCTTAAAAATCTTCTTCTCAGAAACCACAATGCCTACAGCTTTGATATTTGGTATGTAACATTGCCTAGTGGATGTCTACCAAGTTTGTTCAAATTATGTCCCCTGGGTCAAAATTGGCCATGCCCCAGGGTTCTCTTGGTTTACATATAGTTATATAGGAAAAACATTAAAAGTCATTTTTCTCCAAAACTAATAGGACTAGACCTAAGATATTTTGTGTGGAGTATTGTGTAGAGAACGTTTACCAGTATTGTATATATGTTGGCCCTGGGGTCAAAATTGGCCCCACCTCAGGGGCCCTTTATATGTAAAAAAGGCAATCCTTAAAAATCTTCTTACTGGAAACCTCAATGCCTACAGCTTAGATATTTGGTATGTAGCATTGTCTAGTGATTGTCTACCACGTTTGTCAAATTATGTCCCCTGGGGTCACTGTTGGCCCCTCCCCGGGGTTTTCTTGGTTTACATATAGTTATATAGGAAAAACATGAAAAATAATTTTTCTCCAAAACAAATAGAACTAGACCTTAGATATTTTGTGTGGAGTATTGTGTAAAATACCTTTACCAATATTCTTTAAATGTTGGCCCTGGGTTCAAAATTTGCCCCGCCCCGGGGGCCCTTAGTATGTAAAAAAGGAAATCTTCAAAAATCTTCTTGTCTGAAACCACAAGGCCTAGAATTTTAAAATTTGGCATGAAGCAAGCTTTAAAGCTTTTTCAAATTATTTGATTAGGTTAAAGGTCACGGAGGCTAAAAATAGAATTATCTACTGTACCTCATAAAGCCTTCATTTATAGACCAATATCTTTGATATTGAATGTATAGGTTCCTTGCATAGACCTCTACCCATGGGTAGGGTTTGAGGTCACTGGGTCAAGGTCAAGGTCACCATAGCTTATAATAGATATTTCTACTTTCTGTCAAAGAGCCTTTATTTATTGACTGATATTTTACATATTTGGTTTGTAGGCACTTATATATTTTCAATTAAAAAAAGAAATACTGCTTAACAGCAAACCTACAGCCAAAGTACTCAGGTGAGCGATCCAGGGCCATAATGAACCTCTTGTCATTCAAATGACATCTCCTATGAAATCAAAGGGCTAAATTAAATGAAACTTGCCTGGGATGTTCCTTGCATGAAGCTCTACCAAGATTGTTCAAATGGTTCTGGTCCATTGCATTTCTTGTTCACTGGAGCTAAAATTAGATTCTAAAAGTTGGATCTTTAAAAATCTTCTTCTCCAAAACCTCCAGGCCTGAAGCTTAGATATTTGGTATGAAGCATCATCTAGTGGACCTCTACCAAGCTTGTTCAAATTATGACTGTGAGGTCAAAACTGACACCAACCCAGGGCTCAGTTGATTTTAAATAGATTTATATAGGGAAAACTTAAAAATCTTCTTGTCAGAAACCACAAGGCCTAGAGTTTAGAAATTTGGTGTACAGCATTGTCCAGTGGACCTGTACCAAGTTTGTTCAAATCATGGCCTCTTGGTTAAAAATGACTCTGCCGCGGGGGTCACTTGTTTTACATAGTGTTATATAGGAAAATCTTTAAAAAATCTTCTTGTCAGAAACCGTAAGGCATAGAGCTTAGATATTTGGTGTGTAGCATTGTCTATAATAATAATAATAATAATAATAATAATAACGACTTTATTTAATGTGGATGACATATTTGGTGTAACTACCAATTTTCAATATGGTCCACAAAAAGTGACCCCTGGGGCGGACCTCTACCAAGTTTGTTCAAATCATGGCCTCTGGGTCAAAAATGGCCCCGCTCCAGGGGTCACTTGTTTTACATAGAGTTATCTGGGAAAATCTTAAAAAATCTTATTATCAGAAACCGTAAGGCATAGGGCTTAGATATTTGGTATGAAGTATCATCTAGTGGACCTCTACCAAGTATGTTCAAATCATGGCCTCTGGGTCAAAAATGGCCCTGCCCCAGGGGTCACTTGTTTTACATAGTGTTATATAGGAAAATCTTTAAAAATCTTATTGTCAGAAACTGTAAGGCATAGAGCTTAGATATTTGGTGTGTAGCATTGTCTAGTGGTCCTCTATTAAGTTTGTTCATATCATGGCCTCTGGGTCAAAAATGGCTCCGCCCCAGGGGTCACTTTTTTTACATAGAGTTATATAGGAAAAACTTTAAAAATCTTCTTGTCAGAAACCGTTAGGCATAGAGCTTAGATATTTGGTGTGTAGCATTTTCCAGTGGACCCCTACTAATTTTGTCAAATCATAGCCACTGGGTCAAAATAGGCCCAGTCCTGGAGGTCACTTGTTTACATAGAGTTATATAGGAAAAGGTTTTAAAAATCTTCACAGAAGGAACCATAAGGCTTAGAGTTATGATATTTTGTATGAAGCATTGTTTAGAGGACCTCTACCAAGTTTATTCAAGTCATGGACCTTAGGTCAAAAATGGCCCCGCCCCAGGAGTCACATGTTTTACAGAGAGTTATATAGGAAAAACTTAAAAAATTTTCTTGTCATAAACAACAAGGCCTAGAGTTAAGATATTTGGTGTGCAGCATTATCTAATGGACTTCTATCAAGTTTGTTCAAATCATGGCCCTTGGTCAAAATAGGCTCCGCCCTAGGGGTCAAATGATTTTACTATCAAGTTTGTTCAAATCATGGCCCCTTGGTCAAAATAGGCTCCGCCCTAGGGGTCAAATGATTTTACATAGAATTATATAGGGAAAAATTGAAAGAACTTCTTGTCAGAAATCACAAGGCCTAGAGTAAAGATATTTGGTATGCAGCATTTTCTAGTGGACCTCTACCAAGTTTGTTAGAAAAATGTCCCTGGGGTCGCTATTGGCCCGGCCCGAGGGGTCACAAGTTTTATATAAAAATATAGAAGAAAATCTTTAAAAATCTTCTTGTCTGAAACCACAAGGCCTAGAATTTTAAAATTTGGCACGAAGCAAGCTTTATCAAGCTTTTTCAAATTATTACATTAGGTTTAAGCTCACGAAGGCTAAAAGTAGATTTATCTACTGTACCTCATAGAGCCTTCATTTATAGACCAATATCTTTGATATTCAGTATAGAGGTTCCTTGCATGGACCTCTACCCATGGGTAGGGTTTGAGGTCACTGGGTCAAGGTCACCATAGCTTATAATAGATATTTCTACTTTCTGTCATAGAGCCTTTATTTATTGATTGATATTTTACATATTTGGTTTGTAGGCACTTACATATTTTCAATTAACCCTTAACCTGCTGGAACCGAAAGTGATAAGCCTTTGTCACCAGTATAGAGCCAGGCCAGCCTGCACATCCATGCAGTCTGACCAGGCTCTATACTGTTGGTAGCTCCATTTTTAGCTCACCTGAGCACAAAGTGCTCAGGATGAGCTTTTCTGATCGGTCTTTGTCCGTCGTCCGTCAGTCCGTCCGTCCGTCCGTCGTCAACTTTTCATTCAAACGACATCTCCTCTGAAACCAATGGGGCAAATTTAATGAAACTTGCCTGGGATGTTCCTTGCATGAAGCTCTACCAAGATTGTTCAAATGGTTCTGGTCCATTGCATTTCTGGTTCACTGGAGCTAAAAATAGATTTCATAAGTTGGATCTTTAAAAATCTTCTTCTCCGAAACCACAAGGCCTGCAGCTTTGATATTTGGTATGAAGCATCATCAAGTGGACCTCTACCAAGTTTGTTCAAATTATGTCCCTGGGGACAAAACTGACCCCACCCCAGGGGTCAGATGATTTTACATAGAGTTATATAGGGAAAACTTAAAAATCTTCTTGTCAGAAACCACAAGGCCTAGAGTTAAGATATTTGGTATGTAGCATTGTCTAGTGGACCTCTACCAAGTTTGTTCAAATCATGGCCTCTGGGTGAAAAATGGCCCTGCCCCGGGGGTCACTTGTTTTACATAGAGTTATATAGGAAAATCTTTAAAAAATCTTCTTGTCAGAAACCGTAAGTTATAGAGCTTAGATATTTGGTGTGTAGCATTGTCTAGTGGACCTCTACCAAGTTTGTTCAAATCCTGTCTTCTGGGTCAAAAATGGCCCCGCCCCAGGGGCCACTAGTTTTACATAGAGTTATATAGGAAAATCTTAAAAAATCTTCTTGTCAGAAACCGTAAGTTATAGAGCTTAGATATTTAGTGTGTAGCATTGTCTAGTGGACCTCTACCAAGTTTGTTCAAATCCTGGCCTCTGGGTCAAAAATGACCCCGCCCCAGGGGCCACTAGTTTTACATAGAGTTATATAGGAAAATCTTTAAAAATCTTCTTGTCAGAAACCTTAAGTTATAGAGCTTAGATATTTGGTGTGTAGCATTGTCTAGTGGACCTCTACCAAGTTTGTTCAAATCCTGTTCTCTGGGTCAAAAATGGCCCCGCCCCAGGGGCCACTAGTTTTACATAGAGTTATATAGGAAAATCTTAAAAAAATCTTCTTGTCAGAAACCGTAAGTTATAGAGCTTAGATATTTGGTGTGTAGCATTGTCTAGTGGACCTCTACCAAGTTTGTTCAAATCCTGTCCTCTGGGTCAAAAATGGCCCCGCCCCAGGGGCCACTAGTTTTACATAGAGTTATATAGGAAAATCTTAAAAAAATCTTCTTGTCAGAAACCGTAAGTTATAGAGCTTAGATATTTGGTGTGTAGCATTGTCTAGTGGACCTCTACCAAGTTTGTTCAAATCCTGTCCTCTGGATCAAAAATGGCCCTGTCCCGGGGTCACTTGTTTTACATAGAGTTATATAGGAAAATCTTAAAAAAATCTTCTTGTCAGAAACAAGAAGGCCTACAGTAAAGATATTTGGTATGTAGCATTGTCTAGTGGACCTCTACCAAGTTTGTTCAAATCCTGGCCTCTGGGTCAAAAATGGCCCCGCCTCGGGGGTCACTTGTTTTACATAGAGTTATATAGGAAAATCTTAAAAAAATCTTCTTATCAGAAACCGTAAGTTATAGAGCTTAGATATTTGGTGTGTAGCATTGTCTAGTGGACCTCTACCAAGTTTATTCAAATCCTGGCCTCTGGGTGAAAAATGGCCCCGCTCAAGGGGCCACTAGTTTTACATAGAGTTATATAAGAAAATCTAAAAAAATCTTCTTGTCAGAAACCGTAAGTTATAGAGCTTAGATATTTGGTGTGTAGCATTGTCTAGTGGACCTCTACCAAGTTTGTTAGAAAAATGTCCCTCGGGTCACTATTGGCCCCGCCCGAGGGGTCACAAGTTTTAAACAACAATATAGAAGAAAATCTTTAAAAATCTTCTTGTCTGAAACCACAAGACCTAGAATTTTAAAATTTGGCATGAAGCAAGCTTTATCAAGCTATTTCAAATTTTTGGATTAGGTTAAAGGTCACGAAGGCTAAAAGTAGATTTATCTACTGTACCTCATAGAGCCTTCATTTATAGACCAATATCTTTGATATTTAGTATATAGGTTCCTTGCATGGACGTCTACCTATGGGTAGGGTTTGAGGTCACTGGGTCAAGGTCAAGGTCACCATAGCTTATGATAGATATTTCTACTTTCTGTCATAGAGCCTTTATTTATTGACTGATATTTTACATATTTGGTTTGTAGGCACTTACATATTTTCAATTAAAAAATGAAATACTGCTTAACAGCAAACCTACAGCCAGAGTACTCAGGTGAGCGATCCAGGGCCATCATGGCCCTCTTGTCTCTTTTTGTTTCTTTTTCTCTTTTTTTACATTTCCATATTTTCCTTTTTTTTTTGTTTGGATCTGTAGGTTCTTGTTTCTGATAAATAAAACAGATAAGCGTTGGTGCCACTCGGCAGTGCTGTTTTTATTTCTAAATAAATATATCAAGGAAATATAATAGAGATTATGTTTTGCTCATATTGACAGCTTTTATTTCCTTACAGAATGGATAGGGTGCTCCTCAACAAGTAATTTCCATTTAATTTCCGGAAGAAGTGCATGTTCTTATGCAGCTTTGATATATTTTGCACCTTTAAATAAATATTTCATCATTAGATATGCTTTTAAAAGCTTGAAATTGGTAGTATCAAATTATGATTTACTCATTGTTTAGCAGTAATTACAGCAAAAGTTCATTAACTGAAGCAGCATTACCTTGAGAACCAGGGTTGCTCTTCAGTCTTGGTCATCCGTCCATCTGTCATGTAAAATCTTGTCCTCGCTTCATCTCCAAAACCACTTGAGGGATTTCATTGAAACTTAAAAGGAATGTTTGTCACCAAGTCTAGTTGTGCATATCATCAGGAGATTCCGCTTGATTTAGATTTAAAATTAGATTTTAAAAGTTGGATCTTTAAAAATCTTCTTCTCTGAAACCACAAGGCCTGGAGCTTAGATATTTGGTATGAAGCATCATCTAGTGGACCTCTACCAAGTTTGTTCAAATTATGACCGTGGGGTCAAAACTGACCCCACCCCAGGGGTCAGTTGATTATACATAGATTTATATAGGGAAAACTTAAAAATTCTTCTTGTCAGAAACCACAAGGCCTAGAGTTTAGATATTTGGTGTGCAGCATTGTCCAGTGGACCTTTACCATGTTTGTTCAAATCATGGCTCCTGGGTCAAAAATGGCCCAGCCCCGGGGGTAACATATTTTACATAGAGTTATAAAGGAAAAACTTTGAAAATCTTCTTGTCAGAAACTGCAAGGCCTAGAGTTTAGATATTTGGTGTGCAGCATTGTCCAGTGGACCTCTACCAAGTTTGTTCAAATCATGGCTCCTGGGTCAAAAATGGCCCTCCCCCAGGGGTCAAATGTTTTATTTAGAATTATATAGGAAAAACTTTAAAAAATCTTCTTGTCAGAAACAGCAAGGCCTAGAGTTTAGATATTTGGTGTGCAGCATTGTCCAGTGGACCTCTACTAAGTTGCTTCAAATCATAGCCACTAGGTCAAAATAGGCCCCACCCCAGGTGTCAATTGATTTTACATAGGCTTATATCGGAAATCTCTAAAAATCTTCTTATCAGAAACCACAATGCCTATAGCTTAGATATTTGGTATGTAGCATTGTCTAGTGGACCTCTATCAAGTTTGTTCAAATTATGTCCCCTGGGTCAAAATTGGCTAGCCCCAGGGTTCTCTTGATTTACATATAGTTATATAGGAAAAACTTGAAAAATCATTTTTCTCCGAAAGGAATATGACTAGACCTTAGATATTTGGTGTGTAGTATTGTGTTGAGAACCTTTACCAGTATTGTTTATATGTTGGCCCCGGGGTCAAAATTGGCCCTGCCCCGGGGGCCCTTAATATGTAAAAAAGGCAATATTTAAAAATCTTCTTACTGGAAACCTCAATGCCTACAGCTTAGAAATTTAGTATGCAGCATTGTCTAGTGCACCTCTACCTTGTTGGTTTGAAAAATGTCCCTGGGTCAAAATTGGCCACGCTTCAGGGTCCTCCTGGTTTACATATAGTTATATAGGAAAAACATGAAAAATCATTTTTCTTCCAAACTTATAGGACTAGATCTTAGATATTTGGTGTGGAGTATTGTGTTGTGAACCTTTACCAGTATTGTTTATATGTTGGCCCTAGGGTCAAAATTGGCCCGGCCCCAGGGGCCCTTAATATGTTAAAAAGGCAATCTTTAAAAATCTTCTTACTGGAAACCTCAATGTCTACAGCTTAGATATTTGGTATGCAGCATTGTCTAGTTGACCTCTATCTAGTTTGTTTGAAAAATATCCCTGGGGTCACTATTGGCCCCACCCGAGGGGTCACAAGTTTTAAATAGCAGCATAGAAGAAAATCTTTAAAAATCTTCTTGTCTGAAACCACAAGGCCTAGAATTTTAAAATTTGGCATGAAGCAAGCTATATCAAGCTTTTTGAAATTTTTAGATTAGGTTAAAGGTCACGGAGGCTAAAAATAGATTTATCTACTGTCCCTTCATTTATAGACCAATATCTTTGATATTCAGTAAATAGGTTCCTTGCATGGACATCTACCCATGGGTAGGGTTTGAGGTCACTGGGTCAAGGTCACCATAGCTTATAATAGATATTTCTACTTTCTGTCATAGAACCTTTATTTATTGACTGATATTTTACATATTTGGTTTGTAGGCACTTACATAATTATTTTCAATTAAAAAATGAAATACTACTTAACAGCAAACCTACAGCCAAAGTACTCAGGTGAGCGATCCAGGGCCATCATGGCCCTCTTGTTTGGGTCTATAGGTCAAAGGTTAAGTTCACAGGGACCTTTAGAGTGAAAACTGTTTCTGCTCAGTAACTGGAGCCTTCAAACTTCATAGTATGATTATTATCTTTATTCAGTAAAAGAACCCTATCATTTTTGGGGTCAGTAGTTCGGAAGTAGGTCAGAAGTCAAGGTCACACGGACCTCTAGAGTTTCTGCTCAGTAACTGGAGTACCATTACACCCAGAACCTTCAAACTTCATAGGGTAGTTATATTAGAAGAACCCTATTGTTTTTGGGGTCTGTAGGTCAAAGGTCAAGTTCACTGGGACCTGTAGAATAAAACTATTACTACTAAAAAATTTGAGTACCATTACACCCAGAGTCTTCAAACTTATTGCAAACTTATTCAAATTTGCGAACAATGAACACCCATAACAACCAGTAATGATACTTGTAACATGAGCAATGAGACTCAGGTGAGCGATTTAGGGCCATCATGGCCCTCTTGTTTTTATTGGATTTTGAATTTTGGAAATATTTTGTTGAAAATACTCATTTAAAAAAAAATATATATATATTTGAAAAAAATGAGAAATTTAATTCTTTTGTTTATTTGCATTAAAATTATAAAATTGCAATGATTAGAGATATATATTTGGCTCTAAGTAGGGTGTGGGAGCTGGAGTTATTTAAAATATTTGAAGACCTGTGCAGACTTCTCTAATTATTTCCCAGTAAAAGACATTATTACCAAAGAAAAGGCAATATTTCCCAGTAAATCCTGAGAATGCCTAGTATTTCCCACCATCCCGTCCTTTATGGATATTTCCTGCTTTTTTGCAAACCCTCAAAGAAAGAGAAAAAAATGTAAAAAGCTGACTGTAAAACAGAAATGAATATTATTGTTAAGGACTAAATAGCTGGGCACAAGGTTCTTTCCTGGTAAATAGAACATACAAAAGTACAGCAGTTTGTTACATAAAAATTGAAATTTCCCAGTTTGAAACCTGGTTTGGTCATCAAACCTGAAAATGGGGTTTAAAATTTTTTTACTGAGTTACTTTTGTTATTTGACATATTCTTACATTTAAGGCTACCCTGTATGCATTTGTGACCTATCGTTAATTGACATATTCTTACATTGCAGGCTACCCCATATGGCTGTTGTGATCTATTGTTATTTTTTCATTTTCTTACATTGCAGGCTACCCCTTATGGCTGTTGTGATCTGTTGTTATTCTTTCATTTTCTTACATTGCAGGCTACCCCTTATGGCTGTTGTGATCTGTTGTTATTTTTTCATTTTCTTACATTGCAGGCTACCCAGTATGGCTGTTGTGATCTATTGTTGTTCTTTCATTTTCTTACATTGCAGGCTACCCCTTATGGCTGTTGTGATCTGTTGTTATTCTTTCATTTTCTTACATTGCAGGCTACCCCTTATGGCTGTTGTGATCTATTGTTGTTCTTTCATTTTCTTACATTGCAGGCTACCCAGTATGGCTGTTGTGATCTATTGTTGTTCTTTCATTTTCTTACATTGCAGGCTACCCCTTATAGCTGTTGTGAATGATTGTTATTGTACGTATTCTTAGATTTCAGGCCATCTCATATGGCTGTTGTGATCTATTGTTATTTTATGTATTCTTACATTGCAGGCTACCCTGTATGGCTGTTGTGATCAATTCTTATTTTTCATATTCTTACATTGCAGGCTACCCTTTATGGCTGTTGTGATGATGAATTGACGGCTGCACAAGGTACAAAAAATTTGGCTTTTTAAAATTGTCTAATAACTATGATAGGAAAACACAAAATCCCTGCTCAGGCATCCAGCTAAAGAGAGTTTAACTCTGGACTTACTCTGATGTGACTAGCTAGTTGAACTGGCACCTCAGGGGGTGGAGAAAAATGTTCATGACGGAGGTGTCTTATAAGACTTGTAGAAGAAACAGAATGATTTTACTGTTATGAGAAGATTTATACTGTTATTGTTTCCTTACTTTGTGTAATAATAATTATAAAGTAGAAGTAGGCAGACAAACTGAAAATAGATCAAAATTATGTATAAGTCTAGCCAAACCTTGCAGGACCAAACCAGGAGGGATGTGATGAAATTGAGGGCTCAGGAGAACCCTGTAATCAGACAGAATATGGTTGTTGCTCAGATGGGGTCACTGCAGCAACAGGACCCAGTGAAGAGGGCTGTGACATATTCATTGTAGATCCCCAACCAGGACCAGATACTGACATCACAGTGGGTGGTCAGGATGGGAGGAGAGTTACAGGTAAGGTGAACAGTTTATGTTACAGTGAAATTTTTACCTGTAATGACTTTCTAAAAAACATAACTTACACCAACCTCCATAATTAATTATTGTTTTCTTTTAGCCCATCCAAGCACAATGTACTCATGGTGAGCTTTTGTGATCGCCCTGTATCTGTTGTGCATCATCCACTTTTAACTGTTAACAGCATCTCCTCCTAAACTATGTAGTCAAATGTGATAAAACTTCGCATGGATGTTCCTTGCTTTAAGCTCTATTTAAGTTGTTAAAACACTGGCAGCAAGAAAGAAAAAAAGATCTTCTTGTCTAAAACCTAAAGGCCAAGAACTCTGAAATTTCATATGTAGCCTTGTCTAGTGGACCTATACCAATGTTTAGCTCACCTGAGCACTGCTCAGGGTGAGCTTTTGGGATCGTTGATTGTCTGGTGTGCGTCAGCGTGCTTCATCAACAAATTGACTTAAACAACATCTCCTCCTAAACCGCTAAGCCAACATTTACGAAACATGCCTGGGATATTCCTTGCAAGAAGCTCTACCAAAGATGTTCAAAGAATTCAATTCCATCAAGAACTCTGGTTGCTATGGCAACTGAAAGGAAAAACTTTGAAAATCTTTTTGTCTGAAACCAAAAGGTCCTTAGCCTTAAGATTCTGTGTGCAGCATTGTCTAGTGAACCTCTACCAAGTCTGTTCAAATTATACCCCTGGGGACAATTTTGGCTCCGCCCCGGGGGTCAATTGATTTTACGTAGGCTTATTTAGTGAATCTTTAAAATCTTCTTGTCTGAAACCACAAGGCCCTGAGCCTTAAGATTTGGTATGTAGCATTGTCTTGTTAACCTCTACCAAATTTGTTCAAATTCTGCCCCTTGGGTCAAATTTGGTACTACCTCGGGGGTCAGTTGAATCTACATAGGCTTATATAGGGAAAACTTTGAAAATCTTATTCTCTGAAATGACAAGGGCCTGAGCCTTACGATTTGGTATGTAGCAATGTTTAGTGGACCTCTACCAAGTTTGTTCAAATTATACCCCTTGGGTCAAATTTGGCCCCACCCTTGGGTCATTGGTTTTACAAAAGCTTATATAGGGAAAACTTTGAAAATCTTCTTGTCTGAAACTACAAGGCCCTGAGTCGTAAGATTTGGTATTTACCATTGTCTAGTAGACCTCTACCAAATTTGTTCAAATTATGCCCCTATGGTCAAATTTTGCCCTGCCCTGGGGGTCAGTTGATGTTACCTAGGCTTATATAGGCAAAAGTTTAAAAAACCTCTTGTCTGAAACCACAGAGCCTAGAACTTAGGTATTTTTAATGGAGCATCAGTAAGAAGTCATCTATCAAGTTTGTTTAAATTATCCCCCTTGAGTGAAATTTGGCCCTGCGCTGGGGGTCACTTGTATTCATATAGATTTATATAGAGAGATTCTTAAAAAAGCTTTTGATGTTAGATCAATAGCAGACCCAAAGACAAAGTATTCAGGTGAGCAATTTAGGGCCACTTAATCCACAAGGCCCTGAGTTCTGGAATTTGGCATGAAGCATTGTCTAGTGAACCCCTACCAAAACTGCTAAAACCTTGCTTTGGGGTCATTTTTAGCTCGACTTTTTTCAAAGAAAAAATCGAGTTATTGCTATAGTCATGGTGTTGTTGCAGTTGCCATTGCGATTGCCTGTCCGAAAACTTTAACATTGATCATAATTTTTTTATTCCTTAATGGATTGTCTTCATACTTGGACATAACAACCCTTTGGACAAGACCTTCAAGTCTTCAAGTTTATAAAAATTAAGTCCCTTTGGTTTTCCTAGAGTTCTGAAATTTGACATGAAACATTGTCAAGTGGACCCCTACCAAAACTGCTAAAACCTTGCTTTGGGGTCATTTTTAGCTCGACTTTTTTCAAAGAAAAAATCGAGTTATTGCTATAGTCATGGTGTTGTTGCAGTTGCCATTGCAATTGCCGTCCGAAAACTTTAACATTGATCATAATTTTTTTATTCCTTAATGGATTGTCTTCATACTTGGACATAACAACCCTTTGGACAAGACCTTCAAGTAGACCAGACTAAACTTGACCTCGCCTCATAAATGACCTTCACCTTCAGGGTCAGAATATTGAATTTTGCTATAATTGCCCAATCTTTATTATTAATAGGTGGATTGTCTTCATGCTTGGACACAACAACCCTTTGGACAAGACCTTCAAGTAAACCAGACTAAACTTGACCTTGACTCATAAAGACCTTCACCTTCAAGGTCAAGATATTGATTATTTATAGGTGGATTGTCTTCATGCTTGGACACAACAACCCTTTGGAAAGGCCTTCAAGTAAATCAGACTAAACTTGACCTTGACTCATAAATGACCTTCATCTTCAAGGTCAAATTATTGAATTTTGCTAAAATTGGCCATAACTTATTTATTAACAGGTGGATTCTCTTCATACTTGGACACAACAACCCTTTGGACAAGATCTTCAAGTGGACTAGACTGAACTTGAACTTGACTTATAAATGACCTTCACCTTCAAGGTCAAATTATTGAATTTTCCTAAAATGGGCCATAACTTTGTTATTTATTGTTGGATTTGATTTATACTTGGACAAAACAACACTTATGACAAAACCAACGTTGAATAACTCAGATTTGACCATGACCTAAAAATGACCTAGACCGTCAAGGTCAGATGATTGAATTTTGCTTTAATTGTCATTACTTTCTTGTTTATTTATGGATTTGATTCAAATTTTGGACAAAACAACACTTATGACAAATCGAACATTAAGATTCTTTCAGATATGACCTTGACCTTAAAATGACCTTGACAGTCAAGGTAAAAATATTGAATTTTGTAAAAGCTGGCCATCACTTTGCTATTTATGGTTTGATTAAAATCATATTTGGACAAAACAACACTTATGATAAATCCAACATTATGATTATTATACCCCCACCACAAAATGTGGGGGGGGCTATAATGGATTCGATTTGTCGCATCCGTCGGTTGGTCGGTCGGTCCATCCGTCCGTCGGTCCGTCCGTCCGTCTCCATTATCGTGTCCGCTCTATAAATCCTATACCAACTGAAGGATTTTCTTCAAACTTGGCTGAAATGTTCACCTCAACAAGAGGATGTGCAGAACCCATGTTGCCCATGTGTCAGCTCAAGGTCAAGGTCCCAATTGACGGTCAAATATCAAACAGTCCAATATTAGACATTATGTCGTGTCCGCTCTGTAAGCCCTACACTAATTGAAAGATTTTCTTTAATCTTGGCTAAAATGTTCACCTCAACAAGGGGATGTGCAGAACCCATGTTACCCTTTTGCCAGCTTAAGGTCAAGGTCACACTTGAAGGTCAAAAATTGACTTAGAAAATATTCTTAAATTTTAACATGTATTTGAATATTTCTGAAACTAGAAAACGCATTTGCTTGAAACTTAAAAGATATATGAAGTGTCACAATTAGGATATGCAGGTCAAGTTTCATAACTCTGTATTGCATTTTGACAAAGTTATGCCCCTTTTTAAGTCTTCAAATTTACATACAATCAAATATTAGACAATATGTCGTGTCCGCTCTATAAATCCTATACTAATGGAAGAATTTTCTTCAAACTTTACTCAAATGTTCAACTCAACAAGGTTATGTGCAGAACCCATGTTACCTTTGTGCCGGCTTAAGGTCAAGGTCACACTTGAAGGTCAAAATTGACTTAGAAAATGTTCTTAAATTTTAACATGTACTTGAATATTTCTGAAACTAGCACAGGTATTTGCTTGAAACTTAAAAGATATATGAGGTATCACAAGTAAGATATGCAGGTCAAGTTTCATAACTCTGTATTGCCTTTTGACAAAGTTATGCCCTTTTTTAAGTCTTTTAATTAACTTACAATCAATACTAGACAATATGTCGTGTGCGCTCTATAAATTCTATACTAATGGAAGGATTTTCTTCAAACTTGACTCAAATGTTCACCCCAACTGGGCAATGTGCAGAACCCATCTTACCCTTGTGCCAGCTTAAGGTCAAGGCCACACTTGAAGGTCAAAAATTGACTTAGAAAATGTTCTGAAATTTTAACATGTACTTGAATATTTCTAAAACTAGAACAGATAATCATTTGAAACTTCAAATATGTACGAAGTGTCGCAAGTAAGATATGCAGGTCAAGTTTCACAACTAAAAAAAGGGGGGGGGGGGGGTAACTTTGTATTGTATTTTGACAAAGTTAAGTCCATTTTTATGTCTTTAAATTTATTTACTATAATATTATATAACCAGAACAGATATTTACTTGAAACTTAAAATTTATATGAATGGTTACAAGCAAGCTCAGATGACGAAAATTCTACAATTCCATTGAATTATGACACAAGTTATGCCCCTTTTAGGCTTAGAAAATGTTCTGATATAACCATTAATATTTAAATGTTTCTGAAACTAGAAGAGATATTCACGAAAATGAAAGGTTATTTGTAACTGTTTCGAACATGATTTGACAATATATATTTATACTATTACCTGTACAATTTGTTTGTTTTTTTCACCAGAGATAATTTCTTTTTATGTATATGTAGTTGTGCCACTAAAGTTATTCCCTTAACCACCTTTCCATGTCGTCTTCTGTCAAGGACATTGGTGGGGGTATGAAACGCATTCAGCGATAGTTCTAGTTTCAAGATTGACTTTGACCTTTAAATGACCTTGAAAGTCAAGGTCAGATTATTGAATTTTGTAAAAACTGGCCATAACTTTGTTATTTATGATTTGATTTGAATCAAACTTGGACCAAACAACACTTATGACAAAGACAACATTTTAAATAACTCAAGTATGACCATTACCTAAAAATGACCTTGGCTGTCGTGGTCAATAGATTGAATTTTGCTTAAATTGTTATAACTTTGTTGTTTATGATTGGATTTGATTCATATTTGGACAAAACACACTTATGACAAAACCAATATGTTGAATAGCTCAAATATGACCATGATCTTAAAATGACCTTGACAGTCAAGGTCAGATGATTGAATTTTGCTTAAATTGTCGTGACTTTGTTATTTTTTTCTGGATCTGATTCATACTTGAACAAAACAACACTTATGACAAATCCAACATTATGATTCTTTCCAGTTTGACCTTGACCTTTAAAAGACTTTGACAGTCAAGGTCAAATTATTTAATTTTGTTAAAACTGGCCATAACTTTGTTATTTATGGTTTGATTTTAATCAAACTTGGACAAAACAACACCTATGACAAAGAGGACAAGATGAATTACATGTATTCAAGTTTGACCTTAACCTTAAAATGACCATAACCGTCAAGGTCAAATAATTGAATTTTGCTTAAATTGTCATAACTTTGTTGTTTATGGTTTGATTTGATCCATACTTGGATAAAACAACAATAATGACAAAACCAACATGTTAAGTAACTCAGGTATTACCATAACCTTAAAATGACCTTGACCGTAAAGGTCTGTTGATTAAATTTTGCCTAAATTGTCATAACTTTGTTGTTTATAATTTGATTTGATTCATATTTGGACAAAACAACAATTATGACAAAACTGACATGTCAAATAACTCAGGTATGACCATAACTTTAAAATGACCTTGACCTTCAAGGTCAGATGATTGAATTTTGCTTAAATTGTCATAACTTTCTCATTAATTTATGGATTTGATTCATACTTGGACAAAACAACAAGTATGACTGAACGGACATTTTAAATAACTCAGGTATGACTATAACCTAAAAATGACCTTGTAGGTCAGATAATTGAATTTTGCTTAAATTGTCACAACTTTCTCATTTATTTCTGGATTTGATTCATACTTGGACAAAACAACACTTATGACAAATCCCACATTTTGATTCTTTCAAGTTTGCTGTTGACCTTTAAATGACCATGACATTTAAGGTCAAGTTATTGAATTTATGCTTAAATTGGCAAAGTCAAGGTCAAATTATTATATTCTAATAATTTTATCAATTTACATATTTAATTCATACTTAGACAAAACAACAGTTATGACGAAATTGACAGATTGAATAATACAAGTATGACCTCGATCTTAAAATGACCTGGACCTTCAAGGTCAAGTTATTTTATTTAGATTTGATTCATACTTGGACTAAATGATGCTTATGACAAACTTGTATGTTAAATTATTCAGGTAGGACCTTGGAATTAAAATGACCTTGACTGTCAAGGTCAAATTATTGAATTTTGCTAAAATAGCCAAATTTTTTGTTATTTCTGGATGGATTTGATCAATACTCAGACAAAACAACAATGAGAATAAAACAAACGTGTTGAACAATTCAAGTATTACCTTGACCTTGACATTGCTTAACTTTGCTATATCTTTGTTATTAATGGAGTGTCTTCATGCTTGGACATAAGTACCTTTTAGACAATACCTCCAAAGAAGGTTAAACTGAACTTAACCTTGACATTTAAGGTCAAATTTCTGAATATTGCTAAATTTGGCCATCACTTTGTTATGTATGGATGAATGTGATAAGGCATAAAATAAAATATTGTTTGTTTCCCCTCCCGCTACCTAGCCACAAAAATCATAGCTACCCAAAAAAATTTATTGCAAAAAAAAAAAAAATATTTTTTTTTATTGCATATGGAAGGAAAGTATTTCAATGAGAATCACATCTTTATATTTGACTCATATTTTTGCACTGTAAATATGCAAATTGTGATGTATATATTGAATAAAACTTTGAAACTTTGTTTTAAAGAGATGCTAAGCACTCACAATTTCTGTTTCTTTGAAATCCATATATTTCAGATATATAAATTATATAATCAATATAGTTAAGGCACTAGGGGGGCATATATGTTTTAAAAACATCTCTTGTTTTAAAATAGCTTAGCTTTACTGCCCCAATTTGCTCAAAGATTCTACTCAGTGGCATGTAGTCTGTACCAGAGCTTAAAATAGAAGAAAGATAAATAGACATTTGTTTTGAACAACAACGTCATTTTTTGCAGTCGCATTCAATGTGAACTTCAGAAAACCATGGAGTTTCTCCATGAAAAAACACTCTGAATCTTCATGTACATATTGCATGAACTGTTCTGTAGTTCAAAATTGCCTCTGACCGTTGGCTTTATTTGTGTAAAATATGAGATCATTGAAAATGTTCAGTTTTAAAATGTAATACTACTTCTGACATTTGCTTAATGGCAGACCCATAGCCAAAGCCATCATGGCCCTCTTGTTAAAATTCTTAATAATTTGCAATATTAATTATTACTAAACATATTTTTTCAGCCTTCAACAGCTTTTTTATACTGACAAGCTACTGTAGTAGGACAAGTTACATAACTCTGTCCTCTATATTTCTGTAATTATTCCCCTTCTTAACTTTGAACATTGATTAAGGCAAGTTATTTTTCCTTATTAACACTTTAGGTCATTTTTAACATTCAATCATTTTAATAATTGGTCAAATCTCAAGGTCAAGTTCAAAACTGGATCATGTGTTTTTTTTTTTCTGCATCTCTTTGTAACTAGGCTATGTCATAACCTGAATGAACATGAGTAGACTAGCAGATGATGAATAATGTTTATTCTAAAAAAGGCACTGACTTTGAATCACTTGGCTACATAGAAAGTTAGACAGAAAATTGTAAAAATAGAAAAGCAGAAACAACTTTCTAGGTAATTTCAATATTCTAAATGATCACTGAACTTCTAATTAAATAAATGATTATTTTAGATGTTTGAATAGATAGAACTATTTATTTTGGTGGTAAGCAGAAAATTCTGGTTGTTTTTAGGTGATTTGCAGTAAGGTCAGTGTCCTTTGTAACAGTGGATTGATTGTGTGACAATCGATCCAAAAATGATTGTGAATGAGTGCATGATTTATTACATCTAAAATAAAAATTTTGTTTAAGAACATTGATACTTACTAGATTGCATTCCCAATGGTCACTCAAGTGTGTACAATAAAAATTGAAGTTCTATGAAAAATGGTCAGTTTTCACATGGATTTGAAGTGTCACATTTCCACTTTATTTGTTACACATAAGGTTTAGTATTATAATACATTTTCACATTTTGCATGTATGTTTGAAAACTTTTTCCTACCACAGTGCAGTGTCAGCTTGCCAAGAACACTGGGCCCTGCAAGAACTATACAGTTATGTGGTACTATAATACACAGAGAAACCAGTGTGAACAGTTCTGGTATGGTGGTTGCGATGGCAACACCAACCGATTTAAAACAGAAAAGGAATGCATGACAACGTGTCAGCACACTGTTTTCAGAGGTACAGGGTTGACACTAGAATGATGAGACCATGGTGATGCTTGCAATACTGAATTAAAAACAAAATTAGATGTCATAGCTTTGACTGTATTTTCAGTGTTTGTGGTTTCTTGAAACATTTTATTGAAACTGTATTTTAAAGTTTGAGATTCAAAAACAGCTGTGTAAAACATCTGAAATCAGAAAAAACACAGGCACTTTAGACTCATTTTAGAACATTCAGTAGCATCAAAAATAATCCCGGAAACAATAAAACAACATGTTTAGAAATTCAGGCATCAGTGTTTCAGTATCATACTCTTGCCAAGCTTCATTTGTGGGGGTATATAGGAGTCATCTTATGGTTGGTCTGGCGGTTGGCTGGTCTGTTGCAGAAATCTTGTGATGTAAATACTTCCACATTACTAAGACTTTCGATTTTGAACTTGGTGTGCAGGCTCATCAATAAGTGTAGATGTGCATGACACATTTTGAACTTGGTGTGCATGCTCATCAATAAGTGTAGATGTGCATGACACATTTTGAACTTGGTGTGCATGCTCATCATTAAGTGTAGATGTGCATGACACATTTTTCTTGTGCACCAATGTGCCATTCTGCAGCCAGTTATAGCAAAATCTTGTGACAAGAACTACTTCCACATAGGATTATCAATTTGAAACTTGGTGTGCCTGTTAACCAATAATTGTAGATGTGCATGATCTGTTTTCCAGCGCACACACTGCAGTTTTATGACCTGTCATAGCAAAATCATGTGACACAAACAAATTCCACATCTCCAAGACTATCAGTTTGAAACTTGGTGTGCAAAATCACCAATAAGTGTAGATGTGAGACACTTTCTATTTTTCTCCTTTTCCTCTGACAAGGAGGTATTGCAGTGGTATTAATCACATTCAGTGATAGATCTAGTTGAAGGTTGAATCTAGTTTCTTCTTGAAGAAAAGATAGAAAGAAGAAATAAATTGTTACATATTACAATAACATTTATGTGTTGATTTAATTTATCTTGAAAGTAATGTGAATTAAGCTGAATAAAAATTGCATCACCATGGCCTTCAGTGCATTCTAGATACTCTGTTTTTGCAGTAATGTTGCTGTTCTGCTTTTACATTATTACTGCGTCACCTTTCGCTATAGTGTGAATGCTTTTTGTACACAAACAGTAACTTTTATTATTATACCCCAAAAACGAAGTTTGTGGGGGTATATAGAAGTCACCCGGTGGTCGGTCAGTCGGTCGGGCGGTCGGAGTAATTGCCCTTTATTGGTTTTCCTTGTCCGGAGCATAACTTAAAAACAACTAGTTGGAATTTAATGCAACTTCATACAATGGTCAAGCACAATGAGAGGAAGTGCAGTGCCCAAGAATCATAACTCCAACTTCACTATTTTCAGAGTTGTTGCCCTTTATTGTTTTTTTTTTTTTGTCCGGAGCAAAACTTGAAAACTACTGGTTGGAATTCAATGCAACTACATACAATGGTCAAGCACAATGAGAGGAAGTGCATTGTCCAAGAATCATAACTCCATCTTTACTATTTTCAGAGTAATTGCCCTTTGTTGGTTTTCCTTGTCCGGAGAAAAACTTAAAAACTACTGGTTGGAGTTCAGTGCAACTACATACAATGGTCAGGCACAATGAGAGGAAAGTGCAGTGTCCAAGAATCATAACTCCATGTTCACTATTTGCAGAGTTATTGCCCTTTGTTGGTTTTCCTTTGTATGGAGCAAAACTTGAAAACTACTGGTTGGAATTCATTGCAACTTCACAAAGTGGTCAATCACAATGAGAGGAAGTGCATTGTCCAAGAATCATAACTCCATGTTCACATTTTTAGAGTTGCTGCCCTTTATTGTTTTGTTTTGTCCGGAGCATAACTTGAAAACTACTGGTTGGAATTCAGTGCAACTACATACAGTGGTCAGGCACAATGAGAGGAAGTGCAGTGTCCAAGAAACATAAATCCATCTTCTCTATTTTCAGAGTTATTGCCCTTAATTGGTTTTCCATGTCTGAAGCATAACTTGAAAACTACTGGTTGGAATTCAGTGCAACTGCATACAATGGTCAAGCACAATGAGAGAAAGTGCAATGTCCAAGAATCATAACTTCATGTTCACTATTTGCAGAGTTATTGCCCTTTGTTGTTTTCCTTTGTATGGAGGATAACTTGGAAACTACTGGTTTGAATTCAATGCAACTTCATACAATGGTCAAGCACAATGAGAGGAAGTGCAGTGTCTAAGAATCATAACTCCATGTTCACTATTTGCAGAACTATTACCCTTTATTTTCTTTATTTGGAGCATAGCTTGAAAACTACTTGTTGGAATTCAATGCAACTTCGTGCAATGATCAAGCACAATGAGAGAAAGTGCATTATATAAGAGCTATAATTTCATCTTCACTATTTGCAGAGTTATTGCCCTTCCTTGGATTTCCTTTTCCAGAATATAATTTGGAAACTCGTGGTTGGAATTCAGTGCAACTTTATACAATGGTCAAGCACATTGAGTGGATGTGCAATGTACAAGAGCTATAACTCTGTCTTCACTGTTTGCACAGTTATTGCCCTTTGTTAGTTTTCTTTGTCTAAAGAATAACTTGAAAACAATTTTTTTGGAATTCAGTGCAACTTCATACAATGGTCAAGCGCAATGAGAGGAAATGCAATGTACAAGAACCACAACTATCTTTAATTGCCCACAACCATAACTCTTTTTCAATTTTTTTAGGAAGTATTCTGTAACTAAACTGATAACTTCCTCTGTTCTGTAGTGGTGTTTTGGGGGTATTAATCACATTTAGTGATAGCTCTAGTTTGTATTATTTTGTTATATTTCTTGTTTTTACTTTGATTGTTAATTGCCACTAGTGCTTCACTTTTGTGTAAATGTGTAAATGGCCACTTGTGCTTTACTTTTTGTTTAAATTGTAACTAACCTTTAATAAATGGTCATTAGTGATTTCCCCTTTTACGTAAATGGGGACTCCTATGTAACGTTATGTTTAAATGACCATTAATTTTTGTGCTTTCCCTTTTTATTATAAGCCACTAGTGCTTTCCCTTTTATATAATAAGCGACTTGTTCTTTCCCTTTTTATTAGCTCACCTGTCACGTAGTGACAGAGTGAGCTTTTCTGATCACCTTTTGTCCGTCGTCCGTCCGTCCGTCCGTTAACAATTAGTTTGTTAACACTCTAGTGGTCACATTTTTGCCTCAATTGTCATGAAACTTGGTCAGGATGTTTGTCTCATTAATATCTTGGACGAGTTCGAACATGGGTTATCAGGGTTGGAAAACTAGGTCACAGAGCCCAAATATAGAAAAACCTTGTTAACACTCTCGAGGCTACTTTTTCAGACCAAATATCCTGGAAATTTGTCAGAAAGGTTCTATCGATGGTTTCTAGCTCAAGTTAAAATATGGGTCATCTGGGTTCAAAAACTAGGTCACGGAGCCCAAAAATAGAAAAATCTTGTTAACACTCCTAGAGGTTACATTTTCAGTCCAAATAGTCTGGAAATTTGTCAGAAAGGTTGCATTGACGATTTCTAGGTCAAGTACAAATATGGGTCATCTGGGGTCAAAAACTAGGTCACAGAGCCCAAATATTGAAAAACCTTGTTAACACTCTAAAGGTAACATTTTCAGTCCAAATAACCTGGAAATTTGTCAGAAAGGTTCTATCGATGATTTCTAGCTCTGTTTTGAATATAGGTTGTCTGGGGTCAAAAACTAGGTCACAGAGCCCGAAAGTAGAAAAACCTTGTTAATGCTCTAGAGGTTACATTTTCAGTCCAAATGTCCTTGAAATTTGTCAGAAAGGTTGTTTCAAGGAATTCAAGCTCAGATTTGGATATGGGTCATCTGGGATCAAAAACTAGGTCACATGGTCCAAATATGTAAAAAACTTTTAAACACTCCAGAGGTTACATTTTCAGTCCAAATATCCTGGAAATTTGTCAGACAGGTTTTTTTGATGATTTCTAGCTCAAGTTGGAGTATGGGTCATCTTGGATCAAAAACTAGGTCACAGAGCCCAAATTTGGAAAAACCTTGTTAACACTCTAGAGGTAACATTTTAATTCCATATAACCCGGAATATTGTCAGAAAGTTTAATTCTATGGTTTCTAGCTCAAGTTTGAATATGGGTCATCTGGAGTTGAAACATCTAGGTCACAGAGCCCAAATATCGAAAAACTTTGTAAACACTCTAGAGGCTACATTTTAAGTCCAAATGTCCTGGAAATTTGTCAGAAAGGTTGTTTTGATGATTTGTAGCTCAAGTTTGTATATGGGTTATCTGGGGTGAAAAACTAGGTCACAGAGCCTGAATATCGCAAAACCTTGTTAACACTCTAGAGGCTACTTTTTCAGTCCAAATATCCTGGAAATTTGTCAGAGAGGTTGTTTCGATAATTTCTAGCTTAAGTTTGATATGGGTTGTCTGGGGTCAAAAACTAGGTCACAGAGCCTAAATATCGAAAAACCTTTTTAACACTCTAGAGGCTATTTTTTCAGTCCAAATATCCTGGAAATTTGTCAAAGAGATTGTTTCAATAATTTCTAGGTCGATTTCGAATATGGGTCATCTGGGGTCAATTAACCAGGTCCATAGCGACTTTGTTAAAAGCAGTCGTACTCAGGTGAGCGATACAGGGCCATCATGGCCCTCTTGTTATAAGCCACTAGTGCTTTCTCTTTTTATTATAAGCCACCAGTGCTTTCCCTTTTAATTATAAGCCAGTAGTGCTTTCCCTTTTTATTAATAAGCCACTAGTGCTTTCCCTTTTTAGCTCACATGAGAGATACTTCGGGTAAGATTTTGCGATGGGCCCTATTGTCTGTCATCTGTAGTCTGTCATGCATCATCAACAACTTAGCTTGTTAACACTCTAAAAATGACATTATTGATCAAGTTTTAATGAAACTTGCTCAGAATGTTTGCCTTAATGATATCTCTGATGAGTTCAAAACTGGGTCATGTAGGATCAGGTACTAGGTCAACAGGCAGAATCAAAGGAAAGCCTTAACACGCTACAGGCCACATTTTAAATTCAGATATCATTTTTTTTTTTTGGTCAAAATATCTAAGTGATTTCTAGGTCAAAAACTACAACCAAGGAAAATCTTGTTAACATTTTTGAGGCCATACTTTGAAGTCAGTCATCATGATTTCAGTCACAATGTTAGTGTTGATGATTTCTAGGTCAAGTTCAAATATAGGTCATCTGTAACTAAAAACCAGGTCACTGCCTTAAATCCAAAGAAAATCTGTCTGTCCATCCTTCTGTACAGTTTTGTCCAGAGTATAACTCAAACACCAATTATGGGATTTACTTTAACCTTCGTAAGATGATAGAGGACATTGAGAGTAAGTGCAGTGCTCAAGAACCATAACTCATCTCCATAACTCATCTTATCTAGTTTTTAGTTCACCAGAGCAAATGCTCAGTGTGAGCTATTGTGAGCACCCTGTGTCTGGCATCTGTCTACCGTCGTCAGTTGTATGCTGTTAACATTTTACTTAAAATGACATCTCCTCCTACATAGCAATCTGTCACAAAACTAAGTATGTCCAGACTACTCCTCAGAATCTAATCGTGTAATTTTTTCCAAACTTTAAAGGAATGATTAGTACCAAGTCTAGTTGTGCATGTTGGCAGCATTTTCCAGTTCAATGATTTTTGTCAGAGTTATGGCCCTTTAATGATTTTTATTTTTAAAGTTTGTCCAGACTACTTCTCTTATACTACTAAAGCAATTTGAATGAAATTTTACAGGATTGATCGGTACCTCAATGTACATTTCCAACAAACTGTTCAATCACCCCTCAGTACAACTGCTTGGCTATCATCAGGCTACACATTAGATCACTGATCTCTCTTGTTATGTTGATGATGCATAGTTCAGGTCTGAATATTGGTAATCTTAGGTTAAAAACTAGGTCTCTGGCTTAAGTCAAAGGACAAAATGGATAACCTTGGCTGAAACAGTATGCCTTAGAACTTAGATATTTTGTATGTAGCATTGTCTAGTGGATAATATTGTGAACCAAATTGGTTTAAATTATGACCCTGTTTAAAATATTTGATCTTTGAAAATCTTCTTGTCAGAAACTTTTAGCCCTAAATCTTACTTAGCTGACCTTAACAAAGATTATTGAAATTATTGCCCAGGGTCAAAATTGACCCGACCTAGAGGTCGCTTGTTTTATATTGGGTTCTGTAGAAAAAACTCTGAAAATCTTTCTGTCTGAAACTGTTTATTTTTGAGCATCGATATTTTGTATGTAGCATTGTTATTTAGTGTAGTGTTAGTTCAAAATTGGCCACACCCTGGGGGTAAAATTTTTGTAAAATATAAGATTTCTGAAAATTCTGTTCAGAAACAGTAATTATACTCCCTGAGAGTCTGGGAACTATATTGGATTCACATGCATTGATCGGTTCGAGCCATCCAGGGCCACTAGTGCTTTACCATATCTGTAAAAAGCGATATGTGCTTCCTTTTTTAGCTCAACTGAGCACAAAGTGCTCAGTGTGAGCTTTTCTAATCGGTCTTTGTCTGTTGTCCATCCGTCCGTCATCGTTTTCATTCAAACGACATCTCCTCTGAAACCAATGGGGCAAATTTAATGAAACTTGCATGGGATGTTCCTTGCATGAAGCTCTACCAAGATTGTTCAAATGGTTTTGATCCATTGCATTTCTGGTTCACTGGAGCTAAATATAGATTTTATAAGTTGGATATAAACCACAAGGCCTGGAGCTTTGATATTTGGTATAAAGCATCATCAAGTGGACCTCTACCAAGTTTGTTCAAATTATGTCCCTGGGGTCAAAACTGACCCCACCCCAGGGGTCAGTTGATTTTACATAGAGTTATATAGGGAAAACTTGAAAATCTTCTTGTCAGAACCGCAAGGCCTAGGGGTAAGATATTTGGTATGCAGCATTGTCTAGTGGACCTCTTCCATGTTTGTTCAAATCATGGCCTCTTGGTCAAAAATGGCCCCGCCCCAGGGGTCAATTGATTTTACATAGAGTTATATAGGGAAAACTTGAAAATCTTCTTGTCAGAACCGCAAGGCCTAGGGGTAAGATATTTGGTATGCAGCATTGTCTAGTGGACCTCTACCAAGTTTGTTCAAATCATGGCCTCTGGGTAAAAAATGGCCCCGCCCCGTTGGTCACTTGTTTTACATAGAGTTATATAGGAAAATCTTAAAAAATCTTCTTGTCAGAAACCGTAAGTTATAGAGCTTAGATATTTGGTGTGTAGCATTGTCTAGTGGATCTCTACTAAGTTTGTTCAAATCATAGCCACTGGGTCAAAATAGGCCCAGCCCGAAAGGTCACTTGTTTACATAGAGTTATATAGGAAAAGGCTTAGAGTTAAAATATTTTGTATGAAGCATTGTCTAGAGGACCTCTACCAAGTTTGTTCAGTTATGGACCCTAGGTCAAAAATGGCCCTGCACCAGGGGTCACATGTTTTACATAGAGTTATATAGGAAAAACTTTAAAAATCTTCTTGTCATAAACAACAAGGCCTAGAGTTAAGATATTTGGTGTGCAGCATTATCTAATGGACCTCTATCAAGTTTGTTCAAATCATGGCCTCTTGGTCTAAATAGGCCCAGCCCTAGGGGTCACATGTTTTAAATAGAATTATATAGGAAAAACTTTAAAAATCTTCTTGTCAGAAACCACAAGGCCTAGAGTAAGATATTTGGTATGCAGTATTGTTTAGTGGACCTCTACCAAGTTTGTTAGAAAAATTTCCCTGGGGTCACTATTGGCCCCGCCCGAGGGGTCACAAGTTTTAAATAGCAATAATTATAGAAGAAAATCTTGAAAAAATCTTCTTGTCTGAAACCACAAGGCCTAGAATTTTAAAATTTTGCATGAAGCAAGCTTTATCAAGCTTTTTCAAATTATTAGATTAGGATAAAGGTCATGGAGGCTGAAAGTAGATTTATCTACTGTACCTCATAGAGCCTTCATTTATAGACCAATATCTTTGATATTCAGTATAGAGGTTCCTTGCATGGATCTCTACCCATGGGTAGGGTTTGAGGTCACTGGGTCAAGGTCAAGGTCACCATAGCTTATAATAGATATTTCTACTTTCTGTCATAGAGCCTTTATTTATTGACTGATATTTTACATATTTGGTTTGTAGGCACTTTCATATTTTCAATTAAAAAATGAAATACTGCTTAAGAGCAAACCTACAGCCAAAGTACTCAGGTGAGCGATCCAGGGCCATCATGGCCCTCTTGTTAGTGTAAATAATCTGGATTTTGTCAGAAAGGTTGCTTCTATGATTTCTAGCTCAAGTTCAGATATGGGTCATCTGGGTTCAAAAACTAGGTCACAGAGCCCAAAAATAGAAAAACCTTGTTAAGACTCTAGAGGTTACATTTTCAGTCCAAAAATCCTTTGATGATTTTTAGCTCTAGTTCGAATATGGATCATCTTGGGTCAAAAACTAGGTCACAGAGCCAAAATATGAAAATAACCTTGTTAACACTATAGAGGTAATATTTTCAGCCCAAATAACCTGGAAATCTGTCAGAAAGGTTGTCTCAATGATTTCTATCTCAGGTTCGAATATAAGTCATCTTGGGTAAAAAAACTAGGTCACATAGCCCAAAAATAGAAAAAAATTTGTTAATACTCTAGAGGCTTCTTTTCAGTTGAAATATTATTGAACTTTGTCAGAAAGGGTGTTTCAATGATTTCTAGCTCAAATTTGAATATGGGTCATCTGGGGTCATAAACTAGGTCACAGACCCCAAATATGGAAAAACCTTGTTAACACTCTAGAGGTAACATTGTCAGTCCGAATAACCTGGAAATTTGTCAGAGAAATTGTTTTAAATGATTTCTAGCTCAGTTTTGAATATGGGTTATCTGGGGTCAAGAAAATTTGTTTGGCCAAGTATTTCCCTGGTAAATTGCACAATTGGCCAAACAGTTGCAGCTTTTTAAAGTCAGTGATTGTTTCTATCGAATACCTCTACCAAGTTTGTTCAAATTATGCCCCTGGGGTCAAATTTGGCCCTGTCCCGGTGGTCAATTGATTTTACATAGACTTATTGAGGGAAAACTTTGAAAAACTTCTTGTCTGAAACCACAAGGCTCTGAGTGTAAGATTTGGTTGAAAGCACTGTCTAGTAGACCTCTACCAAATTTGTTCAAATTATGCCACTGGGGTCAAATTTGGCCCTGCCCGCGGGGGTCAGTTGATGTTACATAGGCTTATGTAGGCCAAACTTTAAAAAAGCTCTTGTCTGAAACCACAGAGCCTAGAATGTAGATATTTTTAATGGAGCATCAGCCAGAGGTCATCTATGAAGTTTGTTCAAATTATGCCCCTTGAGTGCAATTTGGCCCTGCCCTGGGGGTCACTTGTATTCATATAGATTTATACAGGGAGATCCTTAAAAAAGCTTTTGATGTTAGGTCAGTAGCAGACCCAAAGGAAAAGTATTCAGATGAGTGATCTAGGGCTGTCATGGCCCTCTTGTTAGCTCACCTGAGCCTTTAGCTCATGGTGAGCTATTGTGACTGGACTTTGTCCGTTGTCCGTCAACAATTTCATTCAAACGACATCTCCTCTGAAACCTCTCGGCCAAATTTGATGAAACTTGCCTGGGATGTTCTGTGCATGAAGCACTACCAAAGTTGTTCAAAGAATTCAATTCCATCAAGAACTCTGGTTGCTATGGCAACTGAAAGGAAAAACTTTGAAAATCTTCTTGTCTGAAACCAGAAGGCCCTGAGCCTTATAATTTGGTATGTAGTATTGTCTTGTGGACCTCAACCAAGTTTGTTCAAATTATACCCCTGGGGACAAATTTGGCCCGGCCGGGGGGGGGGGTCAATTGATGTTACATAGGCTTATATAGTGAAACTTTGAAAATCTTCTTGTCTGAAACCACAAGGCCCTGAGCCTTAAGATTTGGTGTGTAGCATATATATATAACTTTATTTTTCCTCCAATTCTGAAGATCATAACATATTTACAGTCATTCAAACAAAAACATATAAGTTATAAACAGTAGAGCATTCCAAGTAATAAACAATTAACATAGCCATATTCTTTCATATACAGCTGATCAACAGTACTCAAGTACTCATATGTGAAGGAATTTCAACGCGGTTGAAAATTCAAATGGCGCGGTTGAAAATTCAAATGGTAGATACCAATAGAGATAATTATTTCTTTACTATGCAAAGATATGTGTTAGGAACAATGTTTGCTAAGCACATAAAATTCATCAAATATCCAAGACTTAAAGTTTTCAAAAAACGAAATGAAAGTCTAGATATTTCATATGTGTACAAAACAATGTTATAACTTGCATATAAAGCCAAAATCTAAAATCGAAAAAAACAGTACAAAAACTGATAGAAATTGGAAAAATACACAAGAGAAAAAACACTCATTTTAAGCACAGTACACAATGAATGCATAGTATGTTATATTCAGTCTATCTAGTTTGTTCAAATTATTCCCCTGTGGTCAAATTTGGCCCCACACCAGGGGTCAATTGATTTTACATAGACTTATAAAGTGAAACTTTAAAAATCTTCTTGTCTGAAACCACAAGGCCCTGAGCCTTAAGATTTGGTATGGGACATTGTCCAGTGAACATCTACCAAGTTTGTTCAAATGATGCCCCTGGGGTTAAATTTTGCCTCGCCCCAGGGGTCAACTGATTTAAAATAGTGAAACTTTAAAAATCTTCTTGTTCCTTGCATGTAGCTCTACCAAGATTGTTCAGATGGTTCTGGTCCATTGCATTTCTGGTTGACTGGAGCTAAAATCAGATTTTAAAAGTTGGATATTTAATAATCTTCTTCTCTGAAACCACAAGGCCTGGAGCTTAGATATTTGGTATGAAGCATCATCTAGTGGACCTCTACCAAGTTTGTTCAAATTATGACCATGTGATCAAAACGGATCCCATCCAAGGGGTCAGTTGATTTTACATAGATTTATATAGGAAAATTCAATGCAACATCATACAGTGGTCAAGCACAATGAGAGGAACTGCATTGTTCAAGAATCATAACTCCAAATTCTCTATTTGCAGAGTTATTGCTCTTTAATGGTTTTCTTTATTCGGAGCATAACTTGAAAACTACTGGTTGGAATTCAGTGCAACTTCATACAATGGTCAAGCACAATATGAGGAAGCGCCGTGTTCAAGAATCATAACTCAATATTCACTATTTGCAGAGTTATTGCCCTTTGTTGGTTTTCCTTTGTATGTTGGATAACTTGAAAACTACTATTTGGAATTCAATGTAACTTCATACATTGGTCAAGCACAATGAGAGGAAGTGCAGTGTCTAAGAATCATAACTCCAAATTCTCTATTCTCAGAGTAATTGCCCTTTATTGGTTTTCCTTGTGCGGAGAATAACTTGAAAACTACTGGTTGGAATTGAGTGCAACTTCACACAGTGGACAATCACAATGAGGGGAAGTGCAGTGTCCAAGAATCGTAACTCCATCTTCACTATTTTTTAGAGTTATTGCCCATTATTGGTATTTTGTCCAGAGCATAACTTGAAAACTACTGGTTGGAATTCAGTGCAACTACATACAATGGTCAAGCACAATGAGAGGAAGTGCAGAGTCCAAGAAACGTAACTCCATCTTCTGTATTTTCAGAGTAATTGCCCTTAGTTGGTTTTCCTTGTCTGGAGCATAACTTGAAAACTACTGGTTAGAATTCATTGCAACTACATACAATGGTCAAGCACAATGAGAGGAAGTGCAGTGTCCAAGAATCATAACTTCATCTTCACTATTTTCAGAGTTATTGCCCTTTGTTGGTTTTCCTTTGTAGGGAGCAAAACTTGAAAACTACTGGTTGGAATTCAATGCAACATCATACAATGGTCAAGCACAATGAGAGGAAGTGCAGTGTTTAAGAATCATAACTCCAAATTCTCTATTTGCAGAGTTATTGCTTTTTATTGGTTCTTTTATTCTGAGCATAGCTTGAAAACTACTGGTTGGTATTCAGTGCAGCTTCATACAATGGTCAAGCACAATGAGAGGAAGTGCAGTGTCCAAGAATCATAACTTTTTGTTCACTATTTGCAGAGTTATTGCCCTTTGTTGATTTTCCTTTGTATGGAGGATAACTTGAAAACTACTGGTTGGAATTCAATGCAACTTCATACAATGGTCAAGCAGGATGAGAGGAAGTGCAGTGTCCAAGAATCTTAACTCCATCTTCTCTATTTGCAGAGTAATTACCCTTAGTTTGTTTTCTTTATTTGGAGCGTAACTTGAAAACTACTGGTTGGAATTCAATGCAACTTCATACAATGATCAAACACAATGAGGGAAAATGTATTGTGTAAGAGCTAGCACAATTTGGAATATGGGTCATCTGGGTTAAAAAACTAGGTCAGAGAGCCCTAAATATGGAAAAAACCTCTTACACTCTAGAGGTAGTATTTTAAGTCCAAATATCCTGGATATTTGTCCGATAGGTTGCTTTGATGATTTCTAGCTCAAGTTCGAATATGGGTCATCTAGGTTAAAAAACTAGGTCACAGAGCCCATATATTGAAATGCCTTGTTAACACACTTAAGGTTACATTTTCAGTCCAAATGTACTGAAACTTCATCAGAAAGGTTGTTTCGATAATTTCTAGCTAAAGTTGGAATATGGATCATCTGGGTTCAAAATCTAGGTCACTTAGCCCAAATATAGAAAAACCTTTTAATACCTGACAGGTAACATTTTCCATCCAAATAACCTGGAAATTTGTCAGAAAGGTTGTTTCAACAATTTGTAGGTCAGGTTCAAATAAGGGTCATCCTGGGTCAATTAACCAGGTCCATAACAACTTTGTTAAAAGCAGTCATACTCAGGTGAGCGATGTAGGGCCATCATGGCCTCTTGTTTGTTTTTGTTTTTCACTTGTCAACAGACATCATGTTTAACATATATTTGTAAAAACAAACTTTAAAAATCTTCTTGTCTCTGATTTCTGAAGTTTGGATGTCTTTTGAACTTCTAGCAAGATTGTTCAAATTATGCCTATCGGGTCATATTTACCTGTGCGCAACTTCTCCTACACCTATGGGTGGATTGAAACCAAACTCGCACACATATAAATAGACCACGATGTGTAGTTGTGCAAGAAATAAAGAAATGTTTTTCTATGATCCATTTTCACTGGATTATTGCCCTTTGTTGGTTTTTCATACAAGCCATATACAGTAAATCTTGTGTGTGCAACTTCTCCTGCACCCATGGGTGGATTGAAACCAAACTCGCACACATAATAGACTACATTGTGTAGTTGTGCTAGTAGTAAAGAATTTTTTTCTCTGATCCGTTTTCACTGGATTATTGCTCTTTGTTAGTTTTTCATACATGCCATATGTAGTGTCATGTGTGTGCAACTCCTCTTACACCCATGTTTAAATGTTTGCATACTAATAATAACCTAAGTGATACTGAAATCCAATGTTTTCATAGCCATTTAAAACAATTACCATATTGTTAAATAGGTGAATGAGTTATGGAAGAAAGGCATTGTTAATGTGTTATTAAAGTAAGACATTGTGAAAGAGGGGGTATAGCAGCTGACACATTTTGAAACAGGTTTTATTGTAAAGTGGAGTACTCTTAGCCTATCAATAATTAACTGTATATCCAATTGTTTTCCCTTGTAATGAATTCCCTTTCTGTGACAAATTTCCAATCATGGGGGCATCAGTGTCTGATGGACAAGTCTAGTTCACTGTTCTATCTTTTATGTATTTACTATTATGGCCTCTAGAGTTTCAGAACTTTTAGTTTTCATATTGTTTCAGAAGTTGAATTCATGTATTTAGTGTGATCACAAACTGGTTTCCCACTTGATATCAGTCCAGTTATCACTACACAATAATGTTATATATATTACAAGTGTTATTATAAGTGTTGAAAGTAACTGTTCATCACTTCTATTATGAACTTCTGCATGAAAAAATTGTGTTTTCAGTTATATTGTAATTTCTAAAAGAATCAAGAAATTCCAGGCCTTATTGAAATTCTATCTGGTATTAAAAAGCATTTGAAGTAATACTTGTTTCCAGACTGACAGACATGAAGCAGCAATTACCAGAACTGGTTTCTTAGTTTCTCACAACGGCTGCCTTTATATGCCGAAATAATTTTGCCAGAATAATTTCATCTCTTTCCTTAAATATCTGGACAAGTCATTGAGACCAAAATGCATTGGAGCGTTTGTAGAGAAAAAACATAGAAAGCTTTTTATTTCAGATTGCTGAACTGTATAAAATGCATGGGCTTGTGTTTTTTATGGTGTGTGCAGAAGAGACTTTGCTTTACAAAATATGAACCTGTTATGTTGATTTAGTGTTTGAAGGAGGATAGTTGTCTTCAGGCAGCATAGATTCAGAGCAAAGATTTATGCTTACAATAAAACAGTATAGATTGATTTTTTTATAAAGAAGAAAATTGAAAATAGAAATGCATGGATTCAGACAATGTTTGTTTTCCAAAGATAACACATCAGTGCAAATTGATTTTTTGTATTTTCAGGACTGCTTCAACTTCTTATATAGCTTTAAGGAAACATTTATTTTGATCGGTGCTACTTACACCTGGATTCATATTTCTGCAGTTCATGTTACATTTGTCAATAATAAACTCTCCTTCATAGCAATAAACTTTAGTTTATCTTCCCTGCTTGCTTTTTGGTGGTATTGGTGTCATATTTAATCCTGCTCGCTTTGTCATTATTATTTTTTTTATTTACATGTATATAAATTTTCATCTAAATGATTTTCTTTAGTTGTAATTTACATCTTTACATACTAAGGTTAGTAACTGAATGTAAGTTATAATTAGAACTCAAGTGTAATGAACTGTAGAAATATAAGGCATAATTTAGAAAAACTTCCAAAGATGAGTTTGAATTATTTATTCTGGCTTAGCAAATTTAGCATTGTCATTTTAACAGGTAAATAACTGCTAATGATAAGAGTATTTTCTCTTTAATTTCTAGATAATTTATATAATTTTTTTCTCTTGGAATAGACATGTTTTCTAGAACTGGTTCATGATAGGATGGTAAATTAATAACACTGAATAGACATACAGATATAATTTAAAAAATACTGACCTAGATTAACAATGAAGATGTAAGTTTATACTTATAAGCATTTTATTTTTGGGGTTAAAGCTATATATAGTAGAAATGGTGTTTGCTAATTATTCAGAGATTGTGCCTGTGTGTGAACAATTGAAGGAGATAGGACCTTGTCGTGCTACCCTACCCCGCTGGTTCTACAATTCTAGAACAAGGACATGTGAGCGATTCTTCTATGGAGGTTGCCAGGGTAATGACAACAACTTTGAAAGACAAGATGAATGTGAGAGACGTTGTGGTGTTGTAGGAGAAAGGCGTAAGTTGTAACCAAGACATGTAATCATTTTATTTCCTAATGTATTCTAATTAAAAAGCTGTCTTAAAAATGAAATGCTGTACATTTGAGGTCACATTCTGTATAGACAAGAGCAGCTTTGATGCTAAGTTACCCATTGCTGTACTTGAAGCTGATATTTCTATTAAACTGAAAATCTCTACCTGAAGTATGATTTGAAATTTTACTTTAAAAATCAGTAAACTGAGTTTGAACAAACCTGGCAGTGTTTTAGAAATTGAGCTCTACCTGAAGTATGATTTGAAATTTTACTTTAAAAGTCAGTAAACTGAGTTTGAACAAACCTGGCAGTGTTTTAGAAATTGAGCAGGGTAAGGTTGAGATCAGCGTCGGTGACACCTGGTACATATTCCGCATAACGACATTATGTACCGTGGGATAATTGACTGCAGATTATTCGTTTTCATGAATATTTATTAGCAAAGGGAAGTAACTCCTTGTCGAATGAGATTCCACAATACAAATAGATACTCTTCAGTGTGAAGAGTATGAATAATGACAAGTTACTTAAAATAGACGTATTTCCCAAGATTTAAACATGGGCGCGAAAGGCAAATTGTAACGGGTACTTTCATTGGCTGAGATTGCGCTAGGGAAATCTTTCGGAAACCAATGAAAGTAGGTAATGAATTATTCATGAGTACGAAATTTTTACCAACCAATTGTCCCATGGTAGATAAATAGAGTGAAATGGAATGGATCCAACGTGGGTTTCCGACGATGGGTTGAGATATGTGGTGAAGTGACTAGCTTAAATAGTCATTACTAACTTATTTTCTTGAATCTAAGCCTTAGTCTTAAAGTTTTAACATAGTAAGCTTTCTATAATATATCAGTTTTGAGAGCTACTCCTGTATACATCACTTATATTTGAAAGTTTTCAAATATAGATAAATGTATTGTTTGATGGAATGTTTAACTGAATCATTTGTTTAGCTATGACAGCAAAGGAGATATGTGCTCAACCCCAGGAGACTGGACCTTGCCGAGCATCTATTCAGAGATACTATTACAATGCCCAAACAAAGCACTGTGAAGAGTTTATGTATGGTGGCTGTGGTGGTAACAGAAATAACTTTGAAACGAAGGTTGCTTGCCAACAGTACTGCCGTGCTGAGAAAGCACGTCCTCCCATCACCAGAGAAAGACGTAAGATACTTAGATCTCTTGAGTTTTATTTTCCCAAGTAAATTACTTATTCAAAGCTACCTATTTTCAGTTAGTCAAGCAGCAATCTTATCAAGCAATATACTGATGCACCTTAGAAACAGTTATATTAGCTGAACTGAACACTTAGTGCTCAAGGGTTAGCTGTTAAGATGGGTGACTGTCATTTGTTGTTTGTTCATTGTATGTCCTTGGCCATCCATCATCCATTGCAACATTTTCCTTCAAACATCTCCTCTGAAACCACTGGCCAATTTTAGCTTAACTTCACAAGAATATTTCTCAATTGGTTCTTTTTCATATTCTTAAAGATAAAATGGTTCCTCACAGAATTCTGGTTGTCATGGCCGTAGAAAAACTTTGAAAATCATCTCCTGAGAAACTACCTGCCGAATGTTAAATTAATTTCACAAAAATGTTCTTAGCTAAGATGGGTATTTATTAAATTCCTTCAAGCCATTTTGGTCCTTTAAAAAGTATGCCCTACAGGGCGTCGCCTGTTTTCACTATATGACTGTATGGAAAATTTTGAAAATCTTCTCTCAGAAACTGTTAGGCACCATTTCAAAATAGTTTTACAGAAATGTTTCTGATGTGGCCCTTACTCAAATTCCTTCACGCCACATTGGTCCTTTTAATTTATAGATGACTGAGGGTGGACCCTTTTTTTCACTGAATGACTACATGTATGTGTTTTAAAATTTTCTTCTTGAAAACTGCACAGTTACAAAATAATTTCAGAGAAACATTTCTGAGATAGTTATGTCCCCGAAGGAGGGCTTATAGTTTTTAAACTGTCCATCTGTCAGTCTATTATTATGTCTGAAAAACTTAAAGATTGCTCATAACTTCCTTATAATTATCTTATTTTTAGCTCACCTGTCACGTCATGACAGAGTGAGCTTTTGTGATCGCCTTTTGTCCGTCGTCTGTCTGTCTGTCGTACGTCCGTCCACAATTAGTTTGTTAACACTTTAGTGATCACATTTTGCCTCAATTGTCATGAAATTTGATCAGAAAGTTTTTCTCATTAATTTCTCAGACGAGGTTGTACATGGGTTATCTGGGTTGAAAAACTAGGTCACAGAGCCCAAATATAGAAAAACTTTGTTAACACTCTAGAGGCTACTTTTTCAGTCCAAATATCCTGGAAATTTGTCAAAAAGGTTGCTTCTAAGATTCCTAGCTCAAGTTCGAATATTGGTCATCAAGGTTCAAAAACTAGGTCACAGATCCCAAATATTGAAAAACCTTGTTAACACTCTAGAGGTAACATTTATCAGTCGAAATAATCTTGAAATTTGTCAGAAAGGTTGCTTCTATGATTTCTAGCACTATTTCGAATATAGGTCGTGGGGGTCAAAAACTAGGTCACAGATCCCAAATATTGAAAAACCTTGTTAACACTCTAGAGGTAACATTTTCAGTCCAGGTAATCTGGAAATTTGTCAGAAAGGTTGCTTTGATGATTTCTAGCACAAGTTCGAATATGGGTCATGTGGGTTCAAAAACTAGGTCACAGAGCCTAAAAATAGAAAAACTTTGTTAACACTCTAGAGGCTACATTTTCAGTCCAAAAGTCCTGGAATTTTGTCAGAAAGGTTATTTTAATGATTTGTAGCTCAAATTTGGAAATGGGTCATCTGGGATCAAAAACTAGGTCACAGAGCCAAAATATGGTAAAGCCTTGTTTTGAACACTCTGGAGGTAACATTTTCAGTCCAAATAACCTGGAAATTTGTGAGAAAGATTGTTTCAATAATTTCTAGGTCAAGTTCACATATGGTTCATCTGGAGTCAGTTAACCAGGTCCATAGCAACTTTGTTATAAGCAGTCATACTCAAGTGAGCAATACAGGGCCATCATGGCCCTTTTGTCTTATATTAAATGGATTTATTTCATACTTAGCACAAAACCCCTTTGTAAAGACCTTCCCACTGCTATATATTTTATGACATTGACCCCTGAATGACCTTGACCTAAAAGGTCCAGATCTCAAAAAAACCTAATTTTGCCCATAACTCCCTTGCTACTAAACAGATTTAGTTTATGTTTGCACACTACAACCTTATGGGAGAGACATACATTTTTTTTTACCCTGATCTTTAAATGACCTTGATGATGAGGTCAGATTATTAAAAACAACAGCATCAAAAAAGACTTCATTTGAAGAACCTGCAATTTACTTTCATCTGGTTCTCAGCTCAATGGACAAAGCACCATTTGGATGCATTGTCAGCTTTCAGTGACAGTTCTTGTTCTTTGAGTAATGACAGTTTGTAGAGAAATCCTGGCTGACAGGGAATGGGGCAAGTTGTTATCGGGGAAACTTTGAAAATCTTCAAAACTCAGAACCCTTGGCCCAGTTTGAAAATTATTCGCTAAAATGTTCCTATGGTGGCCTTCATCAGATTCCTCCAAGCCATGTTGTTTTGTAAAAAAAACAACAACATTGCAGACAGTGGTTGGGCAAGTTAAACATTTTAAGACTATATGGAAAACTTTGAAAATCTTCTCCTCAGGAACCCCTGGCCAAATTTCAAAGTTTTTTCACAGAAATGTTCCTTTGGTGGACCTTTTTATGCCCCCGAAAGGAGGCATATAGTTTTCGAACTGTCTGTCCATCAGTCCATCTGAAAACTTTAACATTGGCCATAACTTCCTTATTGTTAAGTGGATATACTTCATACTTGTTTGATCATATTTATTTGAGTTACACTGGTTAAAAGAAATCTTAAACACATGGACAGTTTTGAAAACAGATTTTAACCTTAACATACTGACCTATGTTCTATTTTTTTAGCTCAGTTGAGCACAAAGTGCTCAGGGTGATCTTTTCTGATCGGTCTATATCCATTGTCTGTCATTTGTCCGGTCCGTCCATCGTCAACTTTTAATTCAAACGACATCTCCTCTGAAACCAGTTGACCAAATTTAATGAAACTTGCCTGGGATGTTTCCTTGCATAAACCTCTACCAAGATTGTTCAAATGGTTCTGGTTCATTGCATTTCTGGTTCACTGGAGCTTTAAAAATCTTCTTCTCCAAAACATCAAGCTTAGATATTTGGTATGAAGCATCATCTAGTGGACCTCTACCAAGTTTGTTATGCCCCAACTCGGGGGGGGGGGCATTTAGATTTGCCCTTGTTCGTCCGTCCGTCCCAAAAAGTTGTGTCGCCTGTAGCTCCAAAAGCGCTGGAGCTATAGTCAAGAAACTTTACAGGAATGTTGATCAGCATGTGAAGTTGGGCACCTGGGGTTTCCCGTATATATTTATTTGGAACAATTACAGTTATGGTCCCTTACTTTGTCAAAAAAAGTAATTTTCAACTTGTGTCGCCTGAACCTGCAAAAGTGCTGCACCTACAGTCAAGAAACTTTACAGGAATGTTGATCAGCATGTGAAGTTGTGCACCTGGGGTTCTGTCTGTCCATCTGTATGTCCGTCCTTCCGTCTGTCCCAAAAAGCGCTGGAGCTAGAGTCAAGAACCTTTACAGGAATGTTGATCAGCATGTGAAGTTGTGCACCTGAGGTTTCCTGTAAAGATTTATTTGGAACTGTTACAGTTATGGCCCCTTACTTAGTCAAAATTAGTAATTTTCAACTTGTGTCGCCTGTACCTGCAAATGCGCTGCACCTACAGTCAAGAAACTTTACAGGAATGTTGATCAGCATTTGAAGTTGTACACCTGGGGTTCCGTCTGTCTGTCCCAAAAAGTTGTGTGGCCTGTAGCTCCAAAAGTGCTGCACCTACAGTAAAGAAACTTTACAGGAATGTTGATCAGCATGTGAAGTTGTGCACCTGGGGTTTCCCCTATAGATTTTTTCTTTATTGTGGAGACAGAATTTTGAGTCTTCACACCACAACAGGTAGCTTATAGTTGTCATTTTGTTAAACCAATCTTATTAATGATTCAGCGTGTACATGTATGACTATCTCGTGGCCATATTGCAAGCTATATTTTAGCCTCTGTGACCTTTTACCTAATCTAATAATTTGAAAAAGCTTGCTTCATGCCAAATTTTAAAATTCTAGGCCTTGTGGTTTCAGACAAGAAGATTTTTTAAGATTTTCTTCTATGCTGCTACTTAAAACTTGTGACCCCTCGGGCAGGGCCAATAGTGACCCCAGGGACATTTTTATGCCCCCATTCTGGGGCTGAGTGGGGGCATCTGTGTCCTATGGACACATTTCTAGTTCAAATTATGACCCTAGGGTCAAATTTTACCCAACCCCAGGGGTCAGTTGATTTTACATAGGGATAACTTAAGAATCTTCTTGTCAGAAACCATAAGGCCTAGAGTTTATTAGTAAATTTAAACAAGACTTACCGTAAGGGAAGTTGCAGTTTGAATGGTAATTTATCGACCATAACTCCTGAAGGGATTAGACAGAGTATGCGCAGCTGTGACGTCATAGAAGTCAGTCTTCAGAGCTCGCGCCAAGGTATGAATGCCAAATCTTGGGTTCATCACCTTAAGCGCATTAAAAAAATCCCACCTTCATTAAGGGTGGGTGGGATGGGTGTCTAATTCCTTCAGGAGTTATGGTCGATAAATTACCATTCAAACTGCAACTTCCCTTACGGTAAGTCTTGTTTAAATTTACTAATTTATCTCCCATTAACTCCTGATAGGGATCAGACAGAGATTTTAGAGCGGATTTTTTTAATGAAAAAACATATTAAAACTTTTCATTGTTTAATTATCACTAGATTTTGTCTATTACAAGTTTTATTTTTCCAATATGGCCTCCTGCACAGTCTTATCAGATCTAATTGATTTTTAGCTCACCTGAGCACAAAGTGCACAAAGTGCTCAGGGTGAGCTTTTCTGATCGGTCTTTGTCCGTCGTCCGTCGTCCATCAGTCCGTCCGTCCGTCCGTCCGTCGTCAACTTTTCATTCAAACGACATCTCCTCTGAAACCAATGGGGCAAATTTAATGAAACTTGCCTGGGATGTTCCTTGCATGAAGCTCTACCAAGATTGTTCAAATGGTTCTGGTCCATTGCATTTCTGGTTCACTGGAGCTAAAAATAGATTTTATAAGTTGGATCTTTAAAAATCTTCTTCTCCGAAACCACAAGGCCTGGAGCTTTGATATTTGGTATGAAGCATCATCTAGTGGACCTCTACCAAGTTTGTTCAAATTATGTCCCTGGGGACAAAACTGACCCCACCCCAGGGGTCAGTTGATTTTACATAGAGTTATATAGGGAAAACTTGAAAATCTTCTTGTCAGAAACCACAAGGCCTAGAGTTAAGATATTTGGTATGTAGCATTGTCTAGTGGACCTCTACCAAGTTTGTTCAAATCATGGCCTCTGGGTCAAAAATGGCCCCGCCCCGAGGGGTCACTTGTTTTACATAGAGTTATACAGGAAAAACTAAAAAATCTTCTTGTCAGAAACAAGAAGGCCTACAGTTAAGATATTTGGTATGTAGCATTGTCTAGTGGACCTCTACCAAGTTTGTTCAAATCCTGGCCTCTGGGTCAAAAATGGCCCCGCCCCGGGGGTCACTTGTTTTACATAGAGTTATATAGGAAAATCTTAAAAAATCTTCTTATCAGAAACCGTAAGTTATAGAGCTTAGATAGTTGGTGTGTAGCATTGTCTAGTGGACCTCTACCGATTTTGTTCAAATCCTGGCCTCTGGGTCAAAAATGGCCCCGCCCCGGGGGTCAGTTGTTTTACATAAAGTTATATAGGAAAAACTAAAAAATCTTCTTGTCAGAAACAAGAAGGCCTACAGTTAAGATATTTAATATGTAGCATTGTCTAGTGGACCTCTACCAAGTTTGTTCAAATCCTGGCCTCTGGGTCAAAAATGGCCCCGTCCCAGGGGCCACTAGTTTTACATAGAGTTATATAAGAAAATCTAAAAAAATCTTCCTGTCAGAAACCGTAAGTTAAAGAGCTTAGATATTTGGTGTGTAGCATTGTCTAGTGGACCTCTACCAAGTTTGTTCAAATCCTGTCATCTGGGTCAAAAATGGCCCCGCCCCAGGGGCCACTAGTTTTACATAGAGTTATATAAGAAAATCTTAAAAAATCTTCTTGTCAGAAACCCTAAGTTATAGAGCTTAGATATTTGGTGTGTAGCATTGTCTAGTGGACCTCTACCAAGTTTGTTCAAATCCTGTCCTCTGGGTCAAAAATGGCCCCGCCCCAGGGGCCACTAGTTTTACATAGAGTTATATAGGAAAATCTTAAAAAATCTTCTTGTCAGAAACCGTAAGTTATAGAGCTTAGATATTTGGTGTGTAGCATTGTCTAGTGGACCTCTACCAAGTTTGTTCAAATCCTGGCCTCTGGGTCAAAAATGGCCCCGCCCCAGGGGCCATTAGTTTTACATAGAGTTATATAGGAAAATCTTAAAAAATCTTCTTGTCAGAAACCAGTAAGTTATAGAGCTTAGATATTTGGTATGAAGCATCATCTAGTGGACCTCTACCAAGTTTGTTCAAATTATGTCCCTGGTGTCAAAACTGACCCCACCCCAGGGGTCAGTTGATTTTACATAGAGTTATATAGGGAAAACTTGAAAATCTTCTTGTCAGAAACAAGAAGGCCTAGAGTTAAGATATTTGGTATGTAGCATTGTCCAGTGAACCTCTACCAAGTTTGTTCAAATCATGGCCTCTGGGTCAAAAATGGCTCCGCCCCGGGGGTCACTTGTTTTACATAGAGTTATATAGGAAAACCTTAAAAAATCTTCTTGTCAGAAACCTTAAGTTATAGAGCTTAGATATTTGGTGTGTAGCATTGTCTAGTGGACCTCTACCAAGTTTGTTCAAATCCTGGCCTCTGGGTCAAAAATGGCCCCGCCCCGGGGGTCACTTGTTTTACATAGGGTTATATAGGAAAAACTAAAAAATCTTCTTGTCACAAACAAGAAGGCCTACAGTTAAGATATTTGGTATGTAGCATTGTCTAGTGGACCTCTACCAAGTTTGTTCAAATCCTGGCCTCTGGGTCAAAAATGGCCCCGCCCCGGGGGTCACTTGTTTTACATAGAGTTATATTGGAAAATTTTGAAAAAATCTTCTTATCAGAAACCGTAAGTTATAGAGCTTAGATATTTGGTGTGTAGCCTTGTCTAGTGGACCTCTACCAAGTTTGTTCAAATCCTGGCTTCTGAGTCAAAAATGGCCCCGTCCCAGGGGCCACTAGTTTTACATAGAGTTATATAGGAAAATCTAAAAAAATCTTTTGTCAGAAACCGTAAGTTATAGAGCTTAGATATTTAATGTGTAGCATTGTCTAGTGGACCTCTACCAAGTTTGGTAGAAAAATGTCCCAGGGGTCACTATTGGCCCCGCCCGAGGGGTCACAAGTTTTAAATAACAATATAGAAGAAAATCTTAAAAAATCTTCTTGTCTGAAACCACAAGACCTAGAATTTCAAAATTTGGCATGAGGCAAGCTTTATCAAGCTTTTTCAAATTATTGGATTAGGTTAAAGGTCACGGAGGCTAAAAGTAGATTTATCTACTGTACCTCATAGAGCCTTCATTTATATAGACCACTATCTTTGATATTCAGTATAGAGGTTCCTTGCATGGACCTCTACCCATGGGTAGGGTTTGAGGTCACTGGGTCAAGGTCAAGGTCACCATAGCTTATAATAGATATTTCTACTTTCTGTCGTAGAGCCTTTATTTATTGACTGATATTTTACATATTTGGTTTGTAGGCACTTACATATTTTCAATTAAAAAATGAAATACTGCTTCACAGCAAACCTACAGCCAAAGTACTCAGGTGAGCGGTCCAGGGCCATCATGGCCCTCTTGTTTATAAAATCTATGAAAAGTTTTGGCATTTGTCCAGCCAGCTGTTTTCTGAATCTTGTCCATAGATACACCTTTCTGACGGGCTACACTGGTAGCAACAGCTCTTGTACTGTGTGTAGTATAAGAAGGGTCGATCCCTGCTTGGCATAAAATACGTTTTACCCATCGGGCAACCGTAGACTTAGCCACACCTCTGTGTGGTGCTTGAGTACTAATCAATAACTTTTTCTCTGATTCAGGACGTAATGCCTTTGTGCGTTTCAAGTAACTCTTGAACAAAGTTTCTTATTCCTTGCATATTTATCTAAATAAATAGGGTCCAAGTGATATGATGGCCTGGACTGCTTTAGCAAATGATTGTAATGAATTATAACTTGACTGTCAGTCAATTCTACATCAGTAGTATGTATTAAATGAAGAGTTTGGCACCTCTGTGCACTAAGTAATAAAAACAAAATACAAAGTTTACAAGATAGAAACATTAGTGAATCATTATTTTCATGGCAAATGAAATTCAAAACTATGTTTACATCCCAGACTTTTGGGTGTTTTGGAAATTGAGGCCTATTGTTAAATACGCCTTTCATGAAATTCTTCAGTATTCTGTTCTCTGGAAAGTCTGTTCCACTACACATTGAGGTATATGCATTAACAGCAGCTCGTGCAGATCCTAGGGCACTAAAACTTAATCCCAGCGAATACAAATAAGATAAAAAATCTATCACTGTCTGTATTGATGGTCTCACAGAGTTACCATTACCACTGTCACAGAATTTCAACCATCGCTTTATGTAGCCGGTGTACTGGGTTCTGGTGGAAGTTCTCCACCCATCAATAATGATGTCAACAGATTGTTTTGTGAAACCTTGCTTTTGCAGGGCTTCCCGGATATCTTGAAAACTGCCAGTTGCATTTTCTTTAGTGGGTGTCGATATTCCGGTTTGTGTGGTAATCGAAGAATTGCTTGCGGTGATGGTAGCAAGTATCCGGGATCTTTGACTAAGGTCATCAACTTTGGCCACCAGCTTTGTGTATGCCATACAGGAGTGATCAGTATTGCCTCTGCTTGATCCGCTACTATCTTCTGAAGTACCTGTGTAATGATGCTGAAAGGCGGAAATGCATAGATGAAAAATTGCAACCAGTTTAAAGTGAATGCATCCACGGCAAATGCTTTTGGTTCTGGAAATCTTGATACATATTTATCTAGTTTATGGTTAAGCCTTGAAGCAAACAAATCTATGTCATGATGTCCAAATTTTTCACAAATCATATCGAATACCTCATTATCCAGCGACCATTCTAGGTCATCGTTAATTTTGCGAGATAAACTGTCTGCTTCAATATTTTCAACTCCTGCTATGTGGGCAGCACTTAGATGGATTTTTCTTTTAATACACCAGAACCAGATTTTACGCGCAAGTTGATCTAATTCGTAAAATTTCCCCCCAAATTTGTTAATATAAGCGCAACACGTAGTGTTATCCGTATAGATGCGAATATGCATATTACGCTTATCATGACATAATGCAAGCAGTCCCAGTTGGATTGCTTTCAGTTCTAGTATATTGATGTGTAAAGTTTTTTCCTCTTGTGACCAGGCCCCATTAGTTTTCAAGTTCAATGTTTTGATATAAGCGCCATATCCCAACAAACTGGCATCTGTGTGCATTTCTAAGTTTGGATTACCATGTGACACTGGTTTAAAACTAGATGGAAGATTATCAATCCACCACTGAATATCTAATTTTATCGATGAAGTAATTGTCATAAATGCATTGTAATTTCCCCTCCTTATATGCAAAAATTTTACTTTTTCTTTCTCTAATGGTTTGAAGTATAACGGAGCATAATCAACACCCGGTTCTGTTGCCACTAAGTTTCCAATGAGTTGTGCAAATTGTTTGATGGTTACTCTCTTTTGATGCATGATTGACACACACAGGTCTATAATAGAATGAATTTTCTTAACTGTTAATCGTACTGTCATTGTTTTTGAACATAAAATGAAACCAACAAATTCTATTTGTTGTGATGGAATAAATTGTGATTTAGAAATATTGACATGTGAGTCCTAAATTGTCCATAAGAGATACAGTGTCCTTTATATTTGTAAGACAAGTTTCAAATGTATCTCCTTGCAGGCAAGAGTCGTCAATGTAAGCAGTTGAAATGTGTCCTTTTGTTCTTAATGATGCAAACACCGGTTTGAGCACTTTAGTAAAAACTGTGGGAGCAGTTGTGAGTCCCATTACTAAAGCACGGAATTGAAATTTCCTACCGTTGTAAATAAATCGAAAGTACTTTCTGTCAGTCTCATTAATTAAAATGGAGTAGTATGCATCAGATATATCAACTGACCTGAAATAACAGTCCTTTGTCATTAAATTTACTGCGGTCTTTAAGGTTTCCATCTTGAAATGAATATATTGCATAGATTTGTTAAATTGCTTAAGATTCAGAATTATTCTGATACTACCATCTTTCTTCGGTCTGGCGAAAATGTTGGAAATATATTCGTCCTTGTCTGAAGATATTACTGGTTCAATTATACCGCAGTCTAAAAACCGTTTTATTTCATGATCAATTTTTCTGCTGTCATTGTCTGAAAATTTTAGAGGTGCAGGTACATGGCTTTGATTAGGTTTAGTATCTAATTCTACTTTGTAACCACAAATTGTTTGTAAAATCCACCTGTCACTTGTAATTTTCTTCCATTCATTGAATTTTAATTTTGATTTTACCAGCCAAAAAATTGTCTTTCGTATTGCATAAATTTAATTCAAATTTTCCAGTACTCACTTTTGATATTATTTCCTGTTGAAGTTCTTTGCTTTGTTGGGTCCGTACATGTTTGACTTGCCTTTTGATGTTTTCCAATGTTCCTGACGCTGAGGATGTTGAGGGGTAGCTGTTCTGAATTTGCTGTTGTTGTTGTTGTTGTAACTGGTCGCCTTGTAGTTGTTCGTTTTGCTGCCACCCCTCCCTGATGATAAAAAAGACTGATCTTTGTTTGTCATTTGAATGTTTTTGCTGTTGTCAATTGCTTTGGTTACTTCAACCATGTTATCTCCAAACAGGCCTGTGGCTGTGGTGGGGTGGTCATCTGAACAGATTTGTTTAAACTTGAAGTTGAGCTCCTTCTTGATTGATTCTCTTCTCTGCATATTGATAGATTGAATGCTTTGGCAAATCAGTTTAAATGAGTCCCAAATATATTTTTTCAGTTGTGTGATATCCTGTTTTTCTTTATCACATGCATTGTCCATTGCCATCACAAGTGGGATGGCTGCCCGATTAAGATGTTTAATCGCATTCTGACGGCCAATGTCAACAGTTTTTACATTGGTTTTCAGTTGATTCCACAAAAACCCATCGACCTTTGGGCAATCTAAAGATGGAACATTCGCTGGTCGTTTGTATTTCTCTATCAGTTCTTTGGCCTTCTCTTCCTTTATTTTCTTGTTTGGTCTTAAAGCCTGATTTAACTTTCCAGCTACTTTACTGTCAATAGCCGCACCTATTTCTCCCTCATTTGAGAAAAATTCATCGAAGTCATAGAGAATGTCACTCACATTGCTTTGATGTTCGTCATCGTCCCCATTATTCTCCAGCAAGTCGTCTAAGTCTGATTCGCCGGTTTCTGAATCTGTATCCGTTGCTACGGTAATGGTTTTTCTCTTTTTCGGCGCCGGTTCCGGATCAGTTGATTGTGAAGCCTGACGTTTGTGTTGCCCAAGTTGTGCTTTAATTTCTTGCACCGATTCTGTCAGGGAACGAATTTTCTTGCTTTGTGATTCAAAATTTGCTATACTTTCGGCGAAATTGTTTAGTATTGTCTCACTTTTTTCCATAAAGCTCTGCATTTGTGCTTCATTTCCGGTCGGGTGCACGTTCTTCTGCGCCTCCTTTTGCGCATTCACGTGATCAGTCACGTGTGTTGATGCGGCGCCACTGGACCCGCCGCTTTCTGTCTCTTCCATCTTCCGCCCGATTTGAAAATAAATGACGGAGTTCTCCCTAGAAAAAACAGAATTCGAGTGATGTTGACCCGCAGCATTATATTAAATGTATAATTCTTACGTATTCCATAGTAATTCAAGAAATTGCAGCGTAAATTATTTATACTTTGTAAATAAGGGCAAGTACCCGGATAACGATTCCATTTACATTTCCATCGGAAAATAAAGAGAAATGTTTCAATTTCTCTCGTCCCTTTGGACCAATTACACATCGATCTTCGTCGAAGTGAGTGCCATTCAGGCTGCTCCAAAATCTTAATAGAGTTTCACTCTGTGGTGCATGTCATTCAGACAGTTCTTCCACAACGTGGATACTAAATCTTGCGGTCATTCCAAACAAAGGAAAATTTCCAAAGAGCCGAAGGATCATTAAACCAAACGAACAACTTACCACAGGTTCTTCCAAATAACTTCCGAATACGGAATTAATAAATTGATTAACTCATCACAAAATGTTATTTTGTTTAAGTAACGAATATTTACGATTTAAATGGATAACTTTTAAGCTCTGAAAATTAACGACTTGACTTTCCAGGAAACAGCCTCAGTTCTGACTTCTATGACAGTCACAGCTGCGCATACTCTGTCTGATCCCTATCAGGAGTTAATGGGAGATAAATATATATTTAGAGTGCAGCATTGTCCAGTGGACCTCCAGTGGACCTCTACCAATTTTGTTGAAATCATGGCCCCTGGGTCAAAGATTGCCCCACCCCACTGGTCACATGTTATATAGGAAAAACTTTAAAACCTTCTTTTCAGATATCACAAGGCATAGAGTTAAGATATTTGGTGTACAGCATTTTCAATTGGACTTCTACCAAGTTTGTTCAAATCATAGCCCCTGGGTCGAAAAAGGCCCCGCCTCAGGGGTCACATGTTTTACCTAGAGGTATATAGGAAAAACTTTAAAAATCTATTTGTCAGAAACTACAAGGCCTAGAGTTTAGATATTTGGTGTGCAGCATTGTCTTTCCCAGGTTTGTTCAAATCATGACCCTGGGGTCAAAACTGGCCCCACCCGGGTGTGGGGGTGTCATTTGATTTTACACAAGGACTTATATAGGGAAAACTTAAAAAATCTGCTGCTCTAAAACACCAAGGACTAAACCTTCAATTTTTCCTTGTTATGTCTCCCCCAAACCCGCCCTTCTGATGGAGACATATTGTTTTTGCCCTGTCCATGGGTGTCTGTTTGTCTCTCTGTCTGTCACATTTCATTTCCTTTCAATAACTTGAGTACCAGTTGGCCCAAAGCCTTCAAACTTCACAGGGTTATTGCCCTTATTGAGTAGAAAAAACTCTTTTGTTTTTTGGGTCAGTAGGTCAAAGGTCAAGGTCAGAGGGACCTCTAGAGTGAAAATCAAGTCAATAACAGGAGTGCCAGCCCGGCTAGCTCAATTGGTAGAGCATAGGATTGTAAATCTTGATGATCCCTGTTCAATCCCCATCAGGGGCGGCAAAATTTCTCCATGATAATTGATCTATAGGTCATTTGTTGCTCACCTCTGAAGCAAGTGAGGAAGTATAGTCAGTCACTTGTGGAGAAATCGTAGTAAACGGTTAGTAAACTGGTTGGACACCCAGGAACACTGGTTAGGTGGACTGATCGCCGGGATATGACCTTAAGTATTAAACTGGCGTTAATCCCCAATAAAGCCAGACTAATCAATAACAGGAGTACCATTTCACCCAGAGCCTTTACACTTCATAGGATGATTGCTTTTACTAAATAGAAGAACTATATTGTTTTGGGGGCTAGTATGTCAACGGTCATGGTCACAGGGACCTGTAGAGTGAAAAGTATTTCTGCTGAGTAACTGTAGTACAATTACACCCAGAGCCTTCAAACTTTAAAGGATAATTGTATTAAAAAAACCCTATTGTTTTTAGGGTTCATAGGTCAAAGGTTAAGTTCACAGTGACTTCTAGAGTGAAAACTGTTTCTGCTCAGTAACTAGAGTACCATTTTACCCAGAGCCTTTACAACTTCATTATGATTGTCTTTACTCAGTAAAAGAACCCTATTATTTTTGGGGTCAGTAGGTTAAAAGTCAAGGTCACAGGGACCTGTAGAGTGAAAAGTATTCCTGCTGAGTAACTGTAGTACCATTACACCCAGAGCCTTCAAACTTTAAAGGATAATTGTATTAAAAGAACTCTATTGTTTTTAGGGTTCATAGGTCAAAGGTTAAGTTCACAGTGACCTCTAGAGTGAAAACTGTTTCTGCTAAGTAACTAGAGTACCATTTCATCCAGAGCCTTCAAACTTCAAGGATGATTGTCTTTACTCAGTAAAAGAACCCTATAATTTTTGGGGTCAGTAGGTCAAAAGTCAAGGTCACAGGGACCTGTAGAGTGAAAAGTATTTCTGCTGAGTAACTGTAGTACCATTACACCCAGAGCCTTCAAACTTTATAGGATAATTGTATTAGAAGAACCCTATTTTTTTTTTTTAGGTCCATAGGTCAAAGGTTAAGTTCACAGTGATTTCTAGAGTGAAAACTTTTTATGCTCAGTAACTGGAGTACCATTTTACCCAGAGCCTTCAAACTTTATAGGATAATTGTATTAGAAGAATCCTTTTGTTTTTAGGGTCCATAGGTCAAAGGTTGAGTTCACAGGGACCTGTAGAGTGAAAACTGTTTATGCTCAGTAACTGGAGTACCATTTTACCCAGAGCCTTCAAACTTCAAAAATGATTGTCTTTACTCAGTAAAAGAACCCTATTATTTTTGGGGTCATGTAGGTCAAAAAGCAAGGTCACAGGGACCTGAAGAGTGAAAATTATTTCTGCTCAGTAACTGGAGTACCATTACACTCAGAACCTTCAAATTTCCTAGTCTAATTATATTAGAAGAACCCTATTGTTTTTGGAGTGTTTAGGTCAAAGGTCAAGTTCACTGGAAAAAAAACTATTTCTGCTAAAAGATTTGAGTACCATTACACCCAGAGTCTTCAAACTTATTGAAAACTTATTCAAACTTGTGAACAATGAACACCCATAACAACCAGTAACGATACTTGTAACATGAGCAATGAGACTCAGGTGAGCGATTAAGGGCCATCATGGCCCTCTTGTTTTTTTAAGTTAAAGCAGGGAAAATCAAATGTGACGTTAGTTTAAAGAATATGAATTTTGCGTATCATGTTCCTCTTCAGTATATCGTATCTGTTCTATGCAGGAAGCTGAAACTTTCAGACAATAATCCTTGAAATTTCAATTTCCAAAAATTATTTTAGAGTGCTCATTTCCAGTGTCATTGGTAATAATATTGTATTTTCATGCCGACCGATCACAGATGACATTTCTTTTGACTCTTTAGAACCTGTGTGTGAGCTGACACCAGACATTGGGCCTTGTGACAGAATGCAGACAAAATATTTCTACAATATAACAACAATGAAGTGTGAACCATTTACTTATGGTGGTTGCTTAGGAAACCATAACAACTTTGAGACAGAAGACAAATGTTTTTCATATTGTGGTCTCAGACCCGGCAGAGGGCGATCAGGTGAGGTTGAAATATTTTCAATTTTTAATCAGATATTTTTAAGGACTTTGCATCATATTATAAACACTCTTTTAAGTTTATAATGAAAATTTTGAGGAACACAATACTGTGTTGTTTGTGGAAGCAGTTAGCCTTATCAAGATTCCTGTTAACAGGTGTTTACTTGAGAGGTACTTAAAGGAACTTAAATAATGATTATAATCTTAATACAAGTTGCAATAATAAACTTTATTTTCAGTGTACAAGATAATTGGTAATCAACAAGTCTTACATACTAGTAATGATATACATAAGGTTACAAACATGAATTTATACAAATATATAACACATAAAACTAGAAGAAAAAAACTCGTTATATTAGCCAAAAAAATTCAGAAGAAGACATACTGAAGTTTAAATTGATGAATAAAATGAAAGTTATGGTGTTGAATTTGAACATTTCAATATCAGGTAATTTTGCTTATTCTGCTTTACCTACATGAGCTGGTACAATGTATGCCATTTCAAGGTTTAGCACCAGAGATGTGGACATCAATGTTAGGTCTGTTCAATATCAGGTAATTTTGCTTATTCTGCTTTACCTACATGAGCTGGTACAATGTATGCCATTTCAAGGTTTAGCACCAGAGATGTGGACCTCAGTGTTAGGTCTGTTCAATATCAGGTAATTTTGCTTATTCTGCTTTACCTACATGAGCTGGTACAATGTATACCATTTCAAGGTTTAGCACCAGAGATGTGGACCTCAGTGTTAGGTCTGAGATGAAAATTTCCAAATTTGATGTAGAGTGCAGCTGCCTGTTAAGTGTTTGATGAGTGTATGTGAAAGTTTGTCATAGATAATCTGGACTAGTGAAATAGTTGCAAGAACTTGTTTCTCTGTTGATGTAAAATAAATAAGCTTAAAGCAAACAAATGATTTATTTACAGATGAATGTCAGCTAAGTCAGGAAGCTGGTACTTGCAGAGGTAGCTTCACTAGGTACTACTATGATGCACAGCAAGGTCGATGCTTTCCCTTCACTTATGGTGGATGCCAAGGAAACCGTAACAATTTTGCTGATGACAGGAGATGTATGGCAGCTTGCCAAGATGTGAGAGTTGAACAACCAGTTACCAGATACCCATCAAGAGGTAATCCTTAGTTATTGCGAGACAATGAATGTTCATCTGTATTCTGTGCTGTGTGATATAGAGTCAGTTGGTAGTTAGCTTGAGCCTGTTTTAGTATAACATCTGCATTGGTACTTCATTTTGCATCGATTATTTTGGAGGTGCAGTATCCTGTGTAGGAACATAACATTGTATCCTGATAAATGTTTTTTTGTAAAGGCAAAGACCAATAGATAGTCTGTATGAAAGTAGAAAGAAATACACTGTTATGTTCTCTGACAAATTTCAGGGTAGCATATAGTTGCCACTTTGTCCATTTGTCATTCCATCACACACTTGCTTTTCCAGCTATAACTTGGCCCAATCTGACTGAAGTTAACGATCTCCCTATGGTTAAATCTGAAGACAACACATTCATTTCTATCTTCTCAGTAACCTGGATTTGTTATTTATATCCCAGCCAATAACACTGCAGCTTATGCCGCATCTCGATAGCTTACACATGGCGTGTTCAAACAGCGTGTAAAATTCTCTAGCATAACAATGTTTATAAGATGGAAAGTGCTTAGATATTTCGAAAAAGAAATATATTCGTCACAAACATAAATCTCATTATTTTGTAAGATTTTGACAAATAAATTTAACTGAGTTCAGTGACAGTTTATACATGGCAGATAACTGTTTGGGATCCCAGCTATATAAATAGATTTTCACAAGTTGAACATTTTACTTCAGTGAGGTTGGAAGCGTTCCTCTGATTGGCTGATGGATAGGTCATGAGAAGGTGACCTTCTATTGGTCATTCTCAGATCCTAACAGCATAGCGATGTTTAGGATATGATTTTAATCAGATTGTAACTTGGCCTAAGTTGGAGGGATTTCAAAATTACTTGGCACAAATATTCACCACAGTGAAATGGTGTCTTGCAAATGAACCAGTTTGGTAGCTCAAAGGTCAAGTCACACTTAGAGTTCAGTTGGTTACAGTTCTGCTTGTCCAAGGATTTCAAAATTACTTGGCACAGATATTTGTTTCAATGAGACGGTGTCATGCATATGAACCAAGTTGATAGCTCAAAGGTCAAGATCACACTCAGAAGTCAAAGGTGAAAATAGGCTACAATTCTGCTTGTTATCCCCCCGCCAAAGGCGGAGGGGATATTAGGAATGCCCTTCGTCCGTCCAGTGCGTCCGTGTGTCCGTGCGTCTGTCCGAAACAATTTTGTCCGGAGCATAACTCCAAAACTACTTGAGGGATTTTATTCAAACTTCATACACTGACAGAGCACATTGGTAGGTAGTGCAGTGTGCAAGTCCAATAACTCTACCTTGCCTATTTTTAGAGTTATTCTGCTTTATCAAATTTACTTGATAAATTTTGTCCGGAGCATAACTCCAAAACTACTTGAGGGATTTTATTCAAACTTCATACACTGACAGAGCACATTGGTAGGTAGTGCAGTGTGCAAGTCCAATAACTCTACCTTGCCTTTTTTTAGAGTTATTCCGCTTTATCAAATTTACTTGATAAATTTTGTCTGGAGCATAACTCCAAAACTGCTAGAGGAATTTTATTCAAACTTCATACACTGACAGAGCACATTGGTAGGTAGTGCAGTGTGCAAGAACAATAACTCTACCTTGCCTATTTTTTAGAGTTATTCCTTTTTATCAGAATTACTTGATAAATTTTGTCTGGAGCATAACTCCAAAACTACTTGAGGGATTTTATTCAAACTCAGTACACTGACAGAGCACATTGGTAGGTAGTGCAGTGTGCAAGTCCAATAACTCTACCTTGCTTATTTTTAGAGTTATTCCCCTTTATCAGAATTACTTGATAAATTTTGTCCTGAGCATAACTCTAAAACTACTTGAGGGATTTTATTCAAACTTCATACACTGACAGAGCACATTGGTAGGTAGTGCAATGTGCAAGAACAATAACTCTACCTTGCCTATTTTTAGAGTTATTTCCCTTTATCAGAATTACTTAATAAATTTTGTCCGGAGCATAACTCCAAAATTACTTGAGGGATTTTATTCAAATTTCATACACTGACAGAGCACATTGGTAGGTAGTGCATTGTGCAAGTCCAATAACTCTACCTTGCCTATTTTTTAGAGTTATTCCCCTTTATCAGATTTACTTGTTTACATTTTAAAAATCCCAGCATATACATGTTTATCTAATTCTTGAATTCTTGAACTTATTATCCCCGCGAAAGGAGGAGGGGATATTAGAAATGGTCTCTGTCCGTCTGTGCATGCGTCCATTCCAGTTTTGTCGGGAGCATAACTCCAAAAGTACTTGAGTGATTTTCTTCAAACTTCATATACTGAAAGAGCACATTTGGAGGAGGTGCAGTGTGTAAGAATAATAACTCTACCTTGCCTACTTTTAGAATTATTACCCTTTATCAGATTTAATTGAAAAACTTTGTCCGAAGCATAACTCAAAAAGTGCTTGAGCGATTTTCTTCAAACTTAATACACTGACATAGCACATTGGTAGGAAGTGCAGTTTGCAAGAACAATAACTCTACCTTGCCTATTTTTTGTGGGATTTTCTTCAAACATTATTACATTGAGTGTTTGAAAGTACAACCTTCAGGTAGCTTCTTCCCGGCGGGGGGATTAACCATGTGTAACATGGCTCTTGTCTGGTTTTTAAATTGGCCTTGGTTGGAAGGATTTCAAAATTACTTGGCACATGTGTTTGCTTCAATAAAACGAAGTGTCAAACACATGAATCAGGTTGGTAGCTCAAAGGTCAAGGTTGGCTACAATTCTGCTTGTCTGGGCTGTAACTTGGCTTTGGTTGGAGGGATTTCAGAATTTCTTAGAACAAACATCACCTTTGTTACCAAAACTAGTTGCATAAACAATATAAGTAAAGGAGAGAGTTTTCAAGTAAGCTTTCTACTCAATCTTTATTGAGTTTTCTTTAAACAGGTAATTATATAGAAGTGAGCTTGTCGGTCAGTTGGTCATGGTTTCCGGACGATATATCATGAAAGGCTAGACAGATTTTAACAATTTTTGGTACACGGCTGTAACATCATAAGATACAAGTCAAGTTCGATATTGGGGCTGGAGGGGCAAAGGTCAAGGTCACTGTTACTTAAAATAGAAAAACGGTTTCTGGACGATAACTCATGAAAGGCTTGACAGATTTAAACAATTTTTGGTACACAGTTGTAACATCACAAGGTACAGGTCAAGTTCGATATTGGGGCTTGTGGGGCCAAGGTCAAGGTCACTGTTACTAAAAATAGAAAAACAGTTTTTGGATGATTACGCATGAAAAGCTTAACAGATTAAAACAATTTTTGCTACACAGGTGTAACATCATAAGATACAGGTCACGTTCGATATTGGGGCTGGTGGGGTCAAGGTCACTGTTATTAAAAATAGAAAAACGGTTTCCGGACAATAACTCATGAATGGCTTGACAGATTTAAACAATTTTTGGTATACAGGTGTAACATCATAAGATACAGGTCACGTTCGATATTGGGGCTGGTGGGGTCAAGATCACTGTTATTAAAAATAGAAAAACTGTTTCTGGACAATAACTCATGAATGGCTTGACAGATTTAAACAATTTTTGGTACACAGGTGTAACATCATAACATACAGGTCAAGTTTCGGTATTGGGGCTGGTGGGACCAAGGTAAAGGTCACTGTTACTAAAAATAATAAAATGGTTGAAAAGTGGCTTCTGGATGATAACTCATGAAATCTTGACAGATTTAAACAGTTTTCGGTACACAGGTGTAACATCACAGGATACAGGTCAAGTTTGATATTGGGGCTGGTGGGGCCAAGGTCAAGGTCAAGGTTAATAAAAATAAAAAATAAATGGTTTCTGCTCAATAACTTGAGTTAGGAATGAGATATGTTGATGAAATTTGCTTTAAAGGTAGCTTTTATATAGACGATGCTTGGGATTGAAAATTTTGCCAGTTGGGTCAAGGTCACTGTTTGCTTAAACTAAAGCTAAGTCTACTAGAAAATATACAGTTCAGTGGTCTACCGGTAATTGTTTTCTCTATATGCAATTTATTAATTATAAAATATATACATATTTCCATGTTTCTTATGTCACTTTATGCCATTGATTCTAAGCTTTCCAGTTCCAGTATCAAGCACCCATGTGGTGGTATTAATTACCTTTAGTGATAGTTTTAGTTGTATATGTACTTTAACAGTCCATCCTCTGCAAACATCACCTCCTACGAACGACATCCCCTTTACAATGACATTTCAACTTCCTCCCATTGGAATTCTGTGTATTTTTACCTCTCATGAATGACACCTCTAAACAACAAGCAACGGCACTTTATTTTCTCTAAAACAACATCTGAAAACCTACCACGAACGACACTAGTTAGTATCCTTGAGACTGGATTTCCAAAAAATTTTCAACACGTGTGCATGTATAAGTCTAAAATTTGATTAATTTACACGGTTGCTGGCTGGTACTCTACTCATTACTTGTGTAACTTTTTAAACGAACAACAACTTAGGAACCAAATGAGCGATGCAGTCTGACAGCCATTTTTATGTTCCCAAAGGGAGGCATATAGTAATTGCACTGTCTGTCCGTCCGTCCATCCTGTAAAACCTTCATCTCCAAACCCACTTGAGGGATTTCATTGAAACCTAATAGGAGTGTTTGTCACCAAGCTTTGTTGTGCATATCATCATGAGATTCCGCTCAATTTTTTTAGCAGAGTTATTGGTACTTAGTCATTTTTAGCTCACCTGAGCACAAAGTGCTCAGGGTGAGCTTTTCTGATCGGTCTTTGTCTGTCGTCCGTCATCTGTCGGTCATTTGTCCGTCCGTCGTCAACTTTTCATTCAAACGACACAAAACCAATGGGGCAAATTTAATGAAACTTGCCTGGGATGTTCCTTGCATGAAGCTCTACCAAGATTGTTCAAATGGTTCTGGTCCATTGCATTTCTGGTTCACTGGAGCTAAAAATAGATTTTAAAAGTTGGATCTTTAAAAATCTTCTTCTCCGCAACCACAAGGCCTAGAGCTTTGATATTTGGTATGAAGCATTATCTAGTGGACCTCTACCAAGTTTGTTCAAATCATGGCCCCTTGGTCAAAATAGGGACCGCCTCAGGGGTCACATGTTTTACATAGAATTATATAGGAAAAACTTGAAAAATCTTCTTGTCAGAAACCACAAGGCCTAGAGTTAAGATATTTGGTATGCAGCATTGTCTAGTGGACCTCTACCAAGTTTGTTAGAAAAATGTCCCTGGGGTCAGTATTGGCCCCGCATAGGGGTCACAAGTTTAAAATAACAATATAGAAGAAAATCCTTAAAAATCTTCTTGTTTGAAACCACAAGGCCTAGAATTTTAAAATTTGGCACGAAGCAAGCTTTATCAAGCTTTTTCAAATTATTAGATTAGGTTAAAGGTCACGGAGGCTAAAAGTAGATTTATCTACTGTACCTCATAGACCATTCATTTATAGACCAATATCTTTGATATTCAGTATAGAGGTTCCTTGCATGGACCTCTACCCATGAGTAGGGTTTGAGGTCACTGGGTCAAGGTCAAGGTCACCATAGCTTATAATAGATATTTCTACTTTCTGTCATAGAGCCTTTATTTATTGACTGATATTTTACATATTTGGTTTGTAGGCACTTACATATTTTCAATTAAAAAAATGAAATACTGCTTAACAGCAAACCTACAGCCAAAGTACTCAGGTGAGCGATCCAGGGCCATCATGGCCCTCTTAATTGTTTTACTCTAACTTCTATATTAAAATCTTGTCCACATTTCATCTCCAAAACCACTTTGAGAATTTCATTGAAACTTCACAGGAATGTTTTTCACCAAGCATATCATCAGGAGTTTGTGCTTGGGTTATTTTTGGCAGAGTTATGGGCATTTAGTCATTTTTAGCTCACCTGAGCACAGAGTGCTCAGGGTGAGCTTTTCTGATCGGTCTTTGTCCGTCGTCCGTCAGTCCGTCCGTCCATCCGTCGTCAACTTTTCATTCAAACGACATCCCCTCTGAAACCAATGGGGCAAATTTAATGAAACTTGCCTGGGATGTTCCTTGCATGAAGCTCTACCAAGATTGTTCAAATGGTTCTGGTCCATTGCATTTCTGGTTCACTGGAGCTAAAAATAAATTTTATAAGTTGGATCTTTAAAAATCTTCTTCTCCGAAACCACAAGGCCTAGAGCTTTGATATTTGGTATGAAGCATCATCTAGTGGACCTCTACCAAGTTTGTTCAAATTATGTCCCTGGGGACAAAACTGACCCCACCCCAGGGGTCAGTTGATTTTACATAGAGTTATATAGGAAAAACTTGAAAATCTTCTTGTCAGAAACCACAAGGCCTAGAGTTAAGATATTTGGTATGTAGCATTGTCTAGTGGACCTCTACCAAGTTTGTTCAAATCATGGCCTCTGGGTCAAAAATGGCCCCGCCCCGGGGGTCACTTGTTTTACATAGAGTTATATAAGAAAATCTTAAAAAATCTTCTTGTCAGAAACCATAATTTATAGAGCTTAGATATTTGGTGTGTAGCATTATCTAGTGGACCTCTACCAAGTTTGTTCAAATCCTGGCCTCTGGGTCAAAAATGACCCCGCCCCAGGGGCCACTAGTTTTACATAGAGTTATATAGGAAAATCTTAAAAAATCTTCTTGTCAGAAACCTTAAGTTATAGAGCTTAGATATTAAGTGTGTAGCATTGTCTAGTGGACCTCTACCAAGTTTGTTCAAATCCTGTCCTCTGGGTCAAAAATGACCTCGCCCCTGGGGCCTCTAGTTTTACATAGAGTTAAATAGGAAAATCTTAAAAAATCTTCTTGTCAGAAACCGTAAGTTATAGAGCTTAGATATTTGGTGTGTAGCATTGCCTAGTGGACCTCTACCAAGTTTGTTCAAATCATGGCCTCTGGGTCAAAAATGACCTCGCCCCAGGGGCCACTAGTTTTACATAGAGTTATATAGGAAAATCTTAAAAAATCTTCTTGTCAGAAACCGTAAGTTATAGAGCTTAGATATTTGGTGTGTAGCATTGTCTAGTGGACCTCTACCAAGTTTGTTCAAATCCTGGCCTCTGGGTCAAAAATGGCCCTGCCCCGGGGGTCACTTGTTTTACATAGAGTTATATAGGAAAGACTAAAAAATCTTCTTGTCAGAAACAAGAAGGCCTACAGTTAAGATATTTGGTATGTAGCATTGTCTAGTGGACCTCTACCAAGTTTGTTCAAATCCTGGCCTCTGGTTCAAAAATGGCCCCGCCCCGGGGGTCACTTGTTTTACATAGAGTTATATAGGAAAATCTTAAAAAAATCTTCTTATCAGAAACCGTAAGTTATAGAGCTTAGATATTTGGTGTGTAGCATTGTCTAGTGGACCTCTACCAAGCTTGTTCAAATCCTGGCCTCTGAGTCAAAAATGGCCCCGCCCCAGGGGCCACTAGTTTTACATTGAATTATATAAGAAAATCTAAAAAAATCTTCTTGTCAGAAACCGTAAGTTATAGAGCTTAGATATTTGGTGTGTAGCATTGTCTAGTGGAACTCTACCAAGTTTGTTAGAAAAATGTCCCTGGGGTCACTATTGGCCCCGCCCGAGGGGTCACAAGTTTTAAATAACAATATAGAAGAAAATCTTTAAAAATCTTCTTGTCTAAAACCACAAGACCTAGAATTTTAAAATTTGGCATGAAGCAAGCTTTATCAAGCTTTTTCAAATTATTGGATTAGGTTAAAGGTCACGGAGGCTAAAAGTAGATTTATCTACTGTACCTCATAGAGCCTTCATTTATAGACCAATATCTTTGATATTCAGTATAGAGGTTCCTTGCATGGACCTCTACCCATGGGTAGGGTTTGAGGTCACTGGGTCAAGGTCAAGGTCACCATAGCTTATAATAGATATTTCTACTTTCTGTCATAGAGCCTTTATTTATTGACTGATATTTTACATATTTGGTTTGTAGGCACTTACATATTTTCAATTAAAAAATGAAATACTGCTTAACAGCAAACCTACAGCCAAAGTACTCAGGTGAGCGATCCAGGGCCATCATGGCCCTCTTGTTTACTATGCCTCTTGGAGGATTTCATTGAAACTTCACAGGAATGTTTGTCACCAAGCCTTGTTGTGCATGTCATCAGGAGTTTCTGCTCAGGTTATTTTTGGCAGAGTTATTGGCATTTAGTCATTTTTTACTCTAACTTCTATATTAAAATCTTGTCCACACGTCATCTCCAAAACCACTGGAGGATTTCAATGAAACTACACAGGAATGTTTGTCACCAAAGCATGCTGTGCATATCGTCAGAAGTTTCTGGTCGGATTACTTTTGGCAGTGTTATGGGCCCTTAGTCATTTTTTTCTGTAACTTCTATATTAAATCTTGTCCAAGCTACATCTCCAAACCGCTTGGGGGATTTTATTGAAACCAGAATGTTTGTCATCAAATCTTGTTAAATACATGTATTAAACATCAGTAGGGGTTAGGAATAAAACAACATTGTTTGTATTCAAGGCCAAACTCACAGCTTTCTATTTCATTGAATAATTATGTCTTCAACCTTCATATAAGAATCTGAAGCAGAAAAACTTTACTTTACCATTTACCTTCAGTTCATGCTCTATATAGGAGTCACCTGGTGGTTGGTCGGTCAGGCGGGTGGTCAGGCAGTCGGTTGGGCCGTCTGTTACAATTTCCTTGTCTGGAGTATAACTTGAAAACTACTGGTTGGAATTTAATGAAACTTCTTACAATGGTCAAGCACAATGGCAGGAAGTGCACTGTAATAACACCATCTTCAGTATTTGCAGAGTTATTACCCTTTGTTGGTTTTCCTTGTCCGTAGCATAACTTGAAAACTACTGGTTACAATTCAGTGCAACTTCATACAGTGGTTAACCACTGTGAAAGGAAAAGCAGTGTACAAGAACCACAACTGTTTTTGATTGCCCACAACCATGACTCTATTTCAGTTCTTTTACAAAGTATTCTGTTACTAACAACTTCCTCAGTTCTGAAGCAGTCTCGCGGGGGTATTAATCACATTTAGTGATAACTCTAGTTTTATTTGTGGAATTACAGCACTTTGTTTTCTTTTACTTATTTGGCAATGTTTTCTAGCCATGTCAAAGTGGCATTGGGTAGCATCCATTGGTGTCACTGTTATTCTTGTTAGAAGTTTGTTAGGGAAAAGCTAATGAATGCACATTTTTTTCTTTATCTGTCACACCCAATATTGAAAATTCTTATTTAATTATTGCAGACAAGCCAGGTTACTGTCCATTGAAAAATGAAAGGTCAGCGTCTGTCTGTACATCAGAGTGTAATGCAGACTTTGAGTGTAACTCCAACATGAAGTGCTGTAGGAATGGATGTGGGGGTGGAGTTTGTACATCTCCTTTGTCTGATGAACCAAAGACAGGTATATCAATAATTAAATGAAGTATATGATGGAGTATATGTGCATGAGATGTCTTGGTGAATATTGTTACAGCAGATAAATACCAAGACAGAGTAACTGAGGTATAGTGAAGCAAAAAGTCACCAGATGTAGCATTAAAATACTTAAGATTTTGGTACATAATTCATGATTAAGTATTTGGCATTTGTATTACCAGGTGGGTGTATTTTGTTTTCTGTTTGGTATTTCTGTCATCAGAATAGAATAGTGTAATGCCATATAACATTTTTTAGCACAGTGATATTTTCTTCCTGATTTCCAGTGACAGATGTTTGCAGTTTGGGACTACAGACACCTTGTACCCAGGGAGGCAGTGGACCATTCTGGTATTATGAGAAACTAAGCGGAGAGTGTAAGGAGCTGCCTAATGGGGAATGTAACAATAACCAGAACAACTTTAGGAGCCAAGCTGAGTGCAAAGCCTATTGTAGCAGAGAAAGTAAGTAACCATGCCAGTTGTCTTTTAAGCTCACCTGGGCACGAAGTGCTCGAGGGTGAGCTTTTGTGATGATTGTTTGGCGTGCATCGTGAGTTATCAACAGTTTCACTTAAACAACTTCTTCTCCTAAACTGCTGAACCAACTTTGATGAAGTTTGCCTGGGGTATTTCTTGCATGAAGCTCTACCAAAGTTGTTCAAAGAATTTAATTCCCAACAGAACTCTGGTTTCTATGGTAACAAGAAGGAAAAACTTCAAAAATCTTTTTGTCAAAAAGTACTAAGCCCTGAGCCTTAAGATTTTGTATGTAGCATTGTCTAGTGGACCTCTACCAAGTTTGTTCAAAACATGTCCTTGGGGTCACTATTGGCCCCGCCAAAGGGGTCAAATGTTTTACATAGAAGTATAGAGGAAAAATCTTTACAAATCTATTTCACTGAAACCACAAAGCCTAGAGTTCTTAAATTTGGCATGAAGTCTTTTCTAGTGGACTTCTACCAAGATTGTTCAAATTATGTTCCTAGGATCACTATTGACCATGGATGACAGGTCACATGTTTAACAAAGAAATATAGATGAAAATTTAAAAAAAAATTCTTGTCTAAAACTGCTAAGCCAAGAGGTCTGAAGTTTGGTGTGTAGCTTTGTGTTGTGGACATCTACCTAATATGTTCATAGAAATTCCCTGGTGTCACATGGAGACACACATGTTTAACATAGAAATCTTTAAAAATCTTCTTGTCTGAAACCACAAGGCCCTGAGTTTTAAAATTTAACTTGAAGCTTTGTGTAGTTGACCTCTACAAAGTCTGTTCAGATTTTTTTCACTGGGGTAAAAATTGACCCCACCCCAGGGGTCCTATTTGTGTAAAATATTTAACCTTTGAAAATCTTCTTATGAGAAACCATAAGTTGTACACCTTAGATATTTTGCATGGAGCATCTTCTAGGGGTCCTTTAACAAGATTTTTTAAATTATGTCCTTGAGGTCATTAATGGCCTTGCCCCTGGGTCATTTGATTTAACATAGGCTTATATAGGAAAGTCTTTAAAAGATCTTGTCATTAACTGTATGCTCTAGATGTGGCGAATTTTCCTTTTTTATTTCTACCAACATTGAAGAAGGTATTTTAACAAACACATTTTGGTTTTTTTTTTCATTTATTTTTAACAGAGGTTGTCTTCCAAATGCCCATGATACAAAAATTTTCTATCTTTTATACCATGATTACAGCCAAAAACAGAAATAAAAAAAAATCATGACAAACGTGAAATTACTGACATAAAATCATGAAATACATGAACTTCGAAGAAAACGTAGCATTTATTACATTACATTACACACATAATAACTGGAGTACATACAAAACAATTAACAGAGCAACATAACAATAATGCATAAGATTACAGCAAAAACAGAAAACAAAAGAAATCCTCGCTTCTTTGCAATACTAGAGCATTTTGTATGTTGTATTTCTAGTGGATACATACCAAGCTTGTTCAAATTGTGTCCCTGGTGTCAAAATTGGCCCCACCCCAGTGTTCTATTTGTAAGATATATCAGATAAGTTATATATGTTTATATATAAAATCTTCAGAAGACTTCAGTTCAAAACCTGTTATTTTGCTTTTGATGTTTGCTCAACAGCAGACCAACAGCCAAAGTACTTGGGTGAGCCACCCAGGGCCAACATGGCCCTCCTTTTGTAGAGATATTGTCACAATATTATAACTGTGATCTGGGTGATCAGGGTGCTTAGAAAATTAGAGAGAAGGGGGCACTTAAAGGCATACTAATAAAAAGCCTACTGTCTTGTTCAAGATGCAAGAAAAGTTTATAAAATCGAAACCGGAAGTTTATTTTACAAATGATATTAAAGTCTGTATGTGCCATTACAAATTGGAAAAGAAACAACAATATAAAAGCATGTTTATTTATGAATTTCCTACTGTAAAAAGGGGTGCCTATTCATTTGCAGGTCAAAAGATATGTGAGGGTACTTATAGGGGCATGGGTGCTAGATGAGACGAATATGGTACTTTTTATGGTCCTCTTTACAGAAAAGTGGGTGTATTGTTTTGCAGATGTCGGTAGGTCGTTTGGTAGACCACTTCATTTCCCATCAATAACTTGAAAACATGAGGGCAAAGAGACATTAGATTTGGTAGGAGGTTGGGCTTGATGAGTAGAGGAACCCAGTTTTTTGGGCCCTGTAGGTCAAAGGTTAAGCTCACAGGGGCCAAGACTGAAAACAGATGGTTGGGTATGATGAGTAGATGATCCCTATTATTTTCCACCTACAAGGTTAAGGGTCTGTCTCACAGAGGCCTGCACTTTGAAAAGGATTTCAGATCAATAACTCAAGAACAGCTGCTCCCAGGACCTTCAAATTTTGGTTTTGAATGATAAGTAGATGAACTGTTTTGTTCTTTTAGGCCCACACTAAAAAGTCAAATTCAGGGGCAGATGCTGAGTCTGTTGTTTTTTATTAATTACTCAAAAATAACTAAATCCTGGCCTTCAAGATCCCTGTAGATAATGGTTGGGCATGTGTAGATAATTGATTTTGTGCTCACTGTTCATAATGGTTGGGCATGTGTAGATAATTGATTTTGTGCTCACTGTTCATAATGGTTGGGCATGTGTAGATAATTGATTTTATGCTCACTGTTCATAATGGTTGGGCATTTGTAGATAATTGATTTTGTGCTCACTGTACATAATGGTTGGGCATGTGTAGATAATTGATTTTGTGCTCACTGTACATAATGGTTGGGCATGTATAGATAATTGATTTTGTGTTCACTGTACATAATGGTTGGGCTTGTATAGATAAATGATTTTGAGCTCACCGTATCAGATGTCAAGTTCACTGGCACCTGCACTTAATCTGTGGTTTTCACTTAATTATTTGAAAATTCCAGCAATTTTACATATAGTTATGAGAAGATAACTCTGCTCCCAGCTATTTAAGGCTCACCATGCTGAGTCAAAATTCTTAATTGATATTGTTGATTTTCAAAGCACATTGGGCGGGTGGGAGGAGGGGAGGCATTCCTTTTTTTTTTCAAAGACAATGTCAGTATAACACTTCACTTTTGTTTGTCTTTAAAGGAGTATGTAAGCCTCTCACCTATGAATCTGACATTCGTTGTTTGGCTTACATGGAACACTGGACATACAATTCCAACACTGGTGTCTGTGAGATGTTTGTCTATGGTGGCTGTGGTGGTTCTTCAAACAATTTCCAGTCAAAAGAGGCTTGTGATAGTAAATGCCTGGATCAAGTAGCAACAGTAACCAGAGCACCAGAACCCACCACAGCTAGTGGTAAGTTGTTTGCTGGTTCAATGCCACAGTGTACATTTTCCCAAACACAGGTTATTTCTAAAATATTAATTTAAGTAAGTCAATCTGCTAGTTTTCAGTGTGTCTGCATTTGGGTTTTCCCAAACTAGATAATACATAGTACAAGCCATAGAGTTCACAATGAAAAACAAATAAAAAATTGTCCTACTGTCCTACTTATAGTTTAGAAACTACAAAAAAAAACAAAAAAAACAAAAAAAAATTTGTATGAAACATTGCCTTGTTGTGTGTAACCAGTTTTTAGCTCACATTAGCATATGCTCAAAGTAAGCTATTGGCATCACCTTGTATCTAGCATCTATTGTTCCTTGTTAACATTTTACTTTTATTACATCTCCCACAAAACTGCAAAGCTTTACAAAAGTTAAACTTATATTACCCTTCTCTAAAATTGCTGAAATGGTTTGGCTCAATTAAACAAAGGCTGTAAAAGCTAAAAATACACAAAAGTTCAGATGACATCTCCTTCTACACCATATGGTTTTTTTTCCCCCAAATTTCTCAGAAATGTTCAGTATATAGCTCTCTATTAAAATCTTTCCGATCTTTTTGCTCCATTGCACAAAAAGGCCACCAGAGCTATTAAGAAGATTTTCATCTACCTTAGCTTCAAATGACATCTTCTCACCAGCTGCTAAGCTATTTTCCATCTAACTTTACATATTGCTTTTTAACTCACCTGAGCACTGCTCAGGGTAAGCTTTTGGGATCGTTGATTGTGCGGCGTCCCTCGGCGTGCGTCATGCGTCGTCAACAATTTGGCTTGAACAACGTTTCCTCCTAATCTGCTAATCCAACATTGACAAAACATGCCTGGGATGTTCCTTGCATGAAGGTCTACCAAAGTTGCTCAAAGAATTCAATTCCATCAAGAACTCTGGTTGCTATGGCAACTGAAAGGAAAATCTTCTTGTCTGAAACCAGAAGGCCCTGAGCCTTAAGATTTGGTGTGAAGCATTGTCTAGTGGACCTCTACCAGTTTTGTTCAAATTATACCCCTGGGGTCAAATTTGGCCCCACCCCGGGGGTTAATTGATTTTACATAGGCTTTTATAGTGAAACTTTAAAAATCTTCTTGTCTGAAACCACAAGGCCCTGACCCTTAAGATTTTGTGTGTAGAATTGTCCAGTGGACCCCTACCAAGTTTATTCAAATTGTGCCCCTGAGGTCAAATTTGGCCCTGCCTCGGGGGTCAACTGATTTTACATAGGCTTATTTATGGAAAACTTTGAAAATATTCTTGTCTGAAACCATAAGGGCCTGAGCCTTAAGATTTGGTACATAGCATTGTCTAGTGAACCTCTACCAAATTTGTTCAAATTATGCCCCTGGGGTCAAATTTGGCCCTGCTCTGGGGTCAATGGTTTTTCATAGGTTTATATAGGGAAAAACTTTGAAAATCTTCTTTCTGAAACTACAAGGCCCTGAGCCTTAAGATTTGGTATGTTGCATTATCTTGTGGACCTCTACCAAGTTTGTTCAAATCATGGCCTCTTGGTCAAAAATGGGTCAAATTTGGCCCCACCCCGGGGTCATTGGTTTTACATAGGCTTATATAGGGAAAACTTTGAATATCTTCTTGTCGGAAACCACAAGGCCCTGAGTCGTAAGATTTGGTATGTAGCATTGTCTAGTGGACTTCTACCAAAGTTGTTCAAATTATGCCCCTAGGGTCAAATTTGACCCTGCCCTGGGGTCAGTTGATGTTACCTAGGCTTAGATAGGCAAAACTTTAAAAAACCTTCTGTCTGAAACCACAGATCCTAGAACTTAGATCTTATTAATGGAGCATCAGCTAGAAGTCATCTACCAAGTTTGTTCAAATTATGCCCCTTGAGTGAAATTTGGCCCTGCCCTGGGGGTCACTTGTATTCATATAGATTTTTATAGGGAGAAGCTCAATAGCAGACCCAAGGGCAAAGTATTCAGATGACCGATCTAGGGCCATCATGGCCCTCTTGTTTGAAATTGCTTAGAAGGTTCCACTCCATTGCAGGGTCTAAAGTTAAAATTTGAAAAACATTCACATGACATTTTCCCTTGAACAGCAAGATCTTTTCCACCAATTTTTGCAGGAATGTTTGTTATATATCCACCTAATAAAATTGCTCAAATGGTTCCACAAATAGCTAAGAAATAGATTTCTGGCAACATTATGCTTCAAGTGACATCTCCTCAAAAACTGCTAGTTATACCCTCACAAAAATTGTGTGTTGGCTATATTGGATCCTTCTGGTTGTTTCTTCCATTTCTTGTCCAGACCATAACTTCTTCATACATGGAAGGATTCTAAAATACCTTGGCACATTTGTTTCCCTTGATCAGATTGTATGTTGCTTGTAAGACCCAGGTCCATTGCTAAAGGGTCAAGGTCACAGTCACTGATCATAGGTAAAAATTGTTGATGGGCCATAACTTCTCCATACATGGAAGGACTTGAAAATACCTTGGCACATTTGTTCACCTTGATAAAACAGTTTGTCACATCCCAGGGGTCAGTTGATTTTACATATATTTATATAGGGAAAACTTAAAAATCTTCTTGTCAGATACCACAAGGCCTAGAGTTTAGATATTTGGTGTGCAGCATTGTCCAGTGGACCTCTATTAAGTTTGTTTAAATCATGGGCCCTGGGTCAAAAATGGCCCCACCCCAGGGGTCACATGTTTTACATAGAGTTATTTAGGAAAAACTTTAAAAACTCTTCTTTTCAGATACCACAAGGCTTAGAGTTAAGTAATTTGGTGTACAGCTATTGTGACCGGACATTGTCTATCGTCCATCAACAATTTATTCAAACGACATCTCCTCTGAAACCTCTAGGGCCAAATTTGATAAAACTTGCCTGGGATGTTCCTTGCAAGAAGCTCTACCAAAGTTTTTCAAAGAATTCAATTCCATCATGAACTCTGGTTGCTATGGCAACTTAAAGGAAAAACTTTGAAAATCTTCTTGTCTGAAACCACAAGGCCCTGAGCCTTAAGATTTGGTATGTAGCATTGTCTAGTGGACCTGTACCAAGTTTGTTCAAATTATGCACCTGGGGTCAAATTTTGCCCCTACTCGGGGGTCAATGGATTTTACATAGGGTAATATAGTAAAACTTTAAAAATCTTCTTGTCTGAAACCACAAGGCTTCGAGATCTAAGATTTGGTATGTAGCATTGTCTTGTGGACCTCTACCAAGTTTGTTCAAATTATGCCCTTTGGGTCAAATTTGGTGCCGCCCCGTGGGTCAACTTATTTTACATAGGGAAAACTTTAAAAATCTTCTTGTCTGAAACCACAAGGACCTGAGCCTTAAGATTTGGTATGTAGCATTGTCTTGTGGACTTCTACCAACTTTGTTCAAATTATACACCTGGGTTCAAATTTGGCCCTGCCCCGGGGGTCAATTGATTTTACATAGGCTTTTATAGTGAAACTTTAAAAATCTTCTTGTCTGAAACCACAAGGCCCGGAGCCTTAAGATTTGGTACGTAGCATTGTCGTGTGGACCTTTACCAAGATTGTTCAGATTATGCTTCTGGGGTCAAATTTTGCCCCTATCCAGGGGTGATTTCATTTTAAGCTTATATAGTAAAACTTTAAAAATCTTCTTGTCTGAAACCACAAGGCCCTGAGATCTAAGATTTGGTATGAAACAAGCCTTATCAAGCTTTTTCGAATTATTAGATTAGGTTAAAGGTCATCGAGGCTAAAAATAGATTTATCTACTGTACCTCATAGAGCCTTCATTTAAAGACCAATTATCTTTGATATTCGGTGTATAGGATCCTTGCATGGACCTCTACCCATGGATATTTAGGTCACTGGGTCAAGGTCAAGGTCACAATAGCCTCTGATAGATAATATTTCTACTTTCTATCATAGAGCCTTTATTTATTTACTGATATTTTACATATTTACATATTTATATTTACATTACTTACTTATTTTCAATTAAAATATGAAATACTGCTTAACTGCAAACCTACAGCCAAAATACTCAGGTGTGTGATCTAGGGCCATCATGGCCCTCTTGTCTATTAGACCTCTACCAAGTTTGTTCAAATCTTAGTCCCTGGGACAAAAAAGGCCCCACCCCAGGGGTCACATGTTTTACATAGAGTTATTTAGGAAAAACTTTAAAAAATCTTCTTCTCAGAAACCACAAGAAGGTGGGTGGGGGGGGGGGTTTCATTTGATTTTACACAAGGACTTATATAGGCAAAAAATGTTCATTGTTATGTCTCCCACTAAACCTGCCCTTCTGATGGAGACATATTGTTTTTGCCCTGCCCATGTGTGTCTGTTTGTCTGTCACAGTTTCTTTTCAATAACTTGAGTACCAGTTGATCCAAAAAATTCAAATTTCACAGGGTTATTGCCCTTATTGAGTAGAAAAAAACACTTTTGCTTTTTGGGTCAGTATGTCAAAGGTCAAGGTCAGAGGGACCTCTATAGTGAAAACTGTTTCCACTCAATACCAGGAGTACCATTTCGCACAAAGCCTTCAAACTTCATATGATGATTGCCTTTACTAAATAGGATAACCATGTTGTTTTTAGGGCTAGTATGTCAAAGGTCAGGGTCACAGGGACCTGTAGAGTAAAAAGTATTTCTGCTGAGTAACTGTACTACCATTACACCCAGAGCTATCAAACTTTAAAGGATAATTGTATGAGAAGAATCCTTTTGTTTTTAGGTTCCATAGGTCAAAGGTTAAGTTCACAGGGACCCTCAGAGTGAAAACTGTTTCTGCTCAGTAACTGGTGTACCATTTCACCCAGAGCCTTAAAACTTCATAGGATGATTGTCTTTACTCAGTAAAAGAACCTTATTACTTTTGGGGTCAGTAGGTCAAAAGTCAAGGTCACAGGGACCTGAAGAGTGAAAATTATTTCTGCTCAATAACTGGAGTACCATTACACCCAGAACCTTCAAACTTCATATTGTAATTATATTAGAAGAACCCTATTGTTTCTGGGGTCTGTAGGTCAAAGGTCAAGTTCACTGGGACCTGTAGAGTAAAACTATTTCTGCTAAAAAATTTGAGTGCCATTACACCCAGAGTCTTCAAACTTATTGCAAACTTTTTCAGACTTGCAAACAACGAACACCCATAACAACCAATAACGATACTTGTAACATGAGCAAAGAGACTCAGGCGAGCAATTTAGGGCCATCATGGGCCTCTTGTTTTTAAATTGGGTCTGTATGAATGTAAACAGAAGGAGTTTGTCACTTGTTTAAGTAAGTCACTTTATTTAAATTCCAAGTGTTGCTTTTGTGTAAAAACTTTAACTAGTGTTTACTTCAGGTTTATTTCTTTTGTTATAGAAATTTGTGCAATGCCAGAGAACATTGGTAACTGCCTTGCATACATCCGAAACTGGAGATATGACAGTCTTACAGGCCAGTGTGTACAGTTTACATATGGTGGGTGTGGTGGTAATGCCAACAACTTCCAGAGTCGTGAAGAGTGTTCTAGCTTCTGTAGTAGACAAGGTAAGTGAGGCCTTTGTTGTGTTAGAAAAAATGCATAATACTTCAGAAAATAAAGAAGGATAAATGTTCCTTTGCAAAAAAAACCCCAAAAAACAAGCTTTTCTTGTATAAAATAGAGATGGCAATGGTTACTGATTTTGCTAACCTTTTATTCTTGCGAATAGTTAACTGATAGTAAAAGGGACTAGCAGATGATGCTTGCCTCTGACTATTATCATGGAAACCACGGTCAGTTATTATACCCTGAAACGAAGTTTGTGGGGATATATAGGAGTCACCCGGTTGTTTGTCGGTCAGTCTATTGCAATTTCCTGTCTGGAGTATAACTTGAAAACTAATGGTTTGAATTCAATGTACTTCATACAATGGTCAAGCACAATGAGAGGAAGTGCAGTGTTCAAGGATTATAACTCCATCTTCACTATTAGGAGACTTATTGCCCTTTGTTGGTTTTCCTTGTCCAGAGCATAACTTGAAAACTACAGGTTGGAATTCAGTGCAACTTCATACAACTGTCAAGCACAATGACAGGAAATGCAGTGTACAAGAATCACAACTGTCTTTAATTGCCCACAACCATAACTCTGTTTCAGTTCCTTTACAAAGTACGGTATTCTGTTACTAATAACTTCCTCAGTTCCGAAGCAGTCAAGCGGAGGTATTAATCACATTTCGTGATAGCTCTAGTTTATTTTCATTTTCAGCACTTCACCTTGTTGACTACTGTAAATGAACCATTCCAAATTAACAACATCAAAGCATTTATTGCATTTCAATTTCACTAAAAGCCTGTGCATGAAATTAATTGTTTAAATACATATTTGCGGGTTTTGGAATATTCATATGAATTGTTTTCATTGCCATAGGATGATGTTGAAAATTTTTTATAAATAAGGCTTCTCAGTTACAAATAATATTGTGTAAGATGGTTTGCACTAAAAATACCATTTGACCTATTGGTGTATTATGATCGGTAATTTGTTGTGAGGTTTTTCTTGGCGATATATTTGTTGTCGTTTTGGTTGACAAATGGATGTTTAATTACAAAACTGTCTGAATAATGTTTTTCAAATTTTATTTACTTGTTAACAAGATAACATTTCCATAGTTCTAACACAATAGTCCATAAATACTTCAACATGAACTGTTATTTAATTTAATTCATAAGTTTTTAAGTCACAAAGTTATTAATCTATATATTTTCTTCTGACACAAAGTAGTTTTTCTTTTCACAAAGTTCTCTCTAAAATTTATCCAACACCAAGTAGTTTTTCTCTTATGAAATTTAAATGTCTCTCCGTTTAAAAATGATTTGTTGCTTCTTTTATAGTGTATACCTCTAATCTGGCATTAACACCTAAAAAATACTCATGTGTCAAGGATTATTAAAATACTGATTACTAATCTAGTTAGGAATGAATTCATTTTTGCTTTTTTTTCTAATATAAAAGATTATTATGTATTCATTTCCTAATCAGACCTCAGCACATGGTGTCAACATTTGAAGTAAAAATGGCTTTAAAAACATTAACATTCTAGACAGATTACACTGAAGGTGCTAATAGAAAGCCAGATGACAAAAACAACACATTAACAGATTATTGAGCTACCTTTCTTCTCAAAAAATAACTGAGCTCAAATAATGTTGATTTTCAAAATTGATAGAAGTTTAATATTGTAAAATAAAATTAATATTTTCACATTCCTTATTAATCAACTATTCTATTAACAATAAATTTGACAATGAAAAGTTAAAATTCACAACAATTATATTTAAAATTCTGTGTTATGATGCTTTAAGATATTGTTTTAAAAAAATGTGCATCATGATAATTCCTCCGCACTCTGTTGAATTTCGACCTCGAAATTTAAGTTGTTTCCTCACCATTTACATCTTGAAGACCAGGAGCTGCTTCTTTACAGAAGATTGTTAGGTGGTCAGATTTTTGGTTACAGTATCCACATGGCTTTTCGACTTTTAATGCTGCACAGTGCAGTTCATGATGGTACTTTTTGCTGCCACATTTGTCACAGTTAAATTTCAAGTTCTGATAATAATTTTGTTCTTGCCATGACCGACCAGATGGATTGATGTACAGGAACAATTCACTGATATAACTTGATAAGCTGGTTATGTCATCTAAACTTTTCCTGTACAGGTCTTCACTGTTAGAAATGATAAGCTCATTATCCTCTTTTTCTTCTTGAAGTTGCGAATTTAGGTCTTCAATTTGTTTTTGTAATTTTTCAATTTCCTCATGATCAAAATTCCTTGTTATAATTGGCTCTTCATGCACATTCTCATATTTTTTAATCATTCTTTGTAATTCCATTATTGTCCTTTTCATTTCATGGTTTTCCTTCTGAAGAATTTCTGTTTTAAGAGTTTGGAGATTTGAACTGGTCTTACACATTTTCCTTAATTCTAAACTGTCTACACAGCTATATGGCATAATTGAACAAATATAGTCTTTTTCTATATTTTCCTCCTGATTAGATGGTTCTTGTACTTCTTTACGAGGCATAGTACAACTTGAAGCCATTCTGTTTCTAGACAGATCAGTTCTGCAGAACTCTGCTAAATGATTGTAACATCTACATTTGTAACAACGCCTGTTCATAGCCTTACAGAAATGCTTATAAACATACCTCACACCACAGCGACCACATTGTTGAGAGTCAAACCTCTGCAGCATTGAAGGACAGAAATTTGCAAACCTTGTCCTAGTAAATGGAAGCTTTCTGTTGGTAAGAATATTTGGTCTGTACTCCATCAGCTATCTCCTCGTAACTGGATCAAAAGTTGCTTGTTTTTCGTTGATTAGGGGAATCTTCTCGCTTCTATGCTGGCAGGGTCGACCAAGAAAGTGACAGCAGGAAAGTGCTGTCCCCGGCAATCTCCACCAAAATATTATGATCGGTAATTTGTTGTGAGGTTTTTCTTGGCGATATATTTGTTGTCGTTTTGGTTGACAAATGGATGTTTAATTACAAAACTGTCTGAATAATGTTTTTCAAATTTTATTTACTTGTTAACAAGATAACATTTCCATAGTTCTAACACAATAGTCCATAAATACTTCAACATGAACTGTTATTTAATTTAATTCATAAGTTTTTAAGTCACAAAGTTATTAATCTATATATTTTCTTCTGACACAAAGTAGTTTTTCTTTTCACAAAGTTCTCTCTAAAATTTATCCAACACCAAGTAGTTTTTCTCTTATGAAATTTAAATGTCTCTCCGTTTAAAAATGATTTGTTGCTTCTTTTATAGTGTATACCTCTAATCTGGCATTAACACCTAAAAAATACTCATGTGTCAAGGATTATTAAAATACTGATTACTAATCTAGTTAGGAATGAATTCATTTTTGCTTTTTTTTCTAATATAAAAGATTATTATGTATTCATTTCCTAATCAGACCTCAGCACATGGTGTCAACATTTGAAGTAAAAATGGCTTTAAAAACATTAACATTCTAGACAGATTACACTGAAGGTGCTAATAGAAAGCCAGATGACAAAAACAACACATTAACAGATTATTGAGCTACCTTTCTTCTCAAAAAATAACTGAGCTCAAATAATGTTGATTTTCAAAATTGATAGAAGTTTAATATTGTAAAATAAAATTAATATTTTCACATTCCTTATTAATCAACTATTCTATTAACAATAAATTTGACAATGAAAAGTTAAAATTCACAACAATTATATTTAAAATTCTGTGTTATGATGCTTTAAGATATTGTTTTAAAAAAATGTGCATCATGATAATTCCTCCGCACTCTGTTGAATTTCGACCTCGAAATTTAAGTTGTTTCCTCACCATTTACATCTTGAAGACCAGGAGCTGCTTCTTTACAGAAGATTGTTAGGTGGTCAGATTTTTGGTTACAGTATCCACATGGCTTTTCGACTTTTAATGCTGCACAGTGCAGTTCATGATGGTACTTTTTGCTGCCACATTTGTCACAGTTAAATTTCAAGTTCTGATAATAATTTTGTTCTTGCCATGACCGACCAGATGGATTGATGTACAGGAACAATTCACTGATATAACTTGATAAGCTGGTTATGTCATCTAAACTTTTCCTGTACAGGTCTTCACTGTTAGAAATGATAAGCTCATTATCCTCTTTTTCTTCTTGAAGTTGCGAATTTAGGTCTTCAATTTGTTTTTGTAATTTTTCAATTTCCTCATGATCAAAATTCCTTGTTATAATTGGCTCTTCATGCACATTCTCATATTTTTTAATCATTCTTTGTAATTCCATTATTGTCCTTTTCATTTCATGGTTTTCCTTCTGAAGAATTTCTGTTTTAAGAGTTTGGAGATTTGAACTGGTCTTACACATTTTCCTTAATTCTAAACTGTCTACACAGCTATATGGCATAATTGAACAAATATAGTCTTTTTCTATATTTTCCTCCTGATTAGATGGTTCTTGTACTTCTTTACGAGGCATAGTACAACTTGAAGCCATTCTGTTTCTAGACAGATCAGTTCTGCAGAACTCTGCTAAATGATTGTAACATCTACATTTGTAACAACGCCTGTTCATAGCCTTACAGAAATGCTTATAAACATACCTCACACCACAGCGACCACATTGTTGAGAGTCAAACCTCTGCAGCATTGAAGGACAGAAATTTGCAAACCTTGTCCTAGTAAATGGAAGCTTTCTGTTGGTAAGAATATTTGGTCTGTACTCCATCAGCTATCTCCTCGTAACTGGATCAAAAGTTGCTTGTTTTTCGTTGATTAGGGGAATCTTCTCGCTTCTATGCTGGCAGGGTCGACCAAGAAAGTGACAGCAGGAAAGTGCTGTCCCCGGCAATCTCCACCAAAATATTATGATCGGTAATTTGTTGTGAGGTTTTTCTTGGCGATATATTTGTTGTCGTTTTGGTTGACAAATGGATGTTTAATTACAAAACTGTCTGAATAATGTTTTTCAAATTTTATTTACTTGTTAACAAGATAACATTTCCATAGTTCTAACACAATAGTCCATAAATACTTCAACATGAACTGTTATTTAATTTAATTCATAAGTTTTTAAGTCACAAAGTTATTAATCTATATATTTTCTTCTGACACAAAGTAGTTTTTCTTTTCACAAAGTTCTCTCTAAAATTTATCCAACACCAAGTAGTTTTTCTCTTATGAAATTTAAATGTCTCTCCGTTTAAAAATGATTTGTTGCTTCTTTTATAGTGTATACCTCTAATCTGGCATTAACACCTAAAAAATACTCATGTGTCAAGGATTATTAAAATACTGATTACTAATCTAGTTAGGAATGAATTCATTTTTGCTTTTTTTTCTAATATAAAAGATTATTATGTATTCATTTCCTAATCAGACCTCAGCACATGGTGTCAACATTTGAAGTAAAAATGGCTTTAAAAACATTAACATTCTAGACAGATTACACTGAAGGTGCTAATAGAAAGCCAGATGACAAAAACAATACATTAACAGATTATTGAGCTACCTTTCTTCTCAAAAAATAACTGAGCTCAAATAATGTTGATTTTCAAAATTGATAGTTAGAAGTTTAATATTGTAAAATAAAATTAATATTTTCACATTCCTTATTAATCAACTATTCTATTAACAATAAATTTGACAATGAAAAGTTAAAATTCACAACAATTATATTTAAAATTCTGTGTTATGATGCTTTAAGATATTGTTTTAAAAAAATGTGCATCATAATAGGTGTATTAAAATGCAGCTTTAAATTGAAGCTGTTGGCCCATTTCTTTGATTTTCAAAGACGACAGTGTCTCTTACAACTTCAGAAATTATATCGCTGCAATCGAAGTTATCGGAACAGGCTAATTTCATGGTGCAAATTGTCAACAGAAACATGTAAAAATGTCAATAGAAGTATTTTAAGCGATTTGTCACACCTGCATTGTTTACAAAATTAACAACTACTCACTCGATTGCAAAACCTGTTCTGGAAGGATTATCTAGAAAAACAGGTTTTTATTGTTGGGGTTTTAAGATTGTTTTTTTTTTTTAAATTAACTAATTTATTTATTTGGAATAACCGGTTAGTGAAATTTGTAACAGATAATCAGACGTTCTAACGGTTATCTGATTAACTGGTTAACCATTGCCATCCCTAGTATAAACTGATATAGCAGTATTGTGTTTAAACATTTGATGTTTCTGTTCAAAGTCGCTAATAATATATACATATTGTACATTTACACTGATATTTATCCGCCTTCTTTGGTTTGTGTGCAAAAGTAATGCCTGAATGTGTAGGTTGTTGACTAAAGACAGGAAACAAACAGAGTACAGGTGAACCTCCCCAAAGCAGACTAGCTTGAGACTGGAATAAATTTCTAGTTTTCAGTAGTTTCCAGTCTTAAAGGTTTCCAGTTTTCAAATTTTTTTTATGTCTTCTTGTCTCCCTGCAGTACCTAGTATAGTTGGACATATTGTCAAGATTTTTTGCTTGACTGATTTTTGCAGGAGCTATGTGACTTTATAGATTTTGACTTATCTTTTTTCAGAGCAACTGCTCCCACATTCATCATTGGACTTTAATGAAACATTATAGAAATGTTCAGTACCTAGTGTAGCCCAATCTTATCAGACTTGTCGAAGTGACATTGAGAAAATTTTTGATAGGCGATGTCTTTTTTCCAAGTCCAGCCACAGGTTGCATTTTTATGCACAGAAAATGCCCAATTAGAAGTCGTTGGGAGTGGTAACTAGCATACTTTGTGAGAAATGACCAACATTACCTTTCAAGGAAACAGTTTTTATACAAGTTCCTGAAATATCATTTTTCAGTGAACAACTTAAGATATCAGATTTGACTTAAATTTCAATTGCAATGCTAATCAAATATACAGTCAACCATTTCTGAATAGCTGGATTGAGGTGAACAGTGTATAGGTAAACATAAGCCACAGGTATCTGGATAACAGTCATTTTGTCGGGTATATATAATTGAGGATTATAACCTTGAGGATTTCTAGGTCATTTTTGAATATGTGTGATCTGGTGTCAAAAACTAGGTCACATAGCTCAAATATGGAAAAACCTTGTTAACATTCTAGAGGTAACATTTTCAGTCTTAGTAACCTGGAAATTTGTCAGAAAGATTGTTTGAATGATTTCTAGCTCAGTTTTGAATATAGGTTATCTGGGGTCAAAAACTAGGTCACAGAGCCCGAAAGTACAAAAACCTTGTTAATGCCCTAGAGGTTACATTTTCAGTCCAAATGTCCTTGAAATTTGTCAGGAAGGTTGTTTCAATGATTTCTAGCTCAAATTTGGATATGGGTCATCTGGGGTCAAAAACTAGGTCACATGTCCCAAATATGTAAAAACCTTTTTAACACTCCAGAGGTTACATTTTCAGTCCAAATATCCTGGAAATTTGTCAGACAGGTTTTTTTTGATGATTTCTAGCCCAAATTGGGGTATGGGCCATCTTGGGTCAAAAACTATGTCACAGAGCCCAAATATGGAAAAACCTTGTTAACACTCTAGAGGTAACATTTTAATTCCAAATAAGCTGGAAATTTGTCAGAAAGCCTATTTCTATGGTTTCTAGCTCAAGTTCGAATATGGATCATCTGGAATAGAAAACTAGGTCACAGAGCCCAAATATCGAAAAACTTTGTAAACACTGTAGAGGCTACATTTTCAGTCCAAATGTCCTGGAAATTTGTCAGAAAGGTTTTTTGATGATTTGTAGCTCAAGTTTGGATAGGGTTATCTGGGGTCAAAAACTAGGTCACAGAGCCCAAATATCGAAAAACCTTGTTAACACTTTAGAGGCTACTTTTTCAGTCCAATTATCCAGGAAATTTGTCAGAGAGATTGTTTCGATAATTTCTAGCTCAAGTTCGAATATGGGACATCTAGGTTAAAAAACTAGGTCATAGAACCCAAATATGGAAAAACCTTGTTAACACTCTAGAGGTAACATTTTCAGTACAAATAACCTTGAAATTTGTCAGAGAGATTGTTTCAATAATTTCTAGGTCAAGTTCGAATATGGGTCATCTGGGGTCAATTTACCAGGTCCATAGCAACTTTGTTAAAAGCAGTCATACTCAGGTGAGCGATACAGGGCCATCATGGCCCTCTTGTTATACAGTGTACTATAAATCCTCAAATATGTTTCATCATGATTATCCTCAGGGCTCCTAAAATTTTGAAATCTCGATCGGTCCAAGACCTCGACCCCCCCCCCCCCCCCCCCCCCCCCCCCCCCCCCTTAAGAACCAACAAAAAAAAAAATAGAAATGATTTAAGGGCAAAGAACAGTTTGAGTTATAATAGTGTTGAGGTCGCGAAAATATGTTTTTTTCAAAGCGAAAGTAGAATTAGAGCTAATTTTACAACGTCAAACTAGTCACTGATATTTTAAAGTGTGCTTTGTGCTGCAGCTAGCCACTACAGTTACTATTAAGCCCTTAATGAAATTAAGCAGACGACAGTTATCACCTATTTAGATGCAAACTCTTCGCACTGTTTACGTCACGCTTTTCTACTTTAACTGTTTTCTGTACTGATCAGGGGAAGTAACCGGTGCAGGGAGTTTGATTTTGATGAAATTATATTTCACAGTTTGAGCTGGTCAACTTTAATTGATTGGCCGGCTGCAAATCAAGCACACTTTTACTTGAGATTTTGACTGTTTTATGAAAAGTTAGACAGATTTTTTTTTTTTTTTGAAATTATCTGGACCGATTTTTTAAGGACTTTTGGACATCGAAATCGGTCCATAGCGATAAAATTCGGTCAAAACTGACAAATTTTCAGTTTTCGGGAGCCCTGATTATCCTTACTATAACTTAAAAAGTATTTAATTTCACATGTGATTGAAATCATTGATAGTACATTTCTTAATCTGCCACTCTGAACAAAAAATACTTTGGGAAGCATAAATTGGTTTTACCAGATTTTTGTTATGCCTACAAAGGGAGGCATATAGTTTTTTAACTGTCTGTCCATTCTTCCGTTGGTCAGTCCATCCGCCCGTCCATCCAATAACTTTAACATTGGCAATAACTTCCTTATTAGTAAGTGGATTTACTTCATACTTGGACACAACATCCCTTTTGACAAGATCTTCCCTTTGACCTCTATTTATTTGTCCTTGACCCCAGAATGACCTTCACTTTGAAGGTCGAATTGTCCAAAAACTTTCACATTGACCATAACTTCCTTATAAGTAAGTGGATTCACTTCATACTTGGACACAACACCCCTTTGGACAAGACCATCCCACTGACCTATATTTATTGACTTTGATCCTTGAATGATCTTCACCTTGAAGATACAACTGTCCAAAAACTTTAACATTGACTATAACTTTTTTATTAGTAAGTGGATTTACTTCATACTTGGACACAACACCTTTTTGGACAAGACCTTCCCAATGACGTATATTTATTTAATCATGATCCCTGAATTTCCTTTCCCTTGAAGATCCAGTTGTCAAAAAACTTTAACATTGGCCATAATTGGCCATAACTTCCTTATTAGTAAGTGGATTTACTTCATACTTGGACATAACACCCCTTTGGACAAGACCTTTCCACTGACCTAAATTTATTTGACCTTGATCCCTGAATTTCCTTTACCTTGAAGATCCAATTGTCCAAAAGCTTTAACATTGGCTATAACCTCCTTATTAGTAAGTGGATTTACTTCATACTTGAACAAAACACCCCTGTCGACAAGACCTTCCCACTGACCTATATTAATTTGACCTTGAACCCTGAATGATCTTTACCTTGAAGATCCAATTGTCCAAAAACTTTAACATTGGCTGTAACCTCCTTATTAGTAAGTGTATTTACTTCTTGGACACAACACCCCTGTGGACAAGACCTTCCCACTGACTTATATTTATTTGACATTGACCCTTGAATGACTGGTCCTCAGCCCAAAGTCAAAGCACCACTTCAGGGGCATAGTCATTTTACGGTGACAGTTCTTGTTTAACTACATTATGTTGTTTAGTATGAACTACAATCTCCCAAAATACATGTATTAAGATTTTAAAAAATTCTGGCATTTTATTCTATTTACACATAACAATACAAATATGAGAGTTTGGTAGTGTACCGGTACATAAAATCTGAGATTAGATCCAAACTGTTTGTTTTGTTTGGTCAGATTAAAAAAATGTTTTTAAGAAACTGTAATTACTTAGCGATTGTGTCACCACCTATTCTCTCTTTAAACATTTTCATACTTCACCATTAAATCCACTGATCCCGTCACCATTGATTTCTAAGTTTGAAAACAGATTAACAAGCAATCAAAATATAAGTCAGCCGAATTGCATTGCTTTTCACAGTTGTACTGACCATTCTTCACAGGGCTATATTAGTGAAACATGTCAGTCTACAATGGATAACACAATGTGTCATCAGTATTCTTTGTGTTTAAATGATATGGATTAAATAATATCAGCCGGTGTTTTTATGCCCCCGAAGAGAGGCATAAAGTTTTTTAACTCTCCGTCCGTCTGTCCATCTGAAAACTTTAACATTGGCCATAACTTCCTTATTAGTAAGTGGATTTACTTCATACTTGGACACAACACCCCTTCCGACAAGACCTTCCCACCGATCTATATTTGTTTGACCTTGATACCTAAATGACTTTCACCTTGAAGATCCAATTGTCCAAAAACATTAACATTGTCCATAACTTCCATATTAGTAAGTGGATTTACTTCATACTTGGACACAATACCCCCTTTGACAAGACCTTCCCCCTGACTTATAATTTTTAGACCTTAACCCCTGAATGACCTTCACCTTGGACATCCAATTGTCAAAAAACTTTAACATTTGCCATAACTTCCACATTTAGTAAGTGGATATACTTCATACTTGGACACAACACCCCTTTGGACAAAACCTTCCCACTGACCTATATTTATTTGACCTTGACCCCTGAAAGACTGGTTCTCAGCTCAAAGGTCAAAGCACCACTTTTGGGGCATAGTCATCTTACAGTGACAGTTCTTGTTTTTAGGTAATTATATCTAGAAGTAGAATCAGATTTATTAAAAACAAAAAAACATTTGGTTTCCAGAGTATGGAGGTTTCCAGTTTGTAGAGTGTTGAAATCCAATAGAACTAGAAGGAAAAATAATCTGGACTGGAAAAAAGGTTTGAGGAGTATTCTGACATTTGGAGGGCCCGGTCCATGGAGGTTCCACTGTACCAAATGTTTGACACAGAAATTCATTACTGTGAAACTCTGAACAAGTTTTATCTTGTATCATTTTCAGTTGTTTGTCAAAAGAATGAAGATCCAGAAATCACATGTCTTGCAAACATGAGACGTTGGCGATATGAACCTTCCACAGGTGCTTGTGAGAATTTCATCTATGGTGGATGTGGTGGAAATGCTAATAATTTTGGAACTGTTGAGGCTTGTGAAGGGAAGTGTGTACAGAGAGAACAAGGCCATGGTCACAACAACAACAACAACAGAGTAGTGTCTTCCTGGAGAGGTTTGTCATTGACATTAACCTAGACACCTTTACCTTTAAAGTCATTTCTAGCTCAGCAGTGCCTGTATGTACAATTTTCTTTTTACCTTGAAAAAGATAGTAAATGTACAGACTTGAAACAATCTTTTCACTTGTTTCATAACCAGTAACAGTCACTTTAAATCGGTGGTTTAGATAAAAAGGAAAAGATGTTTCATTTTTTGAATATTTGTTATCTGAAGTTTAATATAATTTGCAAGCTAAATAGTGTCCATTATATTTTCAGTACCATAGTAGTTTGTATGATACAATTTATCCTGCCCATAGTTATTTTCTTTTGAATACAGACATTTGTAACATGCAAGCAGATGTTGGACCATGTAAACAATATATGAAAAAATGGCACTACAGTAGTATCAGTCAGAGTTGCCAGGAATTTACCTATGGAGGTTGTCTTGGTAACCATAACAATTTCCAGAGTGAGGAACAGTGTATGACATACTGTGACTCAACCCGCTGGTACAGCCAACCAGAGCTACCAGATCCAGAGATAGGTATTGACCAATCGAGTGGAGAAATACCAACTGTGCAGCCAGCTTCTGGAGTTGGTGAGGATACTTTGGTTATGATGCACTGTACTTCACACTATCATTCTTCACTTTTGTATTTTAATATTTTATTGTTAACATTTACATGTAAATGAGACAAAAATTTGCATTTGAGCTTTACTGAGTACATTGTATCCAGTTGTAAAGAGAGAGTAAGTTTTAGGTTTTGAATTCTTAATACACATGTACATTGTGTTTTTAGCTCACCTGAGCATATGCTCAGGGTGAGCTATGGTGATCACTGGATGTCTGGTGTCTATCTGTCGTCTGGTGTCTATCGTCTGTTGTCCATTCACATTTTACCTTGTTAATACTCTACAGATCACATTTAACATCCAGTCATTCTGAAAATTGTTAAGGATCTTTAACTTGACTATCTCCAGGTCAAGTTCGAAACTTGGACATGTGGGATCAAAAACCAGGTCACCAGACCGAATCAAAGGAAATGTTGTTAACACTCTAGAGACCACATTTTTTATTAAGTTTAAATTGAAATTGCTCAGAATATTTGCCTTGATGATATCTTGGTCAAGTTCAGAACTGGGTCACGTAGGATCAGAAATCATAGAAAAACCTTGTTAACACTCTGAAGACAACAGTTTTGATCAAGTCTTAATGAAAGTTGCTCAGAATATTTGCCTTGATATCTTGGTCAGTATCGAATGGGTCATGTACCATCATAAACTAGGTCATCAGACCAAATCAAAGGAAAACCTTGTTAACACTGGAGACTACATTTTTAATCGAGAGTTTTGCTCAGAATGTTTTTCCTTGACAGTATCATTCTTTGTTCAGTTTGAATCTGGGTCATGTGGGTTCAAAAACTAGGTCACCAGACCAAATCAAACGAAAACCTCATTGACACTTAAGATACAACAGTTTTGATTAAGTCTAAATGGAAGTTGCTCAGAATATTTGCCTTGATGATATCAGGGTCAGATTTGAAACTGGGTCTTATTGGATCAGAAACTAGGTCTCCAGAAAAACTGAACAGTGGATTCAAACTATAGCCTGGTTACACCCAAACAACCTGTATCACCACTATTTCCTGGAGAAAAAACTACACCAGAGTCACATATAACAAGATATGAAAGACAGGTGAAAAGGACAAAATCTGAATCTATTTGAAATTGATATGAGTAACACTGTGAAATAATGAGCTGTTGATTATGCTGTCAGGACAATTAGTTAGTTGGTGCTAGATTTATTTTGATAACATTGCTTACTTGATAACAGTCCCATTATTCTCACCTTTAATGTAATTTCTGTTTCTGCAGCATGTGGATTTTTATCATAGGTATTCCAGTCATTTATTGGGTATGAGAACTAGGTTTTGAAATTAGTGTGGAATTTCATTCATGAATAAACTGATTTTATGTCCTAATTAAGCCCCTTAAAATTTCTTGGTTAACCTTTTTGTTAATGTCTTTTTCTATGTCCATTTCTCAAAAAGTGTCAAAGATATTCCATTCAAACTTGGAATACTTGATCACCAGCAAGACCCCTGCAAACATTGTTGGTACCCATGTCCCTGGGGTCACAGTTAGCCCCACCCCCAGGCGTCACTTGATATTGCTTATACTTATATATAGGAAAAAAACTTCTTAAGCCTATAAATAAAATATTAACTGACATGAAATGGGTAAGAACTTCCCCCTTTCTCCTCCCCTCTCTGCATGGGGAACCCCCACCCTGCCCACGTAACCCCCTCCCCCACCCCCAACCAGTCCCCTGGGCCCGATTTTTTTTATTTTTAGATCACCTGAGCCGAAGGCTCATGGTGAGCTATAAGGATTGATCAATGTCCGTCGTCCATTGTCTGTCCACACTTAGTTCGTTAACGCTCTAGCGGTCACATTTTTGCCTCAATTGTCTTGAAACTTGGTCAGGATGTTTGTCCCAATGATTTTTTGGACGAGTTCGAACATGAGTTATCTTGGTTGAAAAACTAGGTCACAGAGCCCAAATATAGAAAAACCTTGTTAACACTCTAGAGGCTACATTTTCAGTCCAAATATCGTTAAAATTTGTCAGAAAAGTTGTATCAATGATTTCTAGCTCAAGTTCAAAAATAAAACTCTAGAGGTAGCATTTTCAGCACAAATAATCAGGAAATTTGTCAGAAAGGTTGCTTCTGTGATTTCTAGCTCAAGTTTGAATATGGGTCATCTGGGTTCAAAAACTAGGTCATAGAGCCCATATATGGAAAAACCTATTTAACATGCCAGAGGTTACATTTTCAGTCCAATTATCTTGGAAATTTGTCAGAAAGGTTGCTTTGATGATTTTTAAGTCAAGTTTGAATATGGGTCATCTGGGTTCAAAAACTAGGTCACAGAGCCCAAATATGGAAAAGTCTTATTAACACTCTAGAGTCAACATTTTCAGTTCAAATAACCTGGAAATTTATCAAAAGATTGTTTCAATGATTTCTAGCTCAATTTTGAATATAGGTTATCTGGGGTCAAAAACTAGGTCACAAAGCCCAAAAGGAGAAAAACCTTGTTAATGCTCTAGAGGTTACATTTTCAGTCCAAATGTCCTTGAAATTTGTCAGAAAGGTTGTTTTGATGATTTCTAGCTCTGATTTGGATATGGGTCATCTGGGTTCAAAAACTAGGTCACAGACCCAAATATGTAAAAACCTTTTTAACACTGCAGAGGTTACATTTTCGTCCAAATATCCTTGAAATTTGTCAGACAGGTTGGTTTGATGATTTCTAGTTCAAGTTCGAGTTTGGGTCATTTTGGGTCAAAAAACAAGGTCACAGAGCCAAAATATGGAAAAACCTTGTTAACACTCTGGAGGTAAGATGTTAATTCCAAATAACTTGGAAATTTGTTAGAAAGGTTGCTTCTATGATTTCTAGCTCACGTTCGAATATGGGTCATCCATGGTCAAAAACTAGTTCACAGAGTCCAAATATGGAAAAACCTTGTTAACACTCTAGAGGATACATTTTCAGTCCAAATATCCTGGAAATTTGTCAGAAAAGTTGTTTTGATTATTTGTAGCTCTAGTTTGGATATGGGTCATCTAGGGTCAAAAACTAGGTCACAGAGCCCAAATATCGAAAAACCTTTTTAACACTCTAGAGGCTACTTTTTCAGTCCAAATACCCTGGAAATTTGTCAGAAAGATTGTTTGATAATTTCTAGCTCAAGTCCGAATATGGGCCATCTAGGTTCAAAAACTAGGTCATAGAGCCTAAATATGGAAAAACCTTGTTAACACCCTAGTGGTAACATTTTCAGTCCAAACAACCTGAAAATTTGTCAGAAAGATTGTTTCAATAATTTCAAGGTCAAGTTCGAAAATGGGTCATCTGGGGTCAGTTTACCAGGTCAATAGCCACTTTTGTAAAAAGCAGTCATACTCAGGTGAGTGATACAGGGCCATCATGGCTCTCTTGTTTTTTAATACATAGGTATTTGACTCCCCCCCCCCCCCCCCCACCCCCCCAAAAAAAAAAAAAAAAAAAAAAAAAAAATCATCTTGTATATGACTCAGGGTTCAGGACTTGAAAAGTCCTTGAATTTGATTCCTTCCTTGAAAAGTACTTGAATTCAATGTTTCCTTGAAAAACACCCCAAAAGGTACTTGAATTTAGCATTTTGTCCTGGAATTCTGCAAATCTATCCTTGAAAATACAAAAACATTCTAAAATATATAAAGAATACATTTTTTGAAAATGTTATTGACAGTATTTTACTTTTTTTTTCCGTACAATCGCGATTTCGGCAGGCCTCCACACCCCGAGATAAATTTATTGACCGGACACCGGTATCCGACTATTAGATTTTTAGTGACGTCATCAACAATGGCTGCACCTGTATAGAAATCAATATTATTTGTGAGCATGCTTTAAAATGGGTAAAACGGGTAAGAAATGCTCGTTTCAACAAAGTTGGCTAACGAAGTACAATTGGATAAAATCGACAAGGGACCCACACAAAGCTTTGTGTCGTGTTTGTATGAAGGAAATTGATTTAACATCGATGGGAGAAGTGCTTTGACCTCGCATGCCAAAAGTTATAAACATCTTAAATCTGTCGAAGTTACGTCCTCGCTACAAATTTGTTTTATTGAAATAGTTTGGTGTAAAAGATTAAGTTTTCTTATAGTAAATGAATATTAAAATATGTTTTTTTTAGCTCACCTGTCACGTAGTGACAGAGTGAGCTTTTCTGATCACCTTTTGTCCGTCCGTCCGTCCGTCTGTCCGTCCGTCCGTTAACAATTGGTTTGTTAACACTCTAGTGGTCACATTTTTGCCTCAATTGTCATGAAACTTGGTCAGGATGTTTGTCTCATTAATAACTCGGACGAGTTCAAACATGGGTTATCAGGGTTGGAAAACTAGGTCACAGAGCCCAAATATAGAAAAACCTTGTTAACACTCTAGAGGCTACTTTTTCAGTCCAAATATCCTGGAAATTTGTCAGAAATGTTCTAATGATGATTTCTAGCTCAAGTTCAAATATGGGTCATCTGGGTTCAAAAACTAGGTCACGGAGCCCAAACATAGAAAAATCTTGTTAACACTCTAGAGGTTACATTTTCAGCCCAAATAATCTTGAAATTTGTCAGAAAGGTTGCTTTGATGATTTCTAGGTCAAGTTCAAATATAGGTCATCTGGGGTCAAAAACTAGGTCACAGAGCCCAAATATTGAAAAACCTTGTTAACACTCTAGAGGTAACATTTTTAGACCAAACAATCTGGAAATCTGTCAGGAAGGTTGCTTCCATGATTTCTAGCTCAAGTTCAAATATGGGTCATCTTGTTTCAACAACTAGGTCACAGAGCCCAAAAATAGAAAAATCTTGTTAACACTCTAGAGATTACATTTTCAGCCAAAATTATCTGGAAATTTGTCAGAAAAGTTGCTTCAAAGATTTCTAGCACAAATTCAAATATGGGTCATCTGGGTTCAAAAACTAGGTCACAGAGCCCAAAAATAGAAAAATCTTGTTAACACTCTAGAGGTTACATTTTCAGCCCAAATAATCTGGAAATTTGTCAGAAAAATTGCCTTGAGGATTTCTAGATCAAGTTCGAGTATGGGTCATCTGGGGTCAAAAACTAGGTCACAGAGTCCAAATATGGAAAAACCTTCTTAATATTCTAAAGGTAGCATTTTCAGTCCAAATAACCTGGAAATTTGTCAGAAAGATTCTATGGATGATTTCTAGCTCAGTTTTGAATATAGGTTCTCTGGGGTCAAAAACTAGGTCACAGAGCCCGAAAGTAGAAGAACCTTGTAAAAGCTCTAGAGGTTACATTTTTAGTCCAAATGTCCTTGAAATTTGTCAGAAAGGTTGTTTCAGTGATTTCTAGCTCAGATTTGGATATGGGTCATCTGGATCAAAAACTAGGTCACATGGTACAAATATGTAAAAAACTTTTTAACACTCCAGAGGTAACATTTTCAGTCCAAATATCCTGGAAATTTGTCAGACAGGTTTTTTTGATGATTTCTAGCTCAAGTTGGAGTATGGTTCATCTTGGGTCAAAAACTAGGTCACAGAGCCCAAATATGGAAAAACTTTGTAAACACTCTAGAGGCTACATTTTAAGTCCAGATGTCCTGGAAATTTGTCAGATAGCTTGTTTTGATGATTTGTAGCTGGATATGGGTTATCTGGGGTCAAAAACTAGGTCACAGAGCCTAAATATCGAGAAACCTTGTTAACACTCTAGATGCTCTTTTTCAGTCCAAATATCCTGGAAATTTGTCAAAGAGATTGTTTCAATAATTTCTAGGTCAAGTTCAAATATGGGTCATCTGGGGTCAATTAACCAGGTCCATATCAACTTGGTTAAAAGCAGTCATACTCAGGTGAGCGATACAGGGCCATCATGGCCCTCTTGTTTACAGATTTATACACATTTATGCATTTTAAATGTTTTCTAGAGCTTATAATTCATATCAAAAGAGTCCTTGAAAAACAATATTTTTCCTTGAAATTCCTGGAAAAGTCCTTGAATTTTTAGATGAAATTTCTGTATGAACCATGTGACTAGATACTTGCCCTCCCCCACTCAAATTTTGTTCACTTGGACCTCTTGTTTAACTTGGCTTATAATTAATTATCCAGCACTGAGAAAAGTGGAGCATGCTGTCTGTGGACAGGTCTTGTTGTACTTGGACTAGCATGCTGTCTTTTCCAGCAGGCTCTTGTTTACCTTTTTAGTTATTCTAACAGAGTACCCAAGGGTGACACAAGTGTTCAACTGAACACCCATCTAGTATTTGCAAGGAAAGGAGTTGTTCTATTACAGGTTTAATATACCTATTGCTCTAAATAAAGAATTACTCATTTGGTAATTATACACTACAGTCTGAACGTCTAGATACTTCTTCGATAGCATAGGGAATTTAGCTAACTTTAAACCTGTACATTGTTAAACATTAATACAGTAAAATCATATCATCATTAAAAACCTAACCCATTTATGTAAAGTAATAATCACAACTTAGCCATTGTACAATAAAGTCTGTAGCGAATCTTCAGAAACTGACAGGTAGCAAAACGTCCAGTATTCTAAGATCACAAACACAGGCGTGTATCATAATTGTAATACACTTGCTCCTCAGATCATTACTCAGTAAGTATCTTAAAAGAAACCGGAAAAAAAACAGAATCATATGACTGATATGATATCAGCAGATATTTACTGTGTGCTGATATCATCATATGTATTGCCACACATCTGAATGTAGGAAGGCAAGATTGAACTCACTTATAAATACTAAGGGGCCGAATGTTTAGAAAATATTGATGCATATCAAACATGATATTTCCATATTCATAGCGATGGAATATTTCATAATTGTTTCAGGTTAATACCTTGGTTAAATTTCAATAATATTTATACAGTGAAACGACAGTATGATAATAAAAAATAATCGTCAAAAACAACTGGTCCACAACTTTTGCAATAACTTTGAAAATATCAAATATAGTGGACGCGGACTAATTAAAACACAATGCAACTGCATGTGCAAAGTTTGATAACTTTGACCTGTACTTTGATGTAAATATCCGCCTTTTTCATTTAGTCCCAAAATTTACTTTTTCTTGAATATCTCTGAAACCAGTATTTATATCAATGTAACTTTTACAGTATATATGAAGGGTCACAAAGAAGTTCCATCGGACAAGTTTTTATGCCCGCGAGGAGAGGTATATAGTTTTTGAACTGTCCGTCCGTCATTCCATCTGTCCATCTGAAAACTGTAACATTGGCCATAACTTCCTTCTTATACCCCATCCACAAATGTGTGGGTGGGTGTGGGGAAGGGGTATACTGGAATCACTTTGTCGCGTCTGTCTGTCGGTCAGTTGGTCCGTCTCTACCTTGTCCACTCAATAAATCATATTCTAATGGAAGGATTTTCTTTAAACTTGGCTTTGATGTTAACCTCAACATTGGAATGTGCAGAACCCATGTTGCCCTTGTATCAGGTCAAGGTCAAGGTCACTTTGGAAGTTCAGACAATTTTCATGTCTGCTCTGTAAATTTTATACACCTAGAAGGATTTTCTTCAAACTTAGCTCAAATGTTCACCTCATGATAGCAATGTGCAGAACCCATATTGACCTTGTACCAGCTCAAGGTCAAGGTCACACTTGAAGGTCAAATTTATAACAATGAATTATAAGACATGGATTTTCTTCTAACTTTGCTCAAATGTTCATCTCAACAAGGCAGTGTGGCCCTTGTGTCAGGTCAAGGTCACATTTGAAGGTCAGACAATTTTTGTTTCTGTCTGTAAATTTTCATACCCTTTGAAGGATTTTCTTCAAATTTGGCTCAAATGTTCATCTCATGACAGCGATGTGCAGAATCCATGTTGACCTTGTACCAGCTCAAGGTCACGGTCACACTTGAAGAACAAATATTTGACAATGAATTATATATGCAATGTGCAGAACCTATGTTGACCTTGTACCAGCTCAAGGTCAAAGTTACACTTGAAGGTCAAATTTTTAAAATGAATTATAAGACAAGGATTTTCTTCTAACTTCGCCCAAATGTTCATCCCAACAAAGCAATCTGCATAACCCATATTGCCCTTGTGTCAGCTCAAAATCAAGGTCACACTGAAAAGTCAGACAATTTTTTTGTCCACTCTTCAAATCCTATACCCCGTGATTTTATTGAAACTTAGCTCAAATATTTCCCTGATGAAGAGGATATGCAGAACTCTTGTTGAACTTGTGTTGCCCTTGTACTAGCTCATGGTCAAGGTCACACTTGAAAGTCACAATCAAATAAAGATGAGGACATTTTTTCTTTCTTGGCTGAATACATGATATTCTTTATTTTAGCTCATAATATCTTTGTTTTTGTATATTTGCAAAATCAGAGGTTATTGTTACATGTTTCCTGATTTGATGATTTAAAATTTATTAATTACTTTTAGCTGTGAAGAGTTGTCTTTTTTTCCATAAAACACAACTATTTTATACCACAAAAGTTATTCTCTTTTCCATATATTCAAATATCCAAGTCACCTTCTGTCAATGAAATTGGTGGGGGTATGAATCGCATTCAGTGATAGTTCTAGTTAGCAAGTGGATTGACTTCATACTTGGACACAATACCCTTTTAGACAAGACTTTCCCACTGACATATACTTATTTGACCTTGACCCCTAAATGGCCTTTACCTTGAAGATCCCATTGTCCAAAAACTTTAACATTGGCCATAACCTCCTTATTAGTAAGTGCATTTACTTCATACTTGGGCACAACACCCCTGTGGACAAGACCTTCCCACTGACCTATATTTATTTGACCTTGACACTTGAATGACTGGTCCTCAGTCCAAAGTCAAAGCACTACTTTGGGAGCATTGTCGTCTTACAGTGACAGTTCTTGTATAACTCTGACATGCATTTTGGCACAAGTATGTCCCTTTTTTGTTTAGCAAATGTCCTAAAAAGACAGTTTTATTGAATTATTTAAATTTTATGAATGTTATACAAAGAAGAAATTTCTGAACAAAAGTGGAGTTTGTGATGGTTAGAATTGGTTTATTTCAATATTTCTTTATTTGTTTTTACGACTCGCATGCTCATTGTGATAAAATGTATAGGATATATTTTGGTTACCTTCCTTGTTTATTGTCAGTGAATTGCAGGTAGAATTAGAATAGAGTGTTATATATGTTTATAAATGCATCTGCAATAGTCCCAATACCTGTCCCACCCTTCCAAGCCTATTTCACTCTAAGTGTATTAGTGGGGGATGAATTGTATTCAGTTATAGCTCATGTTTGTTTTTAATTATTACATGTAAGTATTTGAAAAACAGCTTTTTTAATTTTTCCCTTTGACTGTTTGTTATATCTCTAGATGTTTGTGCCATGGAGAGCTACACAGGTCGGTGCCGGGCTTACATCAGGAGCTGGTATTATGATAATCTGAATGGAGAATGTAAACAGTTTATCTATGGAGGCTGTGACACCAATGGTAACAAGTTTGATACCCAGGAAGGGTGTGAAGCACATTGCAGTCCAAGAGGTGTGTGTTTATCTGTTTTAAAATGGCACGCATATTCTGTTTAAACTTAGGAAATAGATTTTAAGTTTGAGTAGGTTGAATATGTACTACTCAAAATTTGAAAAGGGCCACTGTTTTCTCTTATTATAGCATCATCTTTTAATAAGATGTGAAGGGACTCAAGAATTTAATCCAAAATAAAGTTTATAGTATTGGCCTTATTGCCATATAATGGAATTATTGCTTTGTAAATGTGTGGCGACAAATGAAGCACAGGGACTTCGTAACTCTTGAAAAATCTGGATTTTAACGGCATGTACACTGAATGTACATATTTTAATTTTTGTGTTTTTGTGAAAAAAACCTGGCAGTTCAGTGTTTGTGTGAGCATTCAATATAATGAATCAAAACCTAGGAATAAGGTTTTTGCCTGACAAGATGAGTATGAGGGTTGGTATAATGCAGGCAGGCATGTCCCAGAGGCAGGTTGCCCGCACCTTGAATGTGTCCCACAGCATTGTTCAATTCATGTGGAATCATTTCCAAATTGAAGGAAATGTAGCACATGGTGGTGGCTGTCACAGGTGTACAACACATGCACAAGACAGATATATTGTTGTTCAGGCCTGGCGCAATCATTTTCAGAATGCTATTTCCTTATAAAACAGCTTCCAGAATGCAACAGATGTACAGGAATCTACTCAAACAAGAAGGAATAGATTGCATTAGGCTGGTATGAAGGCCGGACTTCCTGTCATTTGTGTTTCTCTGACAGAGAATGCCTAAATTGGGCCAGTGACCATTTGCAATGGACACCTCATAATTGGACACCAGTTTTGTTTACTGATGAGTCTAGATTTTGTCTAGACTTTACAGACAGACATGCCAGAGTGTGGAGAAGACCAAATAAATGTTTCTGCACCTGCTTGCATGTCGAAACACAATATGTTTGAAGGTTTGTCATGGTATGGGGAGGAATAAGTGTTAATGGCAAAACTGACCTCCATATTGTTTACAACAGTACCTTAACAACAAAAGGGTATTGTGGCGAGATTCTTGACATATATGTATGCCCATATGCAGGTGCAGTGGTTCCAGATTTTATTCTAATGCAGGACAATGCTCACTCAAACACTGCCTGCCTCACTAACCAATACATTGCACATGAAACAATCAAGCTCTTGCCTTAGGCTGCCAGAATCCCAGGACCTCAATCCAGTTCAACATGTCTGGGAAATGCTTCAGATGGCCATATCTCATCACCTTGTGCAGTCACAAGTAAAGAAAAACTGACTTATTCATAGCATGCCCAGGTGCTGTGAGGCTGTAATGAATGCTCGTGGACACCATACAATATATTGTAGCTTATTTCGTGCAGTATTTTGGAAATGACCACTTTTACAAATTTCAGCCTACTTACAAATTTTCAGGTTTACCTACTTGGATAACTTAACATTCATGTTTTAGTTCAATAATTCAACTCAGATGACAATTAATCAGTTGTACACATATATATTATATAAACTCATAACTTGCACTATTTACCAGTGATGTTCGCAGTTATGTCAGATATTACCCAATTGTGTTCAGCATGAAATGATGTATATGATATTTCATGGTTAATTTCTTTGTTTATTGTCAGCGTATTATGGATAGTGTTAGAATGATCATTTTTGTCCAGCCTTGATATGGTACAGATACTATTGGATAAGTGAAGGATGTGTTTTTATGCCCCCGACATTTAGCGATTGAACTGACCATCTGTATGTCCGTCCGGTTAACCTGTTTCAGCAAGATGGATATTTTTCGGTTTCTACAAAGAGCACTGGCATGAATGTTTGCAAACTTACTTAACAGTGCACAGGTCATGACCTTGACAAGTTGCATAACTGTGGCTACCTTATTTCTGGGGTAATCTCCCCATTTTGGTCTTAGAGAAATGGTTAACCTGTTTCGGCAAGTTGGATTTTTCTCAATTTCTACAAATAGCAGTGGCATGAAAGTTTACACACTTTCTTAACAGGGCACAGATCATAAACCTTCAAAGTTACATAACTGTGGCTACCTTATTTCTGGGGTAATCTCCCCATTTTGTACATAGAGAAATGGTTAACCTGTTTTGACAAGTGGGATATTTCTCAATTTCTACAAATAGCAGTGGCATGTAAGTTTACACATTTACTTAAGAGTGCACAGGTCATGACCCTGACAAGTAACATTACTGTGGATACCTTATTTCTTGTGATATCTGCCCATTTTGTTCCTAGAGAAATGGTTAACCTGTTTCGGTAAGTTGGATATTTTTCAAATTCTACAAATAGTAGTGGCATGAAAGTTTACACACTTACTAAACATTGCACAGGTCAAGACCCTGACAAGTTACTTAACTGTGGCTACCTTTTTTCTTGGAAACTCTCCCCTTTGGTATTCATTAGCAGTGGCTTGATACTTAACAGTACAAAGGTCATGACCCTGTCAAGATTAAACAATCAGCTAGTTGGATTTTTGTTAACTCTCAAGTACAAAGTTGTGGCCTCAAAAAGTTAGATAATTGTTGCAACTTTTTTTAGCTCACCTGAGCCAAAGGCTCATGGTGAGCTACATGTATTAGGATCAATCAATGTCCGTCTTCTGTCATCCGTCGGAGGTCCACACTTAGTTTGTTAACATTCTAGTGGTCACATTTTTGCCTCAATTGTCATGAAACTTAGTCAGGATGTTTGTCTCAGTGTCATTACTCGAATGAGTTCAAACATGGGTTATCTGGGATGAAAAACTAGGTCACAAGGCCCAAAAATAGAATAACCTTGTTAACAATCTAGAAGCTACATTTTCAGTCCAAATATCCTGAAAATTTGTCAGAAAGGTTGTTTTAATGATTTCTAGGTCAAGTTTGAATATGGGTTATCTGGGCTCAAAAGAGCCCAAAAATAGAAAAACCTTGTTAACACTCTAGAGGGTACTTTTTAGTCCAAATATCCTGGAAATTTGTCAGAAAGGTTGTTTCCATGGCATATAGCAAAAGTTTGAATATGGGTCATCTTGGATCAAAAACTAGGTCACAGAGCCCATATATGGAAAAACCTATTTAACATGCCAAAGGTTACATTTTCAGTCCAAATATCCTGAATATTTGTCAGAAAGGTTGGTTTGATGATTTCTAGCTCAGTTTTGAATATGGGTCATCTGGGTTCAAGAACTAGGTTACAGAGCCCAAATATGGAAAAAACTTGTAAACACTCCAGAGGTTACATTTTCTGTCTAAATATCCTGAAAATTTGTCTGAGAGGTTGTTCCACTGATTTCTAGCATATTTTCGAATATGGGTCATTTGGGGCCAAAAACTAGGTCACAGAGCCCAAATATGGAAAAACTTTCTAAACACTCTAGAGGCAACATTTTGAGTCAAAAAATCTTGGACTTTTGTCAGAAAGGTTGTTTCTATGATTTCTAGCTGAAGTTTGAATATGGGTCATCTGGTTCAAGAACTAGATCACAGAGCCCAAATTTAGAAAAACCTTGTTAACACTCTACAGGTAACATTTACTGTCCAGATGACCTGGAAATTTGTCAGAAAGGTTGTTTCGATGGTTTCTAGCTCAAGATTGAATATGGGTCATCTGGGATCAAAAACTAGGTCACAGAACCCAAATATGGAAAAACCGTGTTAACACGCCAGAGGTTACATTTCAGTCCAAATAACCTGGAAATTTGTCAGAGAGGTTGTTTCGATGATTTCTTGCTCAGGTTCAAATATGGGTCATCTGGGGTCAAAAACTAGGTCATAGAGCCCAGATATGGGAAAACTTTAACACTCAAGTGGTAACATTTTCTGTCCAAATAACCTGGAAATTTGTCAGAAAAATTGTTTCAGTTATTTCTAGTTCAGGTTCAAATATGGGTCATCTGGGGTCAATTAAACAGGGCCATAACAATTTTATTAAAAGCAGTCATACACAGGTGAGCGATCTAGGCCCATAATAGCCCTCTTGTCTTAAATAATCTGCTCTTTATAATCTTAGATTATGTAGAGGATATTTGTTTGTTTTTGTGGAAGATGAGAATTTATTTCATCGAGTTAACACCATATGTGATATTTTCACGAGTGGCTGTGCCACTCGTGAAAATATAAACATATGGTGTTCACGAGATGAAATAAATTCCCATCTTCCATTAAAAAACAAACAAATTTTCTTTTTATTTTATGCCAACATGTCAAAAATGGGTATTTTATGACATTTTTACTCAGGGCCTTCAATAAATTCCCCATGGTGAGCCCCAAATCAGTTAATGCGTACTTTGGTCAAACCGTTACTCCGCACACAAAAAAAGTGCAGACAATCTCCAATACATATGATAACTTTACTTCTGCTGAAATAAACTGAATACACTTTCATCAAATAACATTTATTTTTCTCTACACAGTTTATCAATATTTATTGAATTTTAGCCATACAAACTTTAATTATAAAAGCGGATTAATACCGAGTAATATTCAATCAATTGAATTGAAAGTCGGCCATATTGGATATTGTCCATGTGAGTTATGTAAACAAATCAGACATTTTAAATAATTCATGGCAAATTTCATCATTGTTCACAACTAGTTAGGCTCAGGAATTCAATATTATAACTGGATTTAACAAGGTAAATAAATTTCACTCGCTGTCACTGTCTGAAATACAGCTGATTCTCTTGTATTTCCCTTGATAAAAAAGTAGTTCTGGCACAAACAGTGGATTATCAAAATGGTAATTTCTTTGATTCAAAACAGTGGATTATCACTTTTATCTCACTGAAATTTCCCTATATATCATTGGCAGGCATAAAATAAAAGTTACTTTATTTGATTTTTACGTTAAATTCTTTTCATGTACAGGTTCTGGAACCAGAAAGTTATTTCCATCCTAAATTGTGATTTCAGTTGCTGTTTTACCTCTGTGCTGTCATTTTAAATTTGTATCATGACAAACGTGATTTCTGTACACAGCGTCTTGTTCCTTAATGTATTTAAAAGTGACATCAGTACTAATAGAGAGCAGCCATAATCATATCAGGCACATGTGAGTAACATGTTAGGATCATAATTTTTATGCTGACCTTCTATATTTTTTATGGACAAGATGCAGTCTTGAATCTTTGCAAAGCCTTAAATTGTATATGATGTTAAATCATTTATTGAATTCTAATTCATTGGTTAGTCATGAAGATGATTAATATATAATTTAGTGCCAGGTCACTTGATAATGTTCTCTGTTTCAGCTGTGTGTACCTTACCAAAGAAAGCTGGCAATTGTTTTGCATACATCACTAGATACTACTTTGACTACAGTGCTCAGGAATGTCTAGAGTTCGTGTATGGTGGTTGTGATGGTAACGCAAACAACTTTGAGTCTAAGGAAGCTTGTAAAAGACGTTGTGATCCTCTCATCAGAGACAAGCAACCTCCAGGTACAGATTCAACAACTGTTACTTAATATTCATTGACATTATATATTGGCAGACATATATTGTCATGCCCCTGCAGCTCTTTTTGTAGGGGAAGAGATTTGAATGAGATATGGTTTAGAGCTGTCTGGAAGATTTATGGGGAAGGAGGAATGTTAGGGTCATAGTCTATAGACACTGCCTATCAATAGCTCTTCAGTAATGTTTTAAATTTGCACACAGTTCATAAATCTTCAACTCTTAAAGAAAAACATCAAATTTAAACATTTAAGCAAACCCTCAATATGTATAATTCAAAATGATTTTTATGGCTTTGCCATTTTAATAAAGAAGAAAAAAAGATGTGGAAGGGCTGTATGATATCTACAGAACGTAAATAAACACCTCTTTAAAAGTTAAATTTGTTAAAATAGTTGAAGAAATTATATGTATATATTATAAAGTTGCTGATGAAGGTGAAATCACAACACAGGCACCTGTACAGACCACAGGTATACTTGGGAAAACAGGGTTAAAATGTTCACTGCAGTGAGTAAAGGGGAGTTGGGTTGAAAACTTCAAAAGGGGAAAAAGAGTGGTAGCAAAAGTATGGTGAAAATGAGTACAACATTTTATGCTGTGACTAAACGAACGTACAAAATGAGACAAAAATTAATTATTGTTAACATGATGGTGCAAAATGGTGGGACAAAACACTGCAGTGAAAATATGAATGAAATTTGTAGACTCTGTATCTTTTACTTTTGAGAGTGTCATTCAGCTAATTGTTGTGTATATACAAAGGAACCATTTCTTTTAATTAAAATATCATTTCTGTTTATATTTGACTTTTAAGCTCACCTGAGCACAAAGTGCTTAAGGGTGAGCTGTTGGGATAGAGGACTGTCCATTGTTGTCTGGTGAATGTCATCCATCATCAACATTCTTCAAATTACGTCTACTAAACCACGAGGCCAATTTCAACCAAACTCCACAAGAATATTCTTCAATTAGTTGTTTTTCAGTTTCATCAAAATAAAATGGTTCCATACAGAACTGTGGTCACCATGGCAACCATAAGGGAAAATTTGAAAACTTCCTCCTCAGAAACCGCCAGTCCAATTTCAAAATAATTTCACCAAAATGTTCCTCATGTAGCCTTTTTAGCTCGATCGAGTTATTGTCGTAGTCAAGGTGTCGTTACCGTTGTCAATGCCGTTGCCGTTCCCATCCGAAAACTTTAACATTGATCATATTTTTTTTATTAGTTAATGGATTGTCTTCATACTTGGACACAACAGCCCTTTGGACAAGACCTTCAGGTAGACCAGACTAAACTTGACCTTGACTCATAAGTGACCTTCACCTTAAAGGTCAAAATATTGAATTTTGCTAAAATTGGCAATAACTTTATTATTAATTGGTGGATTGTCTTCATACTTGGACTCAACAACCTTTTGGACAAGACTATCAAGTAGGCCAGACTAAACTCGACTTTGACTCATGAATGACCTTCACCTTCAAGGTCAAATTTTTGAATTTTGCTAAAATTGGTCATAACTTTATTATTATTAGGTGGATTGTCTTCATACTTTGACACAACAACCCTTTGGACAAGATCTTAAAGTGGAACCAGACTGAACTTGACTCATAAATGACCTTCACCTTCCAGGTCAAATTATTAAATTTTGCTGAAATTGGCCATAACTTTGTTATTTATGTTGAATTTGATTCATACTTGGACAAAACAACACTTATGACAAATCCGACATAATGATTCTTTCAGGTATGACTTTGACCTTAAATGACCTTCATAGTTATTGAAATTTGCTAAAATTGGCCATAACTTTGTTATTTATTGTTAGATTTGATTTATACATGGACAAAACAACACTTATGACAAAACCGACATGTTGAATAACTCGAATTTGACCATTACCTAAAAATGACCTTGATCATCAAGGTCAGATGATTGAATTTTGCTTAAATTGTCATAACTTTCTCATTATTTATGGATTTGATTCATACTTGGAAAAAGCAACACTTATGACAAGTCCAACATTATGGTTACTTCAAGTTAGACCTCGACCTTTAAATGACCTTGACAGTCAAGATGAAATTATTGAATTTTGCTAAAATTGGCCATAACTTTGTTGTGTATGGTTAGATTTTACATATACTTGGACAAAATAACACTTATGACAAAACTGACATATTAATTAACTCGAATATGACCATGACCGAAAAATGACCTTGAATGTTAAGGTCAGATGATTGAATTTTTCTTAAATTGCCATTACTTTCTCATCATTTATGGATTTGATTCATACTTGGAAAAAACAACACTAATGACAAGTCCAACATTATGGTTATATTAAGTTTGACCTCGACCTTTAAATGACCTTGACAGTCAAGGTCAAATTATTGGAGTTTGCTAAAATTGGCCATAACTTTGTTAATTTTGGTTAGATTTGAATCAAACTTGGACAAAACAACACTTATGACAAAGCAGACATGTTAAATTATTCAAGTGTGACCTTTAACCTTAAAATGACCATGACGGTCAAGGTAAATTTATTGAATGTTTCTTGAATTGTCATTACTTTGTTGTTTATGGTTGGATTTGTTCATACTTGGACAAAATAACAATTATGACAAAACCGACATGTTGAAAAACTCAGGTGTGACCATTACCTAAAAATGACCTTGACCATCATGGTCAGACAATTAAATTTTGCTTAAATTGTCTAAACTGTCTCAATTATTTATTGATTTGATTCATACTTGGACAAAACAACACTTTAGACACATCTGACATTTTGATTCTTTTAAGTATGACCTTGACCTTTAAATGGCCTTGATAGACAAGGTCATATTATTGAAATTTGCTAAAATTGGCCATAACTTTGATGTTATGATTGGAATAGATTTATACTTGGACAAAACAACACTTACGACAAAGCTGACATGATAAATTATTTAAGTGTGACCTTAACCTTAAAATCACCATGATCCGTCAAGGTCATAACTTTCTCATTATTTATGGATTTGATTCATACTTGGAAAAAACAACACTTATGACAAGTCCAACATTATGGTTATTTCAAGTTTGACCTTGACCTTTAAATGACATTGACAGTCAAGTTGAAATTACTGAATTTTGCTAAAACTGGCCATAACTTTGTTAATTTTAGTTAGATTTAAATCACACTTGGACAAAACAACACTTATGACAAAGCGGACATGTTAAATTATTCAATTGTGACCTTTAACCTTAAAATGACCATGAGCGTCAAGGTAAATTTATTGAATTTTTCTTAAATTGTCATTACTTTGTTGTTTATAGTTGGATTTGATTCATACTTGGACAAAACAACAATTATGACAAAACCGACATGTTGAATATCTTAGGTGTGACCATTACCTAAAATGACCTTGACCATCAAGGTCAGACAATTGAATTTTGCTTAAATTGTCATAACTGTCTCATTTATTTATTGATTTGATTCATACTTGGACTAAACAACACTTACGACACATCTGACATTTTGATTCTTTTAAGTATGACCTTGACCCAAAAATGACCTTGACAGACAAGGTCAAATTATTGAAATTTGCTAAAATTGGCCATAACTTTGTTGTTTATGGTTGGATTTGAATTATACTTGGACATAACACTTACGACAAAGCTGACATGATAAATTATTCAGGTGTGACCTTAACCTTAAAATCACCATGACCGTCAAGGTCAGATTATTTAATTTTGCTCAAATTGGTCATAACTTTCTTATATATTTATAGATGTACACGTATAATATAAACAATTTAAATCAATAATTATTTGTGCTATACCTGACAATATCACTGGAAACATAGGCCAATCATATATAATGAATAAAAACTTGAAAACCTTGTTGTCTGCTTTATTTAACATGCATGATGTGCATCATAATGTTAAAAAAAACAAAATGTAAGATAAAGCGCAAGATATTTTAAAACTTTTCTCCCTGAATTAACATGCACCACATAGATATCCACATAAGATTCTGTCATCCGTCTGTCCGTCCGTCTGTCTGTCCATCCATCACAAAACTTGTCCAGAATAGTCCTCAGAAACTACTGGTGCGATTTCATCCAAACTTTACAGAAATGATCAGTACAAAGTCTAGTTATGCATATCTTCAGCATTTTCTAGTCCAATGATATTTGTGAGAGTTATGGCCCTTTTTGTGTCACCCTTTCGAAGGAACGGCGATACATAGGGATTCCTTTGTCGTTGGTCCAGCAGTCCCTCGGTCCGTCACGAAAACTTAAAATTGGCTATAAATTTGCCATTTCTAAACATTATCTGATCAAACTTTCAAATTGTATTGCTTATGACAACAGGGTAGGGATGATGCCAAAATCCTTAGGTCAAGGTCACATTTGACAGAGTTATGCCCCTTTTTGTGTCGCCCTTTCGAAGAAAAGGCGATACATAGGGATTACTTTGTCCGTCGGTCCATCGGTCCGTCACGAAAATTTAACGTTGGCTATAACTTTGCCATTTCTAAACATTATCTTATCAAACTTTCAAATTGTATTGCTTATGACAACAGGGTCAGGTTGATGCCAAAATTTCTAGGTCAAGGTCACATTTGACAGAGTTATGCCCCTTTTTAGCTCGAATTTTTTTAAAAAAAAAATCGAGTTATTGTCATAGTCATGGTGTTGTTGCCGTTGCCGTTGCCATTGCCGTTGCCGTTCCCGTCCGAAAACTTTAACATTGATCATAATTTTTTTATTCCTTGATGGATTATCTTCATACTTGGACACAACAACTCTTTGGACAAGACCTTCAAGATGACCAGACTAAAATTGACCTTGACTCTTAAATGACCTTCATATTCAAGGTCAAAATATTGAATTTTGCTAAAATTGGCCATAACTTTATTATTAGTAGGTGGTTTCTCTTAATTCTTGGATACAACAACCCTTTGGAGAAGACCTTCAAGCGGACCAGACTAAAGTTGACCTTGACTCATAAATGATCTTCATATTCAAGGTCAAAATATTGAATTTTGCTAAAATTGGCCATAACTTTATTATTAATAGGTGGATTCTCTTTATGCTTGGACACAACAACCCTTTGGACAAGACCTTCAAGCTGACCAGACTAAAGTTGACCTTGACTCATAAATGACCTTCACCTTCAAGGTCAAATTATTGAATTTTGCTAAAATTGACCATAACATTAGTATTTATGGTTGGATTTGATTTATACTTGGACAAAAGAACACTTATGACAAAACCGACATGTTGAATAACTCAGATTTGACCATGACCTTAAAATTACCTTGACAGTCAAGGTCAGATGATTGAATTTTGCTTAAATTGTCATAACTTTCTCATTTATTTATAGATTGAATTCAAACTTGGACTAAACAACAGTTGTGACAAATCCGACATTATGATTAGTTCAAGTTTGACCTTGACCTTTAAATGACCTTGACGGTCAAGGTCAAATCATTGAATTTTGTTAAAACTGGCCATAATTATGTAATTTATGGTTGGATTTGAATCAGACTTAGACAAAACAACACTTTTTCGTTTCGATTTCAAAAATGTCATTGCATGACCTATATTTTTGACCTACTGACCTACTTTCTGGTTTTGAGCTACAGCAATGAAATTTGGACTGTGTGCACAGTTTTTTATTTCGATTTCAAAAATGTCATCGCATGACCTTTTTTTGACCTACTGACCTACTTTTTGTTTTTGGAGCTATGGCAATGAAATTTGGACCAGGTATACAGTTTTTTGTTCCAATTTCAAAAACGTCATAGCATGACCTATATTTTTGACCTACTGACCTACTTTTTTGTTTTTTAGCTACAGCAATGAAATTTGGACCATGTGCACAGTTTTTCTTTCCGATTTCAAAAATGTCATCGCATGACCTATATTTTTGACCTACTGACCTACTTTTTGTTGTTGGAGCTATGGCAATGAAATTTGGACCATGTATACAGTTTTTGTTCAGATTTCAAAAACGTCATAGCATGACCTATATTTTTGACCTACTGACTTACTTTTTTGTTTTAAAGCTACAGCAATGAAATTTGGACTGTGTGTACAGCTTTTTGTTCGGATTTCAGAAATGTCATCTCATGACCTATATTTTGACCTACTGACCTCCTTTTTGTTGTTGGAGCTATGGCAATGAAATTGCATCAGTCCATTTCTGTGATATGCATCATTACATTCATAAAAATTTTTTTTCATCTTTGAACCCAGGTTAGTGCTTTAGGGCCATTGGCTTGTTTATTAATACTTGGACAAAACAAGGCTTATGACAAAACCTACACGTTAAATTATTCAAGTATGACCTTAACCTTTAAATGACCTTTACAGTCAAATTTCTAATTATTGCATTTTGCTAAAAAAACCAGACTTCTGGTTTTATGGACGGATTTGATCTATACAGGGACAAAACAACACTGAGAATAAAAGAAACGTGTTAAACAATTCAAGCATTACCTTGACCTTTAAATGACCTTGACATTACTTAACTTGGCTATATCTTTGTTGTTAATGGATGTAGTGTCTTCATGCTTGGACATAACTACTTTTTAGACAATACCTCCTCCAGAGAAGGTTAAACTGAACTTGACCTAGACCTTTAAGGTAAAATTTCTGAATGTTGCTAAAATTGGCCATAACTTTGTTATGTATAATTATATTTCCAAATGATGTTTCATTAGAAATCCCTTCACCACAATGTGCTTCCTCTGATGTGTTTGCCTTTGGAAATAGAAAAAAGTCGAGCTTGGCCCCCGCTTGCGGTGGCTCTTGTTATACAGGGCCATCATGGCCCTCTTGTTAGTTATTCTAACAGAGTACTGAAGGGCGACACAAGTGTTCAACTGAACACCAATCTTGTTGTATTGATTATCAATAGGTGAGACTAACAAGGAACATAATGAATATAAAATAGAATTTCATCAAGCATCATACATGCCGTTCTCCCGTTACTCGCCGGGTTCTCCCGATATTTAGACCCTTGCCCCGGCGAAGCACCCAAATCTCCCGATAAATCAACATTTTGCCTTGAAAGAAAAAAAAATCCATAAAATTCCAGACAGTATAAAAATCTGCCAAAAACGAAGCCACAACATTAGTCCTGGACCGTCTGTGTATATCACACCTCGCTAATCCGTTTCAATGACACCCTAATAAACTTGTCAAAGACCCAATGACCGTGAAAAACAAGTTCGATAATTGATAGCTTCTGTCGGTGCCTTCGAATTAATAAATGAAATCCTTTAGCCTAATGTTTGCAGCTAGCACTACGTCAGCCCACGTGTTCGTAGAAGTCGGCTCCATTGAAGTCTGTTGAAAGATGAACGATTTTTACACAGTTACTTTTGAGCTGAATTAGCGGTGCGTTTTTTATGCTCCATACTGTTTGATGTTTGGAAATTGAGTTACAAAGCGAGATAATTTCGAAATACACCATTTAAAAGTGTATTTTTTTAATATTTTTATGCAGTTACACACTGCATCAATGTGTAAATAAAACAGAAGGTGGTAGGCAATTATTTTGTATTCGCTAGTCTTTTATACGTATCAATCCAGGGAACAAATTTTTCATTCAGTGACGACGACGACGAGTGACCAAAATTTCTACTCGTCCTGCATCATCATCACCAGTCCTGGAGACGTAGGAGAAAAAAGATCAACGGTACGGTGCGCGGTTAAAAAGGCGCAGTGCTCCCCCTTACTCACGCTTCCGGTTTTGTTTTGACAGCGTATTGCAGGACAAGCGATCAGATATACTCGTCCTGATACGAGCGAACGTTTTTTTTTTTTTTTTTTTTTTTTTGGTTTTCGTTTTTACCCTGTTGTGATGTCCAAAAACCCGGCGATTTTCCACAAATCTCCCGTTAATGATCCAACCCTCAACGGCATGTATGTCAAGCATAGGTGTGAAAAATTGCACACATCTCCTGAAATATTACACCCTCAGGACCTCAAAAGTGCATTGATACATCCAGAATATTGTTACATCAGATATCTTAAAAGGCATAGTCTAGTTAATTGAATTCAATAGGAAATTGGTCGGAACCTAATGATTTGCATCGTTACATCCAGAATATTGTTATATGTGATATTGTTACATCTGGTGTTGACTGTATCTACAATGGTCCTCAGGTGAGCAATAAAGGACCATCATGGCCCACTTGTTTGACATTTTGATTGCTTCATTTCCATTCAGCTATTTCAAGTTTTTTCTTGTCCTGTAAAATAAGTAGAAACAATATTTTCTGTTTCTTTAATGAATATATTTATGCATGCTGAACAATAGAGCATGTATATAGAAAGCAAGAATCTTTTTTCTTGGTCTTCAAACAAAATAGTTTCAAAGCTCTGTCCATACCAGATTATATTTATTTCATTGTTTCCAACAGTCTACACAAAGAGAGGGTCATGTCCAGTTGTCAGGGTCAAAGACAGTCGTGGACACTGTATTGAACAGTGTCGTGGTGACAGGGACTGTGCAGGCAGTAAGAAATGCTGCCTGATTGCATGTAGTCGTGTCTGTGTTGAACCAGAGATACGGGAAGTTACACGTAAGGGTTGGAAATAGCAGTGCAGATACTCCCTGTAGTCAAAGCTCTTACACCACTTACTGTCCATACTTGTGCAGATATTATGTCTTCTTGTATCATTTAAGTAGAATATAGAAGCTTAAATGGGTACACTGCTTCATATGTTGTATTAGATTACTTCCTGCAATAGTCATGTGTAGTGCTGTTATTTCATATTTCAAGTTTCACGCATTTGGTAGCTACTATTTTCACCTCACCTGAGCATATGCTCAAGGTGAACTTTTAGGATGGGCCTATGTCAGGCTTGTGGTGTGTATCATGTGTCATTAACTTCTACCTTTAAACAACATCTCCTCCTAAACCACTAGCCTAAATTTGATTAAACTTTGTTAGGATGTTCCTTGCATGAAGCTTTAAGTTGTTCAAGGAATTGAATTCCATCAAGAAGTCTTGTTGCTATGACAAAAAAAGAAAAAAACTTTGAAAATTTCTTCTCTGAAACCACAGAGCCTACAGTGTACATATTTTGCAAACAGCTTCACCTAGAGGTCCTCTACCAACTTTTGTTCAAACTATGCTCCTGGGGTTGAAATTGGCCCTGCCCCGGGGGTCAGTTGATTTTACATATGCTTATTTAGGCAAAACCTTAAAAATCTTTTTGTCTGAAACCAAAAGGCCAAGAACTTAAATATTTTGTGTGGAAATTCGGCTAGAGGTCCTCTACCAGATTTGATCAAATTATACCCCTTGGGTCAAAATTAGCTCCACCCAGGGGGTCACTTGATTATACATAGATTTATATAGATAAGACTTAAAAAAATCTTGTCTGAAACCACAACACCAAGGGCTAAGATATTTTGCATGGAGCATCAGCCAGAGGTCTTCTACAAAGTTTGTTCAAATTATGCCCCTGGGGTCATAAATGTCTCTGCCCTTGGGTCATTTGATTTTACAGAAGCTTATGTAGGGAAGACTTAAAAAAATCTTCTTGTCTGAAACCACAAAGCTAAGGGCTAAGACCAAAAGGCCCTGAGCCTTAAGATTTGGTATGTAGCATTGTGGGCCTCTACCAAGTTTATTCAAATTATACCCCTAGGGTCAAATTTGACCTTGCCCTAGGGGTCAGTTTATTTTATGTAGGCTTATATTGGGAAAACTTTGAAAATCTTCTTGTCTGAAACCACAAGGCCCTAAGCCTTAGGATTGGGTATGTAGCATTGTTGAGTGGACCTCTATCAAGTTTGTTCAAATTATACCCCTGGGGTCAATTTTTGCCCAACCCCAGTGGTCATTTGATTATAGTGAAATCTTTGAAAATCGTCTGAAACCACAAGGCCCTGAGCCTTAAGATTTGGTGTAGCATTGTCTAGTAGACCTCTACCAAGTTTGTTCAAATTATACCTCTTGGTTCAAATTTGGCCCCACCCCAGTGGTCAATTGATTTTATATAGGCTTATTTATGGAAAACTTTGAAAATATTCTTGTCTTTAACCACAAGGCCCTGAGCCTTAAGATTTTGTATTTAGCATTGTCTAGTGGACCTCTACCAAGTTTGTTCAAATTATACCTCTGGGGTCAAATTTGGCCCCACCCTGGGGTTCAGTTTGTTTTACAAAGGCTTATATTGAGAAAACTTCGAAAATCTTCTTGTCTGAAACAACAAGGGCCTGAGCCTACAGATTTGGTATTTAGCATTGTCTAGTGGACCCCTACCAATTTTTTTCAAATTATGCCCCTGGGCTCAAAGTTGGCCCTGCCCCTGTGGTCAATTGATTTATCATAAGCTTATATAGGCAAAACTTAAAAAAAACTTCTTGTCTGAAACTTGTTAATGCTCAAGAGGTTACATTTTCAGTCCAAATGTTCATGAAATTTGTCAGAAAAGTTGTTTCCATGATTTCTTGCCCATATTTGGATATGGGTCATCTGGCATCGAAAACTAGGTCACAGAGCCCAAATATGTAAAAACCTTTTTATCACTCCAGAGGTTACATTTTCAGTCCAAATATCCTGCAAATATTTGTCGGATAGGTTGTTTTGATGATTTCTAGCTCAGTTTCGAATATGGGTCATCTTGGGCCAAAAACTAGGTCACAGAGCCAAAATATCGAAAAACCTTGTTAACACTTTAGAGGCTACATTTTCAGTCCAAAAGTCCTGGGAATTTGTAAGAAAAGTTGTTTCAATGATTTCTAGCTCAGGTTTGGATATGGGTCATCTGGGGTCAAAAACTAGGTCACAGAGCCCAAATATCGAAAAACCTTGTTAACACTCTAGAGGCTACATTTTCGGTCCAGATATCCTGATAATTTGTCAGAGAGGTTGTTTCGACAATTTCTAGCGCAAGTTAGAAAATGGAACATCTAGGTTAAAAAACTAGGTCATAGAGCCCAAATATGGAAAAACCTTGTTAACACTCTAGAGGTAATGTCAGTCCAAATAACCTGGAAATTTGTCAGAAAGATTGTTTTAATAATTTCTAGGTCAATTTCGAATATGGGTCATCTGGGGTCAATTTACCAGGTCCATAGCAACTTTGTTAAAAGCAGTCATACTCAGGTGAAGCGATACAGGGCCATCATGGCCCTCTTGTCTGTGTAAATACATTTTATATGCTTGTATAATTCATTTTCAAATGTGTCTTTTATGTGTTAGAGTTATTTTTAATTGCATAGTTACGGTATAATTTTCCAGTATTAATTGTTTGTCTTATTTCTCCTGTGTGTTTACTTGGTTTTGAATGAGAAAAAATGAACTTTAAGAAGAAGTTGATGTATACAATTAGAGATGTGTAAAAGGTGATTTTTGATGTTTAAAAGTTGTTGTAATATACATGTTTATAGAGTATTTTCTTAAAAAGTAGATAAGTATTTTCAATGAAAATAGAAGTTCACAGATTGGTTATGTCTGTGTCACAACTACCAGTCATCAAACAATCAAAGTTTACAAAAATCTAATGGATTGATTACTTGTCTCTCATACCATGGTAGTTAGAAACATTTTCAGTTAGGTAATTTCTATATTACTAAATGATCACTGAACTTCTAATTACATAATGTTGTTTAAATATTTGAATAGGTAGAACTTTTTACTTTGGTGGTAGGTAGAAAATTCTGTTCATTGATAGGTGATTTGTAGTAATCTCAGGTGTGTTTTATAAGATTGAAAGTATAAAGAAAGCAAAGTTTACAACTAGAGATATGTCCAAAGGACACAAATTCCTCCACATTCTGCTGTATTGTCATAAAAAAGTCCTGTACAATTACAGGTGCATATAAACATTGTCCTTAACATTGATGCTATTTTTTCTTAATCAGGGGGCATAACTCTGTCTATCTCCAATAAATTCGTGTCTAAATACCCTGGTGCACAACTATTCTTAGAAAGTTTCATAGCTCTAGCTGTTATATGTTTGGAATTACACGTGACACAAACCAGCGGGACAGTGGGACAGCATAAAAGCTTGATAGTGTACAGACGGACAGCATAAAAAACTGATGGATCTTTGTAAACTATTCACATGCCACTGTGTAAACTCGGCCATGTTTTATAGGACCACTCTAGAGATTTTAAGTTTAAACAGATAGATAAAATATACTAAACAATTATAATCAAATCAATCAGTAATTATAAATAAATAATCAACAGCTCTTTAAGTTATCATGCTTAAATGCTTAAGATGTCTTATCTCCTAATAAGACTGGATTGTTCTGTAACTCAGCCAGGCCATGACCTTAACACACATGAGTAGGGTAGTAGACTATGACTAACATAAATTCTTCTTATGAACATGAAAAGTCTGTACCAGAAAGATGCAATGCATCTTAAAATACACAACCATAGCAGGATTCGAACTCCCATCTCCCGCGTGACACGCCAACGCTCTAACCTCTGAGCTAAAGAATCAATTCCCTGACACATTGTCAGAGGTTGTATCTATACAATTATAGGTAGGTGTGCACTAGACCATTACACATCCCATCTTGAGAAAGTCATCATTTATGATGACGAATGGTGTTGTGTATTTTATGCCCCCACTCTGTGGGGGGGGGGGGGGGGGGGGATTTAGATTTGCCCTTGTCCGTCTGTCCGTCCCAAAAAGTTGTGTCGCCTGTAGCTCCAAAAGCTTTGGAGCTAGAGTCAAGAAACTTTACAGGAATGTTGATCATCATGTAAAGTTGTGCACCTGGGGTTTCCGGTATAGATTTATTTGGAACTGTTACAGTTATGGCCCCTTACTTAGTCAAAAATAGTAATTTTCAACTTGTGTCGCCCAGTACCTGCAAAAGCGCTGCACCTTCAGTCAAGAAACTTTACAGAAATGTTGATCAGCATGTAAAGTTGTGCACCTGGGGTTTCCCGTATAGATTTATTTGGAATTGTTAGAGTTATTGCCCGTTACATACTCAAAATTTGCAATTTTCAACTTGTGTCGCCTGTACCTGCAAAAGCGCTCTGGCTAGAGTCAAGCAGTTCTGAGCAGAGTTGACATACTGTGTCTCACTGAAGCAAATGTCTATGAGAATCAAGTACAGTACCATCAGCGTGTTGGGTGGAGCTTGACATGTTTGCCTATGTCACGGGAAGACAACTGTCATGGTTTGTTGTTCTACATATGAGATAAGTTGCCAGTGACAGCTTCCAGTGTTTCAAATCAACCTCATTTGGAACAAGTGTCAGTTACCATCTCATCAGAGCTCTGTCCAAGGTCATTCTGTCTTCTCTATAGATCTCCATCCTCGAACATAACGGACTTTATTAATGATCTAACACATATTGCAGACCAAACTTCTCCAGATGTACTGCTTGGAGATTTCAACTTAGCTTTTAATTCTACAAATTATACAAGACTGTCACAGAAATTCAATAACTATTCACAGTGTGTGCAGCTCCCAACTCACAGAGGTGATTCTACACTTGACCTTGTCTACATACAGAATAATATTGTACAACCCAGATTATCCTGCCTGTCAACCTACTTCTCAGAACACAGCATTGTTGCCCTACAGTTTGATACCTAAACAAATTTTTCTGCTTCTTAGTGAGTTTAACACTGTTCCAATGGTCAAATTGCAGACTCAGTTTGATTGAGCATGTTCATGGACAGTAATGGAAAATGCAAGTTACAGTCCACACCTGTCAGCACCAGCTTAAGCAGAATTCATCATTTAAGTATGGAAATGGTGAAATTTTGTTCCAACAATTGCTTAAAATTGTTTGCTATTTAGATGACAATGGACATTTTATAAACAGCCTGACTTACAGAACATATAACTCAGGAACTTAGTACAAATTAGACATGAAAACACCTGTTTACCATCTGCAAACACCAAGAACGTCCAACTATGCATACAGAATTGTGAAGGATAATATTCATCCATTGGTCACAGTGTTGGAGACAGTATTTTGAGTCTTCACACCACAACAGGTTTCTTATAGTTGTCATTTTGTTAAACCAATCTTATTAATGATTCAGCGTGTTTGACTATTTCGTGGCCATATTGCTAGCTACACATGTATATGAGTAGCTAGGTTGAGTGGGGGCATCTGTGTCCTATGGACACATTTCTAGTTTAAATCAATGGATTAGACAGAAATCTTGAAAGATTCTATTTTTTAAGAATCAGTTTTTAGCTCACTAGAGCAGGAAGTGCTCATGTGAGCTGTTGTGATCTCATTTTGTCCGTCGTCCGTGGTCGTGCGTTAGTGCGTCAACATTTTCCTTTTAACAACATCTCCTACTAAACCACTGGGCCAAAGTTGATGAAACTTGCCTAGGATGTTCCTTGCCTTAAGCTCTACTAAAGTTGTTCAAAGAATTCAATTCCAAACAGAACTCTGGTTGCTATGGCAACCAAAAGGAAAAACTTTAAAAATCTTCTTCTCTGAATCCACAAGTCTTATAGCTTAGATCTAGTGGACGTCTACCAAGATTGTTCAAATTATGAATCTGGGGTCAAAACTGACCCCGCCCCAGGGTTTAGATATTTGGTGTGCAGCATTGTCCAGTGGACCTCTACCAAGTTTGTTCAAATCATGGCCCCTGGCTCAAAAATGGCCCCGCCCCAGTGGTCACATGTTTTACCTAGACTTATATAGGAAAAACTTTAAAATCTTTTTTTCAGATACCACAAGGCCTAGAGTTGAGATATTTGGTGTACAGCATTGTCTTCTAGACCTCCACCAAGTTTGTTCAAATCATAGCCCCTGGGTCAAAACTGGCCCCGCCCCAGGGGTCACATGTTTTACATAGAGTTATATAGGAAAAGTTTTAAAAATCTTCTTGTCAGAAACCACAAGGCCTAGAGTTTAGATATTTGGTGTGCAGCATTGTGTAGTGGACCTCCACCAAGTTTGTTCAAATCATGACCCTGGGGTCAAAACTAGCCCCACCCGGGGGGTCATTTGATTTTACACAAAGATTTATATAGGGAAAACTTAAAAAATCTGCTGCTCTGAAACACCAAGGGCTATACCTTCAATTGTTGGTTGTTATGTCTCCCTCCAAACCAGCCCTTCTGATGGAGACATAATTATTATTGTTTTTGCCTTGTCCATGGGTGTCTGTTTGTCTGACTGTCTTTCACACTTTGTTTCCTTTCAATAACTTGAGTACCAGTTGACCCAAAGCCTTCAAACTTCACAGGGTTATTGCCCTTATTCAGTACAAAAAATCCCTTTTGTGTTTTTGGTCATTAGATCAAAGGTCAAGGTCAGAGGGACCTCTAGAGTGAAAACAGTTTCCACTCAATAACAGGATTACCATTTCACCCAGAGCCTCTAAACTTCATAGGATGATTGCTTTTACTAAATAAAAGAACCATATTGTTTTTGGGGCTAGTATGTTAAAGGTCAGGGTCACAGGGGCCTGAATAGTGAAAACTATTTCTGCAGAGTAACTGTAGTACCATTACACCCAGAGCGTTCAAACTTTATAGGATAATTGTATTAGAAGAACCCTATTGTTTTTAGGGTCCATAGGGCAAAGGTTAGGTTCACAGGGACCTGTAAAGGGAAAACTGTTTCTGCTCAGTAACTGGAGTACCATTTTACCCAGAGCCTTCAAACTTCATACGATGATTGTCTTTACTCAGTAAAAGAACCCAATTATTTTTGGGGTCAGTAGGTCAAAAGTCAAGGTCACAGGGACCTGTAGAGTGAAAACTATTTCTTCTCAGTAACTGGAGTATCATTACACCTAGAACCTTCAAACTTTATAGGGTAATTATATTAGAAGAACCCTATTGTTTTTGGGGTCTGTAGGTCAAAGATCAAAGTCACTGGGACCTGTGGAGAAAAACTTTTTCTGCTAATAAATTTGAGAACCTTTACACCCAGAGTCTTCAAACTTATTGCAAACTTATATAAACTTGTACCCATAAAAACCAATAACAATATTTGTAACATGAGCAATGAGACTCAGGTGAGTGATTTAGGGCCATCATGACCCTCTTGTTATAACTAAGAATAGGATAGGTCATCCCAGATGAGTCCCCATCGTACGAACATGAAAGTCCTTATCAGAAAGATGCAGTGCATCATAGAATACACAACCCAGAATGGGATTCGAACTGATCTCCTGCCTGACACGCCAACGCTCCAACCACTGAGCCTAAGAATCGATTCCCTAATGCAGTTGTCAGAGGTTGTATTTATACAATTATAGGTAGGCGTGCACTAGACCGTAACATTCATACTGGACAATGGATCCAGAAATGTAAATCCATATCCTATATGGAAGTTATACTACTTTTGATGTCTTTTACTGTAGTGAATTTTTACAGGTACCATTATAAAGGAATGGAAAAATTGAGTGGGTCTGCAGTATTTATATTGAAGAAAAAATGGAATGAATTTTTATTAAAAATTATCTTAACTGCATTTCACTTAAAAATATTTAATCTTTTTTCTGAATTGATTGTTGTAAATATATCAAGCCTTGATATCATTTGTCAGTGTTCTTACAGAATGTTGAATTATCATTTCTATAAGCAACCTTTTACTGTATGGTATCTTACTTTAATATCATACATAATTCTATATATTTGCAGGACCAGGTGTGGTGAAGACTGGTTTCTGTCCAGCACGGACTGACTGGCAGGGTCTTCTAGGTGCTTGTGCCCCAGCCTGCCAAGAGGACACAAGTTGTCCTGGGAACCAAAAATGTTGCCACCATGGCTGTGGTTATAGATGTGTGGATCCAGTCAGTAAGTCAGCTTTCCTTGGCATTTATTCCATGCTAATGGCTAACAATGGATGCAGCTTTACTAGGAGTTCAGTGATTTTTCTCCGTTATTGGTTTAAAAAATCTGTCCATACTAAAAAACAATAATTATGTATTTGGTTGAAAGTATGCATAGAAGGAAGTATTTAAGAGTACTGAAGAATATAAGAATTTCATGTGGTATGACATGCATTGTTTGTTTCACCAGAAGTTATTAGCTTCACTTTTCAAAGAAAAAAAACAGGAGCTATTGTCATGACCCTCTCGTCACTTCTTGTTCTTTTTACCTTGTTAACACTCTACAGATCACATTTAACATCCAATCATTCTGAAAATTAATCTGATTTTTTTTATTCTTAATTATCTTTAGGACAAGTTTGTAATGGGGTCATGTGGAATCAAAAACTAGGTCACAAGGCCAAATCAAAGGAAAACCTTGTTAACACTCTAGAGACAAGATTTTTGTTTTAGTCTTAATGGAAATTGATCAAGATGTTTGCCTTGATGTCTCCCCCCTCTCTGCATGGGGACCCCCCCATCCTGCCCAAGGACCCCCCCCATGTTTTTTTACAGCCCCCGGGCCCAATTGTTTTTTTTTTAATACATAAGTACTTGACTCCCCAACCACCCCCCACAACCAGTCTCCACCCCCACCGGGCCCGATTTGTTTTTTTTTATACAAAGGTGCTTCACCCTCAAACCCCCTCCCCCCACCCCCCGGGGTCCATTTTTTTTTTTTTTTTTATTTAATACATAGGTACTGGACTCCCTCAGCCACCCCCCTTCCCGCACCCCTCCCCCCACACCCTGTGCCCGATTTTTTTTTTTTTTTTTTAAATAAGTACTTGACTTCCCCCCTCCCCCCACCTTCAAATTTTTTTTTTTTTTCATCTTGTATGACAAGGTACCTCCCCTCCCCCACTCAGATTTTTTTCACTTGTGCCTCTTGTTTAACTTGGCTTATAATTAATTATCCAGCACTGAGAAAAGTGGAGCATGCTGTCTGTGGACAGGTCTTGTTGTACTTGGACCAGCATGCTGTCTTTTCCAGCAGGCTCTTGTTTACCTTTTTAGCTCACCTGTCACGTAGTGACAGAGTGAGCTTTTCTGATCACCTTTTGTCCGTCGTTCGTCGTCCGTCCGTCCGTCCACAATTAGTTCGTTAACACTCTAGTGGTCACGTTTTTGCCTCAATTGTCATGAAACTTGGTCAGGATGTTTGTCTCATTGATATCTCGGACGAGTTCGAACATGGGTTATCAGGGTTGGAAAGGTAGGTCACAGAGCCCAAATATAGAAAAACCTTGTTAACACTCTAGAGGCTACTTTTTCAGTCCAAATATCCTGGAAATTTGTCAGAAAGGTTCTGTTGATGATTTCTAGCTCAAGTTCAAATATGGGTCATCTGGGTTCAAAAACTAGGTCACAGAGCCCAAAAATAGAAAAATCTTGTTAACATTCTAGAGGTTACATTTTCAGCCCAAAAAATCTGAAAATTTGTCAGAAAGGTTGCTTTGACGATTTCTAGGTCAAGTTCAAATATGGGTCATCTGGGGTCAAAAACTAGGTCACAGAGCCCAAATATTGAAAAACCTTGTTAACACTCTAGAGGTAACATTTTTAGACCAATTAATCTGGAAATTTGTCAGAAAGGTTGCTTTAAAGATACCTAGCTCAAGTTCAAATATGGGTCATCTGGGTTCAAAAACTAGGTCACAGAGCCCAAAAATAGAAAAATTTTGTTAACACTCTTGAAGTTACATTTTCAGCCCAAATAATCAGGAAATGTGTTAGAAAGGTTTCCTTGAGGGTTTCTAAATCAGGTTAAAATATGGGTCATCTGGGGTCACAAACTAGGTCACAGAGTCCAAATATGGAAAAAAACCTTGTTAACATTCTCAAGGCTACAATTTCAGTCCAAATAACCTGGAAATTTGTCAGAAAGGTTCTATCGATGAGTTCTAGCTCAGTTTTGAAAATAGTTTTTCTGGGGTCAACACTAGGTCACAGAGCCCGAAAGTAGAAAAACCTTGTTAATGCTCTAGAGGTTACATTTGTAGTCCAAATGTCCTTGAAATTTGTCAGAAAGGTTGTTTCAATGATTTCTAGCTCAAATTTGGATATAGGTCATCTGGGATCAAAAACTAGGTCACATGGCCCAAAAATAGAAAAATCTTGTTAACACTCTAGAGGTAACATTATTATTCCAAACAACCTGGAAATTTGTCAGAAAGCTTCATTCTATGGTTTCTAGCTCAAGTTCGAATATGGGACATCTAGGTTAAAAAGATAGGTTATAGAGCCCAAATATGGAAAAACCTTGTTAACACTCTAGAGATAACATTTTCAGTACAAATAACCTTGAACTTTGTCAAAGGGATTGTTTCAATAATTTCTAGGTCAAGTTTGAATATGGGTCATCTGGGGTTAATTAACAAGGTCCATAGCAACTTTGTTAAAAGCAGTCATTCTCAGGTGAGCGATACAGGGCCATCATGGCCCTCTTGTTAGTTATTCTAACAGAGTTCCCAAGGGCGACACAAGTGTTCCACTGAACACCCATCTAGTTTTCGTCACCAGTTCAAAGGTCAAGGTCAGAGTGACCTTGAACAGTTAAACGGTTTCCAATCAATAACTGTGGAACTCTTGGTCCCAGGTTCTTCCAACTTAGTATGTAGGTTGGTCATGACTAGTAGATGACCCTTTTAGTTTTTCAGGTTACCAGGTCAAAGGCCAAGGTCACAGTGACCTTCGAAAGCAAAATTATTTCCAATTAATGACAATAAAATGCTTTGACCCAGATTCCCCAATCTTGGTACATAGGTTGGCCATGACCATTAGATGAGCCCTATAGCTTTTCAGGACAAAAGTCAATGTCACAGTGACCTTGTGTTGCAAAATAGTGTCTGATCAATTACTATAGAAGGTTTGGGCCAAGCTTCTCAAAACTTCATAGGTAGGTTGGTCATGACAATTAGATGACCCCTGTAGTTTTTAATGTTATTAAGTCAAAGGTCAAGGTCACAGTAATCTTGGAAAGCTAAACAGTTTCTGCTGAATATATAGGGAATCCTTGGGCTCAGGTATGTCAGACTAAGTATGTAGGTTTGTCGTGATCAGTAGATAACAACTATAATTATACCCCCACCACAAAATGTGGGGGGGCTACTAATGGATTCGCTTTGTCACGTCGGTCAGTCGGTCCGTCCATCCGTCTGTCCGTCCATCCGTCCGTCTCCATTATCGTCTCGCTCTATAAATCCTATACCAATTGAAGGATTTTCTTCAAACTTGGCTGAAATGTTCACCTCAACAAGGGGATGTGCAGAACTCATATTGCCCATGTGTCAGCTCAAGGTCAAGGTCACAATTGAAGGTCAAATATCAAACAATCAAATATTAGACATTATGTCGTGTCAGCTCTGTAAGTCCTACACTAATTGAAAGATTTTCTTATAGATATGCAGGTCAAGTTTCATAACTCTGTATTGCATTTTGACAAAGCCCCTTTTTAAGTCTTTTAATTTACTTACAATCAATACTAGACAATATGTTGTGTCCGCTCTATAAATTCTATATTAATGGAAGGATTTTCTTCAGACTTGACTCAAATGTTCACCTCAACAAGGGGAAGTGCAGAACCCATGTTACCCTTTTGCCGGCTTAAGGTCAAGGTCACACTTGAAGGTCAAAAATTGACTTAGAAAATATTCTTAAATTTTAACATGTATTTGAATATTTCTGAAACTAGAAAACTTATTTGCTTGAAACTTAAAATATATATGAAGTGTCACAATTAGGATATGCAGGTCAAGTTTCATAACTCTGTATTGCATTTTGACAAAGTTATGCCCCTTTTTAAGTCTTCAAATTTACATACAATCAAATATTAGGCAATATGTCGTGTCCGCTCTATAAATCCTATACTAATGAAAGAATTTTCTTCAAACTTTACTCAGATGTTCAACTCAACAAGGTTATGTGCAGAACCCATGTTACCTTTGTGCAGGCTTAAGGTCAAGGTCACACTTGAAGGTCAAAATTGACTTAGAAAATGTTCTTAAATTTTAACATGTACTTGAATATTTCTAAAACTAGCAAGGTATTTGCTTGAAACTTAAAATATATGAGGTATCACAAGAAAGATATGCAGGTCAAGTTTCATAACTCTGTATTGCATTTTGACAAAGTTATGCCCCTTTTTAAGTCTTTTAATTTACTTACAATCAATACTAGACAATATGTCGTGTCCGCTCTATAAATTCTATATTAATGAAGGATTTTCTTCAAACTTGACTCAAATGTATTAAAACTAGAACAGATCATTATTTGAAACTTCAAATATATACGAAGTGTCGCAAGTAAGATATGCAGGTCAAGTTTCATAACTAAAAAACGTGGGGGGGGGGGAATAACTTTGTATTGTATTTTGACAAAGTTAAGTCCATTTTTATGTCTTTAAATTTATTCACTATAATATTTCTTAAACCAGAACAGATATTTACTTGAAACTTAAAATTTATATGAATGGTTACAAGCAAGCTCAGATGACGAAAATTCTACAATTCCATTGAATTATGACACAAGTTATGCCCCTTTTAGGTTTAGAAAATGTTCTGATATAACCATTAATACTTAAATGTTTCTGAAACCAGAACAAATATTCACTTGAAACTATATGATATATAAAGGGTCACAAGTAAGCTCAGTATGCAAAGTTTTTCCAGTCTTAATTACATTTTGACATAATAATGCTATTTTCTTAACTGCACTGCTTTTGTTTGTTTTAGTACATTGGGAAAATGAAAGGTTATTTGTAACTGTTTCGAACATGATTTGACAATATATATTTATACTATTACCTGTACAATTTGTTTGTTTTTTTCACCAGAGATAATTTCTTTTTATGTATATGTATTTGTGCCACTAAAGTTATTCCCTTAACCACCTTTCCATGTTGTCTTCTGTCAAGGACATTGTTGGGGGTATGAATCGCATTCAGCGATAGTTCTAGTTTTTCTGGTAATTGAGTCAAAGGTCATAGTGACCTTGAAAAGCAAAATGGTTTCCGATGAATAAGTTTAGAATGCTTGGGCCCGTGTTCCTCAAACTTTGTATATAAGTTGTCCTTGAATAGCAAAATGGTTTCCAATCAATAACTATAGAACGCTTGTTCCCAGCTCCTCAAAACTTCATGGCTGCCTCTAGGGATAAGGCGCTAGGGGGGCATAAATGTTTTACAAACATCTCTTGTTTTCTTCATTTTTATGCAAATGTCGGTCAGTCACTGGGTCAGTAGACACTTTGGTTTCTGATCAATATCTAGAGAACCCTTGGACACACCTTCCTTAGACTTGGTATGTAGATTGGTTATGACTAGTAGATGATCCCTATTGTTTTTCAGATCAACAAGTCTAAGGTCAAGGCCAGAGTGACCTTGAACATCAAAATGGTTTCCAGTCAATAACTGTAGAACCCTTTTTGTCCTAGGTTGTTCAAACTTAGTGTGTAGGTTGGTCATGACTAGTAGATGCCCTTTATTTATTTTTTACATCACCAGGTTAAAGGTCAAGGTCACAGTGACCTTGAATAGCAAAAGAGTTTCTGATTAATAACTAAAGAACCCTTGGTTCCAGATTGTTTAAACTTAGTTTGTAGATTGGCCATGACCAGTAGATGACCCCTTGATTTCTTCAGGACTCCAAGTCAAAGGTCAGGGTCACTGTGACCTTGAAGAGCAAAACAGTTTCTGATCAATAACTATAGAACCCTTGGTTCCAGTTGTTCAAACTAAGTGTGTGGGTTGGTATTGACTAGTAGATGACATTTATAGTTTTGCAGGTCAAAGGTTACAGTCACAGTGAGCTGAAAAAGCAAAATGGTTTCCGATCAATAACTATAGAAGGGTTAGTCTCCGGTTCATACTTTGTTTGTAGGTTACTGATAACTAGCAGATGACTCCTGTAGTTTTTCATGTCACCAGGTCAAAGGTCAAGGTCACATTGACCTATCAATAACTAAAGAACCCTTGGTCCCAGGTTCTTCAAACTTTGTGTGTAGGTTGGTCATGACAAGCAAATGACCATATGGTTTTTCAGGTCACCAGGTCAAAGGTCAAGGTCAGAGTGACCTTGAACAGCAAAAAGGTTTCCAATCAATAACTATAGAACCTATTGTCCCAGATTGTTCAAACTTAGTTTGTAGGTTGGTCATGACTAGTAGATGACCCCTGTTTTCTTTCAGGTCACCAGGTCAAAGGCCAAGGTCACAGTGACCTTGAAAAGCAAAATGGTTTCCACTTAATAACTGTAGAATATTTAGGCCCTGGTTAATCAAACTTAGTATATAGGTTGGCCATGACCAGTAGATGGCCCTGGTAGCTTTTCAGGTCAAAGGTCAAGGTCACAGTTACATGGTATAGCAAAATAGTGTCCAATCAATTACTATAGAACGCTTTTGCCCAGCTCCTCAAAACTTCATAGGTAGGTTGGTCATGCAATTAGATGACCCCTGTAGTTTTTAGATCACCTGAGCACTTTTTTCTGATCAGTCTTTGTCCTTCGTCCGTCCGTGGTCAACTTTTCATTCAAATAACATCTCCTCTGAAACCAAAGGGCCAAATTAAATTAAACTTGCCTGGGATGTTCCTTGCATGAAGCTCTACCAAGATTGTTCAAATGGTTCTGGTCCATGGCATTTCTGGTTCACTGGAGCTAAAATTAGATTTTAAAAGTTGGATCTTTAAAAATCTTCTTCTCCAAAACCTCAAGGCCTGGAGCTTAGATATTTGGTAAGAAACATCATCTAGTGGACCTCTACCAGGTTTGTTCAAATTATTACCGTGGGGTCAAAAGTGACCCCACCCCAGGCGTCAGTTGATTTTACATAGATTTATATAGGGAAAACTTAAAAATCTTCTTGTCAGAAACCACAAGGCCTAGAGTTTAGATATTTGGTGTGCAGCATTATCTAGTGGACCTCTACTAAGTTTGTTCAAATCATAGCCACTGGGTCAAAATAGGCCTTGCCCCAGGGGTCACTTGTTTACATAGAGTTATATAGGAAAAGGTTTTAAAAAACTTCACATCAGAAACCAAAAGGGAAAGAGCTTAGAAATTTTGTATGTAGCATTGTGCAGAGGAACATCTACCAAGTTTGTTCAAATCATAGCCCCTGGGTCAAAAATGGCACCATCCCAGTGGTCACATGTTTTACAAAGAGTTATATTGGAAAAACTTTAAAAAATCTTCTTGTCAGAAACTGCCAGGCCTAGAGTTTAGATATTTGGTGTGTAGCATTGTCTAGTGGACCTTTGCTTAGTTTGTTCAAATCATAGCCACTGGGTCAAAATAGGCCCTCCCCTGGGTCACTTGATTACATAGAGTTACAAAGGAAAAAGAGTAAAAAGTCTTCACATCAGAAACCAAAAGGCATAGGGCTAAGATATTTTGTATGTAGCATTGTGTAGAGGACCTCTACCAAATTTGTTCAAATCATGGCCCCTCGGTCAAAAATAGTCCCGCCCTAGTGGTCACATGTTTTACATAGAGTTATATAGGAAAAACTTTAAAAATCTTCTTTTCAGATACCACAAGGCTTAGAGTTAAGATATTTGGTGTACAGCATTGTCTATTAGACCTCTACCAAGTTTATTCAAATCATAGTCCCTGGGTCAAAAAAGGCCCCGCCCCAGGGGTCACATGTTTTACATAGAGTTATATAGGAAAAACTTTAAAAAATCTTCTAGTCAGAAACCACAAGAAGGGGGGTCATTTGATTTTACACAAGGACTTATATAGGCAAAAAATGTTCATTATTATGTCTCCCACTAAACCCGCCCTTCTGATGGAGACATATTGTTTTTGCCCTGTCCATGGGTGTCTGTTTGTCTGTCTGTCTGTCACACTTAGTTTCCTTTCAATAACTTGAGTACCAGTTGACCCAAAGCCTTCAAACTTCACAGGGTTATTGCCCGTATTGAGTAGAAAAAACCCTTTTACCTTTTGGGTCAGTAGGTCAAAGGTCAAGGTCAGAGGGACCTCTAGAGTGAAAACCATTTCCATTCAATAACAGGATTACCATTTTGCCGAGAGCCTCCAAACTTCATAGGATGATTGCTTTTACTAAATAGAAAAACCATGTTGTTTTTGGGGCTAGTATGTCAAAGGTCAGGGTCACAGGGACCTGTAGAGTAAAAACTTTTTCTGCAGATTAACTGTAGTACCATTACAACCAGAGCCTTCACACTTTATAGGATAATTGTATTAGAAGAACCCTATTGTTTTTAGGTTCTATAGATCAAAGGTTAAGTTCACAGGGACCTGTAGAGTGAAAACTGTTTCTGCTCAGTAACTGGAGTACCATTTTACCCAGAGCCTTCAAACTTCATAGGATGATTGTCTTTACTCAGTAAAAGAACCCAATCATTTTTGGGGTCAGTAGGTCAAAAGTCAAGGTCATAGGGACCTATAGAGTGAAAACTATTTCTTCTCAGTAACTGGAGTATCATTACACCCAGAACCTTCAAACTTTATAGGGTAATTATATTAGAAGAACCCTATTGTTTTTGGGGTCTGTAGGTCAAAGGTCAAAGTCATTGGGACCTGTAGAGTAAAACTATTTCTGCTAAAAAAATTGAGTACCATTACACCCAGAGTCTTCAAACTTATTACAAAGCTTTTCAAACTTGCACCTATAAAAACCAATAACAATATTTGTAACATGAGCAATGAGACTCAGGTGAGCGATTGAGGGCCATCATGTCCCTCTTGTTAGGGTTATAAGGTCAAAGGTCATGGTCACAGTAACCTTGAGAAGCAAAACAGCTTCTGCTGAATATATAGGGAATCCTTTGTCCCAGGTTCGTCAGACTAAGTATGTTGGTTTGTCATGATCAGTAGGTGACAACTATTGGTTTTCACATCACCAGGTGAAAGGTCAAGGGTCACAGTGACCTTGAAAAGCAAAATAGTTTCTGATGAATAAGTGTAAAACACTTTGGCCCATGTTCCCCAAACTTTGTAAGTTGTTCATGACTTGTTGATGAGCCCTTTAGTTTTTCAAGACACAAGGTCAAAGGTCATGGTCACAGTGTCCTTGAATAGGAAAATGGTTTCTGATCAGTAACTTTAGAACACTTAGTCCCAGCTCCTCAAAACTTCATGGCTGCCTCTAGGGTTGCATATAAGTTTTACAAATATCTCTTGTTGTAAGATTGGTCATGGGGCAGAGGAGTACTCAGGTGAGTGATATAGGGCCATATGAGCCTGATCATAGAAACTACACTAGTGAAATCTCCAGTCAGTGCTGCTGAGAGACAGATTACAGTAGAATCCTGCAGATCCTTGCTTCAGCTTGAATAATATGCTATAGATTGACACTTATACAATTTATAAGACTTGAAACAAGATTATAAAATTACTGATTAGAATGTCTGTTATTACTATCAGGTGAGGAGCCATACCAGATGAATGCTCCCGAGCGTGTAACTGCCACTACAATGTCCAGTGACACCATTCATCTGTCCTGGTATGATCCTTCATTGGGGCGTGACCAGCTGATTCGAGATAGTAGGTACTACACTGTAAGATACTACAGTTATGACCTTGGCCAGTATGAGTACATGAATCTTACAGACCTGCGAGGTCAGGTGACAGGCCTCCGTGCTGACACTGATTATGAGTTTAATGTACGTGTCAATGATCCACCATACCTCAGTGAATGGAGTGACAATGCCAGAAGTAGTACAGCTCAACAGGGTGAGTAAAAATATAGTACTGACTATAAACTTTTAATTTTCCCCTTGGTGTAATGCTTTTTAGCTCACCTGTGCTTAAGGGTGAGATATAGTAGAAGGTGGACATCATCTGTCATACATTGTCAATTTCATCTTCAGATTACACCTCCCCATAAACCCCAGGATGGATTTTGACCAAACTTCAAAGGAATGATCCTTGTATGATCCTCTACCAAAGTTTTTTGAAGAATATATGCTCCTTAGTATTGGAAGGCAGGATGGTCATGACCAGTGCATGACTGCTATTGTTTCTTGGGTTACCAGGTCAAGGTTAATGCAATGGATTTTGACTTTGCACAACAAAACAGTTTCCAGTTAATTTCTGCAGAATGCTTCAGTCTTGGTTCCTTAAACTTTGTAGACCTACTAGACATGACCAGTAGATAGTCTATTGTTGTTTGGGTCACTAGCTCAAAGGTCAACGCTACAGTGACATAGCACAGCAAAACCATTTCTAATCAATATCTGGAGAACACTTGGCCTAGCCTTCTAGGCTGGTTGTTCATTATCAGAAGATGACCCCATATTTCAGTTTCAGGTTACTTGGTCAAAGGTAAATGCCATAGTTTCATTAAAAAGCAAAACTGTTTCCAATCAATACCTTGAGAAGTCTTTGGCCTATGTTCCTGAAACTTGGAAGACAGGTTGGTCATGACCAGTAAATGACTGCTGTTGTTTCTTGGTCAGCAGGTCAAAGGTCAGTGCCACAGTAATATTGATTAGCAAACTTTTTCCGATTAATATTTGGTGAATGCTTCAGCCAAGGATCCTCATGACCATAAGATGACCCCTATTGTTTTTTGGGTAATTAGTTAAAGGTCATTGATATTAAACAACAGAACCATTTTCAGTAAATATCTGGAGAATGCCTCTCAAACTTTGACAGCAGCTTGGTCAGGACCAGTAGATGACTGCTTTTGTTTTTCTGGGTCACCAGATCAAAGATCAATGCCAGGGTGACAACTTTGTTATTAGTAAACAGATTTACTTCATACTTGAGAACAACACCCCTGTGGACAAGACCTTTTGACTTGTGACCTTGATCCCTGAATGATCTTAAACTTGAAGGTCCAGTTGTCAAAAAACTTTAAAATTGGTAAATGCATTTACTTCATACTTTACGCTCCCTCAGCAGCTATGTGAATACACTACCGTTACTTCACACCGCTGCTTTAATAAGAGTAGATTTGTGATATTGACCTTTACAATGAACTTATAAACAACCAATGAAAGTGCACCAATATCCCCTCGACAGAAAAATCTTGAAACGACTTTTCATTGGTCAAAACGATCATGTGCTTGCAAAAATTATAAATAGACAGGTGTTTTCTGACAATTTTGTAAACACATTTCAACTATGCGTTTATGTTAACATTCATACAGCAATGAAACATCTAAAAACAACCATACCATCATAATTTTAACCTCTTCTGACATCTTTACTCGTTTATTTACGTATACATATTAAAAAACACTTTGAAATGTCAAATACAGAAGTAACATGCAAACATGCATTGTTTGTTTACATTTTGGGTTGTCAAATGTATGTATGGACGATTTGTTGTAGGCTAGTCACTGTTTGGCTGAAAAGTAACTGTGAATTTCCGTGTCTGAAAATAAAAATATTGTTCTGATAAGTGAATTTTAGCAGAGGTAAGAAAGGTAACACCCTTTGGACAAGACCTTCCCACTGACTTATATTAAAAGATCTTGACCTTGAAGGTCAAGTTGTCAAAAACCATTAATATTGACCATAACTCCCTTATTACCAAACAGCTTAAGTTCATGTTTGCACACAACAATCCTTTAGGAGAAGTCTTTCAAATGGATATTTTTTACCTTGACTTCCACATTACCTTGACCTTGAGGTTAACTTGTCAGAAAAAAACTACTTCTTTTGAAATATCTACAATTTATCTTCAGCTGGTCACATGTATCTTTTTTTACCTTGTCCCCTCAATGACCATCACCTTGAGGTCAGGTTGTCAAAAAAAACTTCTTTAAAGGAAATAACAATTTATCTTTATCTGGTCTTCAGCTCAAAGGTCAAGGCACCACTTGGTGGGCATTGTCATCTTTTGGTGACAGTTCTTGTTTGTTCATTGTATGTCTCTGGGTCACTACTGGCCAAGCCTTAGGGGTAACTATTGGCCAAAATGGACAGGAAAATCTTTAAAATTCTTTTTGCATAAAACCACAAGTATCAGATTTCTAAAGCTTTGCACCAAGCTTTATCTTTATCTCACCAAGATTGTTCAAAATTTGCCCTTTGTGGTCATTTTTGGTTCCGACCTGGGGGTCAGATTGCTTTACATAGACTTATATTGGCATACTGAGGAAAAAAGTTATTGTCAGAAAATGCAAGGCTGAGACTTCAGAAATTTGGTTTGTAGCATTATGTAATGATACTCGTGTCAAGTTTGTTCAAACTATGTCCCTTGAGTAATTTACTGACCACACCAGATGAAATGACCCTTGGGTCATTTTCGACTCAATGTAGGGGTTAAGATGTTTTTCAAGGACTTGTGTAGACAAACTCTTAAAAAAATTTCTTACCAGAATCCATAAGAGAGGGACTTCTGAAATTTGGTTTGAAGCATACCAAAGTGGACCTTGCTACCTTTATTGTACAAATTATGCACTTTGTTTAGTTCGTCCTTTTATATTTAGATAAATCCATTACATGTTACTGGTCTTTCTTAGCAATTATATCAGGTGAGTGCTACAGGAAATTGATATTTCTTTGAAGAAAACAAATACTGGCTGGTACTGGTAATTTAATCCAGGCTGAATATTTCCATTTCAGTTATAGTAAAGGCTGGGCAGTGTCCCATCATAGATTCTGACACATTTGGTATCTGTGTAGAAGAATGTCAGAATGACGGGGATTGTAGTGGCTCAAACAAGTGTTGCAGTAATGGATGTGGGCAGACCTGTGTCAGCCCACGAGGTTAGTATTAATGACAAAATAGTATTGCTAGAATAAGGCTAGCCCAATTATAGGCTTACTTTTTGTCAGAGGTGTTATTTTACTGTATCAACAACAGTATGTAAGTGATTTTAATTTTTCACAACTGGGTAAGGGAAAATGGAGACACATTGAAAGACAGTTTTACCATGTAAATGACAAGTTTGGCTTAACATTTGAGTTTAAAACATTGAACATATTTTCACAAAAACAGTTATAATTGTATTTCTTGGTGTGACATATAGTTAACAGTTGTGACTTAAATAATAACAAGGTGAGTACTGCTTATTTCAGGCTATGATACTTGTCAGCTACCTAAAGATCCAGGCACTTGCTCAGAATGGGAGGTGCGTTGGTATTTCAACACAGATGTCCAACGATGTGACAGATTTTGGTATGGTGGTTGCAATGAAGGCAACGCCAACAACTTCATGGATGAAATAGAATGTCAGAGCAAGTGTACACAGACCCAAAGTAAAAACTGTTGTTAAATATTTATATTTTAAACAAACCAGTCTGTTATTCCTTTATCAGATCACTCTTTGTGTCCCTATTTCTACAGATGCAAGTTTAGGGTATTCTAAAGGATAATCGTTGTAACATTCTGTGTAGAAATTTTTTTTTTATTCTTGTTCAGTGATTTGATAAGAATTTGGTGATATTTAATTTATTTGAATGAAACAATCTGTACAAGTATCACTTGTTTATAAGGTCTTCATTGTAGCAGCATGTTTGACTAGAACTCTGGGGATAATCATTCAACATTTTTATGTTTTTATTTCAGTAACGACCCCACCACCCAGCTCTCCAAGGCCATATGACTGTAGACGTACAACATTTGGTTGTTGCTTGGACAGGTTCACACCACGTTTAGATGAGAGGGGAAGCAACTGTGCAGGTACCGTAGTTTACACCATCTCTGTATAATTGGATGTAAAATGTTTAGCTTTTAAATTTCTAAATTGAACATTTCCATGTTCCAACATAGATAGGATGTAATTAATCCCTGGTCACAAAGAGTGAGGAAGGTTATAGGAATGGCCCTTGTCTGTCCATATGTGTGTGTGTGTGTGTCTGTCTGTAACATTATTGTTTCTGTTCCATATCTACTATACACTTGAACTGATTTTCTTGTAATTTGAGTCAAATTTTAATCTCATTTAGATGATGTGCAGAAGGCTTAGTCCAGCCATGTCAATTCAGTGTCAAGGTCACACTTGAAGGTCATTTGTTTCAGCCTTCAATTTCTTGTCTGCCCAATATATCCTGTATCTTTAAACCGATTTTCTTGAAACTTTAGTCCGATGTATCATTCACTGAGAGGATGTGGTGCAGAAGGCATGACCATTTGTCTTTCTGTCCATCTGTCTGTCTGCTTGTCTGTCAATAACAATTTTGTTTCTGCCCCATGTCTCCTATACCCTTGAACTAATTTTGTTGAAACTTGGGTCAAACATCGTGCAGAACTCATAGTCAAGCCATGTCAGTACAAGGTCAAGGTCAGACTTAAAAGTCGTTTGTTTCAGTTTTCAATTTTGTGTCCGCTCAATATCGCCTATACTTGTTTTTTAGCTCACCTGAGCACATAGTACTTGTGTGCTTTTAGGATCCATGGCTGTCCATTGTAAATTGTCATCCACAATTACTTCAAAGGACATCTCCTCTGAAACCATGAAGCCAAACTTAATGAAGCTTGCCTAGAACTTTTCTTGCATGAAGCTCTATCAAAGTTGTTCAAATGGTTGTAGTCCATAGCAGATCTTGGCCACAGAAGCTAAAAATAGATTTTAAAAGTTAAAACTTAAAATATATTCTTCTCTGAAAATGAGCTGAGCTATTTGATATGTAGCATCTCTTAGTAGTCCTCAACAAAGTCTATTCAATTCATGGCCCAGTGTCAAAATTGGCTCATACCCAGGGGTCACATGATTTCACATAGGCTTATCTAGGGAGAACTTCAAAAATCTTCTTATCTGAAATGTCTATGCCTTCTGATTTGATATTTGGCATACAAGTTCGCCTAAAGCTCCTCTACAAAGATGGTTCAATTCATGCTGCAGGGGTCACTGTAGGGAAAACTTTGAAAATCTTCACCTGTGAAACCACCTAGGGCTTAAATATTTTGCACAGAGCTTCATCTAGAAGTCCTCTACCAAGATTGTTCAAATTATGCTCCAGGGGTTAAAATTGACCCCGCAGCAGGGTCACTTAATTGTTTTAAAGATTTGCATAAGAAATAACTTTTAAAATGTTCTGGTCAGTAACAACAAGACCTAGTGTTAAGATATTTGATGGATAATATGGCCTAGTAGACCTCTACCAATTTTGCTTAAATTTTGGCCCTGGGGTCAAAATTGGCCTTGTCCTTAGGGTCAACAAGGCTAAAAATAGACTTCAACTTTTTGTCATAGAGACTTTATTTATTGACCAATATCTTAGATATTTGGTATATAGGCACCTTGCATGAATCTCTGCCATTCACTGGTCTCAAGGTCAAGGTCATCAAGACTGAAAATAGATTTTTGTACTTTTCCCTGTAGAGTCTTGATTTATTGATCAATATCTTAGATATTGGATGGGTTTTGAGGTCACTGGGGTAAATGCAAAAGTCAAGGTCAAATTATTGAATTTTGCTTAAATTGTAATAACTATATCAATTTACAGATTTGATTCATAATTGGACAAAACAACACTTATGACAAAACTTGACAGGTTTGAATAATACAAGTTTGACCTTGACCTTAAAATGACCAGGGCCTTCAAGGTCAAGTTATTTTATTTGGATTTGATTCATACTTGGACAAAACGACACTCATGACAAAACTTACATGTTAAATTATTCAGGTATGACCTTGAACTTAAAATGACCTTGTCAAATTATTGAATTTTGCTATAATAGCCAAATTTTTGTTATTTATGTACATAGTGTCTTCATGCTTGGACATAACTACCTTTTAGAAAATACCTCCAAAGAAGGTTAGCCCTTTACTCCATGGATATGCCTTTTATCCGTGCCATCTGATCTGGATCTACACTAGTTGCTTTCAGATTCATTGGGTTATTTCTGACCAAGAAGTGAACAGTGTAGATCCTGATCAGACAACATGGATGTGCCATCTGATCTAGATCTACACTGGTCACCCATGTAATAAAAGGGTTAAACTGGGTTGACCTTGACCTTTAAGGTCAAATTTCTGAATGTTGCTAAAATTGGCCATAACTTTGTTATGTATGGATGAACTTGATAATTATATTTCCAAATGATGTTTCATTTGAAATTCCTTCCCAACAATGTGCTTCCTCAAATGTCTTTGCCTTTGGAAATAGGAAAAAGTTAAACGTGGCCCCTGCTTGCGTTGGCTCTTGTTTATCAAGTCTTAATGAAAATTGCGAAGTTTGTTTTTCTTGCTGATATCTAGGTCAAGTTTGAAACTGGGACATGTAGGATCAAAAACTAGGTCACCAGGCCAAATAAAATGAAAACCTTGTTATCACTCTAGAGACCACATTTTTAATCAAGTCTAAATTAAAGTGGCTCAGAATATTTGCCTTGATGATATTTGGGTCAGGTTTGAAACTGGGTCCTGTAGGGTAAGAAACAAGGTCACCAGGGCAAATCAAAGGAAAACCTTGTTTCCACTTTTACTGGCCACATTTTCTATACAGTCCAGACAAAAATTAATCAGATTAAAAATTATTCAGAATGATCGTCAGTTTGTCTCGTAGATTGTCTTCATGATATCTGGGTCATGTTTGAAAGCTGGTAATGCTAGGTCAAAAAAGGTTATTATGCTAATGGCTAATTTCAACCTGATAATTTTTATCCCTCCAAAGGGAGGCATATAGTTTTTGAACTGTCTGTCTGTCCATCAGTCTGTCCGTCATTCTGTCTGAAAATCATTGGCCATAACTTCCTTATTGTCCCCGCCTTTTTGAAGAAAAAAGGGGGATATAGAAATGGGCTCCATCTTTCCTTCCGCCCCTCCATCCGTCCAGCTCTCTGTCTGTCACACTTTTGTGTCCAGTCCAGAACTAAGCCATTCATCAACAGAATTTGAAATAGTTTGGCACAAATGTTTGTTATAATAAGACGATGTGTCATGCTTGACATCCATACCCCTACCTTCAAGGTCAAGGTCACACTTAATAATTGAAGATCAATATTGCCTGTTGGAGTGTATATGTTGTGTCTGGTCTATAACTTTTTCAATCCATCAAGGGATTTTGAAAATACTTAGCAAAGATGTTAACAATAATGAGACGACCATGTGCTCAGTTTTTCATTTCGATTTCAAAAATGTCATTGCATGACTTATATTTTTGACCTACTGACCTACTTTTTGTTTTTGGAGCTATGGCAATGAAATTTGGACCATGTGTACAGTTTTTTGTTCCGATTTCAAAAAAGTCATATCATGACCTATATTTTTTACCTACTTCTTTGTTTTAAAGCTAGGGCAATGAAATTTGGACTGTGTGTACAGCTTTTCGTTCCGATTTCAAAAATGTTGTCTCATGACCTATATTTTTGACCTACTGACCTACTTTTTGTTTTTTGAGCTATGGCAATGAAATTGCATTAGTCCATTTCTGTGATTTGCATCATTACATTCATAAAAATTTCTTTCATCTTTGAACCCAGGTGAGTGCTTTAGGGCCATTGGCCGTCTTGTTCATTTTTACAATGCAGTTGGGTTAGGAATACAATATCTTAATTTTATAAGACCAGAACAGAATAGATCATATCTTTTAATTCACAAAATGAAAGATTACATAGAAAATTGTCAAGGGTTAATTCAACCCATCCCAGTTTACTCGGTGGTTTGGACTACATTAGCCAAGAAATGTCTAGAACCATAAATCTAATTTTCATAATTTACTCATTTCTGTTAATATAATTGACAAACATTCCTATGCACTAAGAAATTACAATATCTTAATGATTGTTGCCAACAGGCCAGTAAAATCTCAGTGGCAGTTCAGCTACAGAAATTAAACTGAAGGCAAAAATTTGCACCTTTCAATAGACTTACTCCGGAATAAAGAATATTTGGGTTTTTCCCAGCTAATCCGGGGGTACAAACAAACTTTTACAGTTACAACAAGGTAAATCAGCGCAACACGTTGATCAACCTTTTGTGAAGGGTTGTGTACCATGAAGCCATAATGGTAAAAGTTTGTTTGTACCCCCGGATTAGCTGGGAAAAACCCACATTTGCCGAGTTCCGGATAACATCTATTGCAAACAAACATATCAAACACACGCCAGTCACTTTCTACATAAATCAGATCAGTAACTTGAAAAATGGCACCTATTGATTAACAAATAAAATATCCATTAGTCCATAACAAAGCCAAATGATTGTGTGTTTCATTGGCAATCATCACAGCTTGATGACACACTGCACTGTAAACACGCAAATAAACAGACAATCAATATTTGACACACATGACTGGTCCAGTCTGGAGATATCCATTTCAGTTTTCTGAGGTAGAATTGTGTTTTGCATAGCAAAATTTGGCTGAAAAAAGTTCGGTTTTTGGAATTCTGAGGATTTTGTTTTCTGGGGTTTTAATTTAGTTAAATAAAGAGCAATTTTAAATGGGGACTGACAGAATTGTTCGATTTTCTGAGGTTCCATTGTATTTGTGTTGTTGATATCTAGGTCATGTTCAAATGTGGTCACATTGGGTTTAATAGTTGGTCACCTGGCTAGAGGCCATATTTTCTACCGTAATTGATTTTCACTTAAATTTCATGAGGCAAAAGAGTACTCAGGTAAGCGATACAGGGTTATCATAGCCCTCTTGTCTTTCTTACAGTTCTACTCAGTAGACTGTTTAATTGCCATCATGGCCCACTCGTTTATCTGTATTACTAGTATGCCTGTTGCACCTTGATCTAGAGATTCTAGAAAGCAAAGTTGAAATGTTATTTTTAGCTCACCTGAGCAAATGCTCAGGGTGAGCTATTGTGATCACCCTGTGTCCGGCATCCATTGTTTACTTTAAATGACATCTCCTCCTAAACCACAAGGCTATTTTTAACCAAACTTTATAGAAATGTTCCTTATGTTACCCTTTTCTAAAATTGCTGAAACTGTTCTGCTCCATTGCACATAAGAGCTGCAAAAGCTAATAAACGAAAAAAAATTCATAGCATCTCCTAAACAGCAAGATGATTTTCTAAGAAATTTCACAGAAATGTTCCTTATAGAGCCTTCTATCAAAGTTGCTAAACCAGTTCTGCTCCATTGAACAAAGTGGCCCCCAGAGCTAAAAATAGATTTTCTTCAATATTTGACTTCAAATGACATCTCCTCCAAAACCATTTGGCCATTTAAAAGTAAACTTGACAAAAATCACAAGGCCACTTTTAACCAGACTTGACAGAAATGTTCCTTATATTGCCCTTTTCTAGAATTACTCAAATCATTCTGCTCCATTGCAAATAAAGGCTGCAAAAGCTAAAAATAGAAAAAAAAATGAAACAACATCTCCACCAAGATGGCAAGGTGATTTTCCACAAAACTTCACAGAAATGTTCCTTACATAGCCCTTTATTCAAATTGCTAAAAAAGGTTCTGCTCCATTGAACAAAATGGCCACCAGAGCTTAAAATAGATTTTCATCAATATTTGGGTTCAAATGACATCTCCTTCAAAACCACTTGACCATTTTAAACAAAATGTGACAAAAATGTTCCTTATATAGCCTTTTTATAAAATTGCTCAAACCTTGCCGCTCCGTTTTCACCAATATTTGGCTTCAAATGACATCTCCAAAACTTCTAGGCCATTTTAAATGAAACTTGACAGAAATGATCCTTATATTGTTACGGTCCAGCTGTGGTAATCTCCCTTGAATGTGGTAACGTGCACAAGACTTGGAAACCAAAATTAGGCTGGAATGTAAGGACGAAAATGTCTTCACACACAACAAAATGATCACTCTTGCAACAATATTCTATTTTCATTAGAAATTGTTAGGGTTAGAAGGACTGCAATAATACTTGTTTCATACAGCTGTTAAAGCCTATAGATCTATTTAGCTGCAATTCCACTATTTTAATATCTGTTAATAGTTGACTACACTGCAACTCTGCAATATGGCAATGTCAATGTATTTCGCTGTAATTTGTGAGTATTCCTTACTTCTGGAGGTATGTCAGTTTAAGAGAAAACTTTCATCACAAACAAAAAAGACTGTTCACAGTTCACTTATTTTTATAAGTACTAAAGTTAGTAAACTGTTACTAAATTCCAATGTTCATAATAATAATAAGTTTGCAAATGATATCAACAAATATGCAAGATAATTCAGCCATAAAATATTCTATGAGCATCACATAATAAACCATGACTACCATTTGAAAATCACTCTTAATTAATCCCCTTCCGCAAAGCGGGGTGGGGATTATAGGAATGGCCTCCGTCTGTCTGTCCGTCCGTAACACTTTCGTGTTCGTGTCCGCTCCATAACTTTTAAACTGCTGAAATTTTTTTTAAATAACTTGGCACAAGTGATCACCATTATGAGACGATGTGCAGAGTGCAATTATTGGGTTGCTACCCCCAAGGTCAGGGTCACACTTAAAGGTCAAGTGTTAAAAAGTCTACATTTCGTGTCCTTGATAATATTTGATTAAATCTGAAATAAAACTCTAAAGTCTATTGTTAAGTTTTGCCTTATAAATAAATAAAATTGCCATTTAGAAGAAAACGATAGAACATCAATAAATGTGTTCTAACCAAAAATTAAATGAAACCTGACTGAAGTTGATCGTTTTCTGGCCTATTTATACTAAATCTGAGAAAACAAACAAGAGTAAGTTCGAAAAATGTTCAAATGTACATTTTGGTCCATGGACAATATTCGACGTTCGAAAACTGATCAATTGACGTTTAAAAACAATAATTTCCTTACACAAAGAATGTGTCAACACACCCGAACTTCCAAACATATACAATTCTTAGCATAAGCTCTACGAAATTTTACACAAAAATATGCCAAATTAATACAAATAATGGTAATAAAAATGACTAGTACCATGGAATGGCTATAAGAATTGCCCTTATGATAAAACATAATATTGAACAGTTTCTTTACAAAGTCCCTGATGCAATTGCTATTGACAACGGAAGTTATACAACCCCTAATGCATCAGCAAAATATAACAACACCTGTCAAAGTTTATGAAGTAAAAATACGATAAATCCAATTTCCTAGTTAAGTGTATAGTGTTACGTTGAAACATGTTAATAATTAATTAAATAAATGATTAATCCTTATAAATCTTACAGAATTTATGGTTGTCAGCCTCACAAATCAACATATAAAAGGTTTACCGGTACATATAAAAATGTAAACAATGACAGTAATTACACACGATCTGCAAGTATATCAATATTACCCTTTTCTAAAATTGCTCAAACTGTTCTACTCCATTGCACATAAAGGCTGCAAAAGCTCAAAATAGAAAAAAAAATTCAAACATCTCCTCCTTAACAGCAATGTAATTTTCCACAAAATTTCACAGAAATGTTCCTTACAGAGCCTTCTATTGAAATTGCTGAAAAGGTTCCTCTTCATTGAACAAAATGGCCACCAGAGCTAAATATAGATTTTCATCAATATTTGGCTTCAAATGACATCTCCATTTCCTGATGTTGCCTTTTTCTAAAATTGCTCAAACCATTTTGCTTCATTGCACCAAAGGGCTGCAGAAGCTAAAAATAGGGAAAAAATGTCAAACAGCATCTCCACCTAAACATAAAGGTGATTTTTCCACAAAATGTTCCTTACATAGCCCTCTATTAAAATTGCTTTAACGGTTCTGCTCCATTGAACAAAATGAGCTCAAAATATATTTTCGTCAATATTTAGCTTCAAATGACATTTCCTCACAAGCTGCTATCTCAAAATTGCCTCTGGGTTTTATTTGTATAAAATATAAGATTTTTGAAAATCTTTAATTAGAAAATGTAATGTGGCATCTGATGTTTGCTTAACAGTAGTCCCTCAGCCATAGTACTCAGGTGAGCGATCCAGGGCCATCATAGCCTTCTTGTTTCTTTCATAGATTTTGTGAAATTTTTATGCTCCCCAAAGGGCGAGCGTATAGTTGCTGCTTTGTCCGTCCATCCCGTCTGTCCGTCATAATTTTGTCCAGAGCATAACTTGAACATCCCCTGGATATAATTTGTTTAAACTGCACACAGTGGTAGAGGGCATTGACGCGGAGTGCAGTGCCAAAGAACCATAACTCTATTTTGCCCTCTTTTTGATTTATCTCCCTTTTAGAAAAAACTTGTCTGGAGCATATCCTGAAAACCCTTGGACATAATTTGTTTAAACTGCACACAGTGCTAGAGGGCATTGATGCGGCGTGCAGTGCCAAAGAACCATATTTCTATTTTGCCCCGTTTTTGAATTATCTCCCATGTTAGAAAAATCTTGTCCAGAGCATAACCTGAAAACCCTTGCACATAATTTGTTTAAACTGCACACAGTGGTAGAGGGCATTGACGCAGAGTGCAGTGCCAAAGAACCATAACTCTATTTTGCCCCGTTTTTTAATTATCTCCCCTTTTAGAAAAATCTTGTCCAGAGCATAACCTGAAAACCCTTGCACATAATTTATTTAAACTGCACACAGTGGTAGAGGGCATTGACGCAGAGTGCAGTGCCAAAGAACCGTAACTCTATTTGCCCCGTTTTTGAATTATCTCCCTTTTTAGAAAAATCTTATCCGGAGCATAACCTGAAAACCCTTGGAGATAATTATGCTCTCCAAAGGGCGAGCATATAGTTGCCGCTTTGTCCATCCCATCCATCCATCCAGTCAGTCCGTTCATTCGTCCGTCATAATTTTGTCCGGAGCATAACACAAAACATATGAGAGATATCAAGACCAAACTTCATAGGTATCAGTATAGGAGCAGTGCAGTGCACAAGAACCATAACTCTTGCTTTATTAATTTTTGAGTTATTGTCCTTTGAAATTTCTCATACTTATTTTTTGTCCGGGGCATATCTCATAAAGTATAAGAGTTATCAACTTGAAACTTTATAAGTAGATAGATCTCATTGATTAGCAGTGCAGTGCACAAGAACCATGACTCTTGCTTTCTTAATTTTTAATTATTGCCCTTTAAAATTTCTCATACTTATTTTTTGTCCGGGGCATATCTCACAAAGTATTAGAGATATTAACATGAAACTTTATTGGTAGATAGATCTCTATGAGGAGAAGTGCAGCGTGCAAGAACCGGAACTCTATTTTGCATAATTTAGGAGTTATTGCCCTTTGTTATTTTTCATACTTTAAAAAAAATACATATTAAACAATAGCCCTTTTGGAATTGGCATTTATTCGGGGAACATCCATCGGTTCTACCGATTTCTTGTTAAGATTTTATTTCTCAAAACTTTATTAGGTTTTTACATCTTAGCTGGTATCTGTTTCAGAGTATGACAGTGATCGTCAAACTGGTGGTGAAACGATTGTCCCCGCTATCCCTGGACAGAGTGTGACCTTGACCTGTCGCTATGGCAACAATGTCACATGGTACAGAGATGGGTATGTATTGGTTTATATTGTGATTCATGTATATCATAACACTGCATGCTTGCTTCCTGAATTTTCATTGGAGATTCATGACTCTCATATTAACTATATAAAGGGCTGTATTATCCATATAAGCCACAGCAGATCAGTGGGAGACATATTGTTTTTGCCTCCGCCGTCTGTCCATCCGCATTAAGCTTGTCCGGCTTTCACAGGTTAAACTGCTGGCGGGATTTCAACAAAACTTCATAGGAGTGATCAGTACCGACCCTTATTGTGCTTGTCGCTGTCATGTTCCACTTTGCTGCACAAAATGGCAACCAGAATTAAAAATAGAAAAAATTTGTCTGGCTTTCGCAGGTCAAACTGCTGGCTGGATTTCAACGAAACTTCACAGGAGTGATCAGTACCAACCCTAGTTGTGCATATAGCAAGCACTCTTCGATCTGCTGCTCAATATGGCCACCAGAGCTTTCCTGTCCAGCTATCATATTTTCCCCCCCTTTGTGGACAAGTCCTAATGACATAGTTCAACCCCCCCAATACACGATACCAAGCTGAGTTCACTAATAGGCCAAAACAGCAAAACAACCAGTCTGCAAGAGGAGGTGTTGCCATCTTTGTCCACCAAGACTTTGACTTTATGTGCATTGATACTTCTATTGGCAGATATTGAATTTGTTGGTTTTCATATGACATCTATATCAGTATTGAATGTTTATAAACCTCCACAACTTCACCTGCATTATTTCTGTGGACAGCTCAGTTTGATTCTTAACAATTTACCAACTTCACAAACAATTGTTCTCAGCGACTTTAATGTACCAGTGTCAGCTAATGAGCTCGAACAAACCATGACTAACTTCAATCAACTTACAACAACTGCCACTACAATCGACAAATGCTGATTGATAACATATATGTGAAAAACTTTGCAGTTGTACAATCTGGAACTGTGCCAACTTATTACAGCTATCATGCAATTACATATGCAAACATTTGGTTCAACAACAACACAGAGCCTCTATGAACAACTGATAGATCAAATTCCATCCTTAAACTACTTCTGATGTTCAACACCAGTTGTCACTAGGTAACCAATATCTTTACTTTCTGATTGTAAAAACATGAAGTATTTCCTCATTTCCACATCACTTTTCAGCTTAACTTTCATCTATTAAATCTGTTAAAACCAACTGCAACTTATGTTTTGACTTTCACCCTGCATACCAAAAAACATGCTGCTGTTCCATCCTTAGAGTTCATAGGGGGGAGACATATGTTTTTGTGACAAAAACCCCTTCTAGTTACTAATTGTCATTCAGATGAGATGATTAACAAAGGTCACTTGCACTATCCTCCACAATCTAAAATAACTAATCTCTCTCAGGAACCAACAAATAAACTGAAATAGATATATAGATACAGCTACCCTTTGTACCTTTAACCCACATTCAAATTTGTTAGGCTTAGTCTACTGGACATGTAAATAATATGACTGGACATGTAAATAATATGACTGGACATGTAAATAATATGACTGTATATGTAATATGACATTGTATTCAGTCCATGTCACTGAAAAAAAAAAGCTTTCATTTTTAGAATTTATAACGTAATTTTTAGCTCACCTGAGTCTTTCCTATTATCATAGACTAGTCCATTCTGTTTACACATAGGTAAAATCATTCTTAGCATGATAGCCAGTGTGTTAGTTTGATAATTTGTAAAATGCATGTTTCTTACAAAAGAAAATGAAAAAATGAAACATATTAATGACAGTGATTTTCGTACACATAAAATTCCACGACATAGATGTCAGTGTGTTTTTTATCCAAATACGTGATCCCTGTTTAAACTTTCATATGTAGAAATGAATCATGTCATGGTGTGTATGATTGTCTAGTGGACCTCCACCAAGTTTATACAAATCAAATGGCCTCTGGATCAAAATTGTCCCCAGGGATCACTTGGTCTTACATAAATTTATAAAGGACATTTTTTATACCACCGCCATGAAACCACAAGGCCCTGAGCCTTAAGATTTGGTATGTAACATTGTCTAGTGGACCTCTACCAAATTTGTTCAAATTATGCCCCTGGGGTCAAATTTGTCCCCACCCCGGGGGTCAATGGATTTTACATAGGCTTTTATAGTGAAACTTTAAAAATCTTCTTGTCTGAAACCACAAGGCCCTGAGCCTTAAGATTTGGTACGTAGCATTGTCGTGTGGACCTCACCAAGTTTGTTCAAATTATGCCTCTGGGGTCAAATTTGGCCCCTACCCAGGGGTCATTTGATTTTACATAGGCTTATATAGTAAAACTTTAAAAATCTTCTTGTCTGAAATTACAAGGCCCTGAGATCTAAGATTTGGTATGAAACAAACTTTATCAAGCTTTTTCGAATTATTAGATTAGGTTAAAGGTCACCAAAGCTAAAAATAGGTTTTCATATTGTATGTCATAGCACCTTCATTTTAAGACCAATATCTTTGATATTCGGTATATAGGATCCTTGCATGGACCTCTACCCATGGGTAGGGTTTTAGGTCACTGGGTGAAGGTCAAGGTCACCATAGCTTATGATAGATGTTTCTACTTTCTGTCATAGAGCCTTTATTTATTGACTGATATTTTACATATTTACATATTTATGTTTACATTACTTACATATTTTCAATTAAAACATGAAATACTGCTTAACTGCAAACCTACAGCCAAAATACTCAGGTGAGCGATCTAGGGACATCATGGCCCTCTTGTCCATGGGTTTTCAACAGAGGTCAAGGTCAGATGATAGTTGAAACTTAGTATTAAAGATTATGTGCAACTTGTTTCAACTGGGCTACCATCCTGTGACAAGGCAGTGCGGGGTATTAGTCACCATCTGTGACAAAATTCTAGTTTTGCGACCTTTTTTAGTCCCCTACCGGTTTCACCGGAGGGGGACTATAGGTTAACCCTCCTTCCGTCAGTCTGTCCGTCCGCGAAAACTGGATCCCGAGATAACGCGTAAAGTACTGAAAATATTTTTATGAAACTTGATATATAGATAGATGGCAGTATGGAGATTATACACGCCTTTTTTTTTTATGCCCCCACAAAGTGGGGTGCATATAGCGTTGCACTTGTCCGTCCGTCCGTCCGTCCGTACGTCTGTCCGTACGTCCCGAAATCTTGTGAACGCAACTCCTCTTAAACGGGATGGCAGATTTTGCTTAAACTTCCAGGGATGAACAACCTTAATGTGTAGATGGTAGTAAAGGAAGGAATTTTCGCTGCGACCAAATTTAATAGAATTATGGCCCTTTTTTGAGTTTTTCACTAGAAATTTTGTGAACGCAACTCCTCTTAAACCGGATGGCAGATTTTGCTTAAACTTCCAGGGATGAACAACCTTAATGTGCAGATGGTAGTAAAGGAAGGAATTTTTGCTTCGACCAAATTTAACAGAATTATGGCCCTTTGTTGATTTTTTCACTATATACCATATAGAAATTTTGTGAACGCAACTCCTCTTAAACTGGATGGCAGATTTTGCTTAAACTTCCAGGGATGAACAACCTTAATGTGTAGATGGAAGTAAAGGAAGGAATTTTTGCTGCGACCAAATTTAACAGAATTATGGTCCTTTGTTGATTTTTTTACTATATACCATATAGAAATTTTGTGAACGCAACTCCTCTTAAACCGGATGGCAGATTTATCTTAAACTACCAGGGATGAACAGCTTTAATGTGTAGATGGTAGTAAAGGAAGGAATTTTTGCTGCGACCAAATTTAACAGAATTATGGCCCTTTGTTGATTTTTTCACTATATACCATATAAATAATTGAACATATAAATTTTACATTTGTAATTTAATTTAACATGTACATAAGGTTACATTAGATCATTTTAGGTATATGTACAGAAAAAATCTTACATACAGGATATACATGCTCTTGTTTATGAGCACTTATGCATAGTGGGGGCATCCGTGTCCTATGGACACAGTTCTAGTTCTTCCTATGTTGAAAAATCAGGTTGCTATGGCAACAAATAGACTTAAAATATGGCAAATATAGCAATATTTGTGATAACTCAAAAAGTACTTCAAATATGTTTATGAAACTTGAAATGTGGATAAATGGCAGTATGGAGAATATCCACCTCATTTTTTTATGAACCTGAAGGAGGAATTGTTTATCAGTAATTTCCTCTGAAAACTTTACCATTGGCCATATTTTCCTTACTACTGACTGGAATTACTTCAAACTTGGCGACAACAATACCTTAGACAAGACCATTCCAAAGAAGTACATTTCTGTGACCTTGACCTCTGAATGACCTTGACCTTTAAAGTTTTCTTGTCCAAAAACTGTAAGTTTGGCCATAATTTCCTTATTTCTGAACAGAATTACTTCAAACTTGGTCACAACAACCCCTTCGATAAGACCTTTTCAACAACATATATTTCTGTGACTTAACCTCTAAATGACCTTGACTTATGATGTTTTCTTCTTTGATGATATTTTGTACATTGATAGAGGATCATATGGAGATTATGCATGTCTCAGACAAATTCTTTAGTCAATTTCCACATACGGGTTGGAGTTAGGGAGATGGACATTGCACCGGTAGGGGACTGTTGCTTTGTCTCTGACAAGCTCCTGTTTTAAAGCTACATCAATGAAATTTAATCTATTTGTATATTTTTGCATGAAGACTTCAACTTTGACCTTTGCTTGTCTTGACCTGCTGACCTACTTCCTTGATTTTATTTGTTTGGGTTGTCAGACAAAACAAATAATGTTGTGGAATTTCAGACACGATGCAGCTTAACTACGAAAATACAAATAGTTTGTAAGGTATCCATCCTGCCACTAACACAATTTAATTCAAGTTTAAGTCTAAAGGAAAGAAATAGGTATAATGGTTCTGATGACCTGACTGACCCTTAATTTACCCTCTTACCTTAATTTTTTCCCCCAAACCAATACAAGTAGTTCTACACAATTAAACAAATTCTTTGATTGCATTTCATTGATAATTTACACTAAGTATAACTTCATACGCATTTATGAAGGGTTTCCTTGTAAAATATAAAAATGTCTGCAGAATTGTAAAGACAGTTGTGACCTTTATTTGACCGCAGAAAGAAGCGGTATCTTATTTATGAACATTATTTTTGTGCCCTGTAGTGTGGGGGCATATAGATTTGCACATGTCCATTCATATGTCCGTACGTATGTACATACATCCCATTTCTTGTGTGCGCAACTCCTACACTCATGGATGGATTGGAACCAAACTTGAACACATGATAGACCATGATGGATTGTTGTGCAAGAATTAAAGAAATTTTTTTTCTCGGATCAGCTTTTGTGCACAACTTCTCCTACACCCATGGGTGGATTGAAACCAGATGCGTAGTTGTGCAAGAAATAAAGAAATGTTTTTCTCTGATCAGTTTTCACTGGATTATTGGCCTTTGTTGGGTTTCCATACATGCCATTTATAGTAAATCTTGTGTGCTGAAACTCCTCCTACACCCATGTTTAAATGTTTGCATACCTGTTAGCACCACTTTTCGAAGAAAGTAAGTGGAGCTATTATCATGACCCTCTCAGTTAGTGTCGGCTTGGGTGTTGGCGTGGGGGTTGGTTAACCTTTTTGTTAAGGTCCATTTCTCAGAAACTATCAAAGCTATTTACTTCAAATTGAAAATACATGTTCAATATCAAAATGAGACTCCTTTTCGCAAGGGCAGATAACCCTAAATGTTTGCTAAGTTATGCCCCTTTTTCAACTTAAAATATCTTGGTTAACCTTTTTGTTAATCTCTATTTCTCAAAAAGTGTCAAAGATAATGTCTCCAAACTTGGAATACTTGACCGCCAGCAAGACCCCTAAAAAGGTTTCTGGTACCCATGTCCCAGGGGTCACTTGATTTTGGTTTTACTTATATATAGGAAAAAACTTCTTAAGCCTAGAACTAAATGGGATGGGCAAGTACTTCCCCCCCACTTCCCCCCCCCCCCCCCTGCATGGTGACCCCCTCCTCCCCCCTTGAATTTTTTTTTCATTTTTATTTAAATATGTAGGTACTTGATTCCCCCCCACCCTTCCTCCCCCCCACCATCACACCCTGTGCCCCACCCCCCAGAAAATTTCTTTTTTCTCACATGAGTATCCCACCCTCACCCCCTAGCCTATAACTTAACTATTTATTTACATGGGAAGAGTTTTTTTTAAAGTATTCTATTGTTCCAGTTAATTTTTAATTAAATTTTAAAACTTCAGGTCAACATGATTACCAAATAAATCTGAATTAATTATGCCCCCCCTTCAAAGAAGTGGGGGTATATTGCTTTGCATTTGTCTGTCTGTCGGTCGGTCCCGTCGGTCCGTAGACCAAATGGTTTCTGACCAATAACTAAAGAATGCTTAGGCCTAGGAACTTCAAACTTGGTAGGATGATTGTCCATCAACAGTAGATGACCCCTATTGATTTTGGGGTCAAGGGGTCAAAGGTCAAGGTCACAATTGACCTTGTAGGTAGAAACGGTTTCCGACCAATACCTAAAGAACGCTTAGGCCTAGGAACTTCAAACTTGGTAGGATGATTGTCCATCACCAGTAGATGATCCCTATTGATTTTGGGGTCAAGGGGTCGAAGGTCAAGGTCACATTGACCTTATAGGTAGAAACGGTTTCCGAACAATAACTAGAGAACGCTTTGACCTAGGTTCACCAAACTTGGTATACTGGTTGGTCATCACCAGTAGATGACCTCTATTGATTTTGAGGTCATTTGGTCAAAGGTCAAGCTCACAGGGACCTTCATCCTAAAAATGGTTTCCGATCAATAACTAGAGAACGCTTTGACCAAGGTTCACCAAACTTGGTGTGCTGGTTGGTCATCACCTGTAGATGACCCCTATTGACTTTGAGGTCATTTGGTCAAAGGTCAAGCTCACAGGGACCTTCATCCTAAAAATGATTTCCGATCAATAACTAGAGAATGCTTTGACCAAGGTTCACCAAACTTGGTGTGCTGGTTGGTCATCACCTGTAGATGACCCCTATTGACTTTCAGGTCATTAGGTCAAAGGTCAAGATCACAGAGACTTTTATCCTTAAAACGGTTTCTGATCAATAACTAGAGAACGCTTTGACCTAGGTTCACCAAACTTGGTATGCTGGTTAGTCATCACCAGTAGATGACCCCAATTGATATTGAGGTCATTAGGTCAAAGGTCAAGCTCACAGGGACCTTCATCCTAAAAACGGTTTCTGATCAATAACTAGAGAACGCTTTGACCTAGGTTCACCAAACTTGGTATTCTGGTTGGTCATCACCAGTAGATGACCCCTATTGACTTTGAGGTCATTAGGTCAAAGGTCAAGATCACAGAGACTTTCATCTTAAAAAACGGTTTCCGATCAATAACTAGAGAACGCTTTGACCTAGGTTCACCAAACTTGGTATGCTGGTTGGTCATCACCAGTAGATGACCCCCTATTGATTTTGAGGTCAGTAGTTTAAAGGTTAAGCTCACAGAGACTTTGACTCTTAAAACGGTTTCCGATCAATAACTAGAGAATGCTTTGACCTAGGTTCACCAAACTTGGTATGCTTGTTGGTCATGACCAGCAAATGACCCCTATTGATTTTGAGGTCATTAGGTCAAAGGTCAAGGCCACAGGGACCTTGATCCTAAAAACGACTAGAGAACGCTTTGGCCCAACCACAAGCAATTAGGTGCTGCCGGGGGGCATTTATGTTTTACAAACATTTCTCGTTTATTCAATCTTTCATTTTTGTGCTTGACCATTTGAAGAATGACGGTGTAACATTAATCACTAAACCCTTTGAGATATTGCTTTAAGACTTAGAATACTTATTTATTATCATGACCACAGTTTGTTTACATAACTCAGTCAAGGGTAGATAATTCTATCAAGGATTTTTAAAAATGATGACCCTTTTGTGACTTAAAAAATTGGTTAAAGGTTTTTCACACGGTAGAATTTTCACTTAACCCTTTTAGATATTGTTTTGAGACTTGCACTACTTATTTCAATACCATCATGACACCTTTTGGCTGTGAGAACTGTTTAACACAATGGAAAAATAAGCAAAAGGTTTGCTTCAGTTTTACAGTCAAACATTCAGTCAATGAGTTTGCATAAATTTTACAAACTTCATACCACAGTATTGCTTATAAAGCAGAAAAACAATAGTCCCCCTTGTCCATCCTCATGGGGAAAAGCTACTTTTTTAACTGTTTGCCTGGAGTACAGTTTTGCATGAAATAAGTAAAGTAATGCTTGAAGAGTTATAGCACACATGGTGAAAATACTAGCCATTGCACATAGATCCAAACAAATTCAGTGCCTTCAGTGCTTTGATTGAGGATAATTGAATTTTCAAGAGGCTGTACTCCAGATTTGACATAAAAAATTTTTTTTCATAAATTATATATTTAGATGCCGTGAGATTATAACAACATGATATTTTACTTCAAAACTGATTATAAAAGTCAAAATAGAATAAAAAAAATATTTTCGCTCCAGCCTGATTTGAACTCTGGACCCTCATGTTAACAAAATATTTCCAACGCTTTTACTGTCACCACCATCGCCGCATGTGATATTACAGATATTTACTTTAAATCTTATACGCTATAGTTATACCGTCGCGTTACAGTATAGCACTTTGAAAGGGAAAAAAATCAATTTATAATGTAATTATTTGACTTATTTTTTGTAAGTAAGTTATTTTTTAAGCATTAATCATAAATATTACAAGAAATTTATAATACAAGAAAACTTTCTTTTTTTGTCATCTGGAGCACAGCCCCTTTAACTATTTGTTTAAGTTTCCAACTGTTGGACCTTCTTGACACATTAATTAGGTGCTCCCCACCCACCAGCCAATTGTTATTTGTTCCTTCTTTAGCTCACCTGAGCACTGCTCAGGGTGAGCTTTAAGGATCTGTGAATGTCCAGCATGCGTCGTCATGCGTCGTCAACAATTTGACTTGAATTACTTCTTCTCCTAAACCGCTAAGCCTACATTGACAAAACATGCCTGAGATATTCCTTGCATGAGGCTCTACCAAAGTTGTTCAAAGAATTCAATTCCATCAAGAACTTTGGTTGCTATGGCAACTTAAAGGAAAAACTTTGAAAATCTTCTCATCTGAAACCACAAGGCCCTGAGCCTTAAGATTTGGTATGTAGCATTGTCTAGTGGACCTCTACGAAGTTTGTTCAAATTATACCCCTGGGGTCAAATTTGGCCCCACCCCAGGGGTCAATTGATTTTACATAGGCTTATATAGTGAAACTTTAAAAGCCTTCTTGTCTGAAACCACAAGGCCGTGAGCCTTAAGATTTGGTATGTAGCATTGTCTAGTGGACCTCAACCAAGTTTGTTCAAATTATACCTCTGGGGTCAAATTTGGTCCCACCCTGGGGTCATTGGTTTACATAGGCTTATATAGGAAAAACTACAAAAATCTTCTTGTCTGGAACCACAAGGCCCTGAGCCTTAAGATTTGGTATGTAGCATTGTCTAGTGGACCTCTACGAAGTTTGTTCAAATTATACCCCTGGGGTCAAATTTGGCCCCACCCCAGGGGTCAATTGATTTTACATAGGCTTATATAGTGAAACTTTAAAAGCCTTCTTGTCTGAAACCACAAGGCCGTGAGCCTTAAGATTTGGTATGTAGCATTGTCTAGTGGACCTCAACCAAGTTTGTTCAAATTATACCTCTGGGGTCAAATTTGGTCCCACCCTGGGGTCATTGGTTTACATAGGCTTATATAGGAAAAACTACAAAAATCTTCTTGTCTGGAACCACAAGGCCCTGAGCCTTAAGATTTGGTATGTAGCATTGTCTAGTGGACCTCTACGAAGTTTGTTCAAATTATACCCCTGGGGTCAAATTTGGCCCCACCCCAGGGGTCAATTGATTTTACATAGGCTTATATAGTGAAACTTTAAAAGCCTTCTTGTCTGAAACCACAAGGCCGTGAGCCTTAAGATTTGGTATGTAGCATTGTCTAGTGGACTTCAACCAAGTTTTTCAAATTATACCTCTGGGGTCAAATTTGGTCCCACCCTGGGGTCATTGGTTTACATAGGCTTATATAGGAAAAACTACAAAAATCTTCTTGTCTGGAACCACAAGGCCCTGAGCCTTAAGATTTGGTATGTAGCATTGTCTAGTGGACCTCTACGAAGTTTGTTCAAATTATACCCCTTGGGTCAAATTTGGTCCCAGCCTGGGGTCTTTGGTTTTACATAGGCTTATATAGTGAAAACTTTGAAAACCTTCTTGTAGAAGGAGAGGTAACATTTTAAGTCCAAATAATCTGGAAATTTGTCTGAAAGGTTGTTTCTATGATTTCTAGCTCAGATTTGAATATGGCTCATCTGGGTTCAAAAACTAGGTCACAGAGCCCGAAAATAGAAAAACCTTGTTAACACTCTAGAGGTTACATTTTCAGTCCAAATAGTGATTCAATGATTTCTAGGTCAAGTTTGAATATGGGTCATCTGGAGTCAAAAACTAGGTCACATAGCCCAAAAATAGAAAATAAAACTTGTTAACACTGTAGAGGCTACTTTTCAGTCCAAATATTCCAGAAATTTGTCAGAAAGGTTGTTTCTATGATTTCTAGCTCAGATTCGAATATGGGTCATCTGGGGTCAAAAACTAGGTCACAGGCCCAAATATGGAAAAACCTTGTAAACACTCTAGAGGTAACATTTTCAGTCCAAATAACCTGGAAAGATTGTTTCAATGATTTCCAGCTCAATTTTGGATATGGGTTATCTTGGGTCAAAAACTAGGTCACAAGGCAAAAAAGTAGAAAAACCTTGTTAATGCTCTAGAGGTTACATTTTCAGTCCAGATGACCTGGAAATTTGTCAGAAAGGTTGTTTCAATGATTTCTAGCTCAGATTTGGATATGGGTCATTTGGGATCAAAAACAAGGTCACAGAGCCCTAAAATGTAAAAACCATTTTAACACTCCAGAGGTTACATTTTCAGTCCAAATATCCTGGAAATTTGTCAGACAGGTTGTTTTGATGATTTCTAGCTCAGATACTAATATGGGTTATCTTTGTTAAAACCTAGGTCACAGAGCCCAAATATGGAAAAACCTTGTTAACACTCTAGAGTTAAGATTTTAATTCCAAATAACCTGAAAATTTGTCAGAAAGGTTGCTTCTATAATTTCTAGCTCAACTTTGAATATGATTCATCTGGAGTCTAGGTCACAGAGCCCAAATGTCAAAAAAACTTTGTAAACACTCTGGAGGCTACATTTTCAGTCCAAATGTCCTGGAAATTTGTCAGAAAGGTTGTTTTGATGATTTCTAGCTCAGAATTGGATATGGGTCATCTGGGATCAAAAACTAGGTCACAGGGCTGAAATATCGAAAAACCTTGTTAGCACTCTAGAGGCTACATTTTCAGTCCAAATGAACCTGGAAATTTGTCAGAAAGATTGTTTCAATAATTTCTAGGTCAGGTTCAAATATGGGTCATCTGGGGTCAATTAACCAGGTCCATAGCAACTTTGTCAAAAGCAGTCATATTCAGGAGAGCGATACAGGGCCATAATGGCCCTCTTTTTTTCTTTAGCAGTTGTCCATCTGATGTTCTATGTAGCATATGCAATGATTCGGTGTGATTAGAAAGCAATAAGCATTATAATTTAATATTTTCAATGTAGACAGCATTGACTGTTTTGCTTTGATTATTTATTCTTAATTATTGATTTATCTGGTTATACTTATATAGTATTTTTATGCCCCCGGAGGGAGGGCATATTGTTTTTGGTCTGTCTGTGTGAGTTGTTTTTTTTTTTTCATCACAAAACTTTAACCTTGATCTTAACATGAAAGTCCTTCCACTTCCAGTCTCCAAACTTCATAGTTGCATGCACCTTGATTAGCTCTACCCGTCAGACCCACTAAGAGGTCATGAGGTCAAAAGTCAACCCCCCCCCCCCTCATTTGAATGTAGCGCTTGTTTATCTACCTGTTCAGACTTTTAATCTCTATCTAGAGCAGACATTCAAAATGTAGCTGAGGTTACAAGCATTATTTATCTCTTGTTTTCTTTTTAGCTCACCTGAGCAAAAAGTGCTCAGTGTGAGCTTTTCTGATCAGCCTTTGTCCGTCATCCGTCATTCAAATGACATCTCCTCTGAAACTAAAGGGCTAAATTAAATGAAACTTGCCTGGGATGTTCCTTGCATGAAGCTCTACCAAGATTGTTCAAATGGTTCTGGTCCATTGCATGTCTGGTTCACTGGAGCTAAAATTAGATTTTAAAAGTTGGGTCTTTTAAAAATCTTCTTTTCCGAAACCACAAGGCCTGGAGCTTAGATATTTGGTGTGAAGCATCATCTAGTGGACCTCTACCAAGTTTGTTCAAATTATGACCCTGGCTTCAAAACTGACCCCACCCCAGGGGTCTGTTGATTTTACATAGATTTATATAGGGAAAACTTAAAAATCTTCTTGTCAGAAACTGCAAGGCCTAGAGTTTAGATATTTGGTGTGCAGCATTGTCCAGTGGACCTTTACCAAGTTTGTTCACATCATGGCTCCTGGGTCAAAAATGGCCCCGCCCCAGGGGTCACATGTTTTATATAGAGTTATATAGGAAAAACTTTAAAAAATCTTCTTGTCAGAAACCACATTGCCTAGAGTTTAGATATTTGGTGTGCAGCATCGTCTAGTGGACCTCTACCAAGTTTGTTCAAATCATGACCCTTGGGTCAAAACTGGCCCCACCCAGGGGTCATTTGATTTTACACAAGGATTTATATAGGGAAAACTTAAAAAATCTGCTTCTCTTAAGGGCTATACCTTCAATTGTTCGTTGTTATGTCTCCCCCCAACCCCACCCTTCTGATGGAGACATATTGTTTTTGCCTTGTCCATGGGTGTCTGTTTGTCTGTCTGTCTTTCACACTTCCTTTCCTTTCAATAACTTAAGTACCAGTTGACCCAAAGCCTTCAGACTTCACAGGGTTATTGCCCTTATTGAGTACAAAAAATCCCTTTTGTGTTTTGGGTCACAGGTCAAGGTCAGAGGGACCTCTAGAGTGAAAACCATTTCCCCTCAATAACAGGATTACAATTTTGCCCAGAGCCTCTAAACTTCATAATATGATTGCTTTTACTAATATGAAGAACTGTGTTGTTTTTGGGGCTAGTATGTCAAAGGTCAGGGTCACAGGGACCTGTAGAGTGAAAACTATTTTTGCAGAGTAACTGTAGTACCATTACATCCAGAGCCTTCAAACTTTATAGGATAATTTTATTAAAAGAACCCTATTGTTTTTAGGGTCCATAGGTCAAAGGTTAAGTTCACAGGGACCTGTAGAGTGAAAACTGTTTCTGCTCAGTAACTGGAGTACCATTTTATCCAGAGCCTTCAAACTTCATAGGATGATTGTCTTTACTCAGTAAAAGAACCCTATCTTTTTTGGGGTCAGTAGGTCAAAAGTCAAGGTTACAGTGACCTGTAGAGTGAAAACTGTTTCTGCTCAGTAACTGTAGTACCATTACACCCAGAACCTTAAAACTTCATAGGGTTATTTTATTAAAAGAACCCTATTGTTTTTACGATCCATAGGTCAAAGGTTAAGTTCACAGGGACCTGTAGAGTGAAAACTGTTTCTGCTCAGTAACTGGAGTACCATTTTACCCAGAGTCTTCAAACTTCATAGGATGATTGTCTTTACTCAGTAAAAGAACCCTATCTTTTTTGGGGTCAGTAGGTCAAAAGTCAAGGTTACAGTGACCTGTAGAGTGAAAACTATTTCTGCTCAGTAACTGTAGTACCATTACACCCAGAACCTTCAAACTTCATAGGGTTATTATATTAGAAGAACCCTATTGTTTTTGGGGTCTGTAGGTCAAAGGTCAAGTTCACTGGGACCTATAGAATAAAACTATTTCTGCTAAAAATTTTGAGTAACTTTACACCCAGAGTCTTCAAACTTATTGCAAACTTATTCAAACTTGCGAACAACGAACACTTATAACAACCAATAATGACACTTGTTACATGAACATTGAGACTCAGGTGAGCGATTTCGGGCCATCATGGCCCACTTGTTTACATATTTATTTATTGTCATTTAATTTACAACATCGAGACAAACATAAGCTATGTATAGCTTTTTACTGACATAAATTGAAGAAAACTCAAAATTCAGTGACTATTTTGAGAAAAGTCTGGTTACCTAAGTGATGACTGTGTGTCCATTTTTACCAGAATTTCTTTTTTGAACAAATATACAAACAATTTTAAGATATAAAATATGTTGATTTATTATAATTGTTGTTATGATTATGCTTTTAAATGTTAATACAACAGAACTATTCAATTTTTAGAGAAAAAGAAACTTTTTCAATGAAAAAGGAAAAACTGGTACTAAATTTCAAATCTTGACAGCTTTTTTTTATTCTAATAAATCAATTGAATGTTGTAAGTTTGCCTTTTAAAGAGTCTCAAAGGCACTGTTTTCTATAAATAAAATACAATGGGGTGGGGAAAATATATGACAGATAGAATTTATCTGAGATTTTCACTTGCTGCTTCATGTTTAATGAACTAAATATTTGCTGAAACTGGTGGCCTTCATTTTGTTAATCTTATCGTAAATCTACCCAATTTTTCTTATAAATTAATCCGATAATCAAGAAAAAAATATATCATCAAGAATTGTAGCCATTTGTTTTTGGAAGGTACCTTGTTTAAAAGGTAAGAATAACATTGGTACAGACTTGGTACCTTTTGCATTGGAATTAAGCATTCAGTTAATGCTTGACTTATTTTAGATGCAGGCAATGTGAACAAACTATACTCAATGTCCCTAGTAAAACTGTAACTAGTGCTATGATTGGTTGATGCTGGGACCTAATAAAAGTATAGTATATGTTGTTCACAGGTTAATGTTTTCTGCTCACTTTCTGTCAGTTCTCTATCAGGGCTGAGTTATCGAATGCCAAAATTGATTTCAGTGTGGTTAGAAATTGATTGTATCATGTTGTTTATTAAAGTGGGTTATTTGAGCAGTTATCCCAGATTTATGACCGTCAAAATTAGAGTTGTTTGGGACAAAAATTTTGTACACAGTTGTCTGAGAGCAATTTAGAGTTGTCCCGGATGTCAGACTATTGGATTTGTAGAGCCCTGTTACACAGTATGAAAATCTTGGATTCACAATCAATCCGTCAGTTTTTGTAAATTTTGATTCGTTATGAACCTGTTGGAGATGTATGGTTTGAATTTCACACTTCAGAAAATTGGTAGAATCAAGTAGCCGACGTATTGTGAACAGTGATGGTACAATTGAGGTATTTTCTGCCACCATTGAAGATGACGGAATGTATGCTTGTCATGTGACAGGAAGCAGTGGTCGGCCAACGATCTACCAGTACATGCTCCAAGTCAGAGGTACATATAGGTCATTTTATTTTGTATAATCGCCCATTATATCTTCAAAAGACAGATATATTTAAAAAATCTAAAATTTTAACAGCAGTAGCTGAGGACCATCAATTACTGAAGCATTTTGGGTGTTTTTTAGCAGGACACTGCCTTATCTTTCTGATTTTATGATTTCAGTACGAAGATGATGCTGTGATAAGTTGATGTTATTTTGACAAGTTCTTAAGTAAATGATATTTCTTTTTTGTATTCAGTTCCCATTGGTATTTTACCTGGCCCTGACAAGATTGTAGTAAAACCGAATCATCAGGCATTCTTACACTGTGAAGTGTATGGTAATCCTAAACCCCACGTTACCTGGCAGAAGGGGCTTGTGAACCTCAGGTCAAATGGTCAGTATGACACATTTAGTAATGGAACTCTGCTGATTCGAAGAGCAACTGAACAAGATGTGGATAGTTATATATGTACTGCTGACAACGGAGTGTCCACTCCTGTGGAGAGAACAATCAAACTTGAGCTCAGAGGTAAGTGCAAAACAGATTTTTGAAGTTTAACATATTGTTTTTAGCAAGAGTAAAGTGAGTCTAAAGACTTGACAGAAATACTGTGCAGATTTAGAGTTCTCTTTCCTTATACTGTTGAAACAGAACTTGTGCTAAATAAAGTGACTTTACCCTGTGCTGTACATGACTGTTTATTTTTAAGCATATTCTGCAGTAATAAATGAAATTATTTACCAGGTTTTCCAAAAACTCTGGTTATTAGATTGGGGTATGTCAGCGGGCGGGCAGGCATAAAGAATTTCTTCTGTGTGCAACTTCTCCTTCATTTCTCAAGGGATTTTGACCAAACTTTCACAGAAGCTTTGTCATCAAGTGCCCTGGCGTGCATTGTCAGTGTTTTGTGATTTAAACATTTTTGGCGGAATTATGGCCCTTTCTTTTTTAGCTCACCTGAGCACAAAGGGCTCAGGGGGAGCTTTTCTGATCAGTCTTTGTCTGTCGTCCATTATCAGTCGTCAACTTTTCATTTAAATGACATCTCCTCTGAAACCAATGGGCCAGATTTAATGAAACTTGCCTGGGATGTTCCTTGCATGAAGCTCTACCAAGATTGTTCAAATGGTTCTGGTCCATCACATTTCTGGTTCACTGGAGCTAAAATTAAATTTTAAAAGTTGGATCTTTAAAAATCTTCTTCTTCGAAACCTCAAGGCCTGGAGCTTAGATATTTGGTATGAAGCATCATCTAGTGGACCTGTACCAAGTTTATTCAAATTATGACCCTGGGGTCAAAACTGACCCCACCCCAGGGGTCCGTTGATTTTACATAGATTTATATAGGGAAAACTTAAAAATCTTCTTGTCAGAAACCACAAGGCCTAGAATTTAGATATTTGGTGTGCAGCATCGTCCAGTGGACCTCTACCAATTTTGTACAAATCATGGCCCCTGGGTCAAAAACAGCCCCGCCCCAGGGGTCACATGTTTTACAAAGAGTTATAAAGGGTAAACTTTAAAAAAGCTTCTTGTCAGAAACTGCAAAGCCTAGAGTTTAGATATTTGGTGTGTAGCATTGTCTAGTGGACCTCTACCAAGTTTGTTCAAATCATAGCCACTGGGTCAAAATAGGCCCTGCCCTGGGGTTCACTTCTTTACATAGAGTTATATAGGAAAAAGTTTTAAAAAATCTACACATCAGAAACCAAAAGGCATAGAGCTTAGATATTTTGTATGTTTATTGTCTTGAGGATCTCTACAAAGTTTGTTCAAATCATGGCCGCTGGGTCAAAAATTGCCCCACCCCAGTGGTCACATGTTTTACATAGAGTTATATAGGGGAAAAAAATTTAAAATCTTCTTTTCAGATACCACAAGGCCTAGAGTTAAGGTATTTGGTGTACAACAATGTCTGTTGAACCTCTACCAAGTTTGTTCAAATCATAGCCCCTGGATCAAAAAAGGCCCAGTCCCAGGGGTCACATGTTTTACATAGAGTTATATAGGAAAAACTTTAAAAATCTTCTTGTCAGAAACCACAAGGCCTAAGGTTTAGATATTTGGTGTGCAGCATTATCTAGTGGACCTTTACCAATTTATACAAATCATGACCCTCGGGTCAAAACTGGCCCCACATGGGGTGTCATTTGATTTTACACAAGGACTTTTATTGGGAAAATTTAAAAAATCTGCTGCTCTGAAACACCAAGGGCTAGACATTCAATTGTTTGCTGTTATGTCTCCCTCCCCCCCCCCCCCCAACTTCCCCCTTCTGATGGAGACATTGTTTTTGCCTTGTCCATGGGTGTCTGTTTGTCTGTCTGTCTGTCACACCTTGTTTCCTTTCAATAACTTGAGTACCAGTTGACCCAAGGCATTCAGACTTCACAGGCTTATTGCCCTTATTGAGTAGAAAAGAAACCTTTTGTTTTTTGGGTCAGTAGGTCAAAGGTCAAGGTCAGAGGGTACTCTAGAGTGAAAACTGTTTCCACTCAAAAACAGGATTACCATTTCATCCAGAGCCTTCAAACTTCATAGGATGATTGCTTTTACTAAATAGAAAAAACGTATTTTTTGGGGGGCTAGTATGTCAAAGGTCAAGGTCAAAAAGACCAGTAGAGTGAAAAGTTTTTCTGCAAAGTAACTGTAGTACCATTACACCAAGAGCCTTCAAACTTTATAGGATAATTGTATTAGAAGAACCGTATTGTTTTTAGGGTCCATAGGTCAAAGGTTAAGTTCACAGGTACCTCTAGAGTGAAAACTGTTTCTGCTCAGTTACTGGAGTACCATTTTATCCAGAGCCTTCAAACTTCATAGGATGATTGTCTTTACTCAGTAAAAGAACCCCATCATTTTTTAGGGTTAGTAGGTCACAAGTCAGGGTCACAGGGATCTGTAGAGTGAAAACTATTTCTGCTCAGTAACTGAGTACCATTACACCCAGAACCTTCAAACTTCATAGGGTATACCGCTCATCTGTAATCGCGCGGTACTTATAGTTTGGCTAACTATAATTAAAAAACAAACAATAAACATTAGTAATTTTGGTAATCATTCCAATATTTCATCCTTTTTCCATTGCCGAATGTGTAAAATGCCATTTAAATATGTCAAGAAAATCAGTCATGTTGAAAATTTATCACAGTGGGCAGCCATATTGTTGAATTACATCATATCACTAATCTCGTAGTAAATAGGTCAAAAGGTTCTAGAACATTATATTGCAGTTAATGTTTATAGTCTGTCAACAAATCACTAATGGGAATGATCAAACATTGCTTAAAAAAGATAAATTGTTATTCAACATCAAAATTAATACTAAATGAACACTGTTTGCTGAGTCACTGTCACAAAATTACTCGTCTGGGAAACGAATGCATCGTAATAGGATTTCTTTAAAATATGGACTAAAACTTTCCAAGAAACTGCTCATGATTGCAAGTTAGAGCGTTATATCTTCGCGTGAGAAAAATGGGTCACAAACTTTGTTTGTAAACACAGCCCAGATGGCGCGACTGACATACCGCGAGATTAGTGATACCGCGAGAATAGTGATGTTGGGTATAATTATATTAGAAGAACCCTATTGTTTTTGGGGTCTGTAGGTTAAAGGTCAAGTTCACTGGGACCTGTAGAATAAAACTATTTCTTCTAAAAAATTTGAGTACCATTACACTCAGAGTCTTCAAACTTATTGCAAACTTAATCAAACTTGCGAACAACAAACACCCATAACATTCGGTAATGATCCTTGTAACATGAGCAATGAGAATCAGGTGAGCACTTTAGGGCCATCATGGCCCTGTTGTTTTTAATAACCAGAGAAATACACTTCTGTTCTCAACTCCTACTACATTATTCAAGTGATTTTGACTAAACTTTTACAGAAGCTTTGTCATCAGTTGTTCTTGCGCATATTTTCAGTGTTTCATGATTCAAACATTTTTAGTGGAATTATAGCCCTTTGTTTTTCTTTTTTTTTTAAAACAGAGAAATACACTTCTGTTCTCAACTCCTACTACATTTCTCAAGGGATGTTGACTAAACTTTGACAGAAGCTTAGTCATCAAGTGCCCTGGCGCATTTTGTCTGTGTTTTGTGATTCAAACATTTTTTGTGGAATTATGGCCCTTTTTAAAAAAAAAAATACACTTCTGTTCTCAGTGCCTACTACATTCCTGAAACAATTTTACAAAAGCTTCATCATCAAGAGCCCTGGCTCATGTTGTCGGTGTTTTGTGAACATTTTTAGCTCACTTGAGCACAAAGTGCTCAAGGTGCTTGATGTCCGTCGTCCATCCGTGCGTCGTCTTCAAACAACTTCTTCTCCTGAACTGCTGGGCCAATCTTGCTGAAACTTGGCAGGAATGTTACTTGCATGAAGCTTTACCAAAATTGTTCAAATGGTTCAGGTCCATTGCATTTCTAGGCCACAGGAGCTAAAAATAGATTTTCAAAGTTGGAACTTTAAAAATTTTCTTCTCCAAAACCACAAGACCTGGAGCTTAGATATTTGGTATGAAGCATCATCTAGTGGACTTCTACCAAATTTATTCAAATTATGACCCTGGGGTCAAACCTGACCCCATCCCAGGGGTCAGTTGATTTTACATAGATTTATATAGGGAAAGCTTTAAATGTCTTCTTGTCAGAAACCACAAGGCCTAGAGTTTAGATATTTGGTGTGCAGCATTGTCCAGTGGACCTTTACCAAGTTTGTTCAAATCATGGCTCCTTGGTCAAAAATGGCCCAGCCCCGTGGGGTCACATGTTTTTATAGAGTTATATAGGAAAAACTTTAAAAAATCTTCTTGTCAGAAACTGCAAGGCCTAGAGTTTAGATATTTGGTGTGCAGCATTGTCCAGTGGACCTCTACCAAGCTTGTTCAAATCATGGCTCCTGGGTCAAAAATGGCCCCGCCCCAGGGGTCAAATGTTTTATATAGAGTTAAATAGGAAAAACTTTAAAAAATCTTCTTGTCAGAAACCGTAGGCCTAGAGTTTAGATATTTGGTATGCAGCATTGTCCAGTGGACCTTTACTAAGTTTCTTCAAATCATAGCCACTGGGTCAAAATAGGCCCCACCCCGGGGGTCAATTGATTTTACATAGGCTTATATAGGAAATCTTTAAAAGTCTTCTTCTCAGAAACCACAATGCCTACAGCTTAGATATTTGGTATGTAGCATTGTCTAGTAGACCTCTATTAAGTTTGTTCAAATTATGTCCCCTGGGTCAAAATTGACCACGCCCCAGGGTTCTCTTGATTTACATATAGTTATATAGGAAAAACATGAAAAATCATTTTTCTCCGAAACTAATAGGACTAGACCTTAGATATTTGGTATGGAGTATTGTGTTGAGAACCTTTACCAGTATTGTTTATATGTTGGCCTTGGGGTCAAAATTGGCCCCACCCGGGGGCCCTTAATATGTAAAAAAGGCAATCTTTAAAAATCTTCTTACTGGAAACCTCAATGCTTACAGCTAAGATATTTGGTATGCAGCATTGTTTAGTGGATGTCTACCAAGTTTGTTCAAATTATGTCCCCTGGGTCAAAATTGCCATGCCCCAGGGTTCTCTTGGTTTACATATAGTTATATAGGAAAAACATGAAAAATCATTTTTCTTCTAAACTAATAGGACTAGACATTAGATATTTGGTGTGGAGTATTGTGTTGAGAACCTTTACCAGTATTGTTTATATGTTGGCCTCGGGGTCAAAATTGGCTCCGCCCCGGGGGCCCTTAATATGTAAAAAAGGCAATCTTTAAAAATCTTCTTCCTGGAAACCTCAATGCTCACAGCTTAGATATTTGGTATGCAGCATTGTCAAGTGGATGGCTACCATGTTTGTTCAAATTATGTCCCCTGGGTCAAAATTAGTCACGCCCCAGGGTTCTCTTGGTTTACATATAGTTATATAGGAAAAACATGAAAAATCATTTTTCTTCCTAACTAATAGGACTAGACCTTAGATATTTGGTGTGAAGTATTGTGTTGAGAACCTTTACCAGTATTGTTTATATGTTGGCCTTGGGGTCAAAATTGACCCGCCCCGGGGGCCCTTAATATGTAAAAAAGGTAATCTTTAAAAACCTTCTTACTGGAAACCTCAATGCCTACAGCTTAGATACTTAGTATGCAGCATTGTCTAGTGAACCTCTACCTAGTTTGTTTGAAAAATGTACCCGGGGTCACTACTGGCCCTGCACGAGGGGTCACAAGTTTTAAATAGCAGTATAGAAGAAAATCTTTAAAAATCTTCTTGTCTGAAACCAAAAGACCTAGAATTTTAAAATTTGGCATGAAGCAAGCTTTATTAAGCTTTTTGAAATTATTAGATTAAGTTAAAGGTCACGGAGGCTAAAAATAGATTTATCTACTGTACCTCATAGAGCCTTCATTTATAGACCAATATCTTTGATATTTAGTATATAGGTTCCTTGCATGGACGTCTACCCATGAGTAGGGTTTGAGGTCACTGGGTCAAGGTCAAGGTCACCATAGCTTATGATAGATATTTCTACTTTCTGTCATAGAGCCTTTATTTATTGACTGATATTTTACATATTTGGTTTGTAGGCACTTACATATTTTCAATTAAAAAATGAAATACTGCTTAACAGCAAACCTACAGCCAAAGTACTCAGGTGAGCGATCCAGGGCCATCATGGCCCTCTTGTTGATAGAACTATGACCCTTTGTTTTTTTTTTAGTATATATAATATATAGAGAAATACTCTTCTGTGTGCAACTCTTCTTTGATTTTAGAAACTACTGAAGCTATTATATTAGATTAAAAATTTTTACATATCTTTGTTATACATCGTATAATATCACTGTGCAAATTCCATAACACTGACCAACATTTTGACAGAATTTTTGCATTTTTCAGTCTAGAATTTTGAGTCATGGTCAGTAGTATATAAATGCATAATAAATGATGCATGTATATAGTAAATAATAAACAAGTAAATGTACAAAGCAAACAAAACGATCAAGTAACATAATATACTACTCTAATCTAATGAATAGTATTATGAATAAAATTAATTTCTTTTTAGCTCACCTGAACACAAAGTGCTCAGTGTGAACATTTCTGATTGGTCTTTGTCCGTCGTCCGTCGGTCGTCCGTTCGTCAGTCCGTCGTCAACTTTTCATTCAAACAACATCTCCTCTGAAACCAATGGGCCAAATTTAATAACTTGCCTGGGATGTTCCTTGCATGAAGCTCTACCAAGATTGTTCAAATGGCTCTAGTCCATTTGCACTTCTGGTTCACTGGAGCTAAAAATCGATTTTAAAAGTTGGATCTTTAAAAATCTTCTTCTCCAAAATCTCAAGACCTGGAGCTTAGATATTTGGTATGAAGCGTCATCTAGTGAACCTCTACCAAGTTTGTTCAAATTATGACCCTGGGGTCAAAACTGACCCCACCCCAGGGGTCAGTTGATTTTACATAGATTTATATAGGGAAAACTTAAAAATCTTCTTGCTAGAAACCACAAGGCCTAGAGTTTAGATATTTGGTGTGCAGCATTGTCCTGTAGACCTCTATTTAGTTTGTTCAAATCATGGCCCCTGCGTCACAAATGGCCCCACCCCAGTGGTCACATGTTTTACATAGAATTATATAGGAAAAACTTTAAAAAATATTCTTGTCAGAAACTGCAAGGCGTAGAGTTTAGATATTTGGTGTGTAGCATTGTCTAGTGGACCTCTACTAAGTTTGTTCAAGTCATAGCCCCTGGGTCAAAAAAGGGACCTGTAGAATGAAAACTATTTCTGCAGAGTAACTGTAGTACCATTACACCTAGAGCCTTCAAACTTTATAGGATAATTGTATTAGAAGAACCCTATTGATTTTAGATTTCATAGGTCAAAGGTTAAGTTCACAGGGACCTCTAGAGTGAAAACTGTTTCCGCTCAGTAACTGGAGTACCATTTCACCCAGAGCCTTCAAACTTCATAGGATGATTGTCTTTACTCAATAAAAGAACCCTATTACTTTTGAAATGAAACTTTAGAATGAAAACTATTTCTGCAGAGCCTTCAAACTTTATAGGATAATTGTATTAGAAGAACCCTATTGTTTTTAGGTTTCATAGGTCAAAAGTCAAGGTCACAGGTACCCGAAGAGTGAAAATTATTTCTGCTCAGTAACTGGAGTACCATTACACCCAGAACCTTCAAAACTTCATAGGGTAATTATATTAGAAGAACCCTATTGTTTTGGGGGTCTGTAGGTCAAAGGTCAAGTTCACTGGGACCTGTAGAGTAAAACTATTTCTGCTAAAAAATTTGAGTACCATTACACCCAGAGTCTTCAAACTTATTGCAAACTTTTTCAGACTTGCAAACAACGAACACCCATAACAACCAATAACGATACTTGTAACATGAGCAATGAGACTCAGGTGAGGGATTTAGGGCCATCATGGCCCTCTTGTTAAGTTTGTTGTTTGTAAAAATATGCATCTAATTGCTAGATACAATTAGCATTTCAAATCGGTAGAAACATAAAAGATACAAATTTTATCTATATATTATTATATGTGTAAAAAGTCAAAAAGCCATAATTCCCCCAAAAATGTTCGAATTGCAAAATGCTGACAATATATACACCAGGGCACTTAATAACAAAGCCTCTGTGAAACATGAACGTTGAAAACCTGGTTTCGTCACATTGCGGCATTTCTTGTTTTGGTCATTGCAGCTGTGAGAAATATTAGTGTACAAGTGTCTTCATGTAAGAGTGTCTGTTCAAAGCATATCTGCAAGGAAGCACTTGATTCATGTCCTATGAAAATCTTGAGTTCTTTCAAAATTTCTTCGCTCTATTTTAAGTCTAACTTGTTAAAAATTGTTTAAACATCAGTTAGATTATAGTAGAAATATAAATATTGTGAAGTTATTAATTGTTGAATATTACAGAAATGCTTATTGCAAGGATTGAGAATGATAATGGACGTGTCATGGAGGGAGGTCGCATCAAGTTAACTTGTGAGGGGCGTGGCTATCCTGCTCCAACAATCACCTGGGAGAAGATGGGACGTCCCCTTACAACAAGCGGAAATGTTTACATCAGTAATGATGGCCAGCAACTGACAATCCGGGATGTGACCACAAGTGATACAGGAACATATTCATGTATAGTATCAAACATTGAAGAAAAAATAGAAACCTCAACTTCTGTACAAGTTGTTCCTAAAGGTATGCATAACAGCAAAATCAACATGTAAGAAAGTTTACAACCTGAAAATGATAGTCAAGAATAAAGTTGAATTGCTCCTGGTATGTAAAGAAGTTCTTAGAACTTACTAGCTATCAATAAACTGCTGTTTCTGCTGTGATACAGATAATCTTAATTTTAAAGGTTTACTACATGTAGTTTGGAATGTCATGAATGACTGTGTAGGTCATTATACACCAGCAAAGGAAGTTTGAGGCGGTAGACTGGAAGTGCTATGTTGGTCGGTCTGTCAGTCTGTCCTGTTTGACAAAGTTTGGATCACACACTAGTCTTCCAGTTTTCAATGGAGAGAAGTCAAACATAGTACATGTTTTCATAACAAAGGGTAGATATGCAAGATGTACGTTTTATGTGTGTCCATCCATTCATACCAGAGTTTTCTTCCTTTGAACTTAGACTTTTTATGCCTCCGAAGGGTAGCATATTGTAGTCGCACTGTCTGTCCATTATACCGTTTGTCCTATCTTCTGTGCGCAACTCCTCCTACAATTCTCATTTGATTTTCACCAAACACAGTGATCATTATCAAGTGCCACAATGCATGTTCTTTAGCTTTTGCAATTCAGATTATTTTGGCAGAGTAATTGGCCTTTGTTTAATTTTACTTAATATTTCTACTGTGTGCAACTCCTACATTTCCCATGGGATTTTCACTAAACTTTCAAAGAATGATTATTATCAAGTGCTGCAGCACACATATACTTTGGCTTTTGCAATTCAAGTATTTTTTGTGGAGTTATTGGCCTTTGTTTAATTTTACTTAATATTTCTTGTTTTGCAACTCCTACATTTCCCATGAAATTTTCAGCAAACTTTCACAGAATGATCATTATCAAGTGCCACAGCAAATATCTGGCTTTGGCAATTGGATTATTTTTGGTATAGTTACTGCCCTTTGGTTATACTTAATATTCCTTATGTGCATAACTCCTCATACATATCTCATGCAAGTTTCAGCAAACTTTCACAGATCGATCATTATCAAGTGCTGCAGTGCATATACTCAGGCTTTTGTGATTTGATTATTTGTTTAATTCTACTTGATATTGCCTCTGTGTGCAACTCTTTCAATTTTGTAATTGAACTATATTTTTGCCTTTGGTGTCAGCTTGAGTATAAAAATCCAAAAATTAAAAGGTAAGAAACTGTTTTGAAACTTTTTCTGTTAAAGACATGCGGACCTATGGATGCAAAACAGAAGATCAATATCTTTTGAAACACATCAGTTTTGGAAATTTATTAATTTAATCAGCCATGCAAATAGTTTAAGGACAGATAATATTCTCATTGCTGGATATATGGGTACTTTATTCAGTTCATAGACTGTAAAAAAATATTTGGAACAAATGATATAGGTACCATCAAGTTGAAAGCTACCATTACTGTGACCATTGTCATGTTCGAGAGTATTTGTGTCTGTGACACATTATTTGTTTCAATGGAGATTTGCATTCATATATATGCATTGTGTCCGAAACTACTTTTCAGTTTTCAGTGCACTGTAATAAAACCAGGAATATATTACTATCACCAAGAAGTGAAGATGTGTAGGAAGTACTTTTCAGACGCATATCTCAAGGCATTCCAAAGTTACATGTATATTCCTTTGAAGTTTAAATTTAACACATTTTTGTTCAACCCAAGAACATACAATACTAGTGCAGGTTTGCTGGAGTATCTGTTACATTCAAAGATTCTAGATTGCATTAAAATAAAGTCAGCAACTACAAAAACTAAGTAAAAATAAAGTCAGTTAAGTAACAAGACAAAATATTGATGCCTGCATCATGTATTTCTTTCTTGCTTGCAGCAAATGTTATTAATAATAATATGTTCATATACCATACATTTATCAGTCAAAAATAAATTGAAATCTGACGTGCATTGGCTTGTGGTTTGAGGCATCAAAAATTTGACTTGAATGTCTTTGTCTCCTGTACCACTTAGCCAACTTTGACAAAACATGCCTGGGATATTCCTTGCATGAAGCTCTACCAAAGGTGTTCTTAGAATTGAATTCCATCAAGAACTCTGTTGGCTATGGCAACAGAAAAGAAAAACTTTGAAAATCTTCTTGTCTGTAACCACAAGGCCCTGAGCCTTAAGATTTTGTATGTAGTATTGTCAAATCGACTGCTACCAATTTTATTCAAATTATACCCTAGAGGTCAACATTGGCCCTGCTTTGGGGTCAATCAATTTTACATGGCTTATTTAGGGAAAACCTTCAAAATCTTCTTGCCTGAAACCACAAGGCCTAGAACTTAAATATATTTGATGCAACATCAGCTAGAGGTCCTCTACCAAGTTGGTTCAAATGATGCCTCTTGGGTCGAAATTTGACCTTCGCCAAGGGTCACTTTATTGTAAAAGGCTTATATAGGGAAAACCTTTAAAGTCTTCTTGTCTGTAACCACAAACCCAAGGGCTAAGATTTTTTATATGGAGCATCAGCTCAAGGCCTCTGCCAAGATAGTTCAAATTATGCCCCTGGGGTTATTAATGTCCCAGCCCGTGGTCACTTCATGTTATATAGGATTATATAGGGAAGATTTTAAAAAATCTTTTTGTCTTAAACCACAATGCCTACAACTTTAATATCTTGCATTGAGCACAAGCTAGAGGTCTTCTACCAGTTTTGTTCAAATTATACCCCTAGGGTCGAAATTGGCCCCACCCAAGGGATCCTATTCGTGCAAAATATTTAATCTTTAAAAATCTTCCTGTGAGAAACCGTAAATTTTAGACCAAAGTATTTTTGCATGGAGCATCAAATATTGCCCCTTCTGTCATGAATAGCCTTGCTCCAGGGATCACTTGATTTTGCATCGGCTTATATAGTGAAGAAAATCTTTTTGTCTGAAAACTCAAGACCTAGAACCAAGACCTAGAACTTAGATATTTTGCATGGAGCATCAGCTAGAGGTCCTGTATCAAGTTCATTCAAATTATGCCTCTTAAGTCAAAATTAGCTGTAACCACTTGATTTTACATGGACTTATATAGGGAAAACCTTAAGAATCTTCTTGTTTGAAACCACAAAGCCTAGGGCTAAGAATTTTTGCATGGAACATTAGCTAGAGTTCCTCTACCAAGATTGTTGAAATAAAGCCCCTATGGTCATTATGGCCCAGCCACTTGATTTTACATAGGCTTATAAAGGGAAGACTTGAAAAATCTTCTTGTCTGAAACAACAATGCCTAGAACTTAGTTATTTTGCACAGACCACCAGCTAGAGTTCTTCTAAAAAGTTTTTTCGAATTATGCCCATTGGGTGAAAATTGGCTCTACCCTGGGGGTCACTTTAATTCATGTAGATTTATATAGGGATAACCTTAAAAAAGCCTCAGATGTTTGCTCAACAGCAGGCCTAGAGGCAAAGTATTCAGGCGAGTGATCCAGGGCCATGACTTTTTCATGTTTTCTCTGGGCTGTAACTCTGTCATACTTTCACTTGGCTACCTTTTAGGTTGTAATGCCCCCTGGTAGCTTATAACTTGGTGTTACCTTGATCGTTTGTGCCAAATTTTTTGCAGTCACTGAACTGAACAAAGTGCCCATACGTCCTAGGGTAAGACTGTTATATGTCCTTTACCAATTTGCATGGCTGGCAAAGTAATAAATTTCCATAACTGATGTGTTTCAAAATATATTGATCTAGTATTTGTACCCATAGGTCACCACATGTCTTTTACAGAAAAAAAGTGTTTTGAAACAGTTTGTTAACTTTTGGATTTTTATGCTCCAGTTTAAGCCATGCAGCACTTGATAGTGATTGTTTTGCAAACAGTTAGTGAAAATTTCATGAGATATGAAGGAGTTTTGCACAGAAGCGATTATTAAGTAAAACTTAACAAAGGGCAATAACCATGCCAGAAATAATCAAATCACAAAAGCCTGATAATACGCACTGTTGCATTTGATAATGATCATTCTATGTAAGTTTTTTGAACATCATTTGAGAATTGTTGGAGGAGTTATGCACAAAAGCAACATTTGGTAAAATTTATCGAAGGACAGAACCTATGCCAAAATTAATCAAGTTACAAAAGCTGGAGTGTAATTATGTGCTGCGGTACTTGATAAAGATCATTTTATGGAAGTTTGGTGAAATTTGCCTGGAAAATGTAGGGGGAGTTGTGCACAGAAATATTAGATAAAAGTAAGCAAAGGGCAATAACTTTACCAAAAATACTTGAATCCCAAAAGGCTTAACATGCACTGCGGCACTTGATAAAAATCATTGTATGAAAGTTTGGTGAAAAACATGAGAGTTGAGAATTGTAGGAGGACAGAACAGAAGATGGGATGGACAGATGGAATAAGGATGGACAGTGCAACTTCGATATGCCACCCCCAGGGGGCATAAAAAAGGAAAAACTGAGTAAAAGCAATTTTAGTGTTTGGAAATGTTTTACTTGTTTCAATATCATTACTATAATTCATTCAAATTTTATCACCCTTAGGGTCTTGCTTAGGTATAGTAATGATAAAATACATGTCAACAAAACTGTTTAGTGCTTCCGTTACACATCCAAAGAATTGTTTTATATCAGGAGGTGGCACTGAATACACTACTCTCTGGGACTCTGTTTGGACATAAGTAAGCATTGAGATTTGTAACAATTATTATTTTTTAATTTCAGTGATGCCAGACGACAAATGTGAAGACAAGACATCTTTGATGAAATGTCGACTTATAGTGACAGCCCGTCTCTGTGGATATACAATGTACTCAAAGATCTGTTGTGCAAGTTGCAGACGACATTTTAATGGGGAATAACTCTCGCAGACATTTATAGACTTCTATTACATCACTAAATCAATATTGTAATACTCTCATAAGCTTTATACCAAAATGCTGTTTATGGTCAGTTACTGTTGTTTACTGAAAATATATATATATGTAATTAATGTTCTGTATTGAGATGAAAATATGCAAGAACCGAGATTTAAGGTTAACACAAAGAACACAAAGAAAAGTAATCAGAATTATGTAAAACTAAATATTTACTGATTATTTTGGGTAAAGACAAGCTAAAGATTTTGAATGTTTTTTTTATGATTTACTAAAAAAAAAAATATCAGTTAAAACATGGAATATTGTTTATAACTGCATTCTAAAAGAATAATTGTCACAAAAAGTATACTGTTGGCATTTTTCCACTATGCACTTTATTATTAAAAGATTTCCAGTTTAGTGCTACCCCAGTGTTTAGTGGCTAAATTGCACAAAGACTATTTATATCTTATTTTCTTCAGTTAGTTCTATGCATTGTTTTGTTTTTTTGTTAATAATATTACATCTAAACTGACAGTTTTCTGTTTATTTCCCAAGGTGCTAAAAACTGATCTCGAAAGAATTAAAAGAAAAAAAAGAGAATAAGAGGCTTCCAAGTGATAGGCCGACACTTCTAATAGGGAGAAGTTTTTGTTCATCTGTGCCTTTTTTACAGATGCTTTTTATGGTAACAAAAAGATCAGTTACTTTGAAAACAAAGAAATTTTGTCAGACGTTATTATGTAGGCAAAAATATGATTAGCCAGAACATTTTCCGGTGAAAAGATTTTTTTGTATAATCCCTTCCCACTGAACAGAAGAGAATTTTGTAAACTGAAGGTAGGGAGAATTCACAAACTTGTAAACTGAAGATCAGGAGAATTTTGTAAACTTTTAAAGACTTCTTACCTGACTAATGCCGTAACATGTGATTGCCATGATGGCTGGAAAACACAGCTTTGTATTAAAGGATATAAAATGGTACAGGGATATAATTAAGTAAAACCCTTCAGAATGTAGCCTACAAATCAGTAAGTGCTGGGTTAGCCATAACAATAATATTCAGAAGTACACTTAGAGTGAACTGACATTCAACATTTGTGGTTAGATGTTGGGGAATGCTATTTATTCCATGGAATGTCATTTCTGAAATAGTCATTTGTTTAATTTCTATGCATTGTAATGATGTCATATATATATAGATTAGGTGTTTATACAATTTTATCATTACAGTTTATTTCATATTGTACTGAGTGTATTGTTTATGTGATTGTTTTTGATACAACTTCTTTCTAATATAGGTCAGTAACAATGAAATGACTGCTTGAAATTCAGAATGATTTGTAATCTTCTCAGAGAAATTTTGCTATGACTGCATTAACTAAGAAATTCTAAGTAATAAGTTACTCGATGGTATTTTCAAAGTGATGGTAGTTGGGACATTTACATGGGCAGGAGTTGTGTTTGATTGTTAAGAACTCTTAACTACATTTTGGCACACTGTAATGGATTCTGTCATTTCTCTTTGCTTATAAGTAATCAAAAAGATATGTCAAATGCTGAAAATTAGCCCATTTATCCAGCACAATTTATTCATACCGGTATGTAGAATTGAAATAGTCACAGAAGATGATTTTGTCCCAGTTTGTATTTTTTTCATTTTATTTGCTGGAAAGTGAAGTATACTGAAGGATTTTGTTCTTTGCTAAATATCTGTTCCTGTCCAGTTTCTAGATGTAATCAGTAAAAACAGATAACAGCTATACTACAACAATCAGGGTGTGCAAGATGCATACTTTGGTTGTTGAAAATAATGAAAAACTTATTTAAAAAATGTCAGCCTTAGACCAAATGTTTCTGGCTTCCTGCAGTATTTATTTGAAACTTTCCTGCCTTTCTTATACTTTTTACAATGTTGTTTTATTTTCATGTGGTCATTTTTCTCCCATACTTGTGATACTGTGGCACAGGAACATACACTGTCTGTACATTATTGTGATACTGTGGCACAGGAACACTGTCTGTACATTATTGTGATACTGTGGCACAGGAACACTGTCTGTACATTATTGTGATACTGTGGCACAGGAACATACACTGTCTGTACATTATTGTGATACTGTGGCACAGGAACATACACTGTCTGTACATTATTGTGATACTGTGGCACAGGAACATACACTGTCTGTACATTATTGTGATACTGTGGCACAGGAACATACACTGTCTGTACATTATTGTGATACTGTGGCACAGGAACATACACTGTCTGTACATTATTGTGATACTGTGGCACAGGAACACTGTCTGTACATTATTGTGATACTGTGGCACAGGAACATACACTGTCTGTACATTATTGTGATACTGTGGCACAGGAACACTGTCTGTACATTATTGATCCTTGTTCTAGTTAAAAGCTGTATTTTTGTCTTGAACATTGGTTAAGGAATAATTTGTCATAAAGTAAAGCTACCTTGATGGTTTCAGTTTTCCATTTATGTTTTATGCTGTACTAGAAATAAGTTATGTAATTAATTTACCTCACTGAAAAGCCCTTGAGAATGGTTTAAAGCCAGTAGTGTATGTTCCTTAATCATAAGACTGTAACATTCCAGATGGGATAAATGTGTTCTTGGACAGCACAGTTTAGGTACTTGAGGAGGCTGTTGAATCTTGCAAGCTTTTATAATTCTATACATATTTAGAGTATGTGAGAATCTTGTTTGAGTGACATAGTATGCTGAAAAAGCCATATAAGTTGTTTCAGCTCCAATATTGTCAAAATAAATACTCTCATATACCTATTGCTGCCTATTTTCATATATTTTGCTACCTGCAAGTAATATCAGGTAATAGTAAGATGACCAATACTTTCTGATTTAGATAAATTTCTACCCTGTCTCCAATAGAATGGCTTGTTGACTATTTGCTTTGGATCAAGGTTATTTTTGGGAGTTGTAAGTGTGAATAGGCTATGCTAGAAATCAAATTTTGAGAAACCAGGCTTAAATGAAATCAAGTGTTTAATTAGAATTGTAACTCCTCATTTCTTATATTTAATTCTGCTTTGGCCTTTCAGTGTATAGTGAGTGCATGATAAGCCATTTGGGTTGAGCTTTATCTCACGTATTATCCTGTAGCTAAATCATGACAGCTTTGTTAGCTGTACAACTGGCTGTATTACTGTTGTAACTGTGTAATGATGGTTTTTTTTACACCACTCTTTACTCCTTGTCAGCTGTGAAGAATTTTCACATAGACATTTGTACCAGAAAAAATATTACATTTGTCTTGCTTACAGGTGAAGAATTATGTGTAATACAGGCCAGTCATTTCTACTGTGTATGTACCATTTCCCTTATCTGTAATAAATAATTCCTACACTCCTAACAGACTTGTAGTTTCCTTTGATTTATTCCAAACTCCCACTGCAAAACATACATACTTTGATATACATTTTAGCCAACTTATCAGAGTTTGACTCTTACTTTAATACAAGGGTGATCAGTGATCACATGTGTCGCCTGATGATAGCCAATTAAACAGTAGTATTAAGAGGTGACTGAACAGTTTGTACGCTAAAACACACTTTTTTTTATTCAAGGGCCATAACCCCTGCCAAAAATCATTCACTCAAAAAACCTGTAAAACATGCACAAGTACTAAAGGTACAGAACAATCCTGTAACATTTCATTTAAATTGCTTTAGTAGTATAAGAGAAGTAGTCCGGACAAACTTTAAAAATAAAAATGATTAAAGGGCCATAACTCTTGACAAAAATCATTTAACTGGAAAATGCTGACGATATATACAACTAGACTGGGTATGCACAACTTGATATGCACAACATGATATGCAAAACTATCATTCCTGAAAAGTTTGGATGAAATCGCACCAGTAGTTTCTGAGGAATAGTCCGGACAAGTTTTGTGACAGACAGACAGTTGACAGAGAAGTGATCCCTATATGTCGTGGCTACTTCGTAGCAGGTGACACAAAAAAGTAGAACCAGTTGCCACTGGTACTAAGGCCATAAGCTAAGGCTTGCTTCATAGCTAATATAGATTTGGCACCAACCGTAGTTTGTCTGAAAAACAAAGGAAAGTTGCCAGGTTTTAAAATCTTGATCTGACATTAGATTTTGAGCTGGGCAATTCAATATTTTAGGTCTTCAACAATTTTATTAAATTAAAATCAAATTTACATACTGCTCTCTGCATTGGATTCAATCCTTTTTTATCCAAAATAGATAAAGAATACTGTGTATCAGTCTGAAAAATGATGAAAACCACTATAGTTTAGCTTATGTTTGATTATTCAAGGAAGATAACTATGACAGTACTGACTGCTGCACCAATGCAGGAAATACATATTGTGTCATGGGATTATCAACATTGTGGACAAATTTTACATTTTCAGTTACTAGTTATTGACGGTTTTGAAATTTCTTTTGTATACCTTTAATGCAATCTTAATTACTAACAGAAGGTTCACTTATAGTGGAAGAAACAATACATATATAAAATTTCTATTAATTATTTTGACATAACGAACATATCACGCAACATGCCATATGGTTGCAAGGTTATTGGGTGATCATGCAATATCCATGCCACAGAAACCTTTGAAGACTTAACAAACATTTTTCAAAGATAATTAATACTTTGATTATTAAGAGAAGGCAGAAAACAACTTGTGTTTGCAGAAATCATTAATATGTTTATGAAATAAAATTGACCAGATTGTTGACTTTGTCTTGTCATGTCACATACTGTATCATTAAAGTATGTCCAAAACCTCCAGCTCTTAATCTTCTCTGACTCAAGATCAATTTACACTGTACATCTGAATATTACTATTTGTATAAAAGAATAGTTAATGAGGAAACGTGTTTCGACAAGAACCAGCAAATTATGTCTAAGGTCTGCAATTTAAAATACACAAGAAATTTTGACAGATGGTAAACAACAGGACAAGAGGGCCATGATGGCCCTGTATTGCTAACCTGAATATGACTGCTTTAAACAAAGTTGCTATGGACCAGGTTAATTGACCCCAGATGACCCGTATTCGAACTTGACCTAGAAATTATTGAAACAATCGTTCTGACAAATTTCCAGGTTATTTGGACTGAAAATGTAACCTCTGGAGTGTTAAAATGGTTTTTACGTTTTGTACTCCTCCATTTCAACAAAATACATTTTGTTTAACTACAATACATTAGTTTGATTCGAATTACAATACCAAGTATTCATCTTTACATTGAAACATGCAGAATACTGATTGTTCATGTAACTATCAACAGAATAGAAGGTATTTTCAAACGCTTTCTCACATAATGTGCACAACTTTACATTATTAATCTAGTATGATTCAATTTAGTAACTTCCTGTAGAATACGTTTTGAAATATTCTATGAAAGCCTTATATGGAAAAGCTCCGCACAATCCTCACCCACTTAAAAAATAAACGTCATTTTCCACTACCGAAAGTGCCATATAAACATTATATAGCGGTTTTTATATTTATTTTTAGGAAGCTTATTATAATAATTTGAAACTTCATGTTTCCTTCGTACTTAACACTATTTTGACATTTCCTAGTCATTTCAGATATTTAGTTACTCTAGCAATATGATTATTTTTTCTGATAACTGATTTAACTATGAAACTTTACTGAAATAAAAACTTGGCATATTCGATATATGACACTTTATTAAATTTCATTAATGTTTAAGCTTCTAAAAACTCATTTTGAAAGTGTTACTAGATTGCCTATATGTAGTTGGTTTCTTCATATTTCAAGTGGGATACACCTTAACTATTCCATCTAGGCTGGCCCCTGTCTGTAACAGACTAAGAATATTCTTTTGACAAGGACATTTCATGGTTCTGAAGGCTACTTTCCCATGCAGAACATTGTGCCCATGAAATTACTGTTTCATTTTGTTGTTACTGTATAATTCAATTAACTAGGTATATTGACATAAGGGTACATAGGCATTCTGACCAGTACCCAGGGTCTCCAAGTATTAATTGTTAGTAAGCAGAAACTTATGTGCTATAACTTTCTGACACTTATTTTGTGATATAATTTCACTGTAGGAGTTAATCACCTATTTAGCAATATGTCAAAACTAAACAAGAAACATCGCAATGCGACGAAACCAGGTTTTCAACATTAATGTTTCACAGAAGCTTTGTCATCAAGTGCCATGGTGAATATTGTGAGCAATTTTTTTAATTGAAATGTTTTTGGTGGAATTATGGCCTTTTTAATTTTTTACATGTATAATAAATAGATGAACATCAATTTGTATCTTTCATAGTTCTACAGATCTGAAATGCTAATTGTATCTAATTATATGCACATTACTGCAAACAACGAACTTAGGTACAAATTAATTTTATTCATAGTATGATTATAGTATATTATGATGTTGCTTGGTCATTTTGTTTGCTTTTCACATTTCGCTGTTTATTATTTAATATAATTATACATTTATCATTGCACTATGATGGGGAGTGCCTTCGACTGACACCCACATACTGAAAAGGGAGATAAAAAATCAAAATCTTTTTAAAAAAGGGTATAAAAGTTATGATATAAATCATAAAAATAAATCTAAAAGTTATGATATAAATCATAAAAATAAATCTAAAAGTTATGATATAAATCATAAAAATAAATCTAACTTATTTCTTATTATATCCTTAATCCAAGAATGAACTCAAGGTCATCTTATGGTCACTCCAGTATGTTTCTTATTATAACCTTAATCCAAGAATGAAATCCAGGTCATCTTATGGTCACTCCAGTATGTTTCTTATTATAACCTTAATCCAAGAATGAAATCCAGGTCATCTTATGGTCACTCCAGTATGTTTCTTATTATAACCTTAATCCAAGAATGAAATCCAGGTCATCTTATGGTCACTCCAGTATGTTTCTTATTATAACCTTAATCCAAGAATGAAATCCAGGTCATCTTATGGTCACTCCAGTATGTTTCTTATTATAACCTTAATCCAAGAATGAAATCCAGGTCATCTTATGGTCACTCCAGTATGTTTCTTATTATAACCTTAATCCAAGAATGAACTCAAGGTCATCTTATGGTCACTCCAGTATGTTTCTTATTATAACCTTAATCCAAGAATGAAATCCAGGTCATCTTATGGTCACTCCAGTATGTTTCTTATTATAACCTTAATCCAAGAATGAACTCCAGGTCATCTTATGGTCACTCCAGTATGTTTCTAATACACCTGTCTTCTAGCTGGTTTCTGTGGTGTAAATGTGATCAAGTGCTGAATGATAATCTGTGGTCTCCATGCACAGAGCTGGTACAGCATTAGTTTCATTCTTCAAGAAATCATACAGTTTCTGGCATTTTGAGAGTTGAAGCTGGTAAATGTTCATGTCACCAACAATGACTAATGGCATGTTCTGCTGATATAGTATTTCGACAGCTGTACATATTTTGATATTTCCAGGTGGATTACAGTAGACAGAGATGACTTCATAGAGTTTTTTGCACTTACAAAGCACCACACTTGTACCTTCTATTCCCAATTCTTTTGTGTGAGTACTGGACAGAATTGCTAGTCCTTGTTTGACATAGATAAATGTCCCAGAATGTGGTCTATTTTTGGTTATCGTCAGTGTACAGACAAACTGGATCCTGAAAGTCTTCCATTGCATAGTGTTCTTTAGAGTCAGTTTTTTTTGGCCCATGTGTCTTGCACAACTATAACATCAGTATTCACAAGTCTTTCATCTTATCGATAGTGTTCAATGTTCTTATGAAGTGATCTTGGATTATGGCACATTATTGTGAGTTCTGACACAGAAATATTTGTTGTTTTCCGTACCAAGCAAATCAGTAACAGTGATTTACCCCTGTAATATGTCTTTGATCATAATTAAAAATTCTAGGCTGAAAAATGTATATATGGAAAAACCAAAGGGCCATAATAAGGTAAAAAATTATCGAATAAAAAAACCCCAACAATATGCGCCAGGGCACTTGATGACAAAGCTTCTGTGAAAGTTTCGTCAAAATCCCTTGAGAAAATTAGGAGGAGTTGCCCACTGGCGAAATTGTTCACTATATATTCCATATAAGGAAAAAAAAACAAAGGGCCATAATCAGGTGAAAAATTATTGAATCACAAAACCCCGACAATATGCCCCAGGGCACTTGATGACAAAGCTTCTATGAAAGTTTGGTCAAAATCCCTTGAGAAATGTAGGAGGAGTTGCGCTTAGACGAAATTGTTCACTAAATATTCCATATAAGAAAAACAAGAACTGTCACTGTAAGATGACAATGCCCACGAACGTGGTGCTTTGACCTCTGAGCTGAGAACCAGTCATTCAGGGGTCAAGGTCAAATAAATATAGGTCAGTGGGACAGTCTTATCCAAAGGGGGTTGTGACCAAGTATGATGTAATTCCATTTACTAACTAGAAATGGGTTTTTGATTCAACAAAAACATATGTCTCCCCCCCAGCCAGTTGCTGCAGGTAGTATTGAGTCAGACGATTGTAAAATTTGACATTTAACCTCCAAGTGTGACCTTGACCTTGAGACACCGCACCCGCAAAGTGGGTTCTGCACGTCACCTTGATGAGGTGAACATCTGACCCAAGTTTCATAAAAATCCTTCAAGGGCTATTGAAGATACAGAGCGGACACGATTTTGTGGCATTTGACATTTAACCTCCAAGTGTGACCTTGACCTTGAGACACCACACCCGCAAAGTGGGTTCTGCATGTCGCCTTGATGAGGTGAACATCTGACCCAAGTTTCATAAAAATCCTTCAAGGGCTTTTGAAGATACAGAGCGGACACAATTTTGTGGCATTTGACATTTAACCTCCAAGTGTGACCTTGACCTTGAGACACCACACCCACAAAGTGTGTTCTGCACGTCGCCTTAATGAGGTGAACATCTGACCCAAGTTTCATAAAAATCCTTCAAGGGCTTTTGAAGATACAGAGCGGACACGATTTTGTGGCATTTGACATTTAACCTCCAAGTGTGACCTTGCCCCTGAGACACCACACTCGCAAAGTGGGTTCTGCAGGTCGCCTTGATGAGGTGAACATCTGACCCAAGTTTCATAAAAATCCTTCAAGGGCTTTGGAAGATACAGAGCGGACACGATTTTGTGACGGACAGACAGACGGACGGACGGACAACCGGGAGAAAAACAATATGTCTCCCCCATTTTTGGGGGGAGACATAATAAGGACGTTATGGGCAATGTTAAAGTTTTTTGACAATTGGATCTTCAAGGTGAAGGTCATTCAGAGGTCAAGGTCAAACAAATATAGGTCAGTGGGAAGGCCTAGTCCAAAGGGGCGTTGTGTTTTAAGTATGAAGTGTATCCACTTACTAATGAAGAAGTTATGGCCAAATATTAGTTTTCAGACAATTGGATATTCAGGGGTCAAGGTCAAATAATTAAATGTCAGTGGGAAGGTCTTGTCCAAAGGGGTGTTGTGTCCAAGTATGAAGTAAATCCAGTTACTAATAAGGAAGTTATGGGCAATGTTGAAGTTTTTGGGCAATTGATTCTTCAAGGTAAAAGTCATTCAGGGGTCAAGGTCAAACAAATATAGGTGAGTGGGAAGGCCTTGTCCAAAGGGGTGTTGTGTCCAAGTATGAAGTAAATCCACTTACTAATAAAGAAGTTATTGCCAATGTTAAAGTTTTTGGACAATTGGATCTTCAAAGTAAAGGTCATTCAGGGGTCAAGGTCAAATAAATATAGGTCAGTGGAAAGGTCTTGTCCAATGGGGTGTTGTTTCCAAGTATGAAGTAAATCCACTTATTAATAAGAAAGTTATTGCCAATGTTAAAGTTTTCGGACAGACTGACGGACGGACAGTTCAAAAACTATATGCCTCCCTTCGGAGGCATAAAAACAAAGGGCCATAACTAGGTGAAAAATTATTGAATCACAAAACCCCGACAATATGCACCAGGGCACTTGATGACAAAGCTTCTGTGAAAGTTTCGTCAAAATCCCTTGAGAAATGTAGGAGGAGTTGCGCACAGGCGAAATTGTTCACTATATACATGTATTCCATATAAGGAAAAAAAAAACAAAGGGCCATAACTAGTTAAAAAATTATTGAATCATAAAATCCAGACAATATGCGCCGGGGCACTTGATGACAAAGCTTCTGTGAAAGTTTGGTCAAAATCCCTTGAGAAATGTAGGAGCAGTTGCGCACAGAAGAAATTGTTAACGCCAGCCGGCTGGCCAACATACCTCAATCTAATAACCAGTTTTTTCCTTTGGAAAACCTGGTTAATAAAATTAGAAACTGCTAATCAGTGTGTCTCTCTCTTCATGTTTTTTTCAATTTATGAGTTAAACAGATACCCAAGTACAGACCTAGGGGTTAGTAACCACCTTTTTTAGAAACGACAGATTAGAATTTGACCAGCTTTTCATTTGGCTCCTTGTCTGAACACCAACTGCAGGTCAGTCTGAATTTTGTACTTTCCTGAGTTGAACCCCAGGGATGCACTTGTTCATCTCCATGGGGTCAATTTGAGACTGAGCTTAAAGGGAAATGAAAGTCACGAATTCAACTGACAGCATAATAGAGTTTGTGCATTTATTGTTAAGTTTTGAAAATTCTTCGAATATTGAAAGAATATTTACTTAGATATGCTAAATCAAAAGTAGCGATTTTTTCATCATCAGCCGACCGGTGGAACGCGGCATCTTGTCATGTGACCATTTAGGCTGTGATGTAGTTTTTTTTCTTAATTAATTGCTGCTACAATAGGTAAAATTATTGGAAGAATGTCAGTTGTTGCATGAAAATATGCTGAATAAATTGATGGCTTATTTTGTATTTTTCTTACATAAATAATTTCACTTCACAGATTTTCCATGGAAATTACTAAATTCAGTGAAATTATAATCAGCATTATTAAACTTAGGTGACTTGTTAAAAAGCAGTAAATTACTATCATAATTATGGGACAGGTTATTATTAAGCCTGCTGCATTTTTTCCATGACAGGCAAATTAGGTCAATCCTGAAACCAACCAGGTATAAAGGGTCTTCGAAGATTAAACGACAATTAACAGTGGCTTATCCAAACACAGATATATCACCGGCTGTTATGCAATCAAATTACGATAACTGCATAGTTATAATCGCATTAGCATTTGTAGCTCTGATAAGGACAAAGTTCTTTAACACTTGGCAATTTCATTAGGAATTAAATGTCATTATCCTAGAGATTCGGACTGAAATTTTATTCAAATTGTTTTAGATGATGAGTTACATTATTTATCCAAATATAAATACAACAATTTGTTCAGGTGAAATCTACAAATCATGATGTGTACACTTCTGCCATTCTCAATTGGACTACAATTACGTCACAAATCATAAGTCTAGCTTTCTCTCGCCATGGATTTTTGCAACAATGGCGCCATCCATAAACCAAGTGACACCTCAATTTTCAAAGTCAAAATTCATGTATTTGGAAATTGCAGGTTTTTGTTATATCTTGGGTTATAAAATAAAAGGAGGATTTGATTTAAAATATACATTCCAAATTTTTGACTTTCCGTACCCTTTAAGGACCTAAAGTAGGCACTTACATGCCATACAACAAAATGATTACAATTATACTGAAGAAAAGAATCAAGTATATTGGCAGGTGAAGCATTTTTGACTGTATACTATATTATAAAATAACTAGAGATGTGTCCATAGGACACAGACGCCCCCACATTCTGCTGTACTGTCACAAAAAATCCTGTACAATAACAGATGCGTATAAGGTCTAACAAGAGCCACCGCAAGCGGAGGCCACGCTCAACTTTTTTCCTATTTCCGAAGGCAAACACATCAGAGGAAGCGCATTGTGGTGAAGGGATTTCAAATGAAACATCATTTGAAAATATAATTATACATAACAGAGTTATAACCAATTTTAGCAACATTCAGAAATTTGACCTTAAAGGTCAAGATCAAGTTCAGTTTAACCTTCTCTGGAGGCATTGTCTAAAAGGTAGTTATGTCCAAGCATGAAGACACTACATCCATTAACAACAAAGATATAGCCAAGTTAAGTAATGTCAAGGTCATTTAAAAGTAATGCTTGAATTGTTTAACACATTTCTTTAATTATCAGTGTTGTTTTGTCCCTGTATAGATCAAATCCGTCCATAAATATCAAAAGTTTGGCTATTTTAGCAAAATGCAATAATTTGAACTTGACTGTAAAGGTCATTTAAAGGTTAAGGTCATACTTAAATACTTGAAATTTAACGTGTAGGTTTTGTCATGAGCGTTGTTTTGTCCAAGTATTAATAAAAAAGAACTAAAAATGACGTTAAGGCCAATATTAGTAAAATTCAATAATTTGACCTTGATAATCAGAGTCATTTGAAGGTCAGGGTCAGTTGAATGATTCAATGTCTCAGTTTTGTCATAGGTGTTGTTTTGTCCCAATATAAATCAAATCAAACCATAAATAACAAAAATTTGGCTATTTTAAGCAAAATTCAATAACTTGACCTTAAATGTCAAGGTCATCTAAACGTCAAGGTCATACTTATAATAAATTAAAATGATGATTTTGTTGTTTTATCAAAGTATAAATCAAATCCATAAATAAACAACAGCTATGACAATTCAAGCAAAATACAATAATGGGACCTTAACTGTCAAGGTCATTTTAGGGTAAAGGTCATACCTGAATTATTCAACATGTAAGTTTTGTCAAAAGTGTTGTTTTGTCCAAGTATGAATCAAGTCTAACCATACATTACACAGTTATGACCAATCTTAGCAAAATTCAATAATTTGATCTTGCTAGTCAAGATCATTTTTTAGGTCAAGGTCAAACTGGAATCAAAATGTCAGATTTGTCAAAAGTATTGTTTTGTCCAAGTATAAATCAAATCCATCAATATATGACAAAGTTATGACAATTTAAGCAAAATTCAAACATCTGACCTTGACGGTCAAGGTCATTTTTAGGTCATGGTCATTTTTGAGTTATTCAACATGTCGGTTTTGTCACAAGTGTTGTTTTGCCCAAGTATGAATCAATTCCAACAATAAATGACAAAGTAATGGCAAATTGTAGCAAAATTCAATAATTTGACCTTGAAGGTCAAGGTCATTTTAAAGTAAAGTTGATAAATGAAAGAATCATAATGTCGGATTTGTCATAAGTGTTGTTTTGTCCAAGTATGAATCAAAACCAACCATAAACAACAAAGTTATGACAATTTAAGCAAAATTTAATTATTTGACCTCGACAGTCATGGTAATTTTAAGGTTAAGGTCAAACTTGAATAATTTATCTTGTCGGTTTTGTCATAAGTGTTGTTTTGTCCAAGTCTGATTCAAATCCAACCATAAATAACAAAATTATGGCAAGTTTTAACAAAATTCAATGATCTGACATTGACTGTCAAGGTCATTTAAAGGTTAAGGTCAAACTTGAAATAATAATAATGTCGGATTTGTCATTAATGTTGTTTAGTATAAATATGAATCAAATCTACAAATAAATGAGAAAGTTATGACAATTTAAGCAAAATTCAATCATCTGACCTTGACGGTCAAGGTCATTTTAAAGTCATGGTCATATCTGAATTATTCGACAAGTCGGTTTTGTCATAAGTGTTTTTTTGTCTAAGTATAAATCAAATCCAAGCACAAATACTAAAGTTATGGACAATTTTAGCAAAATTTAATAATTTGACCTTGAAGGTGAAGGTCATTTATGAGTCAGGGTCATATCTGAAAAAAATCAAAATGTCGGATTTGTCATAAGTGTTGTTTTGTCCACGTATGAATCAAATCCATAAATAAATGAGAAAGGTATGACAATTTAAGCAAAATTCAATCATCTGACCTTGACGGTCTAGGTCATTTTTAGGTCATGGTCATATCTGTTATTCAACATGTTGGTTTTGTCATAAGTGTTGTTTTGTCCAAGTATAAATTAAATCCAACAATAAATAACAAAGTTATGGCCCATTTTAGGAAAACTCAATAATTTGACCTTGAAGGTGAAGGTCATTTATGAGTCAAGGTCAGGTTGAGTCTGGTTCACTTGAAGATCTTGTCCAAATGGTTGTAATGTCCAAGTATGAAGACAATCCACTTATTAATAATTAAGTCATGGCAAATTTCAGCAAAATTCAATAATTTGACCTTGAAGGTGAAGGTCATTTATGAGTCAAGGTCAAGTTCAGTCCGGTCTACTTGAATTTCTTGTCCAAAGGGTTGTTGTGCCCAAGTATGAAGACAATCCACCTATAAAAAATAAAGTTATGGCCAACTTTAGCAAAATTCAATATTTTGACCTTGAATTTAAGGTCATTTAAGAGTCAAGGTCAAGTTTAGTCTGGTCATCTTGAAGATCTTGTCCAAAGGGTTGTTGTGTCCAAGTATGAAGATAATCCATCAAGGAATAAAAAAATTATGATCAATGTTAAAGTTTTCCGATGGGAACAGCAACAACACCATGTATAGCAGTAACTCGATTTAAAAAAAAAAAATATAGTCGAGCTAAAAATGCTACAGTCCACACGGTATGTCAAAATCCCTTAAGTCAAATTTCCAGCTGAGTTGAATTATTTTTCAGGTCCCGTCAATAACCCTTATTTATATTATTTAATTCCTGTTAAGCCGAATTTGACATGTGCAAACTTTGGCTATGTCAATCATATTTTTCAGTCCTGTCATACATTTTCCTACGTATTTTTCCACTTAGTAAGTCAAAGTGTGGAAATTTATTGATTACCAATTACTCAAGTCAACTTCGAGGTGAGAACTGATTGAACTAATAACATGTGTCAACCATTATTTGTTGATTGCAACTTAACAAATCACACTTTTATTAGGATTTTAATTGTCACTAATAGGTACTTTAAAGTGAAAACTGATTGGACAAATTACGCTTGTCACCAATTGTTTGATAATTTCAACTTCCCAAATTTCGCTTAAATTAGGATCTTAATTATCATGAATAGGTACATGTTCGTAAAAAAATTATGTTGATTTTATAAATTCACTGGACTTGATTGAAATTTCACTTTTGTAACTTTGTCACAAGATAAATTCTTTAATTTCAATGAATTTGAGGGAATAAAAACAAGAGCAATCAGTAATCATGTGTGGCCTGACGATAGCCAATTAAGCAGTTGTACTGAGGGGGGATTGGACAGTTTGTTGGAAATGTAAATTGACTGTATGGACGTTTAAGTGTTTTCTGTAATGTGGAGAAAAGAAAGTAAGAATTACCCAACTGATGATGCTGAACATTGTAGTTTTGGAGGATACCATTTTGTTCCATGGGTGGGCACATTAGAAACACAGTTTTGTGGTAGCTGAAGTATGTTTCAAGTATACCAGAATTGGTTTCTTGTATATAAGTGAAGACCAGATCCAAGGTGGTGTTGTTGTTAGTTGTAGGCATGTGATTTTTTTTGCAACAGCCCACATGTTTCCATGTGTGTTTCTAACTGCTGTTTCCTCTGTCCTTCACAATTGAAATCTCCAATCACAATGACTAACCAAGTAATACCTTCCAGTGCAGAACTAATGCCTTTTGTAATGGTTTTCAGCTTTGTATAAGGCTTTGCATAAACAGAGAAGACATGGATACACAGTGGTTGTGTTATGCGGATGTACACTATTTCAACTTGACTGTCAAAGTAGTCTGGACAAACTTTAAAAATAAAAATCATTAAAATGCCAACAACACGAACAACTGGACTTGGTACTGATCATTCTTGTAAAGTTTGGATGAAATTCCACCAGTAGTTTTTGAGGAATAGTCCGGACAAGTTTTGTAATGGACTGACAGATGACGGAGAGGTGATCCCTATATGTCACGGCTACTTTGTAGCATGTCGCAGCTACTGTGTAGCAGGGCCAAAACCCCTTTTTTATTCAAGGGCCATAACTCTGCCAAAAATCATTCAAAAACCCATTAAATATTTGCAAGCACTTCAGGTACTGATCAATCCTGTAACATTTCATTCAAATTGCTTTAGTAGTATAAGAGAAGTAAACCAAGACAAACTTTAAAAATAAATATCATTAAAGGGCCATAACTCTAACAAAAATCAATGAACTGAAAAAAGCTGATGACATGCACAACTAAACTTGATACTGATCATTCCTATTAAGTTTGGATGAAATTGCGCCAGTAGTTTTTGAGGAGTAGTCCGGACAAGTTTTGTGATGGACAGACAGACAGACGATGGAGAAGTGATCCCTGTATGTCGCAGCTACTGTGTAGCAGGCCACACAAAAATCAGTTTTGAAATGTGCTTTTCATGTTTCTAAATAAGTTACAAATATTTTATGCGTATGCGTTGAAAAATGTTACATTATGTAAAGTTCATTATAAGTTTTTTGTGTATTTGTCGTTACTCAATGTCTATTTATTTATAGCATGTGTACATGTCTGATTTTACCTGTTTCGCATCAAGTTCTTTTGAATATTATATAAAATATTGGTTTTAAATGCCCACATAGGAAGGAGGTATGAGATAAGCATACACTTGAAGAGAAAACGAGTGGCAAGTCATGGGGATACATCATGTACTCGAGTCAAACAAGAAATGCAGTTTTATTTCCTGTAAACTACATTGGTAGAATGTATAGCCGGTAGTGCTCTACATTCCAGACTTGAATCTGATGGTCATGGGAATGCTTTTTAATCATTTGAATGACATTTCATTTGCGTAACTGCTTTGTACAAGGTGGTAAATGTATAACTGACAAAACATTTTTAGGTTAACCAGCTCCGGAGATGTCGAATTCCAGCTAAGTCAAATAAATTTACTCAGTCCTTCCAAATTCGAGATATCGAGTGTGGACTGTATATTTTTAACTATATCAGGGGGCATAACTATGCCGATCTCCAATAAGTTTGAATCCAAATAACCAGGTGCATAAGTTCACATGCTGTCATCTATTCTAAGAAAGTTTCATGGCTATAGCAGTTATACATTTGGAGTTACATGTGACACAAGTCTAAAAAGACCTTTTTTGCTTAATCAGGGGGCATAACTCTGCCAGTCTACAATAAATTTGCATCAAAATGAAGGTCCCTGTGAGCTTGACCTTTGACCTAATGACCTCAAAATCAATAGGGGTCATCTACTGGTGATGACCAACCAGCACTCCATGTTCGGTGAACCTAGGTCAAAGCGTTCTCTAGTTTTGATCGGAAACTGTTTTTAGGATGAAGGTCCCTGTAATCTTGACTTTTGACCTAAAGACCTCAAAGTCAATAGGGGTCATCTACTGGTGATGACCAACCAGCATACCAAGTTTGGTGAACCTAGGTCAAAGCGTTCTCTAGTTATTGATCGGAAACCGTTTTTAGGATGAAGGTCCCTGTGAGCTTGACCTTTGACCTCAAAATCAATAGGGGTCATCTACTGGTGATGACCAACCAGCATACCAAGTTTGGTGAACCTAGGTCAAAGCGTTCTCTAGTTATTGATCGGAAACCGTTTTTAGGATGAAGGTCCCTGTGAGCTTGACCTTTGAACTAATGACCTCAAAATCAATAGGGGTCATCTTCTGGTGAACCTAGGTCAAAGCGTTCTCTAGTTATTGATTGGAAACGAAGTGTCTACTGACGGACCGACCGACATTTGCAGAACTATATGCCCCCTCATCTTTGATGGGGGGCATAAAAATCTATTTAAGCCTCAGTGACCTTTACCCCAGTTAATGGTAGAGGTTCATGAAAGGTGTCTACATACAAAATAAATGTCAGTCAATAAATAAAGGTTCTTGACAAGAATAGAAAAATCTATTTTTAGCCTCAGTGACCTTGACAATGATTCAAGTAACCTCAAACCCCTAACAAGGGTAGAGGTCCATGCAAGTTACCTACATTTAAAATATCTAAGTTATTGGTCTATAAATGAATACTCTATGGGGAAAAGAATAAAAATCTATTTTTAGCCTCAGTGACCTTGACCCCAAGAATAGCAGAGATTCAAACAAGGTGCCTTAATACTAAATATCTAAGACAACTGTCAATAAATGAAGGCTCAATGACGAAAAGCTGAAGTCTATTTTTAGCCTTGGTGATCCAAGGGGCAGTGCCAAGATTTGAGAATCTTGCATGTCATAATTTTTCATTAGTGTTCTCTTAATAGCCAGACAGGCAGTCTGTCTGTCTGTTTCAATTGCCATTGAAAGCAGTAGTTACAAAGCATGTCACTGTTTCCATAATTTAATGCTTGGGACTGACGTGGACTCCTCATTATAATTAACTCCTTTAGTGATTATCAGGAAGATAAAGGGTAATTGGATTAATTCTGTGTGGATTAGTTGCTTGTCTTCCATTATCAACATTTAATTACTCAGTTTTTGTGAACTGGTAAGTTTGTTAAGCAAGCAAACTGAAAGTAAAAGCCAAAGCAATTTTAAGTGCTTTGTAGATTTCATGAACATCTCAGTCATGTACAATCTGAAAGCTCTTCTATCACTGATTTTTGGTCTTTGCTATATAATAAGTTGCTGAAAACACTGTAAACAGCTTTTAAAAATGCCCTTTTGATCCCTAAAAAATTCAGAGAATGATTAGTAATCTGACACTACTGACATTATACATGTCTTGACATCATACAAATACATACTGCTGACAGGTATCATTTTTTTCAAAACCTTTATTCATAAATATATATATTAATGATTGCTTTTAGTGACAAATTTTAGGGTGTTTAACAATAAATGTAAAATCTAATGACAAAAAGTTAAATCTATTGATATTCTGACCCAAATCTACAGAAGGCTAAAAAAGTTCACATGTATGCTAAAGGCTCACCTGAGTATAACTACTAAAATAAGCAAGTGCCATGTAATGTCTTTATCATCAAAATAAACAAGAAAGAACTAAATAATACTGGTAGAGGTCCACTACGAAATGCTTCAAAACCAAACTTTCCATCTGTCCCCTAGTGTGCTAAAGTGTAAGTTATCTTTGTAGAGGTCCACTAGACAATGCTAAATGCCCAATTTCAGAACTCTGGGCCTTGTAGTTTCATATATGAAGTATGTTAAATTATATTTCTATGTAAAACATCTCATCCCTTGGATGGAGGCAAAGTGGCCATTGTTTGAACAATCTTGAAAGAGGTCTAATTGACAGTACTTTGCACACAATTTTAAAACTCTGGGCCTGTGGTTTCATACAAAAAGAATATTTTAAAGATTTTCCTCTATATTACTATGTGAAACATGCCTCCCCTTGGATGGGGCTAACAGTGACCCCAGAGACATTATATGAACATACCTCATAGAGGTCTGCTAGATAATGCTACACATCAAATTTTACATGTCTCAGCATGCAGTTTCTGACAAGAAGATTATCAAAGAGTTTCCCTATTTATCTCAATGTAAAACATCTAACCCTGGGGCAGAGCTAAAAATGGCTCAAATGGCAATGTTTAAACAATCTTTGTAGAGGTCTACTAGACCATGCTTCATGCCCATTTCAGAACTCTGGGCCTTGTGGTTTCATACTAGAAGTTTTTTTGTTTTTTTTAAAGAATTTTCTTCAACATTTCTATGCAACCTTGGGTTTAGCAAATAATGAACCCAGGGGCATAATTTGAACAAACTTGATATAGGTCCACTAGACAATGCTACACACTCAAATTCAGAGCTCTGAACCTAGTGATTTTAGGCAAAGAGTTTTCTATTCTTGTTGGTGGAGCAACCAGACTTCTGCATGGAATGGATTTCTTTGAACAACTTTGATAGAGCTTCATGCAAAGAACATCCCCACCAAGTTTGATCAACTCTGATTTAGTTATTTAGGAGGAGATGTTGTTTAGAGTAAGAAGTTGATGGCGCATGACTAACATGGTGATCACAAAAGCTCAGATGAGTTAAAAAAAAAAAAAAAAGCAACTGTCACATAAAATCAACGTGCCCAATTGTTAGCCTTCTTTTAAACAAATCAAATATCATGATTCAGTAACTCCAGACACTACTAATACTGTAGGTTCAAGCATTTTCATGGTTTTAATCCTGGAAGCAACTGGTGTTTAAAATCAGAGAACCACTATGATACTTCTAGTGTCCTATTTATACTGCCCGTTCAGCCTACAGTGCTACTATACAAATAACCACTGCGTAAACCAACTCATCCAACAATGACAACAGTACATGTGACTCATTTTAATGTCACAGTGTATCACTGCCAGATATAACCTGCTTGTCACTGATGGTAAAACATCACCAGACTACCCTCATGGCTTCTGTTTTTGCATATCACAAGATTGGAAGTGTTTCATAGATAATATCACAGATGTATTGTGGACATTTGCTCAGGTCAGACCAATCCAGCCATTGTCAGCCAGAAAACTCATGATTCTTCTTCGATGTGTTTTATCCATCCCACTTGGGTAACGTATCTTCACTGGATACCCATTACGACGGTGTAGGTAATCCTAAAATAAGAATCAAAATAATTTGTGAAAATCTGGATGTTAAATTACTGAAGGTTAGTTCATTTAAATGTAATTACATAACATTTAGTGTTAGAAACTGTTGTAAAAATATACAGTGAACTCTGCAATATCTGCTTAAAACAAAATTTACCATGAACGCTTGAATATAATATGCACTTTTTTCAAGAATTTTCATTTTCCACGAAGGGGAGCATATTATACACAAGAGTGGCCCAGCTTGAAAACCCTTAAAATACCTGCCAAAAGTAAGTATTTCTGCCCAAATGATCATGTTTCCTGTTTTGGTGCACCTTCCTTTTGGAGAGCATTGTTAAGGGGAGAAAATATTCTACTTTATTATATACTTATAAATGAAATATTGAGAAATATTGATGAAATAAATTGCGTATTTTCATTTTCCGTATTTTCACTGTAAAAATTTATTTTTCACTGCAGTGAAACATATTTTCCGTATTTTCACCGGTGTCTTGCCGGACTACTTTTTTCTAAATTCAGCCAATACACTAAATTAAAGGGGAATTCTTTCAAATCTTAAGGTCAAAAAAGAGAAAAGTATATAATAAACAGAAAATTCAAGTTTTTTCTATAAATACGGGATTTATTTTCATCTCGTGGTATGAAAATTATCATATTTCACTCGTGGCTATGGCCACTCGTGAAATATTTATTTTCATACCACTCGATGAAAATAAATCCCGTATTTATAGAAAAAACTTGAATATCCTCTCTACATGTATGTACTGTTTCAGTACTGAAAATATGGTACGTATCATAAAAGGTCATTATAATGCCTCTTTTAAAAATTTTTTTTTCTAAATGTATAACTGCTAAAGATTCAATCAGGTAACCAATGGTTATCAGTATTATGCCGGTCAATATTCACACTTGTTTAATTATTGACCAATTAATTAGATAAAGGAGTCCCCCATATACTGTTAAACAGACATAATAATGTCATTTGATGTCGCCATAACTAGGGATGTTTGTTTACACATCCAAAATGTGTTGTGAAGGTGCTGACATGTTGAGATATTGCCATTGTCTCTTGGGTTAATTGTCCTTAATGAAATAAATAGTTAAATGCAACTGTAGCGATATTCATGTGACATCTGTTACTGTTACCAGCACCAACAACGGCCACTTCCTGAATGAAAAAAAATCGCCAAATGGTAACTCTATTTCCAGACAAAATTTTTGTGCATATTATATTCCAGTGCATTTTTTCCAAGATTTTGAGGCCTGACCAGGTGTGCATGAATACACGCTGGCGTATAATATTTGAGTGTTTACGGTCAACCAATTTCAGATTTTCAATTTGAAATGACTGGTTTCTTTAGTTTAGTTTAGTTTAGTTATCATCCAACGTGTAATAAGAAGACAAATTTACCTTGACAATGCATGTCTTGACTGTCATATAGTTGGCTGGAGTCATACCTATTGTGCTACACAACTGGAAAAAAGATGGAGAACACTGAAACAAACCTTACAGAAAAAAGTTATGTACAGCTTCAATTAATGTAAAATTTTCTTCTTTTTCTGACACAGTGAAATCAACATAATTATAAATAAAAGAGTCATCATGGCCTTCAGTTGGTCATCTATGAACAACAACATTTTGACAGTAAATTTACCATACTTATCCATGTAACAAGTGGTGAAAAAATCGTGGCTCGACCAGGACTCAAACCAAAGACCTTCTGCTTATAGGGCATACCAACATTTTTGAATGTATGTTCTTTTTCACAGTCAATTATTTCTGGTTTTACTGAAGCGAGCCAAAAAAGTAAGTAATATTATGCTGTATATTATCACTTTATTTTAGGGTATGTCCCCTTAAAGTTGCATGAAAAAGATGAAAGCTTTAAATCTTGTTTAAAGACAAGAACACTTTTAAGTATTTTAATAAACATTTCTTTGAAAAACAAATGACCTTTGGGACAGTCCCAATAATGATCCAAGGGACAAGATTTCAGCCATCTTTGTAGAGGCTCATAAAACTAGAGCTATCACTAAATGTAATTACATTTAATTTAATTTAATGTAATTACCCCTGCAGGACTGCTGAGGAACTGAGGAAGTTATTAGTAACAGAATACTTTGTAAAAGAATTTAAATAGAGTTATGGTTGTGGGTAATTAAAGATAGTAGTGGTTCTTGTACATTGCATTTCCTTTCACTGTAACTGACCATTGTATAAAGTTGCATTGAATTCCCAACCATTAGTTTTCAAGTTATGTTCCAGACAAGGAAAACCAACAAAGGGCAATAACTGTGCAAATACTGAATATAATGATGGCCCTGTATCGCTCACCTGAATATGACTGCTTTTAACAAAGTTGCTATGGACCTGGTTAATTGACCCCAGATAACCCATATTTGAACTTGACCTAGAAATTATCGACACAATCTTTCTGACAAATTTCCAGGTTTTTTGGACTGAAAATGTAGCCTCTAGAGTGCTAACAAGGTTTTTCGATATTTGGGCTCTGTGACCTAGTTTTTGACCCAAGATGACCCATATCCAAATTTGAGCTAAAAATCATAACAACCTTTCAGACAAATATACAGGACATTTGGACTGATAATGTAGCCTCTAGAGTGTTTACAAAGTTTTTCCATATTTGGGTGGGCTCTGTGACCTAGTTTTTCACTCCAGATGACCCATATTCAAACTTGAGCTAGAAATCATAGAAGCAACCTTTCTGACAAATTTTCAGGTTCTATGAAATTAAAATCTTAACTCTAGAGTGTTAACAAGGTTTTTCCATATTTGGGCTCTGTGACCTAGTTTTTGATTAAAGATGACCAATATTAGTACTTAAGCTAGAAATCATCAAAACAACCTGTCTGACAAAAATCCAGGATATTTGGACTGAAAATGTAACCTCTGGAGTGTTAAAATGGTTTTTTACATTTTACGGCTCTGTGACTTAGTTTTTTATCCCAAATGACCCATATCCAAATCTGACCTAGAAATCATTGAAACAACCTTTCTGACAAATTTCAAGGTTTTTTGGACTGAAAATGTTACCTCTAGAGTTTTAACAAGGTTTTTCCATTTTGGGGTCTGTGACCTAGTTTTTGACCGCAGATGACCCATATTCAAATCTGAGCTAGAAATTATTGAAACAACCTTTCTGACAAATTTCCAGCACATTTGGACTGAAAAGTAGCCTCTACAGTGTTATCAAGTTTTTTTTTCCTATTTTTGGGTTCTGTGACCTAGTTTTGACCCCAGATGACCCATATTCAAATCTGACCTAGAAATCATTGAAACAACCTTTCTGACAAATTTCCAGGTTATTTGGACTAAAAATGTTACCTCTAGAGTGTTAACAAGGTTTTTCCATATTTGGGCTATGTGACCTAGTTTTTGATCCTTGAGCTAGAAATCATCAAAATAACCTTTCTGACAAATTTCATGGATACTTTGACTGAAAATGTAACCTGTAGAGTTTTAACAAGGTTTTTCTATTTTCCGGCTCTGTGACCTAGTTTTTAAATTCAGATGACCCATATTCGACCTTGAGCTAGAAATCTTAGAAACAACCTTTCTGACAAATTTCCAGATTATTTGGACTGAAAATGTTACCTCTCCTTCTACAAGAAGATTTTCAAAGTTTTCACTATATAAGCCTATGTAAAACCAAAGACCCCGGGTGGGGCCAAATTTGACCTCAGGGGTATAATTTGAACAAACTTGGTAGAAGTCCACTAAACAATGCTACATAACAAATCTTAAGACTCAGGCCCATGTGGTTTCAGACAAGAAGATTTTCAAAGTTTTCAATATATAAACCTATGTAAAACCAATGACCCTGGGGACTTGGGTCAAATTTGACCTCAGGGGTATAATTTGAACAAACTTGGTAGAGGTCAACTAGACTATGTTACATACCAAATCTTAAGGCTCAGGGCCATGTGGTTTCAGACAAGAAGATTTTCGAAGTTTTTCCTATATAAGCCTATGTAAAACCAATGACCCCAGAGTGGGGCCAAATTTGACCCCAGAGGTATACTTTGAACAAACTTGGTTGAGGTCCACTAGACAATGCTACATACCAAATCTTAAGGCTCAGGGCCTTGTGGTTTCACACAAGAAGATTTTTCAAAGTTTTCTCTATATAAGCCTATGTAAAATCAATTGACCCCTAGGGGCAGGGTCAAATTTGACCCAAGGGGCATAATTTGAACAAACTTGGTAGAGGTCCTACTAGACAATGCTACATACCAAATCTTAAGGCTCAGGGGCTTGTGGTTTCACACAAGAAGATTTTTAAAGTTTCAATATATAAGCCTATGTAAAATCAATTGACCCCCGGGGCGGGGCCAAATTTGACCCCAGGGGTATATTTTGAACAAACTTGGTAGAGGTCCACTAGACAATGCTACATACCAAATCTTAAGGCTCAGGGCCTTGTGGTTTCAGACAAGAAGATTTTCAAAGTTTTTCCTATAAGTTGCCATAGCAAACAGAGTTCTTGATGGAAATGAATTCTTTGAACAACTTTGGTAGAGCTTCAAGCAAGGAATATCCCAGGCATGTTTCATCAATGTTGGCTCTGCGGTTTAGGAGGAAATGTTGTTTAAGTCAAATTGTTGACGATGCACGCCGACGCACGCCGGACAATCAACGATCCCAAAAGCTCACCCTGAGCAGGCTCAGGTGAGCCTAAAATGCAACATACCAAATTTCACGGCTCTGGGTTTTGTGATTTCAAAAAAGATAAATTTTTTCACGGCTCTGGGTTTTGTGATTTCAGAAAAGATAAATTTTTTTTTATCTCTATGAACAACAACGTCCCTTTCCACAAAGGGGACAATTTTGACCAAATGGGCATGATTTTAGTAATCTTTACAGATGTCAACTTTATTAGGCTACAGGCATAAGATGAAACTTCTAGGCCGTGTGGTTTATGGCAAGAATATTTTTGAAGAATTTGCCTCTATGCAAAACTAGTGACCTCTGATGCAAAACCAATAATGAACTGAGGGGCATAATATTAATTACTTTTGTAAATGCTCACTAGATAATGAAAACTAGAGCTATCACTGAATCTTAGTACATCATTTCCAAAATTAAGGCCACAGCTTAAACAACAAGAGCCACCGCAAGCGGGGGCCATGCTCGACTTTTTTCCTATTTTCAAAGGTAAACACATAAGAGGAAGCACATTTTGGTGAAGGGATTTCAAATGAAACATCATTTGGAAATATAATTATACACAACAAAGTTATGGCCAATTTAAGCAACATTCAGAAATTTGACCTTAAAGGTCAAGCTCAAGTTCAGTTTAACCTTCTTTGGAGGGATTGTCTAAAAGGTAGTTATGTCCAAGCATGAAGAAACTACATCCATTAACAACAAAGATATAGAAATGTCAATGTCATTTAAAGGTCAAGGTTATGCTTGAATTGTTCAACAAGTTTGTTTTATTCTCAGTGTTGTTTTGTCCCTGTATAGATCAAATCCGTCCATAAATAACAAAAGTTTGGCTATTTTAGCAAAATGCAATAATTTGAACTTGACTGTAAAGATAACTTAAAGGTTAAGGACATACTTGAATAATTTAACGTGTAGGTTTTGTCATGAGCGCTGTTTTGTCCAAGTATTAATAAAAAAGAACTAAAAATGACGTTATGGCCAATATTAGCAAAACTCAGTAATTTGACCTTGATGGTCAGAGTCATTTGTAGGTCAAGGTCACAGTTGAATGATTCAATGTGTCAATTTTGTCATAAGCGTTGTTTTGTCCCAGTATAAATCAAATCAAACCAAAAATTTTGGTTATTATTGAAACTTCAATAACTTGACCTTAAATGTCAAGGTCATCTAAAGGTCAAGGTCATACTTATAATAAATCAAAATGTTGGTTTTGTTGTTTTATCAAAGTATAAATAAAATCCATAAATAAACAACAGTTATGACAATTTAAGCAAAATACAATAATGGGACCTGAATGTCAAGGTCATTTTAGGGTAAAGGTCATATCTGAGTTATTCAACATGTCGGTTTTGTCATAAGTGTTGTTTTGTCCAAGTATCAATCAAATCCAACCATAAATACTAAAGTTATGGACAATTTTAGCAAAATTTAATAATTTGACCTTTAAGGTGAAGGTCAAATTTAGTCCGGTCTACTTGAAGATCTTGTCCAAAGGGTTGTTGTGCCCAAGAATGAAGAGAATCCACCTATTGATAATAAAGTTATGGCCAATTTTAGCAAAATTCTATATTTTGACCTTGAAGATGAAGGTCATTAATGAGTCAAGGTCAAGTTTAGTCCAGTCTACTTAAAGGTCTTGTCCAAAGGGTTGTTGTGTCAAAGCAAGAAGAGAATCCACCTATTTATAATAACGTTATGGCCAATTTTAGCAAAATTCAATATTTTTACCTTGAATTTGAAGGCCATTTTAGAGTCAAGGTCAAGTTTAGTTTGGTCATCTTGAAGGTCTTGTCCAAAGGGTTGTTGTGTCCAAGTATGAAGATAATCCATCAAGGAATAAAAAAACAAGAAATGTTTGTAAAACATAAATGCCCCCCAGCAGCACCTAATTGCTTGTGGTTGGGCCAAAGCGTTCTCTAGTTATTGATCAGAAACCGTTTTTAGGATCAAGGTCCCTGTGGCCTTGACCTTTGACCTAATGACCTCAAAATCAATAGAGGGTAATCTACTGGTGATGACCAACTAGAATACAAAGTTTGGTAAACCTAGGTCAAAGCGTTCTCTAGTTATTGATCGGAAACTGTTTTTCAGATGAAAGTCTGTGATCTTGACCTTTGACCTAATTACCTCAAAGTCAATAGGGGTCATCTACTGGTGATGACCAACCAGTATACCAAGTTTAGTGAACCTAGGTCAAAGCGTTCTCTAGTTATTGATCAGAAACCGTTTTTAGGATCAAGGTCCCTGTGAGCTTGACCTTTGACCTAATGACCTCAAAATCAATACGGGTCATCTACTGGTGATGACCAACCAGCATACCAAGTTTAGTGAACGTAGGTCAAAGCATTTTCTAGTTATTGATCGAAAACCGTTTTAAGGATGAAAGTCTCTGTGATCTTGACCTTTGACCTAATGACCTCAAAGTCAATAGGAGTCATCTACTGCTGATGACCAACCAGCATACCAAGTTTGGTGAACCTATTTAAAAGCGTTCTCTAATTATTGATCGGAAACCGTTTTAAGGATGAAAGTCTCTGTGATCTTGACCTTTGACCTAATGACCTCAAAGTCAATAGGAGTCATCTACTGCTGATGACCAACCAGCATACCAAGTTTGGTGAACCTAGGTCAAAGCGTTCTCTAGTTATTGACCGGAAACCATTTTTAGGATGAAGGTCCCTGTGAGCTTGAACTTTGACCTAATGACCTCAAAATCCCCTTGACCCCAAAATCAATAGGGGTCATCTACTGATGATGGACAATCATCCTACCAAGTATGAAGTTCCTAGGCCTAAGCATTCTTTAGGTATTGGTCGGAAACCATTTGGTCTACGGACCGACCGACAGACAGACAAATGCAAAGCAATATACCCCCACTTCTTTGAAGAGGGGGCATAATTATGATCAATGTTAAAGTTTTCGGATGGGAAAGGGAACGCCAACGACACCATGACTAAAGCAGTAACTCGATTTTTTTTTTTTTTTAAAGTCGAGCTAATAATGAAGTTATGAAGGTTTAAAAATTTTACCTTTGACCTTAATGGTCAAGGTCATATTGGGTTCAAGGTCAAATTTCAGCATGTCAAATAATAAACAATGTTCAGATGATTCATATGCCTAAATATGAAAGTTATAGCTTAAATATCAATGAAGTTAAAAGGTATAAAAGTTTGACATATTTGACCCCCTGGGCTGAGCCAGTTTGAACCTGGGGGCCATGCTTTAAACAACTTGGTAAAGGTTAACTAGGGTATGCTTCATGTAAAATATCAAAGGTCTATGAAAGTACAAGAAGGTAGAAGGACTTGTGTCAGTACAATAATGGGAGGATGACATGGGCTTCAGATATCAAAAGCAGCTACATTTGGACCTCACATTAGTAAATGATGGAATCATGAAGATGAAATTGTGAGTTATTCAACTGATGAGATATTGAGAATATGGAAAATTACAATAGTCAGTAAGTTATGGAGAAGAAACAGAATAGTAATTTCAGACCTACATATTACAAAAAAAATGAAAATTGAAAGGAGGGGGGTCCCCATACAGGGAAGGGGGGGGGGGGGAGATAGTCAAGTACCTACATAATTAAAAAAAAAAATAATGACAGAAAAAATTGGGGGGGGGGGGGGGGGGGTTAAGGAGGGGTCCCCATATGCAGAGGGGATGTGGGAGGAGGGTGAAGTACTTACCCATCTCATGTCAGTTAATATTTTATTTCTAAGCTTAAGAAGTTTTTTTCCTATATATATAAACAAAATCAAGTGACCCCTGATGGTGGGGCTAACTTTGATCCCAGGGACATGGGTACCAACAATCTTTGCAGGGGTCTTGCTGGTGATCAAGTATTCCAAGTCTGAACAGAATATCTTTGACACTTTTTGAAAAATGGACATTAACAAAAAGGTTAACCAAGACATTTTAAGTTAAAAAAGGGGCATCACTTTGCAAAAATGAATTTAAGGTTATATGCCCTTGAGAAATGGTGTTTCATTTTGATAGTGAACATGTATTCTTAATTTGAAGTAAATAGCTTTGATAGTTTCTGAGAAATGGACCTTAACAGCCAATGTTAAGTTTTCATGACAAAATCCAAGTACAAAAAGGGGCATAACTCTGTCACATGTGACCTTGACCTAAAGGTTTTACTATGATTTGACCTAATGACCTAGATTTTGACTCTTCATGACCCACATATGAAAGGAATCTAGACATCATTAAGACAGACATTCTGACAAAGCTACACAGCCATTGGATGGGGTAAGTGCCCTTTGGAGAGTTCACAAAGAATGAGGCTAAAATCAGCTATTTTTGCCATTCCAGGGGCCATTACTCAAAGACCCATAAAGCAATATGGCTGGTTTTCAAAAGGAACCAAGATTTTATAGATATACAAGTTATATGCAAGTTTGGTAAAGAAAAACTTTCGTCTCTATCAAGATCACAAGAAATTGTGAACAGCCGGATATGTGTAACCATAAATGCTCACCTTGTCACTAGGTGGCAGGTGAGCTAAAAACAGAAGAGAGAACAATTAAGATTTGTTGGAAGTATAAATCAGGCTCTTTTTAGTTGCCTGGCTCAGACCTACCAGCAAAAATTCAACTATTTCTGTACATTTGGGAGAAAATAGCTTTACAATATAACCCACAGGTTGGAAACTGATACTTTTCTGTATGATGAACAATAAAGAAACTTGAATTGAAACAACTGAAAACATACAATTTAATGCAGAAAAAGTTCTGAACAAAACCAATTACAATGAAATGTCTTCACTCTGAAATGAAAGAACAAATCATGTCAAATCTTAAACTTGACTTGCCAGTAATTACTAGTGGTTTACTACAACTGTAGTGTGATTGATCTTTTTTTTTTCAACAAGAGGGCCATGATGAACCTAAATCGCTCACCTGAGTCTCATTGGTCAAGTTATAAGTATCGTTATTGGTTGTTATGGGTGTCATTGTTCACAAATTCTAATAAGTTTGCAATAAGTTTGAAGACTCTGGGTGTAATGATTCTAGTGGTTTTACTTTACAGCACCCTGTGAACTTGACCTTTGACCTACGGACCCAATAAACAACAAGAAATGTTTGTAAAACATACATGCCCCCCAGCAGTACCTAATTGCTTGTGGTTGGGCCAAAGCGTTCTCTAGTTATTGATCAGAAACCGTTTTTAGGATCAAGGTCCCTGTGGCCCTGACCTTGACCTAATGACCTCAAAATCATCTACTGGTGATGACCAACCAGCATACCAAGTTTGGTAAACCTAGGTCAAAGCCTTCTCTAGTTATTGATCGAAAACTGTTTTTAGGATGAAAGTCTCTGTGAGCTTGACCTTTGACCACATGACCTCAAAATCAATAAGGGGTCATCTACTGGTGATGACCAACCAGCATACCAAGTCTGGTGAACCTAGGTCAAAGTGTTCTCTAGTTATTGATTGGAAACCATTTTTAGGATGAAAGTCTCTATGATCTTGACCTTTGACCTAATGAACTCAAAGTCAATAGGGATCATGTACTGGTGATGATCAACCAGCATACCAAGTCTGGTGAACCTAGGTCAAAGCGTTCTCTAGTTATTGATCAGAAACCGTTTTTAAGATGAAAGTCCCTGTGAGCTTGACCTTTGACCTCAAAATCAATAGGGGTCATCTACTGGTGATGACCAACCAGCATACCAAGTTTGGTGAACCTAGGTCAAAGCCTTCTCTAGTTATTGATCGGAAACCGTTTTTAGGATGAAAGTCTCTGTGATCTTGACCTTTGACCTAATGACCTCAAAGTCATCTACTGGTGATGACAAACCAGCATACCAAGTTTGGTGAACCTAGGTCAAAGCATTCTCTAGTTATTGATCAGAAACCGTTTTTAGGATGAAGGTCCCTGTGAGCTTGACCTTTGATCTAATGACCTCAAAATCAATACGGGTCATCTACTGGTGATGACCAACCAGCATACCTAGGTCAAAGCATTCTCTAGTTATTGATCGGAAACTAAGTGTCTACCGACGGACCGACCGACATTTGCAAAACTATATGCCCCCTCATCTTCGATGGGGGGGCATAATAACCCAATGAAGTTTGAAGGTTCTGGGTGTAATGATACTCCAGTTACTGAGTAGAAATAATTTTCTACAGGTACCTGTGACCTTGACTTTTCTCCTACTGACCCCAAAAACGATAGGGTTCTTTTACTGAGTATCAGGAATCATCCTATGAAGTTTGAAGGCACTGGGTAAAATGGTACTCCAGTTACTGAGCAGAAACAGTTTTCACTCTACATGTCCCTGTGAACTTGACCTTTGACTTAAGGACCCTAAAAACAATAGGGTTCTTCTAAAACAATTACCCTATAAAGTTTCAAGGCTCTAGGTATACTGGTACTACAGTTTCTTAGCAGAAATACTTTTCACTCTAAAACTCCCTGTGACCTTGATCTTTGACGTACTAACCCCAAAAATAATATGTTTTCCCTAATTAGTAGAAGCAATCATCCTATGAAGTTTGAAGGCTCTGAGTGAAATGGTACTCCTGTTATTGAGTGGAAATGGTTTTTCACTCTAGAGGTCAGTCTGACTTTGACCTTTGACCTACTGACCCCCAAAAATAGGAGTTTTTTTTTTTTCTACTCAATAAGGCAATAACCTTGTGAAGTTTGAAGGCTCTGGGTCAACTGGTACTCAAATTATTGAAAAGAAATGAAGTGTGACAGACAGACAGACACCCTTGGACAGGGCAAAAACAGTATGTCTCCACCAGAAGGGCGGGGCTGGGGGGACACTAACAATGAACAATTGAAGGTCTAGCCCTTGGTGTTTCAGAGCAGCAGATTTTTTAAGTTTTCCCAATATAAGTCTTTGTGTAAAATCAAATGACCCCCAGGGTGGGGTCAGTTTTGACCCCAGGGTGGGGCCAGTTTTGACCCCATGGTCATGATTTGAACAAACTGAGTAGAGGTCCTCTAGACAATGCTTCAATCAAATATCTAAGCTGTATGCCTTTTAGTTTCTGACATGGACATTTTTAAAACTTTTTTCTATATAACTATATGTAAAACAAGTGACCCCTGGGGCAGGGCCTATCTTGACCCAGTGGCTTTTATTTGAACAAACTTAGTAGAGGTCCTACTAGACAATGCTGCACACCAAATATCTTAACTCTAGGCCTTGTGGTTTCTGACAAGAAGATTTTTAAGTTTTCCTATATAAATCTATGTAAAATCAACTGACCCCTGGGGTGGTCACTTTTGATCCCAGGTCATAATTTGAACAAACTTCGTAGAGGTCCACTAGATGATGCTTCATACCAAAAATCTTAGCTCCAGGCCTTGAGATTTCAGATAAGAAGATTTTTAAAGATCCAACTTTTAAAATCTATTTTTAGCTTCAGTGACTCAGAAATGCAATGGACCAGAACCATTTATATATGTTGGTAGAGCTTTATACAAGGAACATCCCAGGCAAGTTTCATTAAATTTGGACCAGTGGTTTCAGAGGAGATGTTGTTTGAAAGAAAAGTTGACAACGGACGGACAGACAGACGAAGGACAAAGACCGATCAGAAAAGCTCACCTTGAGCACTTTGTGCTCAAGTAAGCTAAAAAAAAATGAGCCATGATGGCCCTGCATCATTCACCCGAGTACTTTTGCAGTTGGTATGCTGTTAAGCAAACATCAGAAGCTTTACATTTTCTAATTGAAGAACATCAAAGATGTCATATTTTTTACAAATTAAACCTATGGGGCAGAGGGGATTTTGAACTAGAAGCTTCTGAGGAGATGTCATTTGAAGCAAATTGTTGACAGAAATATTTTTCTAGCTATGGCTTCCATTTTGTGCTATGGAGTGAAACCATTTGAGCTCTGTTGTTGTGGTTGATCCAAATGTTTGCATATGTAATTGCATGATAGCTGTAATAAGTTGGCACAGTTCCAGATTGTACAACTGCAAGGCTTTTCACATATATGTGATCAATCAGCATTTGTCTAATTGTATTGGGAGTTGTTATAAGTTGATTGAAGTTAGTCATGGTTTGTTCGAGCTTGTGCATTAAAGTCAATGAGAACAATTGTTTGTGAAGTTGGTCAATTGTTAAGAATCAAACTGAGCTGTTAACAGGAATAATGCAGGTGAAGTTGTTGAGGTTTATAAACATTCAATACTGATTTAGATGGAGATGTTATATGAACACCAACACATTCAATATCTGCAATAGAAGTATCAATGCACATAAAGTCAAAGTCTTGGTGGACAAAGATGCCAACACCTCTTGGAGACTGGTTGTTTTGCTGTGTTGGCCTATGAGTGAACACAGCTTGGTATCTTGAATTGGGGGGTTGAACTATGTCATTAGCACTGGTCCACATTTCCTGAAGGGCTATAATATCTGTCTGGTGGAAAAAAAATTGTTTTCAATGTCATGAAAATGGGGGAAATGGGGGAAAAAAGTGCAAGCCGGAAAAGGTTTTTCTATTTGAGAATGTGCAGAATGTGCAGACGATATGCACAACTAGGGTTGATACTGATCACTCCCATGCAGTTTTGTCGAAATCCAGCCAGCAGTTTGACCTGTGAAAGCCAAACAAGGTTTTTCTATCTTTAGCTCTGGCCGCCATTTTGTGCAGCGAAGCAGAATGTGCTGGGGATATGCATAACTACGGTTAGTAGTGATCACTCCTGTGAAGTTTTGTTGAATTCCTGCCAGCAGTTTGACCTTGAAAGCCGGACAAGATTTTTTCTATTTTTAGTTCTAGTGGCCATTTTGTACAGAGAAGCAGAACGTGCCAGTGATATGCACAACTAGAGTTGGTACTGATCACTCCTGTGAAGTTTCTTTGAAATCTGGCCAGCAGTTTGACCTGTGAAAGCCAGACAACCTTAATGCAGATGGACAGATAGATGGACAGACAGATGGCGAAGGCAAAAACAATGTCTCCTAAAAAATTTTGGGAGACATAACTATATAACGAACATTACTGAGAACTTAAGTGGAAAAAGACCTTCTGTCTATCTATCTATCTGAGCTTATTTATCGTCGATACCGGTTGCCTAAATGACCGACAACCCTTGAAGAGATTAGTTATTTTATGTTGTGGGGGTAGTGCTAGATACAGAAAGCATCCCATTCCAGAGACACCCCTGGTTCTTTTGCATGCTCAGTGTAAAGCACTGATACATTGGACCTCAGTTTAACATCTAATCTGAAAGACTATCAGTAATGTTAGTGGAGAAAGGGGTGATTGAACTCGGGACACCTGGTTTACCAGTCCAGCATGTTACCACTGGACCACATCGCATCTGTTCAAAAACAAATATCTTTTGTATCCTTTTTATGCTCGAGTGTGGCCTGTGTGCAATGGAGTGGAAGTTTGAGCAAATTCATAAAATAAGGATATCACTGGAAATGATAGATGCTCCCAAAACAAACACGCAAGTAAATAAAAGGGCCATGATGGCCCTATATCGCTCACCTGAGTATGACTGCTATCAACAAAGTTGTTATGGACCTGGTTAATTGACCCAAGATGACCCATATTTGAACTTGAGCTAGAAATTATTGAAACAACCTTTCTGACATATTTCCAGGTTATTTGGACTGAAAATATAACCTCTAGAGTGTTAACAAGGTTTTTCCATATTTTGGCTCTGTGACCTAGTTTTTGAACCTAGATAACACATATTTAAACTTAAGCCAGAAATCATTGGAACAATCTTTCTGACATATTTCCAGGATATTTGGACTCAAAATGTAACATCTAAAGTGTTAACAAGGATTTTCCATATTTTGGCTCTGTGTTCTAGTTTTTGAACCTAGATGACCCATACCTGTATCTGAGCTAGAAATCATTGAAACAACCTAACTGACAAAGTTCCAGGATATTTGGATTGAAAATGTTACATCTAGAGTGTAAACAAGGTTTTATCCATATTTGGGCTATGACCATACATTCCGTTTAGAGTTGGATCATTAACGGGAGATTTGTGGAAAATCACTGGGTTTTTGGACATCACAACGGGGTAAAAACGAAAACCAAAAAATGTGTTTCTGACGTCATACATGGTACTTTATTCAACATAGTGTAACAACAATCAGGCGAATGACATGTCATCTTGTTGCAAACATCAATTACGTCAATCAGGCACTAAGTATTACCCCAGGCAATGACCAGATGTTAATGACAATTAACACTAATGGGCGTAAGAAAGAGCCGACTTTTGTCGCATAATCAACCATTTATAGATCTCGCGTGTCAAGGTTTTGACTTGGTATATTCAAACTTGGACTTAAGTGTGTATTCAACAAATTTTATGGATTTTTTTTTTCAAGACAAAATGTTGATTTATCGGGAGATTTGGGTGCTTCGCCAAAGCGCCGGGGTAAGGGTCTAAGAATCGGGAGAACCCGCCGAGTAACAGGAGAACGGCATGTATGGCTGTGACCTAGTTTCTGAAACTAGGTGACCGATATTCAAACTTGAGCTAGAAATCATCGAAACAACCTTTCTTACAGATTTCTAGGATTTTTGGAGCGAAAAAGTAGGCTCTGGAGTGTTAAAAAGGTTTTTCTATTTTTGGGCTCCATTACCTAGTTTTTGACCCCAGATGACCCATATTCGAATATGAGCTAGAAATCATTGAAACAACCTTTCTGACACATTTCCAGGATATTTGGACTGAAAAAGTAGCCTCTAGAGTGTTAACAAGGTTTTACTATTTTTTGGCTCTGTGACCTAGCTTTTGACCTCAGATGACCCATATTTAAACTTGAACTAGGAATCATCGAAACAACCTTTCTGACAAATTTCCAGGATATTTGGACTGAAAATGTAACATCTAGAGTGTAAACAAGGTTTATCTATTTTTGGGCTCTGTGACCTAGTTTTTGACCCAAGATGACCCATATTCTATCTTGAGCTAGAAATTATTGAAACAAACTTTCTGAAATATTTCCAGGATAATATATTATTTTGACTGAAAAAGTAGCCTCTGGAGTGTTGATAAGGTTTTTCTATTTTTTGGCTCAGTGACCAAGATGACCATGATGGCCCTAGATCGCTCACCTGAGTATTTTGGCTTTTGGTTTGCAGTTAAGCAGTATTTCATGTTTTAATTGAAAATAATTATGTAAGTAATGTAAATGTAAATATGTAAAATATCAGTCAATAAATAAAGGCTCTATGACAGAAAGTAGAAATATCTATCATAAGCTATGGTGACCTTGACCTTGACCCAGTGACCTAAAACCCTACCCATGGGTAGAGGTCCATGCAAGGATCCTATATACCGAATATCAAAGATATTGGTCTTTAAATGAAAGCTGTATGAGGTACAGTATTTAAACCTATTTTTAGCCTCTGTGACCTTTAACCTAATCTTATTATTCAAAAAAGCTTGATAAAGCTTGCTTCATGCCTAATTTTAAAATTCTAGGCTTTGTGGTTTCAGACATGAATTTCTTTAAAAAGATTTTCTTCTATACTGCTATTTAAAACTTGTGACCCCTCGAGAGGGGCCAATAGTGACCCCAGGAAAATTTTTCTTACATACTTGAGAGATGTCCTCCAGACATTGATACATACCAAATAATAAGGCTCAGGGCCTTGTAGTTTCATACAAGAAGATTTTTCAAAGTTTATCCTATATGAACTTAAGTAAAAATCAGTTGACCTCCGGTGGGGCCAAATTTGACCCCAGAGGTATAATTTCAACTAACTTGGTTGCGGTTTACTAGACCTTGCTACATACCAAATCTTAAGGATCAGGGCCTTGCGGTTTCAGACAAGAAAATTTTCAAAGTTTTCCCTGTGAAAAATCAATTGACGCCTGGGGCGGGGCCAAATTTGACCCCAGAGGCATAATTTGAACAAAATTGGTAGAGGTCTACTAGACAATGCTACATACCAAATCTTAAGGCTCAGGGCCTTTTGGTTTCAGACAAGAAGATTTTTAAAGTTTCACTATATAAGCCTATGTAAAATCAATTAACCCCTGGGGTGGGACCAAATTTGACCCCAGGGGCATAATTTGAAGAAACTTGATAGAGGTCCACTAGACAATGCTATATACCAAATCTTAAGGCTCAGGGCCTTGTGACTTCTGACAAGAAGATTTTCAAAGTTTTTCCCTTCAATTGTCATAGCAACCAGAATTCTTGATGGAATTGAATTTTTTGAACAACTTTGGTAGAGCTTTATGCAAGGAACATGCCTGCAAATTTTCAACAAATTTGGCCAAATGGTTTAGGAGGAGAAGTTGTTTAAAGAAACTGTTGACACACAGACAGACGGACGATGGACAACGGACAATGGGCCATCACAAAAGCTCATTTTGAGGACATTGTCCTCAGGTGAGCTAAAAACCTTTCTGACAAATTTCCAGGATATTTGGATTGAAAAAGTAGCCACAGAAGTCTTAACAAGGTTTTTCTATTTTTGGGCTCTGTGACCTAGTTTTTGATCAAAGATGAGCCATATTCGAACTTGAGCTAATGGTTTCAGACAAGAAGTTTTTTTTAAGGTTTTCGCTATATAAGCCTATGTAAAATCAATTGACCCCCAGGGGAGGGCCAAATTTGAACCCAGCAGTATAATTTGAACAAACATGATAGAGGTCCACTAGAGAATGCTACATACAAAATCTTAAGGCTCAGGGCCTTGTGGTTTCAGACAAGAAGATTTTCCAAGTTTTCCATATATAAGCCTATGTAAAATTAACTGACCCCCCGGGCGGGGCAAAAATTGACTCCAGGGGTATAATTTGAACAAAATTGGTAGAGGTCTACTAGACAATGCTACATACCAAATCTTAAGGCTCAGGGCCTTGTGATTTCAGACAAGAAGATTTTCAAACTTTTCCCTATATAAGCCCATGTAAAATCAATTGACCCCTGAGACGACGCACGCCGACGGACCCCCGACAATCAATAATCCAAATAGCTCACAATTGAGCACTTTGTGCTCAAGTGAGCTAAAAAAGGCAACATAAGAAACATTTCTGCCAAATTTAGTTAAAAATGGCCACAAGGTTTGAGGAGATGTCATTTGAAGACAAATATTGATGACAAGAGACGGTTGAACCCGGTGATGCTCCCCAAATAGGTTTTGGACACAGAATAGTGTATCCACAAAGTCTTTGCCAAATTCAGCATAACAATATTATGCTATTGGTAGTTGCTGAAAAAGGTTAAAACTGTTTAAATATGCAATGAAAAATGTAAGACAGTTACCATTTTAATCTTATTTTTCTATCAACTCAGACAGTGGCAGTCCTATCCAGACTGTGTCGTGATCACTGAAGTAGGCTTGGTGACAGGTAAACCAGAGGTTTTTGATACCTCTTGTAGTTTCAGAGTTATGTCTCTGACAAAGTTCAAAGTGTAAAAATGAACAAAGGGCAATAACTCAAAAATTAGGCAATGCAGAGTTATGGTTCTTATGCACTGCACTTCTAGTCAATTAAGATCTACCTACCTACAAAGTTTCTTGTTGATACTTCTTATAGTTTCAGAGTTATGTCCCGGACAAGAAAATGTGGAAGGATGGACGGACAAATGCGGCGACTATATGCTCTCCCTTTGGGAAGTATAAAAATCTATTTTTAGCTCTGGCAGGCATTTTGTTCAATGGAGCGAAATAATCTGAGCAGTTTTAACAGAGGGCTTTGTAAGGAACATTTCTGTGAAATTAGGTGGAAAATTACCTTAGCATTCAGGAGGAGATGTTGTTTGAATTTTTTCTATGTTTAGCTTTTGCAGACCTTATATACATTGGAGCAGAACAGTTTGAGCAATTTTAGAAAAGGGCAATATAAGGATAATTTCTGTTAAACTTGGTTGAAAATGGCCATGTGGTTTTGGAGGAGATGTCATTTGAAGCAAAATATTGATGAAAATCATTTTAAGCTCTGGTGGCCATTTTGTTCAATGGAGCTGAACTGTTTTATCAATTTTTATAAAGGGCTGTGTAAGGAACATTTCTGTGAAATTTGGTGGAATGGTACCTTGCCATTTAGGAGATGTGTTATAATTTTTTTCTATTGTTAGCTTTTGAAGAACAATGGAAGACTGACGATGGATGACAGATGCAGGACACAGGGTGATCACAACAGCTCACCGTGAGCATCTGCTCAGATGAGCTAAAAAGACAGGACTCAATTTACAAGCTACACTAAGAATAAAGTCAGAAAAACTTTCATCAAAATTAACATCAAACCCTATTCAACACTCAAAGACTAACTATATTTTATATACAAGCTTCAATTATGTAAACAAGAAACCAAACGGATTTACCTTTCTCTCCCTGCCTGAGAGGAGATCATACCCGGGACATTTTGACATCTCCTTTGTCTCAATAAAATCTTCATCATCTTTTGATCCTGCGAAAAAAAAACATACACTGATCAAAACAGCAAGGCCAACAAAGGAATCAACGCACGTTCTTTCAATGCATGCAAAATTGTACATCAGGTCCAAATTTAATAGACACAGCTTCAACTAGATATGTGTCCATAGGACACAGATGCACCCTCAACATGAGCTTCAGTTGGCAAATATTAGTGTTATCTTTTTTATGGTGTATATATGTGTGTATATATGTAAGTTATAAGGCAATGCTGTCATACATTATTGAATTTGGACCAAATATGAACATGATGAGTACTGAGAAGATTATCATGTTAGTAATGTAATGGGTTTTGAATACAACTGCAAGTACAAAAACAAGCACCACAGAGTGGCACCAATGCTTGTCTTTTTTTTTTTTTTTTTCTTTTTTTTAATTGGAAACAAGCATGCAAGTTCCTACACATTAAAAAAAAATTAAACAAGAGGGCCATGATGGCCCTGGATCACTCACCTGAGTACTTTGCTTCAGGGTCTACCGTTAAGGAAACATCAGATGAAACATTACATTTTCTTATTGAAGATATTCAAAGATTTCATATTTTATACAAAAAATCCATTGGGCAGAGGCAATTTCATGATAAAAGCTTGTGAGGAGATGTAACTGAAGCCATATATTGAAGAAAACCTGTTTTAGCTCCAGTGGCCATTTTGTTCAATGGACCAGAACCATTCAAGCAATTTTAATGCAGGGGTATGTAAGGAACATTTCTGTGAAATTTGATAGAAAATTACCTTGCCATTGAGGAGGAGATGCTGTTTGATTTCTTTTCTTTTTTTTAGCTTTTGCAGCCCTTATGTGTAATGGAGCGAAACAGTTTTAGCAATTTTAGAAAAGGGCAATACAAGGAACATTTCTGTCATATTTGGTTTAAAATGGTCAATTGGTTTTGGAGGAGATGTCATTTGAAGCCAAATACTGACGAAAATCTATTTTTAGCTCTGGTGGCCATTCTGTCCAATGCAGCGACAACCATTTTAGCAATTTTGATTGAGAGATCTATGTATGGAAAATTTCTGTGAAATTTGGTGGAAATTCACCTAGCCATTTAAGAGGAAATGTTGTTTGAATTTTTTTCTCTATTTAGCTTTTGCAGCCCTTACATACAATGGAGCAGAAAGGATTTGTGCAATTTAAGAAAATGACATTATAAGGAACATTTCTGTCAAATTTGATTTAAAATGGCCAATTGGTTTTGGAGGAGATGTCATTTGAAGCCAAATATTGATGAAAATCTATTTTTAGCTCTAGTGGCCATTTTGTTCAATGGAGCGGAACCATTTTAGCAATTTTAAAAAAGGGCTTTGTAAGGAACATTTCTGTGAAATTTGGTGGAAAATCACCTAGCCATTCAGGAGGAGATGTTGTTTAAATTTATTTCTTTTTTCAGCTTTTGCAGCGCTTTGTGCAATGGAGCGGAATGGTTTGAGCAATTTTAGAAAAGGACATTATAAGGAACAATTCTGTCAAATTTGATTTAAAATTGCCAATTGGTTTTGGAGGAGATGTCATTTGAAGCCAAACATTGACGAAAATCTATTTTTAGCTCTGGCGGCCATTTTCTTCAATGGAGCAGAACACTTTTAGCAATTTCAAAAGAGGGCTTTGTAAGTTACATTTCTGTGAAATTTGAAGCCAAATATTGACAAAAATCTATTTGTAGCTCTGGTGGCCATTTTGTTCAATGCAGTGGAACCATTTTAGAAATTTTTGTAAGGAACATTTCTGTGAAATTTGGTGGAAAATCACCTAGCCGTTCAGGTGGAGATGTTGTTTTATTTTTTTTTCTATTTTTAGCTTTTGCAGCCCTTATGTGCAATGGAGCAGAATGGTTTGAGTAATTTTAGAAAAGGGCATTAAAAGGAACATTTCTGTCAAATTTGATTTAAAATTGCCAAATAGTTTTGGAGGAGATGTCATTTGAAGCCAAATATTGACGAAAATCTATTTTTAGCTCTGGCTGCAGTTTTACTCAATGGACAGGAAAATCATTCTAGCAATTTTAAGGGAGGGCTATGTAAGGAACATTTCTGTGATATTTGGTGGAAGATCACCAAGCTGATCAGGAGTTGTTTTAATTTTTTTCTATTTCTTAGCTTTTGCAGCCCTTATGTGCAATGGAGCAGAACGGTTTGAGCAAGTTTAGAAAAGGGCATTATCAGGAACATTTCTATCAAAGTTGATTTAAAATGGCCAATTGGTTTTGGAGGAGATGTCATTTGAAGCCAAACATTGACGAAAATCTATTTTTAGCTCTGGCGGCCATTTTCTTCAATGGAGCAGAACACTTTTAGCAATTTCAAAAGAGGGCTATGTAATCAACATTTCTGTGAAATTTGGGGGAAAATCACCCAACTGTTTAGGCGGAGATGTTTTTTTTTTCTATTTTTAGCTTTTGCAGCCCTTATGTGCAATGGAGCGGAAAGGTTTGAGCAATTTTAGAAAAGGGCAATATAAGGAACATTTCTGTAAAGATTGGTTAAAAATAGCTTTGTGGTTTAGGAGGAGATGTTATTTAAAGTAAAATGTTGATGACGGACAACTGACGAGGGACTTCCGACACAGGTCGATCACAATAGCTCACCCTGAGCATTTGCTCAGGTGAACTAAAGAATTAAGGATTTGAAAAAAAAATTGTAAAGTATGTTCTAATCCTAGAAAAAGAGAAAGAAAAAAGGAAACAAAAAGAGTTCCTACACATAAACAAACAACACCTGAATATCAAACAAAAGGGCCATTATGGCCCTATATAGCTCACCTGAGTACTTTGCTTGAGGGTCTACCGTTAAGCAAACATCAGATGCAACATTACATATTCTGACTGAAGATATTCAAAGACCTCATCTTTTATACAAAACAAGAGGGCCATGATGGCCCTGTATCGCTCACCTGAATATGACTGCTTTTAACAAAGTTGCTATGGACCTGGTTAATTGACCCCAGATGACCCATATTCGAACTTGACCTAGAAATTATTGAAACAATCTTTCTGACAAATTTCCAGGTTATTTAGACTGAAAATGTAGCCTCTAGAGTGTTAACAAGGTTTTCAATATTTGGGCTCTGTGACCTTGTTTTTGACCCAAGATGATCCATATCCACACTTGAGCTAGAAATCACCAAAACAACCTTTCTGACAAATTTCCAGGACATCTGGACTAAAAATGTAGCCTCCAGAGTGTTTACAAAGTTTTTCGATATTTGGGCTCTGTGTCCTAGTTTTTGACTCCATGATACCCATATTCAAAACTGAGCTAGAAATCATAGAAGCAACCTTTCTGGCAAATTTTCAGGTTATTTGGAATTAAAATCTTAACTCTAGAGTGTTAATAAGGTTTTTCCATATTTGGGCTATGTGACCTAGCTTCTGACCCCAGATGACCTATATTCGAACTTGAGCTAGAAATCATCAAAACCACTTTCCTGACAAATTTCTGGGAAATTTGACTGAAAATGTAACCGCCAGAGTGTTAACAAGGTTTTTCTATTTTTGGGCTCTGTAACCTAGTTTTTGAACCCAGATGACCCATTTTTCAAACTTGAGCTAGAAATCAAAGAAACAACCTGTCTGACAAATTTCCAAATAATCTGGACTGAAAATGTTACCTCTCCTTCTACAAGAAGATTTTCAAAGTTTTCACTATATAAGCCTATGTAAACCAATGACCCCGGGGTTGGGCCAAATTTGACCCCAGGGGTATAATTTGAACAAACTTGGTAGAGGTCCACTTGACAATGCTACATACCAAATCCAAAGGTTAAGGGCCATGTGGTTTCAGACAAGAAGATTTTCAAAGTTTTCCCTATGCAAAATCAATTGACCCCCGAGGTGGAGCCAAATTAGACCCCAGGGGCATAATTTGAACAAACTTGGTAGAGGTCCACTAGACAATGCTACATACCAAATCTAAAGGCTCATGGCCTTGTGGTTTCAGACAAGAAGATTTTTTAACTTTTTCTTATATAAGCCTATGTAAAACCAATGACTTCAGCTAGGGGCCAAATTTGACCCCAGAGGTATTATTTGAACAAACTTGGTAGAGGTCCACTAGACAATGCTACATACCAAATATCTAAGCTCTATACCTTATGGTTTCTGACAAGAAGATTTTTAAAGTTTTTCCTATATAACTCTATGTAAAATCAACTGACCCCTGGGGTGGGGTCAGTTTTGACCGCAGGATCATAATTTGAACAATCTTGGTAGAGGTCCACTAGATAATGCTTCATACCAAATATCTAAGCTCCAGGCCTTGCGGTTTCAGAGAAGAAGATTTTTAAAGATCCAACTTTAAAAATCTGTTTTTAGCTCCTGTGACGCTGCAAAGCAATGGAAGGAACCATTTGAAAGATCTTGGTACAGCTTCATGCAAGGAACATCCCAGGCAAGTTTCATTAAATTTGGCCCAGTGGTTTCAGAGGAGATGTCTTTTGAATGAATTGTGGATGACGGACAACCACCGATCCTAACTCACATGAGCACTACGTGCTCAGGTGAGCTAAAAATCTATGGGGCAGAGGCAATTTTGTGGTAACAGCTTGTGAGGAGACGTCATCTGAAGCAATATTTTGAAGAAAACCTATTTTTAGCTCCAGTGGCAATTTTTGTTCAATGGAGCAGAACTGTTTAACCAATTTTAATGCAGGGGTATGAAAGGAACATTTCTGTGAAATTTGATAGAAAATTACCTTGCCATTGAGGAGATGCTGTTTGATTTCTTTTTTACTTTTAGCTTTTGCAGCCCTTATGTGCAATGGAGCAGAACGGTTTGAGCAATTTTAGAAAAGGGCATTATAAGGAACATTTCTGTCAAATTTGGCTTAAAATGGCCAAGTGGTTTTGGAGGAGATGTCATTTGAAGCAAAATATTGATGAAAATATAATTTTAGCTCTGGCGGCCATTTTGTTCAATGGAGCAGAACCGTTTTAGTAATTTTAATAGAGGGCAATTTAAGGAACATTTCTGTAAATTTGCTGGAAAATCACCCATCCCAACGGTTAAGGAGGAGATGTTGTTTGAATTTTTTTCTATTTTTAGCTTTTGCAGCCCATATGTGCAATGTAGCAGAACGGTTTGAGCAATTTTACCCAATGACCCTAAAGCGCTCACCTGGGTCCAAAGATGAAAGAAATTTTTATGAATGTAATGATGCATATCACAGAAATGGACCAATGCAATTTCATTCCCATAGCTCCAAAAATAAAAAGTAGGTCAGTAGGTCAAAATATATGTCATGAGAGGACATTTTTGAAATCGGAATGAAAAGCTGTACACACAGTCCAAATTTCATTGCCGTAGCTTTAAAACAACAAGAGGGCCATGATGGCCTGGGATCACTCACCTGAGTACTTTGCCTGAGTGTCTACCGTTAAGCAAATATCAGATGCAAGATTACATTTTCTAACTGAAGATATTCAAAGATCTCATATTTTATACAAACAAGAAGATTTCAAAAGTTTTCCCTATGTAAAATCAATTGACCCCCAGGGGAGGGCCAAATTTGACCCCAAGGGCATAATTTGAACAAACTTGGTAGAGGTTCACAAGACAATCCTACATACCAAATCTTAGATTTCGGGGCCTTGTGGTTTCAGACAAGAAGATTTTTAAAGTTTTACTATATAAGCCTATGTAAAATCCATTGACCCCTGGGGCGGGGCCAAATATGACCCCAGGGGCATAATTTGAACAAACTTGGTAGAGGTCCACACAACATTGCTACATACCAAATCTTAAGGCTCAGGGCCTTGTGGTTTCAGACAAGAAGATTTTTAAATTTTCAATATGTTAAATCAGTTGACCCCCGGGGCGGGGCCAAATTTGAACCCAGGGGCATAATTTGAACAAACTTGGTAGAGGTTCACTAGACAATGTCCCATACCAAATCTTAAGGCTCAGGGCCTTGTGGTTTCAGACAAGAGGATTTTTAAAGTTTCACTTTATAAGCCTATGTAAAATCAATTGACCCCTGGGGTGGGGCCAAATTTGACCCCAGGGGTATAATTTGAACAAACTTGATAGAGGTCCACTAGACAATGCTACGTACCAAATCTTAAGGCTCAGGGCCATGCGGTTTCAGACAAGAAGATTTTCAAAGTTTTTCCTTTCAGTTGCCATAGCAACAAGAGTTCTTGATGGAATTGAATTCTTTCAATGTCGTTCAAGTAAAATTGTTTACGACACATGACAGACAATCAACGATCCCAAAAGCTCACCCTGAGCAGTGCTGAGATGGGCTAAAAAGTTTTTCGGATATAAGTCTATGTAAAATCAAGTGCCGCTGGGGAGGGGTCAATTCTGATCCCACAGATATGTTTTATATAACTTTGGTAGAGTGTCCACTACATGATTCTCCTAACCAAATATGTTAGCTCTGGGCCTTGTGGTTTCAGACAAGAAGTTTTTTTTAATAACTTTTTTCCTCTACAACTAGATGCAAGATCAAGTGACCCTTGGGGCAAGGTCAATTTTGATCCAGGGGCCATGATTTGTATAAACTTGGTAGAGGTCCACTAGACAATTATTCACACCAAATGTCTTAACTCAGCTTATGATTTCTGACGAGTAGATTATTAAAAAGTTTTTTCGATATATGTCTATGTAAAATCAAGTGCTTCTTGTGTGGGGCCAATTTTGACCCCAAAGCATGATTTATAAAACTTTGGTAGAGGTCCACTAGATGATGCTATCAACCAAATATGTAAGCTCTAGTCCTTGTGGTTTCAGACAAGAAGATTTTTCAAGTTTTTCCTTTCAGTTGCTATAATAACCAAAGTTCTGCATGGAATTGCAGTTTTTATATAACGAAAGTCGACCATACAAAGAGCATTTGTGTTAAGTTTAATCACAATTGTCCCAGTGGAATAGGAGATATCATTTAAAGTCAATTGTGGACAGCGGATGGACAGACGATGGACAAAATAGCATGCAAATAGCTACACCTGACCTTCAGTCAGCTGAACTAATAGTGTGGCCTCTAGAGTATTAACAAGGTTTTCCTTTGATTTGGCCTTGTGACTTACTTCTTGGTCCAAAATTATCCATATTCAAACTCATCCAAGATTTTATTAAGACAATCATTCTAATCAAGTTTCATGATAATTAGGTCAAAAATTTAACCTCTAGAGTGTTAACAAACCGATTATGGACGATGGACAACTGACACTGGACACTAAACGATACTAAAAGCTCACCCTTAACTGTGCTCAGGTGAGCTTATAATTTTTTTCTATTCTCCCTCGTTACTGTTAATGAAGTCTATGTTTTCTGACAAAAAAAAATAGGCTCCCTTAGGTCACACTGCATGGAAAAACACATTTTGTTTGGTCAAAGCCCAAATGGGGAAATAAAGAATATGGGTGCTTCCTGTAATACATGACATGTTCCGCAACATGGCATCTTTACCAGTCTCGGCACAGGCATTCGTTCCATAGATTAAGTGTCCCAAACCACTATATAGACAACACAAAGTACAAAAGTTCACAAGGCATTTAACCATGAAATGACTGCCTGTGACTTTTTGGTCCAATATTCAGGAACTGATGCAATGTGAGCGCATGCGCTAAGAGTGAAGTAACAATACATCTGTAGATGGGTACTGATAGATGTAATACACAAAGACACTTAAAATCAAGTTAGTCAATGACCATCTGTGAACAAGCTGCTTCAAAGCCAAATATTGATGAAAATCTATTTTTAGCTTTGGCAGCCATTTTGTGCAGTGGAGTGGAACCATTTGAGCAATTTTTAAAGAGGTCTATGTAAGGAACATTTCAGTGAAATTTGCAGTTAAGGAGATGTCTGAATTTTTTTCTATTTTTAACTTTCATATGTGCAGTGGAGTGGAATGGTTTGAGCAATTTTAGACAAGAAATCGGTTGAACCGATGGATGCTCCCCTAATAAATGCCAATTCCAAAAGGGCTATTGTTTAATATGTATTTTTTTTTAAAGTATGAAAAATAACAAAAGGCAATAACTCCTAAATTATGCAAAACAAAGTTACGGTTCTTGCACGCTGCACTTCTCTTCATAAAGATCTATCTACCAATATAGTTTCAAGTTAATATCTCCTACACTTTGTGAGATATGCCCCAGACAAAAAATAAGTATGAGAAATTTCAAAAGGCAATAACTAAAAAATTAATAAAGTAAGAATTATGGTTCTTGTGCACTGCACTTCTCATCAATGAGATCTATCTACTTATAAAGTTTCAAGTTGATAACTCTTATACTTTGTGAGATATGCCCCGGACAAAAAATAAGTATGAGAAATTTCAAAAGGCAATAACTAAAAAATTAATAAAGCAAGAATTATGGTTCTTGTGCACTGCACTGCTCCTTAATGAGATCTGACTACCTATGAGTTTGGTCTTGATATCTCTCATAGTTTTTTGTTTTATGCTACGGACAAAATTATGATGGACGGACGGACGAACGGATGAGACGGACAAAGCGGCAACTATATGCTTGCCCTTCGGGGAGCATAAAAAGGGCAATACAAGGAACATTTCTGTTAAGTTTGGTTAAAAATGGCATTGTAGATTTGGAAGTGATGTCATTTAAAGTAAAATGTTGATGAAACACAATGGACTACTGACAAGGGGTGGTGTCATGCTGAGTATTTGCTCACATGAGCTAAAAACTTTGATAGTGAATGCAAGGAACATTCCAGGCAAGTTTCATCAAGATTTGGCCAAGTGATTCCAGATGAGCTGTCCTTTGAAACAATTATGGATGACTGACAAACAATCATTGATTCTTGGCTTAGGTGAGCTAAAAAACCATCCTTTCAAATAAACCTTTTGATTTGCATTTAATGAATCTTGTTTTGACAATTCATGACATGCATTATTTTTACCTTAAGGTACTATGATCCTATTTTCAAATAAAGCTACATTTATCATATCTTACCGCTTTCGTCTATGAGTATATCTAATCTTTCTCTGCAATGAAAAGAAAAATCTTGCATTTCAATTTACTAATATAGAATTTGTTTCGTACCACATCAGCTTCAGTTAGAGTTTTTCAATACATAAATAAACATATCTAGTTCATTTTCTGTTTTCAAAACTGAAGTTTTTTTTTTTTATTAAATACATGGATTGGATGCCTCTTCTTATTAAAAATGACATGCCAATAGTATTTACCTAATATTCCTTGAATTAAAACCAAGCATAAATCACTGAGGTCATACATGTCTCTAAAATTGGTTTCTCAAAGACACACAACTTTGAGCTTTGAAAGACATGGTAAAACATTTGATAGCAGCAATAGGAACTAAAAGTTATTTTCACAAACAGACATCTATAAAATCAAAGGCATACTGAGAACAGTAACAGCATTACAATATCATTTTTGTCTAAAGCTTAGTTCGAAAAGTTACATAAAATTATTATTTTCAGTAAGATTTTTCTTTAGAGAACAACTTGTTCAGCAATGAACAATTAGGACTGATAGAGACAGTACATAGTGAAAACATTTCTGACACCCATTACTTACTCTTCTACGGCATTTTTTGAAGCCATTAAAAGCCGTTTTCCTTGGGAAATACTGCCCTGTGCAAATAGAAACAGATCTGTTTACATTATATAATTTCAATATTACAGTGAACAATAGAAAGAAAATAGTTTTAAGTGAATGTTTTTTTAAAAAAACATCCAAGATTTCCAGAGTCTTTAAAATCAATTTTTAAAAAGTTCGTGAATCAAACAATACAGGTGAAAGAAAATGAAGGGCGTGGTTATTTTTTAATCTATTACTTGTTTTTGTTTTATTTATTCATATTAAGGACATTTTTACAAACTTCATAAAACATCATCTGGCACCTTTCTTTCATCACTTTACTATTTTATCATTGCACTAATTCTCAATAATAGGAAAACACAACAGTAATCTAAAAGTTTATCCTGAATATATCTACATGCTACCTCACTTCAAACACTGTCACAAATCTCTACTGCACAGGAACATTAACTGACAACCAAAAAGAAGTTGAAAATTTTTTCAGCGTTACTCTTTTTATGACTGACATAAAAGAATTAAATTGTTCCTCTCACAAATTACTCTATTGCTTTCAAATGTGCAAATGACAATTAATCTGAACTGAAAGAAGATGACGGAAATGAAACTTATGACAGTTTGAATACTCACAAGCTTTTTAAATTTCGATTCTTTCTTTTTCTCTCTTTTCAATCTTTCTTCGTCAAACATTTCAACTTCTGCGAATGACACAAGAAAAAAGTGCTGATAATTTCCAGTTATACTTATGAAATACAACTTTCATTCCACGCAAGACAGGGTGACATGATCCAAAAAGGAAACACAAATGAACCGAAGCAACGGTGTTTTCAAAACTGTCAAAAGTCTCCAGTAAAACTTAAACCTTAAATAACTTTTAGTTAGGTGCTTTTAAATAGGCATGCACTGAATTCTAGAATAAATAAGCTGCAAAAGTAAGACACTTTTTGCAACACTGTTTATAAATGAAATTCACAACAGCAAAGGCAAGAAACTGCCTTATTGCCAGACTTACCCTCCAGTTTTGTGATGCCATTTTTTCGACAGTGAAACAATTCTCGAATTCTGTTCTTTACTTCTCTTTCTTCTGTAAAAGGAAGCACTGCCTAATCTTAATATAACAAGAATGATGTTCATTTTTTTTTTTTCGGCAATACAAAGTCCACATGAGTCACACTTCTCATAAATGAAGGGGATGATTTTTACACAACATTTTAACAAGATGTCCATGATCGCCCTAGTTAGATGACTTCTTTGGCTGTGGCTCTGATATTGAGCAAAACATAGTTTCAAATAGGACCCCTGAGATAGGACCAATTTTGACCTGAGGGACATTATTTAAACAAACTTTGTAATATTTACTAGACAGGGTTCATACAGACATTCAATGTCAAAATTCAAGCACTTTTTAAGCATGTTTTCCCAATTTTTAAGCACACCTTTTCCCCAAATGCCATTTTCTGGTTTCTACAGGAGAACAACTAAGGGGCACAACTATGGCGTACCCATATTCACTATATTTGTACCCACACTAGTTCGAACCAATTGCAATTCCTCCCCTGTTGCACTGAACAAACATTTTACTGATTTTGGTACTAAATGTGATTGCTTGTTGAAAACTATCCCTTTTTATCAGGCAATTTGTCATTTATTCATTTTAGCACATTTTTTTGACAAAATTAAGCACTTTTTAAGCACTTTTTGAGAGAGTATTCAAATTCAAGGACTTTTAAGGACTTTTTTTCATTCTTAAGCTCTTTATGAGAAAGGGACTCTAATTCAAGCACTTTTTAAGACTGTACAAACCCTGCTAGACAATGGGACATAAAAATATCTAAGCTCTAAGGCATAGAGTTTCAGATAAGTTCCAACAGAACTCAATGTAAAACAGAGGGCCATGATGCCCCTAGATCCCTCACCTGAGTACTTTGGCTGAGGGTTTGTTGTTAAGCAAACGTCAGAAGCAGTATTACATTTTCTAATTTAAGATTTGTAGGTGCCTACAACCCAAATATCTAAAATATAAGTTAATCAATAAATGCTCTATGACAGAAAGCAGAAAAATCTATTATTATCTGCAGTCACCTTGACCCAGTGACCTCACACCCTATCTACGGGTAAAGTCCAAGAAAGGAACCTACATACTAAATATCAAAGATATTGGTCTAAGAAGATTCTATGAGGTAAAGTTAATAAATCTATTTTTAGCATTGGTGACCTTAACCCCAATTAAATGGAAGACGTTCATGCAGGGTTTCATTATACAAAGTATTTAAAATATCAATCAATAAATAAAGGCTGTATGACAAACAGCAGAAAAAATTGACCTAGTGAACTCAAACTCCACCTAAGGGTAGGGATCCTTGTAAGTTACCTACAAACCACATATCTCAGATATTGATCAATAAATGAAGACTCTACGGGTAAATGAACAAAAATCTATTTTTAGCCTTGGTAACCCTGACCCAAGTGAATGGCAGACATTCATGCCAGGTGCCTATAAACAATTAACTAAGATATATATCAATAAATTAAGGCTCTATGACAAAAATTTGTAAAGTCTACTTTTAGCTTTGGTGACCCAGGGCAGGGCCAATTTTAACCCCAGGGCCAAGATTTAAACAAACTTGGTAAAGGTCTACTAGGACATATATTACACATCAAATATCTTAACACTAGGCCTTGTGGTTTCTGACAAGATTTTTTTTTCTATGCAAGTCTTTGAAAAAATCAATTGACCCCTTTGGCAGGGTCAGTTTTGACACAAGACCATCATTTGAATAATCCTGGTAGAGGACTTCTACATGATCTTCCATGCAAAATATCTAAACAATAGGCCTTCTGATTTCAAAGACAAAAACTTTCGAAGTTTTCCCTTTATAAGCCTTCTTCAATTAAATGACCCCTGGGCCAGAGCTATTTATGACCCCAAGGGCATAATATGAACAATCTTTGTACAGGAGCTGTAGGTGAACCTGTTCGCCAAATATCATATCTCAAAGCATAGTAGTGTCAGACAAGAAAATTTTTCAAGTTTTCCTATATATGCCTCTATATAAAAAAGCAACCTCTGGTACAGTGTCAAGTTTGACCCTCAGGGACATAATTTGAACAGTCTTGGTAGAGTCCTCAAAACCATACTTTGTTCAAAATTTTAGTACTTTGGGCCTTGTGGTTTCAGAGAAGAAGATTCCTAAAGTTCTGCCAATATATTTCAATGTAAAATATGTGACCGCCTAGGGTGTATTGAATTTGACCCCAGGGACATAATTTGAACAACCTTGGTGGAGGACCTCTAGATGATAAACCATGCCAAATATCTAACCTCTAAGTTAGATGGTTTCAGACAAGAAGATTTTTTAAAGATTTTTCTTTTGGTTGCCATCTCTGACCCTACCCAGTAGCAGAGGTCCAGGCAGGGTACCTACACACCAAATATCTGAGATATCAGTTAATAAATGAAGGCTCCAAAACGCGAAGTAGAACAAGAGGACCATGATGGCCCTAGATCGCTCACTTGAATACAGTGGCTTTCGGTCTGCTGTTGAGCAAAAATCAGAAGCATAAATTTATATGAATTCATGTTACCCCCAGGGTAGAGTCAATTTTCACACAAGGGGCAAAATTTGGACAAACTTGGTAGATTACCTCTAGCTGATGCTCTATTCAATATCTAAGTTCTTGGCCTGATGGTTTCAGGGAAGATCATTTTCCCTTTATAAACCAATGTAAAATCAAGTGACCTTGGGGCTGGGCCATTAATGATCATTAGGACTTAATCTGAACAATCTTGGTAGAGGACCTCTAGCCGAAGCTACATGCAAAAGATTTTAGCCCTTGGCTTTGTGGTTTCAGCAAAGAAGCTGTTTTGAGCTTTTTTCTCTATAAGTCCTTGTTAAATGAAGTGTTTCCCCACCATGAAGAGCTACTTTTGACCAAAGGGGCGTAAGGTGAACCATGATTTGGTCATTGCCCTGGGTCACTCACCTGACTACTTTGGCTGTAGGTCTACTGTTGAGCAAACATCAGAAGCAAAATAACAGACTCTGAATTTTTCAAAGATCTTATATTTTCTAAAAATAGAACCCTGGGACAGGGCCAATTTTGACCCCAAGGACACATATTGAATAAGCTTGGTATGTATCCACTTTACAATGCTACATGAAAAATATCTAATAACTTTTTGGCATACAGTTTCAGACTAAAAGATTCTCAAAGTTTTCCCTATATAAAGCACAACAAGAGGGCCATGATGGCCCTGGATCGCTCATCTGAGTACTTTGGCTGTAGGTTTGCTGCTAAGCAGTATTTCATTTTTTAATTGAAAATATATAAGTGCCTACAAACCAAATATGTAAAATATCAGTCAATAAATAAAGGCTCTATGACAGAAAGTAGAAATATCTATTATAAGCTATGGTGACCTTGACCTTGACCCAGTGACCTCAAACTCTACCCATGGGTAGACGTCCATGCAAGGAACCTATATATTGAATATCAAAGATATTGGTCTATAAATGAAGGCTTTATGAGGTACAGTAGATAAATCTATTTTTAGCCTCTGTGACCTTTAACCTTATCTAATAATTTGAACAACCAAACAACCTTTCTGACAAACTGCCAGGATATTTGGACTGAAACAGTAGCCTCTAGACCCTTAACAAGATATTTCTATTTTTGGGCTCTGTGACCTAACGTAGAGTGTAAACAAGGTTTTTCCAAATTTAAGCTCTGTAACCTAGTTTTTGACCCCAGATGACCCATATTCGAACTTGGGCTAGAAATCATTGATACAACCTTTCTGACATATTTCCAGGATATTGGGCTGAAAATGTTACCTCTAGAGTGTTAACAAGGTTTTTCCATATTCAGACTGTGTGACCTAGTTTTTGACTCCAAATGACCCATATTCGAACTTGACCTAGAAATCATCGAAACAACCAATCTGACATATTTCCAGGATATTTGGGCTGAAAATTTTACCTCTAGAGTGTTAACAAGGGTTTTTCCATATACAGGCTGTGTGACCTAGTTTTTGACCCCACATGACCTATATTCGAACTTGACCTAGAAATCATCGAAACAACCTATCTGACATATTTCCAGGATATTTGGGCTGAAAATTTTACCTCTAGAGTGTTAACAAGGTTTTTCCATATACAGGCTGTGTGACCTAGTTTTTGACCCCACATGACCTATATTCCAACTTGAGCTAGAAATCATCTGAACAAGCTTTCTGACAGTTTTTCAGGAAAATTGGGCTAAAAATGTTACCTCTAGAGTGTTAACAAGGTTTTACCATATTTGGGCTGTGTGACCTAGTTTTTGACCCCACATGACCCATATTCAAACCTGAGCTAAAAATTATCAAAACAACCTTTCTGACATATTTCCAGGATATTTGGGCTGAAATATTACCTCTAGAGTGATAAAAAGGTTTTTCCATATTTGGTCTCAGTGACCTAGTTTTTGACCCCAGATGACCCATATTCGAACATCGGCAAGAAATAATCAAAACAACCGTTCTGATGTATTACAAGGATATTTGGGCTGAAAATGTTACCTCTAAAGTGTTAACAAGGTTTTTCCATATTCAGACTGTGTGACCTAGTTTTTGACTCCAAATGACCCATATTCGAACTTGACCTAGAAATCATCGAAACAACCTATCTGACATATTTCCAGGATATTTGGGCTGAAAATTTTACCTCTAGAGTGTTAACAAGGTTTTTCCATATACAGGCTGTGTGACCTAGTTTTTGACCCCACATGACCTATATTCCAACTTGAGCTAGAAATCATCTAAACAAGCTTTCTGACAGTTTTTCAGGAAAATTGGGCTAAAAATGTTACCTCTAGAGTGTTAACAAGGTTTTACCATATTTGGGCTGTGTGACCTAGTTTTTGACCCCACATGACCCATATTCAAACCTGAGCTAAAAATTATCAAAACAACCTTTCTGACATATTTCCAGGATATTTGGGCTGAAATATTACCTCTAGAGTGATAAAAAGGTTTTTCCATATTTGGTCTCAGTGACCTAGTTTTTGACCCCAGATGACCCATATTCGAACATCGGCAAGAAATAATCAAAACAACCGTTCTGATGTATTACAAGGATATTTGGGCTGAAAATGTTACCTCTAAAGTGTTAACAAGGTTTTTCCATATTTGGGCTCTGTGACCTAGTTTTTGACCCTAGATGGCCCATATTCGAACTTGACCTAGAAATCATTAAAACAACCTATCTGACATATTTCCAGGATATTTGGGCTGAAAATGTTACCTCTAGAGTGTTAACAAGGTTTTTCCATATACAGGCTGTGTGACCTAGTTTTTGACCCCACATGACCTTTATTCCAACTTGAGCTAGAAATCATCTTAACAAGCTTTCTGACAGTTTTTCAGGAAATTTGGGCTAAAAATGTTACCTCTAGAGTGTTAAAAAGGTTTTACCATATTTGGGCTGTGTGACCTAGTTTTTGACCCCACATGACCAATATTCAAACTTGTGCTAGAAATCATCAAAACAACCTTTCTGACATATTTCCAGGATATTTGGGCTGAAAATGTTACCTCTAGAGTGATAATAAGGTTTTTCCATATTTGGTCTCAGTGACCTAGTTTTTGACCCCAGATAACCCATATTCGAACCTGGGCTAGAAATCATCGAAATAACCTTTCTGACATATTACAAGGATATTTGGACTGAAAATGTTACATCTAAAGTGTTAACAAGGTTTTTCCATATTTGGGCTCTGTGACGTAGTTTTTGACCCCAGATGACCCATATTCGAACTTGGGCTAGAAATCACCCAAATAACCTTTCTGACATATTACAAGGATATTTGGACTGAAAATGTTACATCTAAAGTGTTAACAAGGTTTTTCCATATTTGGGCTCTGTGACCTAGTTTTTGACCCCAGATGACCCATATTCGAACTTGGGCTAGAAATCACCCAAATAACCTTTCTGACATATTACAAGGAAATTTGGACTGAAAATGTGACCTCTAAAGTGTTAACAAGGTTTTTCCATATTTGGGCTCTGTGACCTAGTTTTTGACCCCAGATGACCCATATTCAAACTAGAAATCAACCAAACAACCTTTCTCACAAATTGCCAGGACATTTGGACTGAAACAGTAGCCTCTAGAGCCTTAACAAGATTTTTCTATTTTTAGGTCATGTGACCTAGTTTTTGACCTCAGATGACCCATATTCGAACTCATCCAAGTAATTACTGGGACAAACATCCTGACCAAGTTTTGTGACAATTGGAGCAAAAATGTGACCAGTAGAGTGTTAAAGAACTAAGTGTGAACGGACGACGGACAACAGACGACAGACGAAGAACATTCATCGATCCTAATAGCTCACCCTGAGCCAGCTCAGGTGAGCTAAAAATGAAAATTGCAACAATTATCTAATTTTTCAAGGCCACAACTTTGTACTTGAAAGTTAACAAAAATCCAACTAGCTGATTGTTTCATCTTGAAAGGGTAATGACTTTCGTACTGATACTTAACAGGCCACAGCTAATAAATACAAAAGCGGAGAGCTTCGTTGTTAACAAATTTGAATAAGTTTGCAATAAGTTTGAAGACTCTGGGTGTAATGGTACTCAAATTTTTTTAGCAGAAAAAGTTTCATTCTACAGGTCCAGTGATTTTGGCCTTTGACCTACAGACCCCAAAAACAATAGGGTTCTTCTAATATAATAACCCTATGAAGTTTGAAGGTTCTGGGCAAAATGGTACTCCAGTTACAGATCAGAAATAGTTTTCACTCTACAGGTCCCTGTGACCTTGACTTTTGACCTACTGACCCCAAAAATGATAGGGTTCTTTTAATGAGTAAAGACAATCACTTATAAAGTTTGAAGACTCTGGGTAAAATGGTACTCCAGTTACTGAGCAGAAACAGTTTTCACTCTAGAGTTCCTTTGACCTTTGACATACTAGCCCCAAAAACCATATGGTTCTTCTATTTAGTTAAAGCAATCATCCTATGAAGTTTGAAGGCTCTGGGTGAAATGGTACTCCTGTTATTGAGTGGAAACAGTTTTCTCTCTAGAGTACCCTCTGACCTTGACCTTTGACCTACTGACCCAAAAAACAAAAGGTTTCTTTTCTACTCAATAAGGGCAATAACCCTGTGAAGTTTGAAGGCCTTAGGTCATCTGGTACTCAAGTTATTGAAAGGAAACAAAGTGTGACTGACAGACAGACAAACAGACACCCATGGACAGGGCAAAAACAATGTCTCAATCAGAAGGGCGGAGTTGGGGGGGGGAGAAAGACATAACAGCAAACAATTTAAGGTCTAGCCCTTGGTGTTTCAGAGCAGCAGATTTTTTAAATTTTCCCGATAAAAGTCCTTGTGTAAAATCAAATGACACCTCGTGTGGGGCCAGTTTTGACCCAAGGGTCATGATTTGAACTAAATTGGTAAAGGTCCACTAGACAATGCTGCACAACAAATATTTAAACTCTAGGCCTTGTGGTTTCTGACAAGAAGATTTTTAAATTTTTTCCTGTATAACTCTATATAAAACATGTGATCACTGGGGCGGGGCCTTTATTGACCCAGGGGTTATGATTTGAACAAACTTGGTAAAGGTGCACCTGATGATGCTTCAAACCAAATATCTAAGCTCCAGGCCTTGTAGTTCTGGAGAAGAAGATTTTTAAAGTTCCAACTTTGAAAATCTATTTTTAGCTCCTGTGGCCTAGAAATGCAATGGACCTGAACCATTTGAACAATTTGGTAAAGCTTCATGCAAGTAACATTCCTGCCAAGTTTCAGCAAGATTGGCCCAGCAGTTCAGGAGAAAAAGTTGTTTGAAGAAAAAGTTGACGACGCACGGACGGACTCGGACATCAGGCAATCACAAAAGCTCACCTTGAGCACTTTGTGCTCAGGTGAGCTAATAAAAACCAAGAGACCTTGGGGCAGGGCCATTCATGACAACAGGGACATAATTTGAACAATCTTGGTAGAGTACATCAAAATGATGCTCCATACAAAATATCTAAGGTCTAAAACTTACAGTGTATCACAAGAAGATTTTTAAAGGGCAGGGGGCACCTTCAGCATCTGTCAAATGGCAGACAGTTCAAATACCACATTAGATATCCAAAAAAAAATCTTTAAACCAAGAAAGAAGGTCAACAGGTCAAGGTAAACTTAGCACAAATTGGAAGTCTGTATGCAAACATATACAAATAGTTAAACCTTAACAAAGGGGCATAATATGAACAAAACCTGGTAGAGGTCTACAAGATATATAAAATATGTATATACAATATACAAAATATCTATACTATATACGGCATACAGTTTCAGACAAGAAGATTTTTAAGTCTTTCTTATAATACCCTATATGATATTAAGTGACCCTGGGCAGGGCCATTCATGGCCCAAAGGGCCTAATTTGAACAAACTTGGTAGAGGACCTCTAGATGATTCTCCATGCAAAATATTAAAGGTTTATAGCTTAAGTTTTAAAACAAGAAGATTTTCAAAGATAAAATATTTTACACATTTAAGACCCCCAGGGTGGGGCCAATTTTGACCAAAGGGACATACTTTGAACAAACTTGGTAGAGATCCACTACACAATGCAACATACACATAAAAAGAATTTGCAAGTACCTACTCATCCTAGAACAAAAACTGTCAATGTAAGATGACAATGCCCCTGAAGTGGTGCTTTGACTGAGGACCAGTCATTCAAGGGTCAAGGTCCAAAGGAGTGTTGTGTCCAAGTATGAAGTAAATCCAATCAATAATAAGGAAGTTATCGCCAATGTTAAAGTTTTAGGATTGACTGACGGATGGACTGACAATGGACGTCCGGCCAAAACTCAATAGGGGGCCTTTTTTTTTGTTATTTTCTTTTCTTTAATAGAGGGCCATTGGCCCCTTATTCTATTGTCAAAGGTCATGTGACACGAATTTTTTACCTCGAAATTTTAATATGAGCGAAAACGATATATCTAACTATGACAGTTTTACAAAATTCCGCAGGTAACTTTCATCTTAAAGATGTTTTTATAGCAAATTAAAATCCATATTTTATGCACTTGGTCGCGCGCACCTGTCACGAGCGAAACCGGAAGTGATGCACATTTATCTCTTGCCACTTGACACAGCTGCCTGGATTGTTAACAAAATCTTAAAAATTATGATGGAAAGTGAAAATGTAGACTGAATATAGTAAAAAAAGCAAAATTGAACAAGTCAAGATAACATCATGAATATACATTGAAGATTTTTTAAATAAATAATTTGAAATTTTGATGGAATTACGAAGCCAATGAGTAAAATTACATGGAGGCTAGTTTAATCAGGGTTATAGAATTATAAGATACATCAGTGCAAATATCTAGAGATATTTTTCAAGTAACTGATCAAAAAAATGTTGAACATGCTTATTTTTATCCGATGCAGTTTTTGGAAGACTTGATTAACTAACTCCAATCGAGATATTTTTTTCCCATAAAAACATTCCCTTTACAGTGATGTGTTGCTTATTTGTCTGTGGTATATTTTGCTTGAGGTACGTCTAAGTAATCTTTGACTAGATCTATGATTTTTTTCATTATAACTGCATATCTTTTTTTTTTTGTCTTATTCATTCTACATTTTAAAAAAAACAATAATGATCAAAGAACAAATAATATGAAGAAGCCCTAAAAACTGTCAAAATCATAAAACAAACACGTTATTTTTTTGTTTTTTGTTTTAATTTGTTCACATTAAGAAGTAGAATGATTTTTATTTTCATCATAAATACATCCATTACATTAAATTATCTAATTAAAATATGTATCTGCATGGAAGCTTCTTAACTAAAAATCATTCAGACATATTATTGGAACAAGCTATTACATAATGTTTTCACAAGTTTGACTGATCAAAAGATATACAATCAATATGTAAGATCACTTGCCATAAAATGTTGCTATTTGTCTCAACTTTATCATTGATTGGGTCATAAAAAGTTAATTGCTTTGTTTTGACAGCTATGCAGAATATACAAGGGTCACTTTTGGGCAGGTTAATTCGCATAAATCCCACAGTATAAGGCGTGATTTACGGATCCTTGACATTTCATTGGATATTAAGTTATAAGCAGACACAAATTTCTACTTGATGGACATGCCATGTTATTATTTTTCAAACAATATCCCAACCTGAAATACACTGTATTGTGAAATTCCATTCCAGTGAAACAAATGTTAACACATTAGATCACCTAAATTCACTTCAATTTTACTACATTTAAATGAAAAAAGAATTTGTTTATGATGTAAACATCAAGAGATGAAGGGTTACGCAGCATGTTAAAACGTGGAGGAGATAGTTTTATATTAACCACAACATGGAAGAAATTGGAATATATATTAATATTTATTAAGGTAAAATTACAAACCGTTCTCCCGGCACAAAGTTTGAATTTACTTATAAAAATTGAGAAGTAATAACATTATTATTTTTTTTAATTTACAATTTATAGCATGTTACTTTTATAAGTGTGCATTTATCATTTTTCTTGCACTTGTGGTTTAGTGTTATTTTTTCATTTAAAAAAGGATGTGTTGTGAGCAGTGTAATTCGGCACTTTTGCCTGGGACAGTAGAGATGAATCTACGTCACAGCCAGAAATTGCAGCGGAAACTACCGATGTCGAAATGGAAATGGCCGATCATCAAAAACACGTTTTTTCTTATCAAAAGCAATATTTTCTTAATTTCGCAATTAAACCATTTTAATTAGTACATTATGATTATTTTGAATAGACAAAGTTGCTATAGTCGTGTCACATGACCTTTAAGGAATGAACTCTATTGTTTTCTTTTGTTATGTTTACAGTTAGATGGCCCCCTATTTATATTCGGTAGTGTGGAGAGACTGACTGACTGACTGAGGGACGGACAGTTCAAAGCTATATGCCACCCTTCTTGGGAATAAAAGAGAACAAGACGCTGTGTTCAGAAAACACATATGCCCCGGTAGCATAGTTTGTCATGATACAAATTTAAAACGACAGCACAGCGGTAAAACAGCAACTGAAATCACAAGTTAGTATGGAAATAACATTTTGGTGCCAGAACCTGTACCTGGAAATTCAACATAAAATTCAGGTAAAGTAACTTATAATCTAAGACTATAAAGAGCAGATTATTCAACAAGAGGGCCATGATGGCCCTGGATCGCTCACCTGAGTACTTTGGCTGTAGGTTTGCTGTTAAGCTGTATTTCATTTTTTAATTGAAAATATATAAGTGCCTACAAATCAAATATGTAAAGTTGGTAAAGGTCCACTAGATGATGCTTCATACCAAATATCAAAGCTCTAGGCCTTGTGATTTTGGAGAAAAAGATTTTTTAAACTTTTTCCTACATATTTCTATACAAAACATGTGACCCCTAGGCAGGGGCCATTTTTGACCCAGGGACCATCATTTGAACAAAGTTGGTAGAGGTCTACTAGACAATGCTGCACACCAAATATCTAAACTCTAAGCCTTGCGGTTTCAGACAAGAAGATTTTTAAAGTTTTCCTATATAAGCCTATGTAAAATCAACTGACCCCCCGGGTGGGGCCAAATTTGACCCCAGGGGCATAATTTGAACAAACTTGATAGAGGTCCACTAGACAATGCTACATACCAAATCTTAAGGCTCAGGGCCTTGTGGTTTTAGACAAGAAGATTTTCAAAGTTTTTCCTTTAAGTTGCCATAGCAACCAGAGTTCTTGATGGAACTGAATTCTTTGAACAACTTTGGTAGAGCTTCATGCAAGGAATATCCCAGGCATGTTTCATCAATGTTGGCTCAGCGGTTTAGGAGGAGATGTTGTTTAAAGTCAAATTGTTGACGACGCACGCTGATGGACGCCCGACAATCAACGATCCCAAAAGCTCACCCTGAGCAGGGCCAATTTTGACCCCAGGACTATAATTTGAATAAACTTGGTAGAGGTCCACTACAAAGCCCTAGCCTTTGTCATTTCAGAGAAGATTTTTTCAGTTTATACATATAAGGAAAACTATGACCCCCCCCCCCCCCCCCCCCCCTCCCCCGGGGCCAATTTTGACACTAGAGGCATAATTTGAACAATTTTGATAGAGGTCCAATAGACAAAGTTTCATTTCAGAGGAGAAGATTTTTTTAAGTTTTTACTATATACATATAAGGAAAACCTATGACCCCCCCAGGGTAGGGCGGGGCCATTTTTGACACTAGTTTTGGAGATGAAGAGAGGATAAGATTTTACCGGACAGACAGGACGGACAGACAGTGCGATTACTATATGTCTCCCTTCAAGAGCATGTCTCCCTTTGGGAGCATAAGAAGGAGATAATTCTTGAAATACGGGTGCTAGAGTTGTAAACCTTACCACATATGATGTGGGTGATGATAAGGAGCTTATATTTGAAGTTGAAGTAAATCCCTCAAGAAATAAAGAAGTTACAGTAAAATATTACAATTGTTAAGGAAAGTTCCAAGTTAAAAGAGCAGATAATTCTGGAAATATGGGTGCTAGAGTTATGAACTTTACCACATATGCTGTGGGAGATGATTAGGAATATATATTTGAAGTATGAAGTAAATCTCTAAAGTAATAAAGAAGTTATAGTCAACTGTCACTATAAGATGACAATGCCCCCAAAGTGGTGCTTTGACTTTGGGCTGAGAACCAGTCATTCAAGAGTCAAGGTCAAATAAATATAAATCAGTGGGGAGGTCTTGTCCACAGGGGTGTTGTGTCCAAGTATGAAGTAAATCCACTTACTGATAAAGAAGTTAGGTCAATGTTAAAGTTTTTGGACAATTGGATCTTCAAGGTGAAGGTCATCTTGGGCCAAGGTCAATTAAATATAGGTCAGTGGGAAGGTCTTGTCCAAAGGGATGTTGTGTCAAAGTATGAAGTAAATCCACGTACTCATAAGGAAGTTATGGGAAATCTAAGCTCTAGAGCTTTCACTTTCTGACAAGAAGCTGTTTTAAAACTTTTTTCAATATAACTCTATAAAATTAAGTGACACCCAAGGGTAGCCAATTTTAACCCAGTGGCCATGATTTGTACGAACTTGGTAGAGGCTTAATAGACAATGCTACACAGCAAATATCTAAACTCTATGCCAAGAATTTTGAAAAAAAAAAAAAATTCCAATATAAGTTTATATGAAATAAAGTGACCCTGGAGTGGGGCAAATTCTGACCCTAGAGCCATGACTTGTAAGATTTTGGTAGAGATCCACTAGATGATACTACAAACCAAATATCTAAGCTCTAGGTCTTCTGATTTGACAAAAAAATCAAACATTTTCCTATATAACCTTGGTAAAATCAAGTGATCCCTGGTGTGGGGCCAATTTTGACAAACTTTGTACAATTTTTTATTAATTAACTTTATAATATTGAACTAGATTCTGACCATGTTGTTGGCTTGATACAACCAAAGCCTCGCCAATAAAGCTCGAAACTCGGCCAATACGAAAAAACACGGCCAATAAGTAAAAAGTCGGCCAATACGAGATTTAGCCAATCAGGATTCAGGAAAAACTCGGCCTTATATGAGCCTAGGATTTTCACCATGTTGGACGCCATTTTGAATATGCTTAGCCTAGTTTTTACATAAAAGTTTTTATCTCTTAAAAAATTCAAAAAGTAGCATAAAAAGTTCGCGGAGACCCTGCGCTATCGGATCACAGTAAATTTAGCAGTGTTCAACTTTTCATTTAGTGATTTTCATATTTACCAAATATTATGTTGCGCGGAAGTGAAAAGCAGACGATCACAAGTTTTACCCTGTTATAAATTACGAGTTTTGGATTACTTAGTTTGATAATTGAACATAATATTATAAAGTTAATTAATAAAACTGTCATTAATTAGTCGAACTCATATTGGCTTTGTTATTGGGCTTCAGACGTCATATTGGCCTTCGGCCTTCGGCCTCAGGCCAATATGACTGTCTTCAGCCCAATAACAAAGCCAATATGAATTCGACTAATTAATAACATTATAGTACAAACTTTGTAGAAGTCCACTAGACAAAGCTAAACAGCAAAAATCTACACTCTAGGCCTAACAGTTTCTGACAAGAAAGTTTTATATTTGTTTCTATGTAAGTCTATATGAAATGAAGCGACCCTTAGGGTGGGGCCAGTTCTGACCCTAGAGCCATGATTTGTAAAATTTTGGTAGAGATAAACTAGATGATACTACAAACCAAAATATATAAGCTCTATGTCTTGTGATTTCAAACAATAAGATTTTTAAAACCTTCACCTCTATAACTCTATGTAAAATCAAGTGACAACTGGGGCGGGGCCAATTTTGACGCAGGGGCAATGATTTGTAAAATCCTGGTAGAGGTCTACAAGACAATGCTACACACCAAATATATCTAAATTCTAGGCTTTTTGATTTCTGACAAGAATATTTTTAAGATTTTCCTATGTAAGTCTATGTAAAATGAAGTGACCCTAGGGTGGGGCCAATTCTGAAACCAGAACCATGATTTAAAAGATTTGGGTAGAGTTCCATTAGATAATTCTATAAACCATATATCTAAGCTCTAGGCCTTGTGGTTTCAGACAAGAAGATTTTTAAAGTTTAGATTTTACATGGAATTCCACTATCTAGATAATTTTTTGGGGGCCATACAAGGCCCATTGTTGTGAAGTTTTATTACAATTGGCCCACTGGTACAGGAGAGATGTTGTTTGAAGTTAACTGTGGTGGATGAATGGACAGGACAAAACAGCATACTAAAAGCTACACTTGGCCAAGGTCAGGTAAGCTTATCAGGACAATCATAAGCTATGAAGTTTGAAGGCTGTGGGTCAAATGGTACTTTAGATATTGAATGGAAACTGTGAGAGACAGACAAAAGGACAGACACATGGGGGAGACCTAAGACATTTTTTAACTGCTTATGCAATAACTTCCATACCACCAACTAGTGGCAGGGTATTAATCCAAATAAGGGAATATATACCTCAATCATTTGTGAGAAGTGATTTACAGATAACTTACTTTGGTGACTTTCAAGAAAATCTTCGTGTTCTTTACAGGAATGACATTGAGCAAATGGTTTCATCTTATCCTGGAATTCTCTGCAACAAAAAGCTATACAGTTTCAAATACAGTTTCTCAGAATAGATTTCTTCCTAAAATACACAGAACTAATTGTTAACAGACACAGTAAATAACATGCATTGTGATTTTTCTTACATGTAAATTCTCCCCAGTGGACCGCAATAAAGATATGTAATCACTCCTGCTGACAAAAATTATCTGTCCATCAGTATATACTATAACTATGGATATCAACAAGTAACCATTTAACTGGTTACTAGATTGGGGCACTTATAGAAACAACAAGGGTGCCATTGTCACAAAATATGCTGACAAATTTCAAGGTTATTTGGACTGAAAGTGTAGCCTCTAGAGTGTTAACAAGGTTTTTCCATATTTGGGCTCTGTGACCTAGGTTTTGACCCCAGATGATCCATATCCAAACCTGACCACCAAAACAATCATCAAAACAACCTTTCTGACAATTTTCTAGGACATTTGGACTGAAAATGTAGCCTCTAGAGTGTTTACAAAGTTTTTCGATGTTTAGGCTCTGTGACCTAATTTTTTAATCCAGATGACCCATATTCAAAGTTGAGCTGGAAATCATAGAAGCAACCTTTCTGACAAATTTTCAGGTTATTTGGAATTAAAATCTTAACTCTAGAGGGTTAACAAGGTTTTTCCATATTTGGGCTCTGTGACCTAGTTTTTGATAAAAGATGACCCATATTAGTACTTGAGCTAGAAATCATCAAAACAACCTGTCTGACAAATTTCCAGGATATCTGGACTGAAAATGTAACCTCTGGAGTGTTAAAGTTCTTTTAACATTTTAGGGCTCTTTGACCTAGTTTTTGATCCCAGATCCCAGATGACCCATATCCTAATCTGGGCTAGAAATCATTGAAACAACCTTTCTGACAAATTTCAAGGACATTTGAAAGTTTGATAAGATAATGTTTAGAAATGGCAAAGTTATAGCCAACGTTAAGTTTTCGTGACAGACCGCCGGACCGCCGGACAAAGCGATCCCTATGTATCACCTTTTCTTCGAAAGGGCGACACAATAAAACCCATGGAGCAGAGGCAATTTTGAACTACATTTCTGTGAAATTTTGTAAACATGATGGCCCTGTATCGCTCACCTGAGTATGACTGCTTTTAACAAAGTTGCTATGGACCTCGTTAATTGACCCTAGATGACCCATATTGGAATCTGACCTATAAATCATTGAAACAATCTTTCTGACAAATTTCCAGGTTATTAGGACTGAAAATGTTACCTCTAGAGTGTTAACAAGGTTTTTCCATATTTGGGCTCCATGACCTAGTTTTTGAACCTAGATGTCCCATATTCAGACTTGAGCTAGAAATAATCGAAACAATCTCTCTGACAAATTCCCAGGTTATTTGGACAGAAAATGTAGCCTCTAGAGTGTTAACAAGGTTTTTCCATACAGTAAAGTCTGGCTTTGCGACAGACCCTTTTTTGCGGGCAAATCGTTATTACGACCGCTTTTCCCGGGTCCCGACTTTTTTGCTATATAATTCAATGGTCGTAAGGTCCGATATTATGACCGACCCGCTACTATGTATTACGACCACTTTTTCGAGTCCGAATTCCCATTTTACAATAAAAGTGGGACCCCATAAGACGACCATTAACTGTTTACTAAAATGACACGTGTCACCAATTATCACCAATAAACAACATAATACAACAATCTTCATCAAGGTGTGAATGATTTGCGATACAATTTATAAAAAATAATATTGATAAACTTTAGGCTATTAGTAATTTAAAGGAAAGTTATTATAAACTTCAATGTTTGTATCATAAAAATGGTACTGATTAATGCAGAACAAAGAAATACATTATTAAAGACGAAATAGGTGTTTATAATGTCCAATTTCGGATAGGTACGTTATTATGGCTACGAGTGAAAAACTGTCAAAAATAAATCGTGTACAGTAGGATTTCAGTGTTGCTTATTATGAAAACAGCTTGAAAGAAAAATTGCACTGTATACTTTCGAGTTTTAATTCATTTTATGTCGCACTAACATGAAAATTATGTGAAAAAATATCATGTTATTGTAGAACAAGAGGGCCATGATGGCCCTGTATCGCTCACCTGAGTATGACTGCTTTTAACCAAGTTGATATGGACCTGGTTAATTGACCCCAGATGACCCATATTTGAACTTGACCTAGAAATTATTGAAACAATCTCTTTGACAAATTTCCAGGATATTTGGACTGAAAAAGAGCATCTAGAGTGTTAACAAGGTTTCTCGATATTTAGGCTCTGTGACCTAGTTTTTGACCCCAGATAACCAATATCCAGCTACAAATCATCAAAACAACCTTTCTGACAAATTTCCAGGACATTTGGACTGAAAATGTAGCCTCTAGAGTGTGTACAAAGCTTTTCAATATTTGGGCTCTGTGACCTAAATGTTTTGACTTCAGATGACCCATATTCAAATTTGACCTAGAAACCATAGAATTATGCTTTCTGACAAATTTCCAGGTTATTTGGAATTAAAATGTTACCTCTAGAGTGTTAACAAGTTTTTTCCATATTTGGGCTCTGTGACCTAGTTTTTGACCCAAGATGACCCATACTCCAACTTGAGCTAGAAATCATCAAGAAAACCTGTCTGACAAATTTCCAGGATATTTAGACTGAAAATGTTACCTCTGGAGTGTTAAAAAGTTTTTTACATATTTGAACCATGTGACCTAGTTTTTGATCCCAGATAACCCATATCCAAATCTGAGCTAGAAATCTTTGAAACAATCTTTCTGACAAATTTCAAGGACATTTGGACTAAAAATGTAACCTCTAGAGGATTAACAAGGTTTTTCTACTTTCGGGCTCTGTGACCTAGTTTTTGACCCCAGAAAACCTATATTCAAAACTAAGCTAGAAATCATCGATAGAACCTTTCTGACAAATTTCCACGTTATTTGGACTGAAATTGCTACCTTTAGAATGTTAACAAGGTTTTTCCATATTTGGACTCTGTGACCTAGTTTGTGACTCCAGATGACCCATATTCGAACTTGATCTAGAAATCCTCAAGGCAACTTTTCTGACAAATTTCCAGATTATTTGGGCTGAAAATGTAACCTCTAGAGTGTTAACAAGGTTTTTCCATATTTGGGCTCCGTGACCTAGTTTTTGACCCCAGATGACCCATACTCCAACTTGAGCTAGAAATCATCAAGAAAACCTGTCTGACAAATTTCCAGGATATTTGGACTGAAAATGTAACCTCTGGAGTGTTAAAAAGTTTTTTACATATTTGAACCATGTGACCTAGTTTTTGATCCCAGATAACCCATATCCAAATCTGAGCTAGAAATCTTTGAAACAATGTTTCTGACAAATTTCAAGGACATTTGGACTAAAAATGTAACCTCTAGAGGATTAACAAGGTTTTTCTACTTTCGGGCTCTGTGACCTAGTTTTTGACCCCAGAAAACCTATAATCAAAACTAAGCTAGAAATCATTGATAGAACCTTTCTGACAAATTTCCACGTTATTTGGACTGAAATTGCTACCTTTAGAATGTTAACAAGGTTTTTCCATATTTGGACTCTGTGACCTAGTTTGTGACTCCAGATGACCCATATTCGAACTTGATCTAGAAATCCTCAAGGCAACTTTTCTGACAAATTTCCAGATTATTTGGGCTGAAAATGTAACCTCTAGAGTGTTAACAAGGTTTTTCCATATTTGGGCTCCGTGACCTAGTTTTTGACCCCAGATGACCCATATTTAAACTTGACCTAGAAATTGTCAAAGCAACCTTTCTGACAAATTTCCAGATTATTTGGGCTGAAAATGTAACCTCTAGAATGTTAACAAGGTTTTTCCATATTTGGGCTCTGTGACCTAGTTTTTGACCCCAGATGACCCATATTTAAACTTGAGCTAGAAATCATCAATAGAACCTTTCTGACAAATTTCCAGGATATTTGGACTGAAAAAGTAGCCTCTAGAGTGTTAACAAGGTTTTTCTATATTTGGGCTCTGTGACCTAGTTTTCCAACCCTGATAACCCATGTTCGAACTCGTCCGAGATATCAATGAGACAAACATCCCGTGCAAGTTTCATGACAATTGAGGCAAAAATGTGACCACTAGAGTGTTAACGAACTAATTGTGGACGGACGGACGGACGGACGGACTGACGGACGGACGGACGGACGGACGGACGACGGACAAAAGGTGATCAGAAAAGCTCACTCTGTCACTACGTGACAGGTGAGCTAATAAAATTGATGCCATTAGTTTGAATTTTTCCATAATTTACCTTTTCAACAAGGTTATTATAGCTAATACAACAGATGAGAAATTGATTGAAGGCTAGCACGGGTCTCGGAATTAAGACCGACTTGATAATAAGACCACTTCTCCCAGGTCCCCAAAGTGGTCTTAATAGCGAGACTTTACTGTATTTGGGCTGTGTGACCTAGTTTTTGAACCTAGATGACCCATATTCGAACTTGAGCTAGAAATTATCGAAACAACCTCTCTGACAAATTTCCAGGATATTTGGACTGAAAAAGTAGCCTCTAAAGTGTTAACAAGGTTTATCAATATTTGGGCTCTGTGACCTAGTTTTTGATCCCAGATGACCTATATCCAAACTAGAGCTACAAATTATCAAAACAACCTTTCTGACAATTTTCCTGGACATTTGGACTGAAAATGTAGCCTCTAGAGTGTTAAAAAGGTTTTTAAATATTTGGGCTCTGTGACCTAGTTTTTGATCCGAGATGACCCATATCCAAATATGAGTTATAAATCATCAAAACAACACTCCCAACAAATTTCAAGGATATTTGGACTGAAAATGTAACCTCTAGAGCATTAACAAGGTTTTTATACTTTTGGGCTCTGTGACCTAGTTTTTGAACCCAGATAACCCATATTCAAACTTGAGCTAGAAATAATTGTAACAATCTTTCTCACAAATTTCCAGGTTATTTGAACTGAAAATGTAGCCTCTACAGTGTTCACAAGGTTTTTCAATATTTGGGGTCTGTGACCTAGTTTTTGACCCAAGATGACCCATATTCGAATCTAAGCTAGAAATCATTGAAGCAACCTTTCTGACAAATTTCCAGAATATTTGGACTGAAAAGTAGCCTCTAGAGTGTCAACAAGTTTTTTTCTATTTTTGGGCTCTGTGACCTAGTTTTTGACCCCACATGACCTATATTTGAACTTGAGCTAGAAATCATTGAAACAACCTTTCTGATAGATTTCCAGTTTATTTTAGACTGAAAATGTTACCTCTAGAGTGTTAACAAGGTTTTTCCATATTTGGGCTCTGTGACCTAGTTTTTGACCCCTGATGACCCATATCCGAAACTGTGCTAAAAATAATAAAAAAAACCCTTCTGACAAATTTCCTGGACATTTGGACTGAAAATGTAATCTCTAGAGTGTTAACAAGGTTTTTCTTTTTTTGGGCTCTGTGACCTAGGTTTTGAACCATGATGACCCATATATTCGAACTTGTGCTAGAAGTAAAAGAAGCAACCTTTCTGACAAATTTCCAGATTATTTGGACTTAAAATGTTACCTCTAGAGTGTTAACAAGGTTTTTTATTATTTGGACTCTGTGACCTAGTTTTTGACCCTAGATGACAGATATCTGAACTTGAGCTAGACATCATCGATACAACCTTTCTGACAAATTTCCAGGATATTTGGACTGAAAAAGTGTCTAGAGTGTTAACAAGGTTTTTCTATATTTGGGCTCTGTGACCTAGTTTTTAAACCAAGATAACCCATGTTGGAACTCTTTCGAGAAATTAATGAGACAATCACCCTGACCATGTTTTATGACAATTGAGGCAAAAATGTGACCACTAGAGTGTTAACAAACTAATTGTGGACGGATGGATGACGGACAGACAACAGACAAAAGGCGATCACAAAAGCTCACTCTGTCACAACGTGAGAGGTGAGATAATAAAAAAAGAATTTTTTGTTTTTACTATATACATATAGAAAAAATCAATGACCCCTGGGGTGGGGGCAATTTTGACCCAAGGGCTATAATTTGAACAATCTTGGTAGAGGTCCACTACACAATATTTCATGCCAAAAATCTAACCTCTATCCTTTGTCAAAACAGAGAAGGTGACTTTTTAAGTTTTACTATATACATTTAAGGAAAATCAATGACCCCCTGGGGCAAGCCAATTTTGATCCCAGGGCTATAATTTGAAAAATTTTTGTAGAGTTTCATTAGATGATTCTACACACAAAATACAGTACCACTAGGAGGAACTCACATTTTCCGCTTTATTTCGCGGATGCGGAAAAAAAATATCCGCCTCGACATCGAGGAAAAAAAACGGATTTCCTCAATGTCTCGACATCGCGAAATATCCCGGCGATATTTGACGACCAGCGCGAAAATAATTAGAGTCCTAACTCACCTGGATAAGCTGAACATTTAATGAAATGACAGTAATGAAACTGTGCATTTTACGTCTGCCAACTATGTGACATTTGGTAAAATTAAAACCAAATTTCTAATACATTTGCTGTGTAGGTTTATGTGTACTTCCGTCGTTGAAAACGAGAACGGCGACGCCTATATTTGAATAGTGTTTCATTTTGTACCATGCGCTGACGTAATCAATTTGGGAGAATTTTGGATCATTATCAATGTAAAATAATCCGATTATTCTGTACATCACTTAAAATATGTCACTTCATAAATCGTATTTATTGATTTTAAAAATAAATTGATCCAAATCAGGTAAGTTTGTATTTTCAATTAAAAGTTTTTGATGCAAAAATTACAGATTTAATGACTTTCCCCAAAACAAATCAAAGCGCTGCAAGTACTTGTGTATTCACTGCATGTATCTTGCGGTGTGTTGCTACATAATCTGAAATGCAAATCTTTGTTAATTCTTTCAACTATAGCTATATAAAGAAAGGTGAAGCAGAGCGGTTAAAAGGTCGGACTTGTAATCTTAGGATCGCTAGTCAGGACACGAGTTCGAACCCCGTCAGCGGCCGTGTCGGCATCGGTTATTTCCTTCAGCAAGAAACTTTTTTCTCATTACTCAGTACTGGTTGGTTCCATGGACGGATTTGAAAATGATTCTATTAGCTAAAAGCTTTTGCCACAATCGAAATATAATTGATTTGTATAAACTAACTTGAAAATAGAAATTGTACAAAATATGTCGTTTTAATGCAATAATAAAGATATGAGTCTTTCTTTGTGAATACAGACACAAGGATGAATTTGAAGAACATTCTTACTTTGCTGGAGTCAATTCAGTCGTTATAGTTACAAAAAACATATCTGTTCACTACGCCACTAAACTGTTACACCATGAATATGATAGAGTACCAGTTGTACTTCCGGTGTTCTCTAGTGCAGACAAATTACAAAATATTTGAAATGATGTAATACCATACTGTGAAATGTGGAATTCGAACAAAGATATTACATGTAAGGTTTTATTTTTTGGATGTCGATAACATAGGAATTGTTATTTCAAAATCGAGGACACACATTCAGAGACAAGTATCTTGGTATATTTTTCACCAAATCTGGGAATATTATGCATACAAGAAAATATTTAGTAGTAAAGCCCTTCATCTATTATAGGAGAATGTGTCATCCATAGTTGATTACCTATCGGAAGCACTGTCAGGTCAGCAGCTCTCTTTGTTCCAATTTCAGAAATACACTCACACTGTATTACTGCTACTGCTACACGTTTCCTACCAGAGACGGTAATTCCTTAGATATAATTTTATCTTAAACACAGACCGGGGAAAAAGCAAGATTACGAGGTGATTTTAAATAATTTATAATGACCATTCTCTTCTACAGTTCTCTTCTACAGAAATAACCGTCAATGGATCTCGAATTCTCATTCTCTGTGGGAAGAAAAACATATTCTTGGAATTGTCATTCAAGGTTTAAATTTGAAATTTTGACATGTCTTGGGCTGCCTAGAAACTTTGGAAAGTAAACTTAGCAACCCTTTTCAAACTTTCCGGTCACTGAAGTCATCCTTGTTTCAATTTACTTAATTTGCTATTGATGGTTCCAAAATGTTCCTTGGTCAATCGCAGCAAATCTATATAAAGTATAGTATTTAATGTACGTTGAAGGCTTATGACCACTGCATGTGCATGTGTGATGGTAATTTCTTCATGCATTCAACATAAACAATGAAAACATAACATTTCTTCAAGAAATAGTTTGAAAATCTGAGTTTGTAAAAATTGGATTATATCCTGTATATCATGGTTGCGCAACCAGGATAGAATAGAAAAAGACACAAAACAGTAGGATTTAAACAGACTAAAATCATTAAAAGGGTATAAATTGTTGAAATAAAGCAAAAATAGACATTTGGAATATTCAAGTGCCGAATTGTGTTGTAGACGAAGAACACTTGATTATTATCCCAATTTTTAATTTTAAAGGGAGACATTATTATGCAATTTTCATAAAAAGTGAAAGATCAAATGATTTTTTATGAGAATATAGTCATTCATATCTGGTCATTTTGTTGAAGAAAAGTGAATTCACATGATTTCACAACTTCAATAAAAGTGATTAAAACATGGATATAATTCAAATGCCCCCTTTAAAATCTTTTTACATCCCATCTGTAATAACTTGATTATATCATCAAAATGTACAACATGTACTACACATGTGTACAATTGTTAAGGTTAATTTATACACTTATTATTTATCTTATTTCAAAACCATGTGCGCCGCCTTTGATGCTTTGCATCAAAATTAATCTTGTTGTATAGCAAATTCGATCAATAATTTTGTCAAGCTCATAGACGATACAGATGTCGCAGTAGGGTTTACGTTTTATGTTTTCTTTTAATATAGGAAAGCAGTTTTAACACGTGTAAATCGAAAACCAGTCAATTTATTTTCTGAAAATAGGGTCAGCTGTTCCAGGAAGCAATTACTTTCGGTTTTGAATTGTATTTCCTTCCGTTAACAAATACGAGCATTCGTAAACAAATGCATCAGAATGAGAGTTTTATACATTTAAATGATATTTAAAAGCGTAAAATTCGATGAAATGCATGTATTCAGGACATTTGTGAGCCTCGATATGTCTATTCTTACCTGTGAAAAAGTTTGTGGAACCATTTAGCGGACGTCCGCCGTGATATTTGGTGACCATGTCCACGGTGGTGATCCGCGAAATTCGGCGGAGTTGTTCGCGTTTTAAGGAATGGGTTGTCCGCGACGACCTCGAGGAAAACGATGGTTCCTCCTGGCACATACTGTATTTAAGCTCTAGGCCTTGCAGTATCAGAGGAGATGATTTTTTAATTTTTTGCTATATATACTTAATGAAAATCAATGACACCCGGGGCAAGGCCAGTTTTGACCAAAGGGCTTTAATTTGAACAATCTTAGTAGAGGTCCACTATGCAATATTTCATGTCAAATATCTAACCTCTAGCCTTTGTCAATTCAGAGGAGAAGATTTTTTAAGTTTTACTATATACATATAAGGAAAATCAATGAACCACTGGGGTCAGGCCAATTTTGACCCCAGGGATATGATTTGAAAAAAAAATTGCAGAGTTTCATTAGATGATGCTACACACAAAATATCTAAGCCTTAGGCCTTGCACTTTCAGAGAAGAAGATTTCATTTTAAAAATCTATTTTTAGCCCCTCTGACCCAAATGTTCAATGGAGCAGAACCATTTGAATAATTTTAGTAGAGCTTCATGCTAGGAACATCCCAGGAAAATTTCATCAAATTTGGCCCAGTGGTTTCTGAGAAGAAGTTGTTTGTATAAAAAGTTGACGACGGACGCACTGACGACGATGGACACCGAACAAATTGTGATCACAAAAGCTCACCTTGAGCACTTTGTGCTCAGGTGAGCTAAAAATGACCTCACAGTGGAGGAAATTTTTTTTTCTAGTTTTACCTCTTGAATCCCTTATGTGCAATGGAGTGGAAGGGTTTAAGCAATTTTAGAAAAGGTCAATATCAGGGACATTTCTGTCAAGTTTTTTAACAAGGGGGCCATTGGCCCCAAAGCGCTCACCTGAGGACAGACTGTTATTTGTGTGGAAGCTATCATTATTTCTTGTAAATCTAAGCTCTAGTCTTTGAAGCTTCAAAGGATAATTTCTTATAAGTTTTTACTATATGCAAATAATGAATATCTATGACCTCCTGGCAGGCCCAATTTTTACTCCAGATATAATTTGTACAAACTTGGAACAGGTTCACTAGACAATATTTCATGCCAAATAATTAAGCTTAAGGCTTTGTCATTTCAGAGGAGAAGATACTTTAAGTTTTTACTATATACATATATGGAAAACCTATGACCCCCTGGGACGGGGCCAATTTTGGCATTAGGGGCATAATTTGAACAAATTTCGTACAGACCTATAGATGATGTCATATACCAAATATCAAAGCTCTAGCCTTTATTATTTCAAAGGAGAAAATTTTTAAGTTTTTACTATATACATATAAGGAAAACCTATGACCCCCTGGGGCGGGGCCAATTTTGGCACTAGGGGCATAATTTGAAAAACTTTGGTAGAGGACCTATAGATGATATCATATACCAAATATCAAATCTCTAGCCTTGTCATTTCAGAGGAGAAGATTTTTCTAAGTTTTTACTATATACATATAAGGAAAACCTGACCCCCTGGGGCCGGGTCAATTTTGGCACTAGGGGCATAATTTGAACAACTTCCGTAGAGGACCTATAGATGATGTCATATACCAAATATCAAAGCTCTAGCCTTTGTCATTTCAGGAGAAGATTGTTTTTTACTATATACATATAAGGAAAACCTATGACCCCCTGGGGCGGGGCCAATTTTGGCACTAGGGGCATAATTTGAACAACTTTGGTAGAGGACCTATAGATGATGTCATATACCAAATATCAAAGCTCTTGGCCTTGTACTCTCTGACAAGAAGATTTTTTTAATTTGCATTTTTGAAACTTCTTTTCTTGGCATCAACAAAAAAGGTTAACCAAGAAATTTTAAGTCAAACAAGCACTACGTTCAAATGAACACCGTGCCCTTTTACAGGGAGAGGGGTTGACCTTTGACCCCATCACCTCTAAGTGGGTCTGGTATTGATAAATTCATGTATATAAAAAAAAAAAATCAAAGGCCCATCCGTGAAAAATCAAGGCAGTTGAATGTAGCAAGAACATGCACAACTACGCTTGCATGTAGAGACAATACGCTCCCCCCCATATATGGGCGGGGGAGGGAGACAATTTTCAACAAATTATCATTCCTTTAATCTATTTTCAGTCTTACCATTTATTATTCTCAAAAAAAAATTGTACTGAGAAAATTTTAAGCACTTCCTGTATGATAATTTACCAAATTAGAGAAAAGAAATTTCTTTAAAGAAAATGTAAGCTGCAAGTACTTATCAATTTTGCTTGTAATTTGAACTTTTTTTTAAAATCTGATGATAAATTCATCATTTAATGAACATTTAAACAAAGGTAAGAGCACTGAAACATGCTTTTTATAAGTTGAGTTTTCTCACTTCAAAATACACAATGGCAAATGATATTATATCAATACTTAAGTACTAAATTTGGTATTTGCTGACATCCCTTACTGTTAGTTATCTTTAAGACCTTCATAGGTATTTTACAGACAAGTGATTTTTTAAATGTGTTAACTTAAGAAAGAAGCCATGCTTACTTATCTTCCTTGTTTGGTTTTTTGTCTTTATCCTGGTCTTTTTTTATCTGAGGAGATCTAATGCTGGGTAGTTTGGCAAGTTTACCTCCCGGAAGAGATGTGGCAGCAGCCACAGCAGCTGCTTGGGCGGAAGACGTGATCAGACCATGCTCACGAGCAAACTGTTTTCGTCTATCACGCTCTTTCAATCTCAGTCTATATCTCTCAACCTGAGCTAATTTTACAGCTGAAATAATGAAACAAGAGGGCCATGATGGCCCTGGATCGCTCACCTGATTACTTTGGCTGTAGGTTTGCTGTAAAGCAGTATTTCATTTTTTAATTGGAAATATGTAAGTGCCTACAAACCAAATATGTAAAATATCAGTCAATAAATAAAGGCTCTATGACAGAAAGTAGAAATATCTATTGTAAGTTATGGTGACCTTGACCTTGACCCAGTGACCTCAAACCCTACGTATGGGTAGAGGTCCATGCAAGGAACCTCTATACTGAATATCAAAGATATTGGTCTATAAATGAAGGCTCTATAAGGTACAGTAGATAAATCTACTTTTAGCCTCAGTGACCTTTAACCTGATCTAATAATTTGAAAAAGCTTGGTAAAGCTTGCTTCGTGCAAAATTTAAAAATTCTAGGCTTTGTGGTTTCAGACAAGAAGATTTTTAAAGATTTTCTTCTATATTGTTATTTAAAACTTGTGACCCCTCGGGCGGGGCCAATAGTGACCCCAGGGACATTTTTCTAACAAACTTGGTAGAGGTCCACTAGACAATGCTGCATACCAAATATCTTAACTCTAGGACTTGTGGTTTCTGACAAGAAGATTTTTCAAGTTTTTCCTATATAATTCTATGTAAAACATGTGACCCCTAGGGCAGGGTCTATTTTGACCAAGGGGCCATGATTTGAACAAACTTGAGAGAGGTCCATTAGATAATGCTGCACACCAAATATCTTAACTCTGGGCCTTGTTGTTAATGACAAGAAGATTTTTAAAGCTTTTCCTATATAACTCTATGTAAAACATGTGACCCCTGGGGCGGGGCCATTTTTGACCAAGGGGCCATGACTTGAACAAACTTGATAGAGGTCCTCTAGACAATGCTTCATACAAAATATCTTAACTCTAAGCCTTATGGTTTATTCTGTGAAGATTTTTAAAACCTTTTCCTATATAACTCTATGTAAACAAGTGACGCCTAGGGCTGGGCCTTTTTTGACCCAGTGGCTATGATTTGAACAAACTTATTAGAGGTCCACTAGACAATGCTACACACAAAATATCTAAGCTCTATGCCTTACAGTTTCTGACAAGAAGACTTTTAAAGTTTTTCCTATATAACTCTATGTAAAACAAGTGACCCCTGGGGCGGGGCCATTTTTGACCCAGAGGCCATGATTTGAACAAACTTGGTAGAGGTCCACTAGACAATGCTACACACAAAATATCTAAGCTCTATAACTAACAGTTCTGACAAGAAGATTTTTTAAGATTTTCCTATATAACTCTATGTAAAACAAGTGACCCCTGGGGCAGGGCTTTTTTTGACCCAGAGGCCATGATTTGAACAAACTTGGTAGAGGTTCATTAGACAATGCTACACACCAAATATCTAAGCTCTATGCCTTACGGTTTCTGATAAGAAGATTTTTAAAGTTTTTCCTATATAACTCTATGTAAAACAAGTGACCCCTGGGGCGGGGCCATTTTTGACCCAGAGGCCATGATTTGAACAAACTTGGTAGAGGTTCACTAGACAATGCTACACACCAAATATCTTAGCCCTATGCCTTACAGTTTCTGACAAGAAGATTTTTTAAGATTTTCCTATATAACTCTATGTAAAACAAGTTACCCCTGGGGCGGGGCCATTTTTGACCCAGAGGCCATGATTTGAACAAACTTGGTAGAGGTCTACTAGACAATGCTACACACCAAATATCTAAGCTCTATGTCTTACGGTTTCTGATAAGAAGATTTTTTAAGATTTTCCTATATAACTCTATGTAAAACAAGTGACCCCTGGGGCGGGGCCATTTTTGACCCAGAGGCCATGATTTGAACAAACTTGGTAGAGGTTCACTAGACAATGCTACATACCAAATATCTTAACTCTAGGCCTTCTTGTTTCTGACAAGAAGATTTTCAAGTTTTCCCTATATAACTCTATGTAAAATCAACTGACCCCTGGGGTGGGGTCAGTTTTGACCCCAGGGACATAATTTGAACAAACTTGGTAGAGGTCCACTAGATGATGCTTCATACCAAATATCAAAGCTCCAGGCCTTGTGATTTCGGAGAAGAAGATTTTTAAAGATCCAACTTATAAAATCTATTTTTAGCTCCAGTGAACCAGAAATGCAATGGACCAGAACCATTTGAACAATCTTGGTAGAGCTTCATGCAAGGAACATCCCAGGCAAGTTTCACTAAATTTGCCCCATTGGTTTCAGAGGAGATGTCGTTTGAATGAAAAGTTGACGACGGACAGACGGACGACGGACAAAGACCGATCAGAAAAGCTCACCCTGAGCACTTTGTGCTCAGATGAGCTAAAAAGATATCACAGTAAATAATATGAGACTTGTTAATAAAAAATGCTGAAAGCACTTTGCTAATGACCATAAAACGAGTTGCCAATGTCCTGATTTTGTCTGAATATGTGATATATACATCAACGGTGGATCAACCAAAAATGTATCGGTAAACATGGTTGTCTGAATCTTACTTAGTTTGCTTTTGGTTTAAGCAGCTTCAAACAATACAGATTTAATGAGCAAATACATGTCACATTGCCAAAGCATTCCAGTGAGAAAAAAGATCTTACAAGTAATTACACTTACGAATGTGCTGCTGCTTGACATCTTTGTAAATATGGTCAAATAAATATTTTTGTTTCTATAAATAACTTTTACACATGCAAATAAGCATCTTCCAACTTAATGCGAATGAATCCGAGCATTAGCAGTGAAGTTAAAGAACACAATCTTAACAATCTTATGTCCTTAAACATCTGTGAACCCTATCATGGTAATGGCAATTCCAGTAATAAGTGTATGGGGGAGAAGGGACTGCACTTTTTTGAAGACCCCCACCATCTATAAATACAAATCAATTATCAGACCCATCACTCAGCTTCATGCATTTTCTTGAAACTCCATCACCCACAATTAAGAATTTAACAAGAGCCATGTTACACATGGTTAATCCCCCTGCCGGGAAGAAGCTACCTGAAGGTTGTACTTTCAATTAAATCTGATAAAGGGGAATAACTCTAAAAAATAGGCAAGGTAGAGTTATTGGAGTTGCACACTGCACTACCTACCAATGTGCTCTGTCAGTGTATGAAATTTGAAAAAATCCCTCAAGTAGTTTTGGAGTTATGCTCCGGACAAAATTTATCAAGTAATTCTGATAAAGGGGAATAACTCTAAAAATAGGCAAGGTAGAGTTATTGTTCTTGCATCCTGCACTACCTACCAATGTGCTCTGTCAGTGTATGAAGTTTGAATAAAATCCCTCAAGTAGTTTTAGAGTTATGCTCTGGACAAAATTTATCAAGTAATTCTGATAAAGGGGAATAACTCTAAAAATAGGCAAGGTAGAGTTATTGTTCTTGCATCCTGCACTACCTACCAATGTGCTCTGTCAGTGTATGAAGTTTGAATAAAATCCCTCAAGTAGTTTTAGAGTTATGCTCTGGACAAAATTTATCAAGTAATTCTGATAAAGGGGAATAACTCTAAAAATAGGCAAGGTAGAGTTATTTGACTTGCACACTGCATTACCTACCAATGTGCTCTGTCAGTGTATGAAGTTTGAATAAAATCCCTCAAGCAGTTTTGGAGTTATGCTCCAGACAAAATTTATCAAGTAAATTTGATAAAGCGGAATAACTCTAAAAAAGGCAAGGTAGAGTTATTGCACTTGCACAATGCACTACCTACCAATGTGCTCTGTCAGTGTATGAAGTTTGAATAAAATCCCTCAAGTAGTTTTGGAGTTATGCTCCGGACAAAATTGTTTCGGACGGACGGACGCACGGACGCACAAAGAGCATTTCTAATATCCCCTCCGCCTTTGGCCGGGGAATAACAATATATTCACACACACCGTCTTTACTTTTTTGTGAAAACCCCACTGGGCATATAAATTTTTTAAAGAAAGACGGCTGCTTAATCTTTCCAGCACTGAATTATTGTGGTTTTTGCATGCTGAGTTTATGTCTGAAAACTGACAGGTCCAAACACAGGTACAGTTACAGAAGATCATGGACTACCATAGTACCACATAGCTTGATTATTTTGTCTGATATATATCAATAGGAAAAATGTATTACCTCTAAATTTTGCCTCAAGATACCCGAAGCCAATGGCATGTAGCCATTTCACTACGTTGTCTATTGACCACATTTTCCACAATTTATACACTGCCATGGTGATTGCGAACATAAGGGAGGCAACTAATTAATGTTGGTTATGACTAATCTCTGCATGAGTCTTTAACACCCAGTGGGCTAATCTAATACAAAACGGACATTGCTATTTATCCTTAATTTAACAAGAGCCATGTTACACATGGTTAATCCCCCCGCCGGGAAGAAGCTACCTGAAGGTTGTACTTTCAAACACTCAATGTAATAATGTTTGAAGAAAATCCCACAAAAAATAGGCAAGGTAGAGTTATTGTTCTTGCAAACTGCACTTCCTACCAATGTGCTATGTCAGTGTATTAAGTTTGAAGAAAATCGCTCAAGCACTTTTGGAGTTATGCTTCGGACAAAGTTTTTCAATTAAATCTGATAAAGGGGAATAATTCTAAAAGTAGGCAAGGTAGAGTTATTATTCTTACACACTGCACCTCCTCCAAATGTGCTCTTTCAGTATATGAAGTTTGAAGAAAATAACTCAAGTACTTTTGGAGTTATGCTCCGGACAAAACTGGAACGGACGCAGGCACAGACGGAGAGAGACCATTTCTAATATCCCCTCCGCCTGTGGCGGGGGGATAATAAGTTCAAGAATTCAAGAATTAGATATACATGTATATGCTGGGATTTTTAAAATGTAAACAAGTAAATCTGATAAAGGGGAATAACTCTAAAAAATAGGTAAGGCAGAGATATTGGACTTGCACACTGCACCACCTACCAATGTGCTCTGTCAGTGTATGAAATTTGAATAAAATCCCTTCAACTAGTTTTGGAGTTATGCTCCGGACAAAATTTATCAAGTAATCCTGATAAAGGGGAATAACTCTAAAAATAGGCATGGTAGAGTTATTGTTCTTGCACACTGCACTACCTACCAATGTGCTCTGTCAGTGTATGAAGTTTGAATAAAATCCCTCAAGTAGTTTTGGAGTTATGCTCCGGACAAAATTTATCAAGTAATTCTGATTAAGGGGAATAACTCTAAAAATAGGCGAGGTAGAGTTATTGGACTTGCACACTGCACTACCTACCAATGTGCTCTGTCAGTGTATGAAGTTTGAATAATCCCTCTGGCAGTTTTGGAGTTATGCTCCGGACAAAATTTATCAAGTAAATCTGATAAAGCGGAACAACTCTAAAAAAAGGCAAGGTAGAGTTATTGGACTTGCACACTGCACTACCTACCAATGTGCTCTGTCAGTGTATGAAGTTTTAATAAAATCCCTCAAGTAGTTTTGGAGTTATGCTCCGGACAAAATTGTTTCAGACGGACGGACGCACGGACGGACGAAGGGCATTTCTAATATCCCCTTTGCCTTTGGCGGGGGGGGGGGGGGGGGGGGGGGGGGGGATAATTATTAAATTAATATGGGTTTACGGGGACCCCACTCCACCCCAACCCAATCATTTCTGTATTTGACAAGAACCCATGAAAAATTTTGGGTGCCATCCCCTCCCCCATACACTTATTACTGGAATTGTCCTAATTTTGAAATTAAACAGCACTGTTTCTTTCTAGTAGTTTGTTTCCAATAATATGAAAATTTGCATTAACTGGTGATAATGTTATATTTTCATTCATGGGCCTTACTGTATCTTTAAAGCTTTTGTCAAACAATGTAATGATTTATTCAATACCATCAGATTTAAATGATTTTGAAAGAAACTCAACCCTTTCAATTCAAGTGTAAGCCTCAGGTAACTTGTACAAACCTTAAAACTAAATTTCTGATCAACAAATATTTACCTATATCTAAGTCATCATCATCATAGTTGATCATCAGACTACTGACTAGTGCTTCAGCCTCATTATCATGCTCCTGCAATATGTATATTGCTCATTATAACATGATGTAGAATAGTCCTCAAACAAAGGAGGACTTCAACATACCATGCAATAAAGTCTCCTACTGGTGCCATTAGTAGCACACTTTCACAAATGAAGTGAGAGAAAAAAGTTTCATACACATCTTGTTTGTTGGATATTGGGGAAAAAGTATAACAAAAGCTTAAATGTAAAAGGACTCATTGCAGTTACAATATGTATGCTGAAGAGAAACAGTGCACAGCCACAGAAAGAACTAGAGCTATCACTAAATGTGATTAATACCCCCACAAGACTGCTTCGGAGCTGAGGAAGTTATTAGTATCAGAATACTTTGTAAAAAAATTTAACAAGGCGATCGGTAAAACTGACATATGCTCCAAGAAGCAGGAGCCAAAGGGACATGTTCAAGGCAAGAACAAACAGGCAAAGTCATAAAGATGGCACATTTTATTTTTCATAAACAAATAAAGATGTAAAGTGTATGTTTACTGATTATATCTTTTTCAGTCTGCAAGGGAGATAATTCAAAATTGGGGGAAAATTTAGATATGCTTTGGTGTCTAAGTAAAGCTCCAGACAACATTTTGTAAAAGGCAGGTTATTCAAAAACGTGGCAAAACAAGGTTACAGTTCCTCCGCACTGCACTACTGGTTAATGCCATGTACCAGTGTGTGAAGTTTTAAGTAATTATCTCATATAGTTTTCTTGTTATGCTGCATACAAGTTTTTTTAAAAATGGGAGATAATTCAAAAACAGGGCAAAATAGAGTTCGGGTTCTTTGGCACTGCACTCCGCCTCAATGCCCTCTACCACTGTGTGCAGTTTAAACAAATTATGTCCAAGGGATTTCAGGTTATGCTCTGGACAAATTTTTTCTAAAAGTGGAAATAATTTAAAAACGAGGCAAAATAGAGTTATGGTTCTTTGGCACTGCAGTCCGCCTCAATGCCCTCTACCACTGTGTGCAGTTTAAACAGATTATGTCCAAGGGTTGTCAGGTAATGCTCTGGACAAGATTTTTGTAAAAGGGGAGATGCCCTCTACCACTGTGTGCAGTTTTAACAAATTATCTCCAAGGGTTTTCAGGTTATGCTCCGGACAAGATTTTTCTAAAAGGGTAGATAATTCAAAAACGGGGCAAAACAGAGTTATGGTTCTTTGGCACTGCAGTCCGCCTCAATGCCCTCTACCACTGTGTGCAATTTATACAAATTATCTCCAAGGGTTTTCAGGTTATGCTCCGGACAAGATTTTTCTAAAAGGGGAGATAATTCAAAAACGGGGCAAAATAGAGTTATGGTTCTTTGGCACTGCACTCTGCGTCAATGCCCTCTACCACTGTGTGCTTTTTAAACAAATTATGTCCAAGGGTTTTCAGGTTATATTTCAGACAAGATTTTTCTAAAAGGGGAGATATGGCAGTGGAAGTACAGTAATTTCCAGTTTCTAATATCCCTTATGTCTTTGATGTGTGCCTTATCTGCGTGGCAATTAACAACTTCATAATTGCAAGCGCTTAAGTGTCAAACTGACAATATACAACAGGGGTAAAAGTTGCAGATTTAGAAAATCCTGAAATCCAAGCTGGGGGCCAGGGGGCCAGGGCCCCTGGTGTGTCCAGGGCAAAGCCCTGGCAGGGGGTCCAGGAGGCCGGAGACCCCCGGAAGCTCTTGGATTTTAGCTGTTTGGCATATCAAAAATCTCATTTCCTTGTAAATTTATGGAACCATTTTTAATTAGATTTTTACAATTTTTTTTTTTTTTTACAAAATCAGCTCAAGAAATATTAAAATTACATAAGTCTATCAGACAAGAGGGCCATGATGACCCTGTATCGCTCACCTGAGAATGACTGCTTTTAACAAAGTTGCTATGGACCTGGTTAATTAACCCCAGATGACCCATATTCAAACTTGACCTAGAAATTATTGAAACAATCCCTTTGACAAATTTCAAGGTTATTTGTACTGAAAATGTTACCTCTAGAATGTTAACAAGGTTTTTCCATATTTGGGCTCTATAACCTAGCTTTTTAACCTAGATGTCCCATATTCGAACTTGAACTAGAAACCATAGAATTAAGCTTTCTGACAAATTTCCAGGTTGTTTGGAATTATAATGTTACCTCTAGAGTGTTAACAAGGTTTTTCCATATTTCGACTCTGTGACATAGTTTTTGACCCAAGATGACCCATACTTCAACTTGAGCTAGAAATTGTCAAAGCAACCTTTCTGACAATTTTTCAGATTATTTGGGCTGAAAATGTAACCTCTAGAATGTTAACAAGATTTTTCTATTTTTGGGCCATGTGACCTAGTCTTTGATCCAAGATGACCCATATCCAAATTTGAGCTAGAAATCAATGAAACAACCTTTCTGACAAATTTCAAGGATATTTGGACTGAAAATGTAACCTCTAGAGCATTAACAAAGGTTTTTCTACTTTTTGACCCTGTGACCTAGATTTGACCCCAGACAACCGATATTCAAAACTGAGCTAGAAATCATTGAAACAATCTTTCTGACAAATTTCAAGGACATTTGGACTACAAATGTCACTTCTAGAGTGTTAACAATGTTTTTCCATACTTGGGCTCTGTGACCTACTTTTTGAACCCAGATGACCCATATTCGAATCTGAGCTAGAAATCATCAAGAAAACCTGTCTGACAAATTTCCAGAATATTTGGACTGAAAAGTAGCCTCCACAGTGTTAACAAGTATTTTTTTCTATTTTTGGGATATGTGACCTAGTTTTTTTACCCCAGATGACCCATATTTAAACTTGAGCTAGAAATCATCAAAACAACCTTTCTGAAAAATTTCTGGGATATTTTGACAGAAAATGTAACCTCTAGAGTGTTAACAAGGTTTTTCTATTTTTGGGCTCTGTGACTTAGTTTTTGAACTCAGACAACCCATATTCGAACTTGAGCTAGAAATTATAGAAACAACCTTTCTGACAAATTTCCAGATTATTTGGACTGAAAATGTTACCTCTCCTTTAACAAGAAGATTTTCAAAGTTTTCACTATATCAGCCTATGTAAAACCAATGACCCCAAGGTGGGGCCAAATTTGACCCCAGGGGTATAATTTGACTAAACTTGGTAGAGGTCCACTAGACAATGCTACATACCAAATCTTAAGGCTCATGCCCATGTGGTTTCAGACAAGAAGATGCTCAAAGTTTTCTCTAAATAAGCCTATGTAAAATCAACTGACCCCCAAGGTGGGGCCAAATTTGACCCCAGGGGCATAATTTGAACAAAATTGGTAGAGGTCCACTAGACAATGCTACATACCAAATCTTAAGGCTCAGGGCCTTGTAGTTTCAGACTAGAAGTTTTTCAAAGTTTTTCCTATATAAGCCTATGTAAAACAAATAACCCCCAGGTGGGGCCAAATTTGACCCCAGAGGTATAATTTGAACAAACTTGGTTGAGCTCCACTAGACAATGCTACATACCAAATCTTAAGGCTCAGGGCCTTGTGGTTTTAGACAAGAAGTTTTTTTAAAGTTTTCTCTATATAAGCCTATGTAAAATCAACTGACCCCCGGGGCAGAGCCAAATTTGACTCCAGGGGCATAATTTGAACAAAACTGGTAGAGGTCCACTAAACAATGCTACATACCAAATCTTAAGGCTAAGGGCCTTGTGGTTTCAGACAAGAAGATTTTCAAAGTTTATATTATAGAAAACTGTGCACAGAGTCATTTCCCAAACAACTTCTTGCTGCAGGAATAAACAGCGATAACATGGCAGGAACAAGGCCAAAACATGTAATACTGGCAATCATCCCATCTGTTTTGAAGCCTATAGGGCAAAATGTGCTCAAAGTTTTAAGCATGAAAAAATATTAGGTCAAGGTCACATTACTGACTGAAAGGAATGTCAAATTTAAATGTAAGTGACCTTCTGACCTTTGTAAGTGGTGTAGTGTTAACGCGCTGGACTGGTACCCCAGGGGTCCAGAGATTGATCCCCGCTTCTCCACTAACATAACTAATTGTCTTTCGGATGAGATGTTAAACTGAGGTCCCATGTATCAGTGCTATAGTCTGAGCATGCAAAAGAACCAGGGGTGTCTCTGGAATGGGATGCTTTCACTATCCCCAACAACATAAAATAACTAATCTCTGCAGGGGGCGTTGGTCATATGGGCAACCGGTACCAATGATAAATAAACTCAAAGAGATAGATAGATAGATAAGTGACCTTGACCTTTGTCATAGTGACCTCAATGGTGAAGATATAATAAAGTATCATATGAAGTTTGACGATTTCAGGTCAAAAAGTACTCTACTTATCAAATGGAAACAAAGTGTGACAAATGAACAACTGACACTCCAAAACCAGAGTTCAACAGTCTCGCTGAGAGGGCACTCAAGAATTTTTCTTACATTTAAGTCAATGTGACCTTGGCCTTTGACCTACAGACCCTGAAAACAATAGGCTCCTGTAACTTAAGGACAATCATCTTATGAAGTTTGAAGACGCTAGGTCAAATAGAACTTTAATTATTGAGCATAAACAGGGTTGCCAGCACTTTGGTGAAATAAAATTTCCTGACTTTTCCCTGACTTTTCACTGACTTATTCATGTTTTTCACTGACCAAAATCGTCAAACACATAAACGGCCTCCTGACCTCCCCTATAGCTGTCCAATCCTCCCATTATATTTTTTGCATGTAAACTTGTATTTATTTTCCAAAATATAAAACATTTACATCAAAGTAATGATTCAAACATTGTGTTCTACTATTCTTAACTATTTCTATTCAAACACAGTGTGACTGTTGGTCAGTGAAACATGTGAAACATATGACATGAAAATCAGAAGAATCATAATATAAGCATCTGTATTAGAAATCACATAAGTCACTCTTTCCTTCCTAGTAGTAACACATAAAACACCAAGACTATAAGAGTAATACTTGTATGACAAAACCTAAAATTCAAACATCTCTAAACTATAAGAACAATAAACATTTAACACAGTTACTTGCATAAGGCATCATGATAAACTCCACTGATTGTGAAAACAAGAACATAGGGCTCATTTTGGCATATCATGAAATAATCACTATAAAATTAAAGACTTTGAATGAGTGAAGTAAGTTAGTGTGAAAAAAAGTTAGTGTGAAAAACATAGCATTGCATAATTTAACCAAATCCCTTTATTAGATGATATAAAGAAACCGCAACACCTGAAACAAGGATAATAATCTATAGATTAGAATATAATGTCAGGTAAATTCTCTTTTCTGGTGTTATATTCCTACAATACAACAGAAATTACGTATTAGTCAGCTCTGGAGGCAAGGGTTGCAAAGCCTTTCAGTCTTTAGGCTGAATGATGTTCTAAGGTAAATAATGGGTATTATAATCACTAAGTTAACATATAATGCTTCTTAATATCACAGTTTACTGTTATTTGAATTTAATGCTTAACTGTGAGAGTGATAAAGTCAAATATTAAATGCCTAAAGACTGCCATAGCCAAGTAAGACCTTCAATGCGTATATTTTTCGACCTTTGAAATAATTTTTCCCTGACTTTTCACTGACTTTTCAGGATTTTCATTTTTCACTGACCAAATTTTAAAATTCCCTGACAATTCCCTGACCTTGAAAAAATACCCAATTTCCCTGACTTTTCAAGTCCGCTGGCAACCCTGATAAACCAATTTCCAATATAAGGTCACTATGACCTTGACCTTTGATCAGCTGACCCCAAAATCAATAGATTTCTTCTACTCAACAAGGACAATTATACTATTCAGTCTGAAAATACTGGGTCAAAAAAACTGAAACCATTTTTGTATTTAAGGTCACTGTGACCTTGACCTTTGATCAGCTGACCCAAAAACAATAGGCTTCTTCTACTCAACAAGGACAATCATTCTATTAAGTTTACAGACTCTAGGTCAAAAAGAACTCAAGTTACTGTGAGGAAACCATTACAAGTTATTGAGTGAATCAATAGGCTTCTTCTACTTTTAAAGGACAATCATCCTATGAAGTTTGACTCTGGGTCAAACAGAGCTCAAGTTATTGAGCGGAAACCATTTTCAAGTTAAAGATCACTGTGACCTTGACCTTTGACTGGCTGACCCTAAAATCAACAGGCTTCTTCTACTCATAAAGGACAATCATTACATGAAGTTTCAAGACACTGCGCCAAATGGCACTACACTTATAGAGTGGAAACCAATTTTTATATATAAGGTCACTGTGACCTTGACCTTTGACCAGCTGACACCAAAATCAAAGGGCTTCTGTAACTCAATAAGGACAGTCATCCTATGAACTTTGAAGACACTAGTTCAAATAGAACTCTAGTTATTGAAAGGAAACCATTTTCACATTTAGATCACTGTGAGCTTGACCTACATACCCCAAAAACAATAGGCTTCTGTAACTGTATAAGAGCAATCACCCTATAAAGTTTGAAGACTCTAGGTCAAAAGGTACTCTAGTAATTGAACGGAAATGAAGTGCAACAGAACGACAGACGGACAGGGTAAAAACATTACGTCTCCCCCAGAGCGGGCAGGGGGAGGGGTGGACATAATGACCCCTACGGCGGAGCCATTGATGACCCTATTGGTATATTTTGTGCAATCTTGGTAGAGGATCTATTTACTGATGCTCCAAGCAAAATATCTAAGCCCCTGTCCCTGAGGTTTCAGATTAGAATATTTTTAAAGCCTTCTCTATATAAGACGATGAGAAATCAAATGAACCCCAGGGTGGGGCTGTAACTTATCCCAGGGAAATTATTTGAGCAATCTTGGTAGAAGACATCTGGCTGAACCTCCATACAAAATATCTTAGACCTAAGCAAAGTAGGTAAAAACAAGAAGAATTATTGAACCGTATTGCTAGATGCCTTTTTGCTGAACCTTTAAGCCGAATATTTGTAGAGATCAAGTAGGCCCTGTTACATACTAAATATCAAAGTATGGAATCACTGAATTTTGATGCAGCTTCATGCAAGCAACATTCCAGGCAAGTTTCATTAAACTTGGCCAAGCAGTTTCAGAGGAAATGTCCTTTGAAACAATTGTGGAAGACAGAAAGCCATGAATCCTAAAAGCTCACATGAGCACTATGTGCTCAGGTGACCTAAAAATCCATATATGAATGTCAATGTTATGGAAAGATTCAACACAAGGAATACCAGGGCTCTACAAATTTCTTTGACATTGAGTTGTCCAGGACAACTGACTATGGCAAAATAGAGTTGTCCCAAAAACAAAGCCAGACGTCCGAGTGAAAAGCATTACATTTTTGATAAGCATTATTTGTTAAATGGGCTTTTCATTTTAGAGAGTCAATTTAAAAAAAAAAGATACTATCATAGATCTTTAACAAACACCCCAAACTTTTCAACAGAAATTGAGTCCAACTTAAAAAGACAATGACAGACAGTTAATATATGTGGATTAGTTGTTATTCATCTTATTGTTTTAAACTAGTGTAATTCTGAGATCAAAATTAAGTGATTTTTTGGCGGAATGTCTGTTTACCTAGGGGTTGTGTTTCCAGTTTCACAAGAATTTTATTTGAACAAGTTACAAACAATTGTTAAGATGTGAAATATTTTTTTTTTTTTATTATAACTGCTGCTTTCTAAAGTAAAATGCGACAGAAATATTCATGTCTTAGAGAAAATGGAACATTTTTTTGAATGAAAAATGAAAAACTTGTAATTATAATAAAATCATGACGCTATATTTTTTAATCACTCAGTTGAATGTTGTAAGTTTGCTTTGTAAAAAGTCTCCAAGACGCTGTTTTCTATCAATATTAAAGTACGGCGGGGTCGCGGAAATATATGACATACGGAATTTTTCCGAGATTTTCACTCGCTGCTTCATGTTTAATGAACTAAATATTAGCTGGAATTGGTTTCCTTCATTTTGTAAAGCTTGTCTTAAACTACTTCATTTTTTTCTTATAAATAAACCCGATTTTTAAAACAAAAATGCTAGATTTTTTTGTAGTTCGTTGTCTATAAGCTTAGACTAACATTGGCAAAGCTTTGATGTTCAACCTTTTGTCTTTGGAATTAAGCATTCAATGTATTTGTTAAGACATTTATTTGCTTGACTTATTTTAAAGTCACGCAATACCGACAAAGATTTACAAACAAAATCAATATCCATAGTAAATTGTAACTAGAATCGTGATTGGTTGACCTTTCAGCTCACTGCTGTCACCTCTCTATTAGGGCGGAGCTTATCGAATGCTAATAGGTTAGAAATCGATTGCATAATGTTGTTTATTCAAGTGGATTATCCGAGTTTTATGACTGTAAAAATTAGAGTTGTCCGGGACAAAACTTTTGTACACAGTCAGTTGTCCGAGAGCAAGTTTAGAGTTGTCCCGGACGTCGGACTATAGAATTTGTAGAGCCCTGAATACTGTGAAATCATTTAAATTCGCTGGGATGAAATTCCGCGCAATCGGCAAAAAAGTACTTTCGCGCGGTCCTAAATTCACGCATTTTCAGATTCATTTTTTTATCAGCATAAAAAGCAGACGACAGCTGCATGACGCTGGATCACCACCGACGCGTGTATACGTGTCAATTACCACTGTCCGCTTTCGAATATACAAACTGACAGGTCCAACTGTTAATTGACGTGAATTGACACAGGTTAAGTGTGCACAGATTAAAAGATCGATACCAACAGGTCTTTTGTATCCGGTCCCTAATAAATTACACTAAACAAGAGGGCCAATGGCCCTAAAGCGCTCACCTGGGTTCAAAGATGAACGAAATTTTTATGAATGTAATGATGCAGATCACAGAAATGGACCAATGCAATTTCATTGCCATAGCTCCAAAAACAAAAAGTAGGTCAGTAGGTCAAAATATAAGTCATGAGACTACATTTTTTTAAAAATCAGAACGAAAAGCTGTACACACAGTCCAAATTTCATTGCCGTAGCTTTAAAACAAACAAGAGGGCCATGATGGCCCTGTATCGCTCACCTGTGTATGACTGCTTTAAACAAAGTTGCTATGGACCTGGTTATTTGACCCCAGATGACCAATATTCGAACTTGACCTAGAAATTATTGAAACAATCTCTTTGACAAATTTCAAGGTTATTTCTACTGAAAATGTTACCTCTAGAGTGTTAACAAGATTTTTCCATATTTGGGCTCTATGACCTAGTTTTTGACCCCAGATTACCCATATCCAAACTTGAGCTACAAATCATCAAAACAACCTTTCTGACAAATTTCCAGGACATTTGGACTGAAAATGTAGCCTCTGGAGTGTTTACAAAGTTTTTCAATATTTGGACTCTGTGACCTAGATGTTTCGACTCCAGATGACCCATATTCAAACTTGACCTAGAAACCATAGAATTAAGCTTTCTGACAAATTTCCAGGTTATTTGGAATTAAAATGTTACCTCTAGAGTGTTAACAAGGTTTTTCCATATTTGGGCTCTGTGACCTAGTTTTTGACCCAAGATGACCCATACTTCCAAATTGAGCTAGAAATCAATGAAACAACCTTTCTGACAAATTTCCAGGATATTTGGACTGAAAATGTAACCTCTGGAGTGTTAAAAGTTTTTTACATATTTGGACCATGTGACCTAGTTTTTGATCCCAGATGACCCATATCCGAATCTGAGCTAGAAATCATTTAACAATCTTTCTGACAAAGTTCAAGGACATTTGGACTAAAAATGTAACCTCTAGAGCATTAACAAGGTTTTTCTACTTTCGGGCTCTGTGACCTAGTTTTTGACCCCAGATGACCCATATTTGAACTTGACCTAGAAATTGTCAAAGCAACTTTTCTGACAAATTTCCAGATTATTTGGGCTGAAAATGTAACCTCTAGAGTGTTAACAAGATTTTTCTATTTTTGGGCTCCGTGACCTAGTTTTTAAACCCAGATGACCCATATTTGAACTTGAGCTAGAAATCATCAATAGAACCTTTCTGACAAATTTCCAGGATATTTGGACTGAAAAAGTAGCCTCTAGAGTGTTAACAAGGTTTTTCTATATTTGGGCTCTGTGACCTAGTTTTCCAACGATGAGAACCCATGTTCGAACTCGTCCGAGATATCAATGAGACAAACATCCTGACCAAGTTTCATGACAATTGAGGCAAAAATGTGACCACCAGAGTGTTAACAAACTAATTGTGGACGGACTGACGACGGACGACAGGTGATCAGAAAAGCTCACTCTGTCACTACGTGACAGGTGAGCGAAAAAGTAGGTCAGTATGTCAAAAATATAGGTCATGCTATGACTTTTTTGAAATTGGAACAAAAGTGTACACATGGTCCAAATTTCATTGCCATAGCTCCAAAAACAAAAAGTAGGTCAGTTGGTCAAAAATATTGGTCATGCGATGACATTTTTGAAATCAGAACGAAAAATTGTGCACATGGTCCAAATTTCATTGCTGTAGCTAAAAAATAAAAAAGTAGGTCAGTAGGTCAAAACTATAGGTCAAGGAATAATGTTTTTGAAATCATCTTGAAAAACTGTACAAATGGTCCAAATTTCATTGCCATAGCGAAAAATTTTAAAAAATGAGAAAAAAATTTTGGACGGGGGGAGGGGGGGCGGGGAGGGGAATTGACCCCCAGGGGAGGGGGGATGACCCCACTGTGGTCACAGTCAAACTACCAAATATCTAAGCTCCAGGTCTTGCAGTTTGTGACAAGAAGATTTTTAAAGAATTTACTATATAACTCTATGTAAAACATGTGACCCCTTGGGCGGAGCCAATTTTGACCCAGGGGCCATGATTTGAACAATCTTGGTAGAGGTCTACTAGACAATGCTCAACACAAATATCTTAGCTCCATTCCTTGCGGTTTCTGACAAGAAGATTTTTTAAGTTTTCCCTATATAACTCTATGTAAATCAAGTAAGCCCTGGGTGGGGGTCAGTTCTGACCCCAGGGTCATAATTTGCACAATCTTTGTAAAGGTCCACTAGATGATGCCTCATACCAAATATCTAAGCTCCAGGCCTTGCAGTTTGTGACAAGAAGATTTTTAAAGAATTTGCAATATAAATGTATGTAAAACATGTGACCCCTGGGGCGGAACCAATTTTGACCCAGGGACCACGATTTGAACAATCTTGGTAGAGGTCTACTAGACAATGCTCAACACCAAATATCTAAACTCCATTCCTTGCTGTTTCTGACAAGAAGATTTTTAAAGTTTTCCCTATATAACTCTATGTAAATCAAGTAAGCCCTGGGCGGGGGTCAGTTCTGACCCCAGGGTCATAATTTGCACAATCTTTGTAAAGGTCCACTAGATGATGCCTCAAACCAAATATCTAAGCTCCAGGCCTTGCAGTTTCTGACAAGAAGATTTTTAAAGAATTTACTATATAAATGTATGTAAAACATGTGACCCCTGGTGCGGAGCCAATTTTGATCCAGAGGCCATGATTTGAACAATCTTGGTAGAGGTCTACTAGACAATGCTCAACACCTAATATCTAAGCTCCATTCCTTGCTGTTTCTGACAAGAAGATTTTTAAAGTTTTCCCTATATAACTCTTTGTAAATCAAGTGATCCCCAGGGCAGGGTCAGTTCTGACCCCAGGGTCACAATTTGAACTAACTTGGTAGAGGTCCACTAGATAATGCCTCATACCAAATATCTAAGCTCCAGGCCTTGTGGTTTCCGGCAAGAAGATTTTCAATGTTTTTCTTTTAAGTTGCCAAAGCAACCAGAGTTCTGCATGGAATTGAATTCTTTGAACAACTTTGGAAGAGCTTCATGCAAGAAACATTCCATTCAAGTTTGATTGAATTTGGCCTAGTGGTTTCATAGGAGATGTCGTTTGAATGAAATTGTTGACGCCTCACAACGCACACCAGACATTGGGGTATGACAAAAGCTCACTCTGGCACTTTGTGCCAGGTGAGCTAAAAACATTGCCGCTTGCGAAAATTACTTTTACTCATAATTATCAGTAAACCCTTCAGACAAGTGTTCAACAATTCAAGGAAAAGCAAACAAAACGTACTTAAAAAGAAAACAAAATAAGTCATTTTAATTTTGCTAGATATTTAGAATTTGCCAAAACATCCGATTATTCAAGTTATATTGGTTAAAAACAACAATTAATGGTCAAAAGTGAGTGGAAAAATATATGCAGGTATTTCTGACAGGATCAAGATTCGGATAACGTAAATGTTTTATTAGTTTAAAAAAAGCGCGGTCTTAAATTCGCGCATTGTTCCTAGCGGGAAATACGCGAAAATTCGTCCTAGGCGACAAAAATGATTTCACAGTAGTAGCAAACTCTAAAGTTGCCCTGGGAGCACACAAGGACATAACATGGTAACACTCCTCCCAAGTTTCATCATTATAGCCCTTTTACTTCTGGAGATCACAATGTTTTGATGCCAATAACACACTTTACTTACTCTTTCAAAGTCATCTCTGAGAGGCATATAACCAAGAGCATGTTGTTCTTGTACTGTCAACTCTATTGGACTGATTGGAGTAGAGATGCTAGGTGACAACGGACCTACAATAAACAGGAATATTTGAAGAAAATTTTATTCAAAACTCAGAATTTCGATGATGTTTTTTTTTTAGAAAGGCACTAAGAGTTAAAATTTGTGTCCAAGCATGCAGACAATCCACCTATTAATAATTAAGTTACTGCCAATTATAGCAAAATTCAATATTCTGACCTTGAAGGTGAAGGTCATTTATGAGTCAAGGTCAAGTTTAGTCTGGTCTACTTGAAGATCTTGTCCAAAGGTTATATCCAAATATGAAGACAATCCATTATGGAATAGAAAAATTATGATAAATGTTAAAGTTTCCGGACAGGAACGGCAACAGAACCATGACTATAGCAACATGTTGGCCCTAGATCGCTCACCTGAATACTTGCCTTTGGATCTGCTATTGAGCTTGCTTTAAAGAGCTTTTTTAAGAATCTCCCTATATAAATCTATATGAATACAAGTGACCCCCAGGGCAGGGCCAAATTTCACTCAAGGGGCATAATTTGAACAAACTTTGAAGATGACCTCTGGCTGATGCTCCATTAAAAATATCTAAGATCTACGCTCTGTGGTTTCAGACAAGAGGTTTTTTAAAGTTTTGTCTTTATAAGCCTAGGTAACATCAACCTGGGGCAGGGCCAAATTTGACCCTAAGGGCATAATGTGAACAAATTTAATAGAGGTCCACTAGACAATGCTACATACCATATCTTAGTTCAGGGCCTTGCGGTTTCAGACAAGAAGATTTTCAAAGTTTTCCTTATATAAGCCTATTTAAAATCAAGGACCCCAGGGCGGGGCCAAATTTGACCCCAGTGGTACAATCTGAACAAACTTGGTAGAGGTCTACTAGACAATGCTACACACCAAATCTTAAGGCTCAGGGCTTTGTGGTTTCAGTTTTTCCTTTCTGTTGCCATAGCAACCAATGTTCTTGATGGAATTGAATTCTTTGAACAACTTTGGTAGAGCTTCATGCAAGGAATATCCCAGGCATGTTTCATCAATGTTTGCTTAGCGGTTAAGGAGGAGATTTCATTCAAATCAAATTGTTGACGCCGCATGCTAATGGACGCCGGACAATCAACGATCCCAAAAGCTCACCCTGAGCAGTGCTGAGATAATAACATGATTTTTTCTTCCAAAAAAAAGTCGAGCTAATAATGACATCGTAGTCAGTCGATTAAGATTGTAACTATTTCCGTAAATTACGACTGGTTCGCAATCTAAAAATCAAAAGACTGCTTGTTACAAAATTAACACTGTGAAATCAGTTTGCAGTCTAAAAGGAGTTACTTCACCCCATGGAAATTTTACTTACTGTATTCCAATATACATGCCGCCTCCAGGGCGGAATGTAAAAAAATGTTTGTGCCATTATGTTTGTTAATCACATGTCAAAAATTGTCGAACAAGAAAATTGCAATGCATTATTGGCAGGGGCCACCATTACAGATTAATAGTTTGCAACAGCCATAAATGTGAATTTAATTGGTGCCATTGTACATTTATGATAACGCTACTTTTCAAAGCTGTATAAGTTACAATTGAATAAAAGTTGACAGGTTCATTTATGCATTTAAATAAATCTAGAGCTATAACTAAATGTGATTAATACCCCCTCAAGAGTGCTTCGGAAATGAGGAAGTTAAAAGTAACAGAATACTTTGTAAAAGAATTAAAATAGTGTCATGGTTGTGGCCAATTAAAGATAGTTGTGGTTCTTGTGCACTGCATTTTCTGTCATTGTGCTTGACCATTGTATGAAGTTGCATTGAATTCCAACCAGTAGTTTTCAAGTTATGCTCCAGACAAGGAAAACCAACAAAGGGCAATAACTGTGCAAATACTGAAGATGGAGTTATAGCTCTAATACACTGCACTTTCAGTCATTGTGCTTGACCATTGTACGAAGTTGCACTGAATTCCAACCAGTAGTTTTAAAGTCAGGCTCGGGACAAGGAAAACCAACAAAGGGCAATAACTCTGCAAATAGTGAGGATGGTGTTATGATTCTTGAACACTGCACTTTCTCTCATTGTGCTTGACCATTGTATGAAGTTGCATTGCATTCCAGCCAGTAGTTTTCAAGTTATGCTCCAGAGAAGGATATTTAACAAAGGGCAATAACTCTGCAAATAGTGAGGTGAGGATGGCGTTATGACTTTTGTACAATGCACTTCCTGTCATTAAGCTTGACCATTGTTTTAAGTTGCATTGAATTCCAACCAGTAGTTTTCAGGTTATGCTCATTACAAGGAAAACAAAACAAGGGGGCCATTAGCCCCAAAGCGTCCACCTGACGACAGACTGTTATTTGTAAAAAAGCAGAGAAAGCTAGTGGTTTTTTTTACAAGAATTTGAACATTCTCTAACATCAAAGTTCAAATCTACAACTGAAACTGTGCAAATGATCCAAATTTTAGAGCCGTACATCAAAAAACATGAAAGTAGGTCACTAGGTCAAAATCTAGGCCAGCTCATACCAAAGTTCAATTCTTCATCTGAAACTGTGCACATTTACAAATTTCATAGCTGTATATCAAATAACAAACTAGATGGGTGTTCGGTGGAACACTTGTGTCGCCCTTGGATACTCTGTTAGAATAACTAAAAAGGTAAACAAGAGCTGGAAAAGACAGCATGCTAGTCAAAGTACAACAATACCTGTCCACAGACAGCATGCTCCACTTTTCTCAGTGCTGGATTATTAATTATAAGCCAAGTGAGGCCCAAGTGAAAAAAATTTGACTGGGGCAGGGCAAGTACCTAGTCATACAAGATTAAAAAAAAAATTTGGGTCAAGTAGTTAAATTTTTGGTCCCCGATAGTGGGAAGTGTGTGTGTGTGTGTGTGTGTGTGTGTGAGTGCGTGTGTGTGAGAGTGATGGGAAGTGAAATACCTATGTACTTGTAAAAGTACTATGTACTTGTAATAAAAAAAAAAATTTGGGTCGGGTGGGTGGGTTGAGAGTGGATGAGGAGTCAAGTACCTATGTATAAAAATTAAAAAAAAAAAAGAACCCGGGGGGGGGGGAATAAAGTGCATATGTTTTAAAATTTAAAAAAAAAAAATTGGGCCGATGGGGTGGGGGGGGGGGGGCGGGGGGGGGGGGGGGGGGGGGGGGGGGGGGCTGACTGGTCGGGGTCGGTTGAGGTAGGATGGGAAGTAAAGTACCTATGTTTTAAAATTAAAAAAAAAAAAATTGGGCCTGGGGGGGGGGGGCAGATTCCCATGCAGAGGGGACAGGGGGGAGGGGGGAGTACTTACCCATCTCATGTCAGTTAATATTTTATTTCTAGGCTTAAGAAGTTTTTTTTTTTATATATAAGTTTTAGCAAAATCAAGTGACCCCGGGGGTGGGGCTAACTGTGACCCTAGGGACATGGGTACCAACAATCTTTGCAGGGGTCTTGCTGGTGATCAAGTATTCCAAGTTTGAATGGAATATCCTTGACACTTTTTGAGACATGGACATAAAGAAAAAGGTTAACCAAGAAATTTTAACTTGAAAAAGGGGCATAACATTGCTAAAAAAAATTTGAGGGTTATCTGCCCTTGAAAAATGGTGTTGTCTTAAGTGATACAATTGTAAGCATTACAACTGGAAAGTTTGATGAAGAAACATGAAGAAATGGCATAGTTATAGCCAATGTTAAGTTTTCATGACAAAATCCAAGTACAAAAAGGGGCATAACTCTGTCAATTGTGACCTTGACCTATACATTTTGGCATCATCATGACCCTTTTGTCGTAAGCAATATAATTTGGAAGTTTGATGTTGAAATTTTAAAAAATGGCAAAGTTATTCCCAACGTTAAGTTTTCATGACAAAATCCATGTATAAAAAGGGGCATAACTCTGTCAAATGTGACCTTGACCTAGAAATTTTGGCATCAACCTGACCCTGTTGTCATAAGCAATACAATTTGAAAGTTTGATAAGATAATGTTTAGAAATGGCAAAGTTATAGCCAACGTTAAGTTTTCGTGACGGACCGACGGACCGACGGACAAAGCGATCCCTATGTATTACCTTTTCTTCGAAAGGGCGACACAAAAAGGGGCATAACTCTGTCAAATGTGACCTTGACCTAGAAATTTTGGCATCAACCCGACCCTGTTGTCATAAGCAAAACAATTTGAAAGTTTGATAAGATAATGTTTAGAAATAGGCAAAGTTATAGCCAACGTTAAGTTTTCGTGATGGACCGACGGACCGCCAGACTAAGCCATCCCTATGTATCGCCTTTTCTTCGAAAGGGCGACACAAAAAGAAGGTCACTGAGTCCCCTGGGCAGTGCCAACTTTGACCCCAAGGATTTAATTTAAACAATCTTGATAAAGGTCCACCAGACAATGTTTCATGTCAAATATCTTAGCTCTAGCTTTCTCGGTTTCAGAGAATCACCTTTTTATTTGTATATAAAGAAAACTCATGACCCCCAGGGCGGGGCCAATTTTGACACTAGAGGCATAATTTGAACAACTTGATAGAGGTCCACTAGACAATGTTTCATGCTAAATATCTGAGCTCTAGCCTTTGTCATATTTTTTAAGTTTTTACTATATACATATAAGGAAAACCTATGACCCCCCGGGGCGGGGCCAATTTTGACACTATGGGGCATAACTTGAACAACTTTGGTAAAGGACCTATAGATGATGTCATATACCAAATATCAAAGCTCTGGGCCTGGTACTTTCTGACAGAATTTTTTTTTTTAATTTGCATTTTTGAAACATCTTTTTTGGCCCTTTGACCTATTTAAAGAACAGACCGGAACCATTTGAACAGCTTTGAAAGGGGATCACCCAAGGATCATTCCTATGTAGTTTGGTTAATGTGCTGTCAGTGCTTTCAGAGGAGATGTTGTTTTTAAGAAATTGTTGACGACAGAAGCACAACGCCGGACACAGGTGAGCTAAAAAGGGCAATAACTGCAGATAAGAGTTACAGCTCTTGTACACTGCACTTCCTTTCGTTGTGTTTGACCACTGTATGAATTTGCATTGAATTCTAACCGGTATTTTCAAGTTAGGCTCCAGACAAGGAAAACCAACAAAGGGCAATAACTCTGCAAATAGTGAAGATCGAGTTATGATTCTTGAACACTGCATTTTCTCTCATTGTGCTTGACCACTGTTTGAAGTTGCACTGAATTCCAACCAATAGTTTTCATGTTATGCTCCAGACAAGGAAAACCAACAAAGGGCAATAACTCTGCAAATAGTGAAGATGGAGTTATGATTCTTGAACACTGCACTTTCCCTCATTGTGCTCGACCACTCTTTGAAGATGCAGTAATTCAAACCATTAGTTTTCAAGTTATACTCTGGACAAGAAAATTGCAACAGACCGTCCGACCGATCGACCAACCACCAGGTGACTCCTATATACCCTCCCCTCCAACTTCTTTTAGGGGGTATAAAAATGTTTTCTCCAGAGTGTTAACAAGGTTGTTCAGGGTGAGCTATATTGTTGCTGGATGTCCGGTGTCTGTCCACATTTTGGTGAACTAAAAACGTGACCCCTCTGGCAGGGTTAAAAATGACTCCAAGGGGAAAGTTTAAACAATCTTCGTAGAGGAACAATAGACAATTCTGTGTGCAAGATTTTTAAGCTCTGAGCCTTGCAGTTTCAAACAAAAGAATTTCAAAAATAATCCTCTCTATTTCTATGTGACCCCTTATACTGGTCCGATAGAGACCTTGGGGCATAATTTAAACAAACTTGGTAAAAATGCATTAGATTAAGCTATACACAAAATTTCAGAAGTCTCTGCCACGCAGTCTCTAAAAAGATTTTTGAAGACTTAACCTTAATCAGTCTATGTAAAATATCTGACCTCAAGTGCAGAGCCAAAAATTACCTCAGGGGCAAAGGTTGAACAATTCGGTAGAGGACAATGATTTGTGCAAAATTTAAAGAGTAAGCCTCTATAAATCATGTAAATATCTATCTGATCTCTAAGATGAGCAAAAAATGACCCAAGAGACAAAGTTTGAACAATATTCGTGGATGTCCATTAGATAATGCTAAACAACAAATTTCAGAGCTCAGAGCCTTGTTGCTTTAGACAAGAAGACTTTTAAAGTTTTTCAATCATGTTAATACAACAACCAGAGTTCTGCATGGAATTGAATTTTTTAACAACAATGGTTGAGCTTCATGGAAGGGACATGCCTGAAAAGTTTCATCAATTTTGACCAACTGGTTAAGGAGAAGACCTTGTTTTAGGTAGGAAGCTGATGATAAACAAAGAGCAACCATAAAAGCTTACCTTGTGAAAATTTTAATGAAATCAATTTTTTCCAGAAGCACTGTGACAAAATCTATAATTAGAGGCCTGCTTTTTGCTTCAACTTCCTAAAATCTTATTATATATTCATATATTAAATAAACTTACCACCAGGACAGGTGTGGTCTGTAACTTTTGGTGTGGGGTCAGAATTAAATGTCACTGAAACAAAAAGAAAAAAATGTATCTCTATTACTTTACCATAAAAATCAAGCATATTTTACAGAAGTGTTCATCCTTTGTTTGAGAGTCCTGGATTCAGTTTTTTTGAGTTATTTATCAGAAACAGTTTTCAAAAATGCACACCCATGAGCCTGACCTTAGAAACTGAGAGCCTTAATCTGATTTTAGTTATTACTGAGTTACTGATAAAAAATAATTTATAAAGTGGAAGCCCTTTGAGGATGACCTTCAACCCAGTGAGTTCAAAATCAACAGGGGCCATTGACTCATCATACCCAACCATCCTGTAAAGTTTGAGAATCCCAAGTTCAGTCGTTCTTGAGTTATTTATCTAAAACTGTTCTTATACAGCAGGTCCCTCTGAGCTTGACCTTTGACCAAGTGAGCCCAAAAACAATAGGGGTCTTCTATTTGACATATCCAAACCTTCCTACAAAGTAAAATGTCTCTGGGCTTAGGTGTTCTAAAATCACAAATGGAAAACTTCCAAATACAAGCTTCTGTTAGCCTAACTTTTGACTGAGTGAGCCAAAAATCAGTATCAGGTTCTCAGGCCAAGCCACCCTATAAAGTTTAAGTCCTGAGTTAAGTTGTTCTTCAGTGAGCAGGCATCTTTTAGCTTGAGCTTTCTCCTAGTGAACCCAAAAACTAGGTGTCTTCTATTCTACATGGACAATCAACCTTCCAAGTAGCAAGGGGGGAACTGTGGCCCTATATCACTCACCTGAGAACAGCAAGGCCAATGAAGAAATCAAGGTAAGATCATCTACTGTTGAAGTTGAAATCTAAATACAAAATTGTACATCTGGTCCAAATTTCATAGACACAGCTTCATAAACAGTAAGTAAGAAGTACAAGGTTGAGCTTAAAGTTTAATTCCTCATGCAAAATTATAAGTATGGTTCAAATTTCCATAGTGAAGCTGCAAAAACAAGATGTCAGCAGGTCAAAGCCAGTGTCAGCTAAGGTCAAAGTTGAAATCTACATGCAAAATTGTGAGTACAGTTCAAATTTCCATACTAAAGCTGAAAACAACAAGAACTGTCACTGTAAGATGACAATGCCCCCGAAGTGGTGCTTTGACCTTGAGGAGAAGCAGTCATTCAGGGGTCAAAGTCAAATAAATATAGGTCAGTGGGAAGGTCTTATCTAAAGGGGGTTGTGTCCAAGTATGAAGTAATTCCACTTACTTATAAGGAAGTTATGGGCAAATATTAGTTTCAGGACAATTGGATATTCAGGGATCAAGGTCAAATAATTAAAGGTCAGTGAGAAGGTCTTGTTCATGGGATGTTGTGTCTAAGTATGAAGTAAATCCACTTACTAAAAAGGAAGTTATGGGCAATGTTAAAGTTTTAGGACAAATGGATCTTTAAGGTAAAGGTCATTCAGGGGTTAAGGTCAAACAAATATAGGTCAGTGGGAAGGCCTTGTCCAAAGGGGTGTTGTGTCCAAGTATGAAGTAAATCCACTTACTTATGAAGAAGTTATTGCCAATGTTAAGGTTTTTGGACAATTGGATCTTCAAGGTAAAGGTCAATCAGGGGTCAAGGTCAAATTAATAAAAGTCAGTGGAAAGGTCTTGTCCAAAGGGGTGTTGTGTCCAAGTATGAAGTAAATCCACTTACTAATAAGGAAGTTATTGCCAATGTTAAAAGTTTTCGGACGGACTGACTGATGGACAGTTCAAAAACTATATGCCTCCCTTCAGGGGCATAAAAACCAAAAAAAACAAGAGGACCATGATGGCCCTAAATCCCTCAACTGCTTCCCATACTTAAGGGGCTATAACTCTGGAACACATGATTGGATGAGGTTGGTTCAGGAAACGAGATAACCCATATTCAACTTGACCTAGAGATAGTCTAGATGACAAACATTGTATATTCAAACTTTAGATATCATCAAGATAAACATTTTGAAAAGTATTTTCATGACATTTGGAAAGGAAGCCTCTAAAGTGTTAACAAGGTTTTTCTATGTTTTGACCCAATGACCTAGCTGTTGACCCCAAATGATCTATGTTCGAACCTGACCTAGATATCATCAAGGCAAAGATTCTGAGAAATGTTCATAACATTTGGAAAGGAAATATAGCCTCTAGAGTGTTAACAAGGTTTTTCTATGTTTAACCTTGTGACCTAGTTTTTGACCAAAGATGACCAATATCCAAACTTCACCTAGATATCATCAGGGCAAAGATACTGACAAGTTTCCATGTTATTTGAATGAAAAATGTGGCCTCTAAAGTGTTAACAAGGTAAATCTGTAATTTGACCCCATGACCTAGTTTTTGACCCCAGATGACCCATATTCGAATTTGACTAAGATATAATCAAAACAAACATTTTGACAAGTTTTCATGACATTAGGAAAAAATGTGTAGATTTTTCATTGTTTTGACCCTGTGACCTATTTTTTACCCAAGATGACCGGTACTCAAATTCGACCTAGAGATCTCAGCAGGAAAATCAAACTGACAAGTTTCTTATCATTTGAATGATAAATGTGGCCTCTAAAAGGTTAACAAGGTAAATCTGTAATTTGACCCTATGACCTAGCTTTCAACCCCAGATTACCCATATTGGAATTTGACCAAGATATAATCAAATATTTTGACATGTTCTCATGACATTTGATAACAAGGCTGCATTTGTGAAAAATGCAATGCCACCACATTGTTTAGCACTAAATAATAGTAGGAACAAAAGTAGTTTATCATTTGCTTGTATACATCACCTAACAATGATCAATGTCAAATAGAAGTCAAGGAAAATCAGCATATGAAACAAAACACAATTATCATATGTATCTAATGTTAAAATATAAAGGTTATTGCATAAACAAATGATAAATTATGAAGACTTGAAAATTTAACCCTTGACCTTAATGGTCTATACTGAATATGGGTCTGGGTCATAATTATGAAGCCTGTCAAATGTATAACAAGTGTTCATATGTACATCATTTCCAAATATGAAGGCCATAACTTAAACAATAATGAAGTTATGAAGGGCTTAAAAATTTGACCTTTGACGTTAACAGCAGGTGGTTTTAGGGCATCGGTGCCAAAGCGCTTAAATTTCAAATCTAAAAACCTGAGTGCTTAAAATTCTGTTGGTTCTTATAAATTGGCCAGGATGTTCCTTTCACTTGCCTGGAATTTCATCCCAATTAGCCGGATTAAGCTAGTCCCATATGTATTGCCCAGGCTTGCAGAAATGTTTCAAGCTCAACTGGTCAGACTTCCCCACAATAAACCCCACCCCTGTACGACCGCCCAAGGATTACACCACCGGTCCAAAAACCTACTGTTTGCAAGAAATAAAAATTGCACTCATTTGCTCGTATTTGCGAGTGGAAAAGGTCGGCGGATGAGCATAATTTTCTGATCCCTCAGCTTGCATAACGAGCGCAAAACCACAAGCAACATACGTATGGGTGTGTTTAAATAATTTCATAATGTTACCGACAGTAAATGTCGATTCTTCATGTAATACGCTGTCAAAACGAAACCGGAAGCATGTTTAGTAAGGGGGAGCACTGCGCCTTTTTAAATTCAGTACAACACCGCACAGCACCGTTGATCGTTTTTCTCTTAGGTCTAAAGTCAGGTGATGGTGATGCAGGATGAGTAGAAATGTTAGGCCACTCGTCCTGAAGGATGAGTAGTAAAATGAATGAAAAATTTGTTCCCTGGTTTGATATGTATAAAAGACTTAAGTCTCAGGGCCTTGTCGTTTGGGCCTTGTCGTTTCAGACAAGAAGATTTTCTAAAATGTTCCTTTCTATTGCCGCTATGACCAGAGTTCTTGATGGAATTCAATTCTTTACACAACTTTTGGTGGAACTTCATACAAGGAACATCCCAGGCATGTTTCGTCAAAGTTGTCTTAGCGGTATAAGAGGAGAAGTCGTTCAAGTCAAACTGCTGATGACGCACGACAGACACTAGACAATCAATGATCACAAAAGCTCACCCTTGAGCACTCTGTGCTCAGGTGAGCTCAAAGCCAAGTGACCCCTTGGACTGGGCCAATTCAGGTCTACTAGACAATAGTGCATCCTAACTGTAGGCCTCATGGACAAAAAACTTTACAAAATATTCTTGTCAGTTATGGTTTCTGACAAGACTTTTTTAGGATTTTCCATTAAAGTCTATGTTAAATCAAGTGACCCCTGGGATGGGGCCAGTTCTAACCCAAAAGATCATGCTAAAAACTTAATCTCTAGGTTCTTAGGCCTTATTTTTTCTGACAAGATTTTTAAAGTTTTTTCTTTCAGTTGCCATGGCAACAAGAGTCCTGCATGGAATTCCTTTTTTTTAACAATTTTGAAAGAGGACCATACAATGATCATTTCTGTAAAGTTTAATAGCAACTGACCCTGTGGTATAGGAGGAGATGTTGTTTGAGGTCAATTGTGGACAAAAAGCTACACTTAGGTCAGGTGCGCTAAAAAAGAAGTGCAGAGTGACAGTTCTTGTGCACAGTACTTCTCTTTTATAAAATCTATCCACCTATGAAATTTCAAGTTGACAGCTCTTATAGTGTAAGAGTTAAGCTCTAGATGAGATATAGGGCTGAACTCACCTTTGCCTATATTTCCCTTGATGTAGTAGAGTGTATAATGATATTCACTCTGTTCTGGACTTTTGCTTTCAACATGACTGGCTACATCTTCCCTGCAGTAAGAATTGAGAGAAACAAACATATTATTATTTCTAGAGTTAAAGAGTCTCTCTTTATTTAACTTATTATAAAATATCTATCCCATTACCTAATTACTTTAAAATTGCCAAAATCCAAGTAATGTAGGGATTTTATCATTTGCTCACATCATTGCAATGCTGGAATTAAGCAAAGTATAGTCACCGACTTCAATACTTTGTTCCAAATTATTTTCAAATCAAGCTAGCAGTTTCTAACAAGAAGTGTTTTAAAGTTTTCCAAAATAGACATATGAAGAAAATATGCCTGTTGTAGGTGGCCATGTTTTTTCACAGACAATGTAAATTTCACAATAATTATAGAGTTAAATTTTACAATTTATACAAAGGGTCAACCAAGAAACATTACTTTCAAATTAATTTCATACTGGAGGAGAGTATTGGTGAGCTCAAAATGTACTGTTGTATATCTTTATTGTAAGAATCAATATTCTTACAATATGCAATTCCACATGAGGTATTTGATATACATGTATGCTAGCTTATAACAAAGTCAAGTGACAATAGGACAATGCCAATGATAAAAGGAGATACTGAACAGAAACTAATAATGTATAGCAACAGTAACCCTGTCCTTGACCCCTGTGATCTCCATGGGGTAACCATACATGCTACCTAACATCTACAAGAGCCACCGCAAGCAGGGGCCACGCTCGACTTTTTCCTGTTTCCAAAGGCAAACACATAAGAGGAAGCAAGCACATTGTGGTGAAGGGATTTTAAAGGCAACATCATTTGGAAATATAATTATCATATCTATCCATAAATAACAAAGTTATGGCCATTTTTAGCAACATTCAATAATTTGACCTTGAGTCAAGGTTAAATAAAAGTCAAAGTATGAATCAAATCCAAAAAAAGTAACTTGACCTTGAACCTCAAGGTCATTTTAAGGTCAAGGTCATACTTGTATTATTCAACATGTAAGTTTTGACATAAGTGTTGTTTGGTCCAAGTATGAATCAATTCAACCATAAATAACAAAGTTATGGCCAATTTTAGCAAAATTCATTAATTTGACCCTGGTGGTGAAGGTCATTAATGAGCCAAGGTCAAGTTCAGACTGGTTTACTTGAAGGTCTTGTCCAAAGGGTTATTGTGACCAAGTATGAAGACAATCCACTTAGAAATAAAAAGTTATGATCAATGTTAAAGTTTCTGGATTGGAACGGCAACAACACCATGACTTTAGCAATAGCTCTATTGTATCTTCTAAAAAGTTGTTCTAAAAACAAAGCTTTATTACCGCAGGCAAATTGTAACCTATGTTAGAGTGACTCCTAAAGCAATCCCATGTGAAGTATGATATATGCTCCCTTCAAAAGGACAAGTGGAATTAAGATACTGAGAGGAACCCCAAAACCTATCCTCTGTTAAGTTGAGCTACCCCATGAACATATTGCCCCTAAAACCAATCCCATGAGAGGTTATGATATATGCTACCCCATTATCAAGTCTAAAAAAAAACAATAGGGCAATTGTAGCATAACAAGAGGGCCATGATGGCCCTTTATTGCTCACCTGTGAAACACTGTAGATATTGATCAATTTTTCCCGCAGTAACTTTCAAGAACATAGATCAGTGTGTCAAGGTAAAAGTATGTTTTCAAAATTGTCAGTGTGTTTAAATTTTCTTTAAACTAACCTAACTAAAAAAAAAATGATTAAGGTAATCAAAAGCAATATTTCTGTGAAATAACTTTGAAACTTGGCCAGGGGTGTCCTATGAGAAGATTTTCAAAGTTTTTGTGTTATCACGGGATCCAGATTTCCAGATGGAGGGCAAACCTACAGTCCCTTCAGGTGTAAATATTGATAGGAGAAATGTGGTCTCTGGAGTGTTAACAAGATAAATTCTTGATGAGGCATGCCTCACACTGCAAGATGGATGAGGGGCAATAGGCCATCACAAAAGCTTGCCCCGAGCATCGATCAGATACTTTGATAAAGGGCATATTTTTGTGAAATTATTTTGAAATTGGGCTCACGGTTTCTGAGGAGAAGATTTTTCCTATTTTCAAAGTTGTCCATATAGTCATATAGCTAAATAGGCCCAACCCTCTGATGGCCATGTTTTTTAACAGATCAAAATGGCTTGAAGGAATTTGATAAATGGCCATCCAATGGTTTAGATGTTTTTTAAAAAAATGCTGATGAGTGATTGACATACTATGAACAGTCACCCATCATCGCAGCACCTTGTGATCAGGAGAGCTAAAATTCATTTATTACATTTTGGAATATGACATAACTTTGTGAGACAGTTAAAAATATTTAACTGAATTTTCTGACTTATGGTACCCTTTCTTAAATCTATCTTTAGTTACACTGACCAATCCCAATCCCATTTGCTATCAAGTCTTATTACAATAGGCTAAGCTGAACCCAAGATACTGAGCTGAAACCAAAATTCTATCTGTAGTAACAGTGACCTACCCCCTTGACCCCAAAAGCAATCCTAAGAGAGCTAATGCGTTTGTTTATCTTATAACCAAGTCTACTGCAATAGGTCCAGTGATATTGAGCAGAGACAAAAAGCAATCCTGTGAAATGTCTTACAGTCCAGGTTTTGTAAGAATAAATAACTGTAACTAAAGAAATGAGCAGAAACCACCAAGTTTGCCTGTCTTGCATAACCATTCAAATGATGTCAGTACATTCTAAGATATTGTAGGTTGTAGGTACCAGTTTCCAAATCCATACTGTTCTACTGCATCAAGTAGCATAGTTTCTTCTGCTAGAGTCCATGGCACCTCACAGTTAAAAGCCCCAATTACTGGTCCAGTCTACAATATATTTGAAATATTTTTTTTAATGAAACAAACTGTTGCAAATTCAAATACAGACCTCAGGGCTCTTGTTAGCATATTGAGACTGGAGTTAGGGTCCATGCAAAGGGAGTTGGGGGAGTGGGGATTTGCATGACTTTTAGATATTTTTCATCTATGTCTGCTCTTCATTTTTTAGACTGTTTTTTTTGGAATAGTAGGAAAAAAACATACTTTTTTTTTTTTTTTTTTTTGGGGGGGGGGGGGGGCAATATTCAGCCCCAGAGTTTGCCAAACTGCCAAACAAGAGCCCTGAATCTGTGCATATCATTACTAGTATAAGCAGACTGATTCTTGAAAGGAATCATTCATAATGAGACACTTTAAACAATAAATGAACAAAAGTATAAGGATTAACTGGAGCTATCACTTAATGTATTTAATACCCCACAATACCGTTATGTCAGAGGCAAAGGGGGAAAATCTCAAGTAAGAACTCAATGATGGATCATAAAAATATGTATAAAACTGAAATTCTATTAAAATGTTTTAACTAGTGAAATCCCTCCATCATATTGCTGCTGAGAAATATTAATGCTGTTGTTTTTTTAAGACCGCAATTTATTACTTGTTGGGAGTTAAGTATTGAAAAATGAAATTGTTACAATTGATACAGTACAGCTCCCGCGATATGTACATTTTTCTCTTAAACTCCGCGGACCTTGGGAGGAAAATCGCGGAGAATCGCCGAGAAACGCCCTAAATCGCGGAGGCGTCGCGGAGACGAATTTTGTCTGGTTAGTGACGGTATTTGCTGTGAAACTGCAGATTATCTATCCTCCGCGGATCTCCGCGATTTGTTTATGCATTCAGTTGACTGAAGTGTATATATGACAAGTGAAATTTTATATTTACTTACTCTTTTTATCTTCATGTTTTAGGATGCCTAATAGTAATATTTCGTTTCGTCAGATGTTTTGACACATTAATTTATTGAGAGACACAAGACCATGTGTTGGTCTCATGGCCTATGATCTGTACACGCATGATACATTGCGTCTCAACCGCTAATTGGTTCCTAAATATAACTTTTGACCTTTAACATTGAACGACAGTTATTTTCCGAAAATGATATTCACCTCACTTTAAAAGCTTCAGACACCACGTGCTCTTTAAAGCGGGAATTACAGTCATGTAGCATGCTTTTCCCGTGATTACATTTTCTTATTAAAATAATTAATATCTTAAACAGATATGTGGATATTTTTAAACTTTGGCAATGATGGCTTTGTTGACTGAACAGAAAGTTTAGTTTCGTTAGAATCGAACATTAATTCCGAATGCGTGAAACGAGGGTAGAAAAGAAAGACAGCCGATAATGAATAGATTTTCACACCTACCTGACATCATGTCAACTTTAATTGCTGCAATTTATTTACTTTTAAATCTTTAATCGGTGCCGCGCAAATAAATTACTAATGATTATCAAGCTGCGAAAATAAATATATCTAAATTAAAAAGTGAAAATACAAACAAATGCGCTCTTATTCTGATGCATTTGTGTACGAACGTTCCTATTTGTTTACGAAAAGAAAGTTGCGTCAGAAACAGCTGATCTTATTTTCAGAAAATGAGTTGACCGATTTCCGAACAACACGTGTTAAACTGCATCTGTATCGTCTCGGCGATTAGCAAAAAAAGTATTATCGATTTACTAAATAATAACAAGCGTTTAAAAAATCACATTAATTTATGTATTTGACTGAATTATACCGTAGTCACATAATTGACACGTGTTAAATGTACAGTTACATTATGGTAATTTCATCACACATTGCTGACTGCTTTTATGAAAGGATTTCAAGTGTATACATTTTAAAATTATTTTTTTCACCTTTAAATGGGAAATAGTTTGTTAAAACTCTGGTGATGAAACACAAGAATATTCGCGGAGAATCTCCGCGGAAACGCTCTAACACTCGGAGAATCGCGGAGATTGTGCGTGTACTTTAATCGCGGAGATTCTGAGCGTTTTTTCCAAGGAGAAACTCCGCGATTTTCAGAATTCGCGCTGACCACGATCGCGGAGGAAGCACAAAATGTGTACATATCGCGGGAGCTGTACTGTATGGCATCTAATTACTTATTGGCTGTGATAAGGTTAACATTTGTGCTAACTTAATTCAAAATCCATTCATTTATGAATGGAAACTTATAGCCCAGTCATACAAATATGAACAATCTTTAAGTCTGACCTTGACCTTCAAAATAGTTGCCTGGTAGTTCACAACAAATTATCTCTTTTTATTTAACATTTGTGCTAAGTTATTTGAGGATACTGCAATTTGCGCAGATGTCAAACAAAGCAGCACTCTATTTTAGGGTTTGAAATTAAGCTCTCCTACTCGCAGAATGCGAGTAAATTCTGAAAATGCAAGTGACTTTCACCGAAACTTGCAAAATACTGTGAGTCGTCTTCACCAGATGAACAGGAAGTACCATGCATGTTTTATGCGCAGGCATCAGCAGGCCATGTATAACCACTGTACGGTCCCACGTTTTACCGGAATCGACCATTTTTACCGGAATCTACCGGAATCGACTTTGTATTACCGGAATCGACCTATATATCATACATAAGCCATTTTTTTTCAAGATATACAACATAATTTATTAAGACATAATATAATTAACGTAATAACAAAAGGAATTTGAAGTATCTTCGAGTGGAAAGATTTTACAAGAGAATGAAAATTGGCGAGTTGCAGAAAATTTGCGCATACGGATATACGCCGGAATCGGCCTGTATTTCATACATTAATTGTATTTAAGTCATACAAAAGTTATTTTTCATTACTCTACATCAGAAATAACACATTTACCCATGGATTTTAAAGTATCTTCAAGTGGAAAGATTTTATAAGAGGAAGAAAATCAGCTAGTTGCGGACGATTTGCGCATAAGGATATACACCGGAATCGGCCTGTATTTCATAAATGAATTGAAATTAAGTCATACAAAAGTTATTTCTCATTACTTAACATCAGAAATAAAATATCTACCAAAGGAATTTGAAGTTTCTTCGAGTGGATAGATGTTGCAAGAGAAAGAAAATCGACGAGTTGCGGAAAATTTGCGCGGATATACACCAGAATCGGCCTGTATTTCTTACATAAATTGAATTTAGGTTATACATAATGATATTTTATTTCTGATGTTAAGTAATGAAAAATATTTTTGAATGACTAAAATTCAATTAATTTATGAAATACAGCCCGATTCCGGCGTAATCTTATGCGCAAATTTTCCGCAACTCGCCGATTTTCTTTCTCTTGTCAAATCTTTCCACTCGAACATACTTCAAATTCTTTGGGTAAATATGTTATTTCTGATGTAGAGTAATGAAAAATAACTTCTGTATGACTTAATTTCGATTTATTTATGAAATACAGGCCGATTCCGGCGTATATCCGTATGCGCTAATATTCCACAGATCGCCGATTTTCTTTCTCCTGCAACATATTTCCACTCGAAGAAACTTCAAATTTCTTTGGTAAATATTCTATATCTGATGTAAAGAAATGAAAAATAACTTTGTACGACTTAAATACAATTCATGTATGAATTACAGACCGATTCCGGTGTTTATACGTACGCGCAAATTTTCTGCAACTCGCTGATTTTTTTTCTCATGTAAAATCTTTCTACTCGAAGATACTTCAAATTCCTTTTGTAATTACGTTAATTATATAATATAATAATAAACAATGTTGTTTACCTTGAAAAAAACTGGATTATGTATGAAATATAGGTCGATTCCGGTAATGCAAAGTCGATTCCGGTCGATTCCGGTAAAAATGGTCGATTCCGGTAAAACATGGGACCCCCACTGTACACTGTTGAAAGCTCTTGTAAAGCTGCCAAGACTGTTAGGCTAGAGAAAGACTGCAATTTTTAGGGAAATTTTGTAATAGGGAGATTTTTGTCGCACTACAGGATTTGTAAAGCCCTGCTTATAAAAGGCAAGACCAGGGATGGTCTAAATCAGTAATCGAAATCGATTGTAATCAAATACATTTTTTCATGTATTGGACAATAACCAGTAATCAAAGTCATTTTCGATTACATGTAATTATAATTTAATCAATTACCACCCTAAATTTTGCTGTAATCATTGATTACACTTCGATTACTATACTATTAATATAGTTGAATATTAAACATTTAACTGGAAATTGCAACATTGTGTTTTGTTTAAAATAAAACAATCATTTATTTAATGCAAAGAATAATAATAATATGTAATTTGAATATTATGCTCTAATTAATGAAGCAAAGTATAATTTATCTAAATTTAGCTAATTATATATTATTCGTGCAAAATCTGACATTGAGGATCAAACAATTTGACATCACAATTTGCGATAGAACATACACATTACAGTTTTTTTTCTTTCCTTTGTTTGAATTTAATTCATAATGTCTATATAAACTTGTGAAAATAATTTTGTATGTAAACTGTTAATTGTAAAATTGTGCTATATATGGATTAACTGTATATAAAAACACATATACACATCAGGGCCTTCCCTAGAGAATTTTCCAAGCGCAACTGTGAGGGGGTGGGTGCGGGAGGGGAATTTTTTTTAATCCTTACAATGAAATGAATCATTTTGAGGTAAGTTTAATGGGAGTTTAAACAAACAAAAGGTGTTAAGTATTAACATATTTTTAATATCTTTCACTATCTTTAATAAATAATCATAAATAGGTGCATAATAATATAATCAAAGGGTCTACAAATTTTTCTGAGTATGAGTTTTGGACAACTGACCATGGCAAAACAGAGTTGTCCCAAAATCAGTTTTTGAGTGAGAATTATAAATAAATAGTTTTTTTCTGTCATCATATTTTAAATAAAAGAAACAAAAAATATACAGATACATGTATTTAGGAGGAAGGAAACCTTTATGGTCTTATGAAAACTTTCAACAGAAACTGCCTAGTATAGTCAGTATGGACTTTTAGCAGTAATAAGTTGAAGTTGAACTGTGTACATCTTTTGAAGGCAATGAATGACAGCAATTTTCAATAGGAAAAGAAACTTTCTCAATGACAAAGAAAAACAAGAAACATGGCAATGCCACGAAACCAGGTTTTCAAAAATGTTGTTCTGATTCTATACTATAGTATGAATTTTGGAATGAAGATTGCTATGAATATTCAAAAGATTATAACATGACATGAAGGAAAAGATAATATTCATGAGAATACATGATAATGAGTAGGATGTAAATTTCGGCTAACAATACTGTCTGCAAGGAGTATACTTAATAATGAGACAACAATTTCTGCACGTCATCTTGATGTGGTAAACATTTGTCTGAAGTTTCATCAAAATTCTTCAAAGGGTTGAAGAGTTACAGAGCGGACAGGATTTTCAATGTTAATGTCACTGTGACCTTGACCTTGGAGCCATCAAAATTCTTCAAAGGGTTGAAGAGTTACAGAGCGGACAGGATTTTCAATGTTAATGTCACTGTGACCTTGACCTTGGAGCCAGCCATGCGGAACATGCGTTCTGCACGTCATCTTGATGTGGTAAACATTTGTCTGAAGTTTCATCAAAATTCTTCAAAGGGTTGAAGAGTTACAGAGCGGACAGGATTTTCAATGTTAATGTCACTGTGACCTTGACCTTGGAGCCAGCCATGCGGAACATGCGTTCTGCACGTCATCTTGATGTGGTAAACATTTGTCTGAAGTTTCATCAAAATTCTTCAAAGGGTTGAAGAGTTACAGAGCGGACAGGATTTTCAATGTTAATGTCACTGTGACCTTGACCTTGGAGCCAGCCATGCGGAACATGCGTTCTGCACGTCATCTTGATGTGGTAAACATTTGTCTGAAGTTTCATCAAAATTCTTCAAAGGGTTGAAGAGTTACAGAGCGGACACAATTTCGTTTGACGCCCGCCCATCCGCCCATCCGCCCGCCATACCCCAATCTAATAACCAGGATTTTCAAAATTGAAAACCTGGTTAATAACTGGTACAAATGATCAAATCTTGACCATTCATCTTAATCAATAAACTAAATTTTATAAGGTTGCTGTGTCTCCAGGACGCAGTTTTCTCTCAACAAAAAGTAAAAATACGACGGGGTCGCGAAAACAGGTGACAAAGGGACTATCCTAGATATTTTCATTTACATGGTGCCTATGGAATGTCAGAATTAATTTCAACATGGTTAGAAATCGACTGTTTATTAGAGTGGGCTGTGTTTTTGGACAGTTGACCTATATTTCTGACTGTCAAAATGAGAGTAGTCCAGGGCAAAAATTTTGTTTACAGTCAGTTGTCCGAGAAAAATTGTCCCCAGCGTCGGACTATATAACTTATAATAGCTCAAACAACCGATTTTCAATCAAGAGCAATTAATGCCACGTGATCGTAAAACATATTTCTTTAAATCACTTCTTCAAAATATAGCCCATTATTAGCAGTCACATGTCTATCCATACGTCCTTTCATTACACGGGATTTATTGATCAATGGCTGCTGTGTATATTAAGTAACAATTCAGTGATACGCAGTCGTCTGCTGCTTTAAAAATTCAAGCGCCCCGCCTCTAAAATCAACGTGCAAGCCAAAATTCAAGCGCCCCGGTAACTTGGATCATGAAAATCAAGCGCCCCACTGCCGGGGCGCTAATACGGCCTGGGGAATGCCCTGCACATGTATGATATAAAGGAATAAAGTTGACAGATTGAATGACATCTTTCATTGTAAAAGTATGTGATCGATTGTAATCATTACGTAATCATGATTACTTTTGCCAAAGTCAATTGCATCAAATTTATGCATGTAATTGTAATTGATCAATTATCCATTACATGTGACTGTAATCGATCACCATCGCTGGGCAAGACTATTGACTTTATGGGTGGAGTTACGTTTCAGAGCGGCAGCGAGATAAAGAGAGATATTTTAACTTTAAATTCAGAAAGTTGCTTTGATCTATAGAAAGGGCGAGTCCGCATTCTCAGAGCAACTACTTCGCTAACCTGTTGGTTACATCTTAGGGACCAGCAATGACAGGCGCTTGTTTCAGGTACTCTGAGCATGCATACTGACCATGCGCAGCAAAAATATCTCACTGAACTATTGGTAGCTTATAAAACTCAATGATTTGCTACCAACAATAATTAAATAAGGTATCTAATTTTTTTATTTTTGAAAGCAAATTATTTAAATGCTATTTCTTTGTCCACACTGCTGCTAGTTAAGACTTTTAGGAGCCAAATATATTAATCATATTCTGTTAAATCACTATAAAGACAATACTTTTCAGTTAATTTGGAAAGTTTTCATTGAATTCCAACCTTATTCTTTCACCTAGAATGGTGAGACCGACATTGATGTGTAGAATAATTACTGTTTAATTGATAGACACCATCAACATTTTCCAGACCTTTGTTTTTATTGCAAAAACCAAGGAAAAACATAGGCCGGTGATGTGATTTGAGGCGCAATGTTTCATAACTTGTGTATATTATTGTGTTGGAGAGAGTGGGTTTGGGCTTTTTTTGAAAAGGCCAAATTTGTAACAGATAACAGTAGGAATAGTTGTATGTAGTTGTTATTAATGATTTTTATGCTACAAAACTCATGTTCAAGGGGGTGGGGAGGCGGGGCGAGGTCCCAACTTTAAGTGACTGTGCATGATTCTAGGAATATAATGCAGATACTAAGCTGTATCTAATTTTTCATTCATTATGCAAAAAGACCTCCTGATTTACATAGTGATTGAAAACATACAACAACTCTGATACTTTCGTCTAGCTGTAACAACAAATATTTGCAAAATGAAAGTAGACTTTTTCCCACTTACAGAAATGTTATACTGGTGGTCTCTCTTGTGATTCCCAACTTCAGCTCCCATTGAAAAACACTGGATAATAAAAAAAAGAACACATATTTATTTTCAAAACTTTAAGCAATGTAAAAGAAGCTCAGTATTCATTATAAAATGCAGCAGTATTTCATTTAAAGCAAATGCACGCTGTGACGTCATACCTGTAAACAAAGGTCGATATCGGGGCACTCGATACATTTAATTCCGTGGCCGGAAATCTCGGACTGGCAATTATTGCACACAAAAACTGACATTCTTAAGGAGACTGAATTTACTTTTTTTTCATTTGCCGTAATTATGTCTAAGAAATATCTTAGAATACTAGGACAATTCCAGTTTATTCTCTACTAGCCGCATCTTTGTTCCCTGTCTTATACGCTGTGACGTCATACGCTACCCATCAGCTTCCACATTTCCGCTTTGTGTTCCATAAGTATAAGTTATAGTGAAATTACCAGACAAGCATGCCAACACTAAATGTAATATTTATTTGGTATGAAACCATCAACATAAGACGGCAAGCTATGGAAAAATAAATGGAATCCGTTTAATGACAGTTTCAAATTGATTTCAGAGTTCTTGCTTATTTTTAAGTCTTCATCAGTTATACCTTTTAAGAACATTTCATATCAACAAAATTGAAAGAAAATGCATTGCAAAGTGTAGCTTTTCACTTAGATTAAAGTAATAACATTTATTTTTGTCTATGCACAAAAACATCTCCAAACTTTACCAGGATTAATGAGTTCATTGTTCATTTTCATGGTCCAACGAAAATATTTAAACTGTGTCCTGATTTAAACCATGGTCGTGATAGTATATTTCAGTATTTACTGCCTCAGTATGTTAAAATCTGGTGAAATGTTGTATTTCGAACATTCTGCCAAACTGACATATTATTTTTAAGATTCCTAAAGAATAACTTTGAATCCTTAATCGATAAATGCCTATGCAAATAAAAGATCTAACCCCCAAGGCGGAACAAAACATGACACAAGGGTATAACCTGAACAGCCTTGGTAGAAGTCTACTAGAAAATACCTTGTGAAGATTTGTTTTTAGAACTCTGTACCATGTAGTTTAATACAAGAAGAATTAAAAAGATTGTCCTCTATACTTCAATGTAACACATTTGACCCATCGGGCAGGTGCAAATAGGGACACTGGGGTTATAATTTGAACAAAGTTGGCGAATGTCCATTTCACAATGTTACACACCAAATTTCAGAGCTCTGGCCACGGTGCTTTTAGATAAGAAGATTTCTATTTACTTTTTTTAAGTTTCAAAATCTATATTTTGCTACTTTGGTTTAGATATCCAATGGACTGGAACGACTGAATAACTTTGAAAGAGGACTATCCAAGGACCATTCCTGTGAAGTTTTGTCAAAATCCATTTTAATTGTTGTTTGAAGAAAATGTTGACAATGTACGGACGGACGACAGGCGCTGGACACGGGTATCACAACAGGCCACCTTCTGCTCAGCCGAGCTAACAAGACGGTATGTTCGGCAAACACGCATGCTCCCGGAAGCATACCTAGTCAGTGTCACGAATTGTAGTTTCATAAGTTAATGTGTAAAATGTCTGAAATAGGTCAAAATCATGTAAGTAATTCAAAACACTGAAAGTGCAAATGCGGCAGGCATTGCAAAACGGAGATATATTTACTCAACTAATTTTGAATGACACAAATCAGACAAAGCAAATCCGCCGAGAACTGTTTGCTCTAGGACCAGTATGTCAAAGTTGTCAGTTGCAAATAATAAATCACACATACCGGATACATATTCAACAAAAATAACTTGATGTAATCAAAAGAAACTGAGGCATTTTTTCTTGAAAAATAAACTCTTGAAATCTATTCCTTTATATATAATGAGGCAATAGAAAAAACTGCATGCATGAAGTATATGGTTTAAGTCTGTGTACGTGACATACTACCGCTCATTTCTGCTAGTAAAATATAAATCAAAGAGCATAGAACACATTATCTACCTCGTGCAACATCAAGCAAAAACGTGTTGTGACTGCTTAAATCACTGAATATTATATTATAATCACCCAGGTCTTCCCGAATCGAAAACCAACGCTCTAGACCACTGAGCCAAAGAATCGATTCCCTGACACGTTCGAAAGAGGTTGTAGTTATACAATTATTGGCTGGTGTGCACTGAAGCATAACACCCTCACACACTTCTTTTGAGAAAATCATCAATTATGATGACGAATGGTGTTGTCTTGAAAGATTTTTTTATCATCGTTACTAAGTCTAGAGGGAGAGTGAATATCCCAAACGAGACCCCATCTTACGGACATGCAAGTTCATAACAAAAAGATGCAATGCATCTTGAAAAAGACTAACTAGGTCAGGATTTGAACTTGGGTCTTCCCGCATCGAAAACCCTTGCTCTAGACCACTGAGCCAAAAAATCGATTCCCTGACACAGTTGTCAGAAGTTATAGGCTGGTGTGCGCTGGACCATATGAATATATGAAGACTTTACCAATGAAGAAATAATGAATCGTCCTTTAAAAGATACCGTTTAAAACTTTTGTTTAAATTCGTCATTCAATCTATATATTTGTTTGGAATCGATGCTTAGATGCTGGATAATATAAAAACTTGACATTTAAATTCCTGTGCAAGTCTGATGCTTGGAAATATAGTTTCAATTTCCTCAAAGTTATGTTGCAAATTCCAGTTGCATGTACGACTCCAAATATCAAATTCCTGTCTCAGTTTCTTGTGACAATGGATACACATGCTTTTATACCCGCTTCATCTTTTTTTTTTTGTCCTGAATAATGTCAAACTGGAAACAAGTGAAACCAAAATTCATTTTTTTTGTAAATTCTACATCCTCTTATAAATGCATTTCACCCAGTCATGCATCATACACCACGGTGACAATTTTCCAGACGATTTCATATTTGTGATGAGGTTGACACTGTATATTCAAAATTGTCATACTAAATTAGACATTATTCAATTCTGAAGTTTTATTCCGAGAACTCTTACGGTTGCAATGAAGTCAATACTTGTTTAAGGACTATTTGTTTATGCGTTATGCGGTTAAATGGTTGTGTGAACGTTTTTGTGGGGTGGACATGCACGAAGCACGATTATGTGTTCAACCATCACAAAAACATGGCACGCTTGTTCAGGCGTTGACATTCAAAATTTGTCTTACAGAGTGAATAAGTAGTTAATTGTTTTTATACAATAACTATATAAAATCTATGACGATGACTACTTGTTCCAATTTTAATATTTAAATAATCCACAACAGTCTTAATGAAACAGTTTGGTAGTCTAAGACGGCCATTCTTTATTCAAAATTGAATTTTTCACTTAACAACAGTTAACATACTGTACAGTTGGACGACAAAGAATTTTCTAGGTTCCCATTAGCGGTGAGAATAACCTCAATGAAGATGAGAGATGACAGTTCTTGAGTGCAGCTCTCCTGTGGATACTGACATCATCACACATGCCACGGTGGGAATAAGTTATCAGAAATATTTATTTGCAAAACCTTGATGCATGTGTTTAAGAAACTTTCCGTTAAGTCGTAAATAATCAGCATTTAAATAGTCTTAAGAAACTATATGGTAATCTATGAAGGCGATTGTTTGTTCAAATCTTAATATTTAAATACCCGGTAATAGGCATTTCAACAGTCTTCAAGAAATTATACGATAATCTAAGGCGGTGGTTGTTTATTGAAATTTTAATTTTTAGCAAACCAGAAATCGTTACTTATTTTTTTACGAATGTTTGCATGATTCTTGCACTTTCATAATGCTGATATAGGTGATGAGGTCATACCTATCGTAGATTCGACATCTATCACCGAAGAAGACGACGACGATTTCGTTTTATGAAGTAAATGATGCCATCGAGGAGGTCGAGTCTGTACAGGAGACCAGCTACCATGACCGCCTGACAGAGACCATCCTAAAGGACAAAGGGGTCACATACGATCGAAGAGACAGACAGTGGGTGTATGTCACTGTGTTCCAGCCTGAAAACTTGTAAGTCTACAAGCAGGAGGTTAGAACATACAACGATCCTGAAGGCATTTTTTTCAAATACTTAATATTATTATGATTGGTTATTTTCTACGTATTCATAAAATGGTGGTTTTTTTTCAGGCTACCAAAAGCGCTTGAATAGCAAGGCTGGAGCGTGCCTATGATTTTATAGGCTTGTCCCCCATCTCAGAAACGAGGCCAGAGTCACTAAATTAGCGGTAGAGGGCGGGGATCTCCGTAGCGAAACAACAAGCCGGAGCCACGCTGTCCAGAAAGGATTATCAACGCACTGGACAAGGTACGCGGAGTGGAAATACAGACGTCAGAGTTCCCCACATCTGTGGGAAACATTCATCGGGTTCACATTTCACGGACGAGTAATGATTGCACCATGTTTGTTTATACATGTATATCACTTAAGTTTTTATTCTTAAAAAGTTTATATTTACGTTGTTGATTCTTGCATATATGTACCTATTATTTATTTTTGCTGTATGTAATACACTACTGTTTCATTATTATTTCTGTTATCTTTGATGTTGTCACTTATGTGACATTGCAGTTAAGGAGGCGTTATGTTTTGTTTTGTTTTCTCTATTTTTAGCCTCTTGTAGGCTTTGTGTGCAATGGAGCGATCTTTTCAGCAATTTTTTATAAAAAGTTATGTAAGAAACACTTCTGTAAAGTTCGGTTGAAACTGGCCCTGCGGTTTGTGACGAGGTGTCATCTGAAGCCAAATATTGATGAAAATCGATTTTTAATTCTGGCAGCCATTGTATGCAACGGAGTAGACACATTTGAGCAATTTTATTAGAGGGCTTTCTAGGGAACATTCTGTGAAATTCGATTTACAATGACCTTGCAGATTTAAAGTATATGTTGTTTGATTTTTTTTCTATTTCTAAATTTTGAAGCCCTTCTGTGTAATGGAGCGAAACGGTTTGAGCAATTTTAGAAAAGGGCAATACAAGAACATTTCTGTTAAGTTTGGTGTGAATGGTCTTATAGTTTTGGAGTAGATGTCATTTGAAGCAAAATGTTGACGCAGACGACAGACTCTAGGCCCTGCAGTTTCAGAGATTTTTGAGGTTTTCACTTTAAAAATATCCTTTACCTCCTGTGACCCAGATTTGCAATGGACTGGAACCATATGAACAACTTTGATAGAGTGTCATGCAAGGAACATTCCAGGAAAGTTTGATTAAATTTGCCCTAATTGTTTCGGAAGAGATGTCCTTAGAACAATTGTGTATTTTCATCCTTAGCCATGACTTTAACAACTTTGGTATAGGATACCAGACAATGCTACATATCAAATATGTAAGAACTGCAAGATCTGCGCTTAATGGTTTAACAGAAAACAAGAGGACAAAGATGGCTCTAGATCGCTCAACTTATCATCAAGTGAAACATTCGGACAAAATTTCATGATTATTGGCAAGAAAATGTGGCCTTAAGATTGTAAAAAGGTTTTCTAGAAAAAAAACCTGGTGGCCTAGTTTATGACCTTCCATGGCCCATATACAAAAAGAATTAACATGTCATGCAGAAAAACATTCTGACAAAGTTTCATAATGATTTGATTGAAAAATTAGCCTTCAGAGTGTTCAAAAGGTTTTTATGATTTAACCTGATGACCTAATTTTGTACCGAACATGACCCATATAAAAAAGAACTTGCAAGTCATCAAGACAAACATTCCGAAAAAGTTACTGATGATTAGATGGAAAATGTGGCCTAATTTTTTACCTCACATGATCCATATATATAAGAAGCCCAGTCGTCATCAAGCCGCAAATTCTGAAAACCTTTCATGGATGGATGAGAAATGTGACCTCTAGAGTGTTCCTAAAGTTTTTCTATGATTTGACCTGGTGACTTTTTTTGACCCAGCATCACCCATTTAAACCAGAGCCACCGCAAGCGGGGGCCACGCTCGACTTTTTCCTATTTCCAAAGGCAAACATATCAGTAGAGGCACATTGCAGTGAAGGGATTTCAAATGAAACATCATACATAACAAAGTTCAAATGAAACATAATTATACATATCAAAATTATGGCCAATTTTAGCAACATTCAGAAATTTGACCTTAAAGGTCAAGGTTAAGTTCAGTTTAACCTTCTTTGGAGGTATTGTCTAAAAGGTAGTTATGTCCAAGCATGAAGACACTACATCCATTAACAACAAAGGTATAGCTAAGTTAAGCAATGTCAAGGTCATTTCAAGGTTAAGGTAATATTTGAATTGTTCAACACGTTTGTTTTATTCTCAGTGTTGTTTTGTCCCTGTATAGATCAAATCTGTCCATAAACAACAAAAATTTGGCTATTTTGGCAAAATTCAATAATTTGAACTTGACTGTCAAGGTCATTTTAAGGTTAAGGTCATACTTGAATAATTTAGCATGTTGGTTTTGTCATGAGTGTTGTTTTGTCCAAGTGTTAATAAAACTAGAAATGTGTCCATAGGACACAGATGCCCCCACTCAACCTAGCTACTCATATAGCTAGCAGTATGGCCACGAGATAGTCATACACGCTGAATCTTTAATAAGATTGGTTTAACAAAATGACAACTATAAGAAACCTGTTGTGGAGTGAAGACTCAAAATACTGTCTCCAACACTGTGACCAATGGATGAATATTATCATTCACAATTCTGTATGTATAGTTGGACATTCTTGGAGTTTGCAGATGGTAAACAGCTGTTTTCATGTCTAATTTGTACTAAGTTCCTAAGTTATATGTTCTGTAAGTCAGGCTGTTTATAAAATGTCCATTGTCATCTAAATAGCAAACAATTTTAAGCAACTGTTGGAACAAAATTTCACTTTTTCCATACTTAAATGTTGAATTCTGCTTAAGCTGGTGCTAACGGGCGTGGACATAACTTGCATTTCCATTACTGTCCATGAACATGCTCAATCAAACTGAGTCTGCAATTTGACCATTGGAACAGCGTTAAACTCACTAAGAAGGACATTTTTTAGGTATCAAACTGTAGGGCAACAATGCTGTGTTTGAGAAGTAGGGTTGTGGAATATTATTCTGTATGTAGACAAGGTCAAGTGTTGAACCACCTCTGTGTGTTGGGAGCTGCGCACACTGGGAATAGTTATTCAATTTCTGTGACAGTCTTGTATAATTTGTAGAAGTAAAAGCTAAGTTGAAATCTCCAAGCAGTACATCTGGAGAAGTTTGGTCTGCAATATGTGCTAGATCAATAATAAAGTCTGTTATGTTTGAGGATGGAGATCTATAGAGAAGACAGAATGACCTTGGACAGAGCTCTGATGAGATGGTAACTGACACTTGTTCCATATGAGGTTGATGTGAAACACTGGAAGTTGTCATTGGCAACTTATCTCGTGTGTAGAACAACAAACCATGGCAGTTGTCTTCCCGTGACATAGGCAAACATGTCAAGCTCCACCCAACACGCTGATGGTACTGTACTTGCTTCTTATAGACATTTGCTTCAGTCACACACAGTATGTCAACTCTGCTCAGAACTGGGTGATTCTAGCTCCAGCGCTTTTGCAGTTACAGGCGACACAAGTTGAAAATTACTATTTTTGACTAAGTAAGGGGCCATAACTGTAACAGTTCCAAATAAATCTATTAGGGAAATCCCAGGTGCACAACTTCACATGCTGATCAACATTCCTGTACTTGACTGTAGCTCCAGTACTTTTGGGACAGACGGACGGACAGACGGACAAGGGCAAATTTTAAAGACCCCCCCCAGAGTAGGGGCATAAAAAACTTAAAATAACAAAAATTTGGCTATTTCAAGCAAAATTCAATAACTTGACCCTAAATGTCAAGGACATCTTAAGGTCAAGATCATACTTCAATAAATTAAAATGTCGATTTTGTTGTTTTATCAAAGTATGAATAAAATCCATAAATAAACAACAGTTATGACTATTTAAGCAATGTACAATAATGGAACCTTGACTGTCAAGGTTATTTTAGGGTCAAGGTCATACCTGAATTATTCAACATGTCAGTTTTGTCAAGTGTTGTTTTGTCCAGGTATGAATCAAGTCTAGCCATAAATTACACTGTTATGACCAATTTTAGCAAATTCAATATGAACGTGAAGTTGGCACATAGATCGCAGCTCTACATCTAGCTCTGCGATCTTATATCATTGCAGAGCTGGGTCGCAGCTCTACACCCAGCTCTGCAATCTTATATCATTGCAGAGCTGGGTCGTAGATCTACATCCAGCTCTGCAAACTTATATCATTGCAGAGCTGGGTCGCAGCTAAACATCCAGCTCTGCAATCTAATATCATTGCAGAGCTGGGTCGCAGACTTACATCCAACTATGCAATCTTAGATAATTACAGACCTAGGTCGCAGCTCTACATCCAGCTCTGCAGAGCTGGGTCGCAGCTCTACATCCAGCTCTGCAATCTTATATCATTGCAGAGCTGGGTCGCAGCTCTACATCCAGCTCTGCAATCTTATATCATTGCAGAGCTTGGTCGCAGCTAAACATCAAGCTCTGCAATTTTATATCATTGCAGACCTGGGTCGCAGCTCTACATCCAGCTCTGTAATCTTATATCATTGCAGAGCTGGGTCGCAGCTCTACATCCAGCTCTGCAATCTAATATCATTGCATAGCTGGGTCGTAGATCTACATCTAGCTCTGCAATCTTATATCATTGCAGAGCTGGGTCGCAGCACTACATCCAGCTCTGCAATCTTATATCATTGCAGAGCTGGGTTGCAGCTCTACATCCAGCTCTGCAATCTAATATCATTGCAGAACTGGGTCGCAGCTCTACATCTAGCTCTGCAATCTTATAATTGCAGAGCTGGGTCGCAGCTCTACATCAAGCTCTGCAATCTTATATCATTGCAGAGCTGGGTCGCAGGTATACATCCAGCTCTGCGATCTCATATCATTGCAGAGCTGGGTCGCAGCTCTACATCCAGCTCTGCAATCATATATCATTGCAGAGCTGGGTTGCAGCTCTACATCAAGCTCTGCAATCTTATATCATTGCAGAGCTGGGTCGCAGGTATACATCCAGCTCTGCGATCTCATATCATTGCAGAGCTGGGTCGCAGCTCTACATCCAGCTCTGCAATCATATATCATTGCAGAGCTGGGTCGCAGCTCTACATCCAGCTCTGCAATCATATATCATTGCAGAGCTGGGTTGCAGCTCTACATCTAGCTCTGCAATCTTATATCATTGCAGAACTGGGTCGCAGCTCTACACCCAGCTCTGCAATCTTATATCATTGCAGAGCTGGGTCGTAGATCTACATCCAGCTCTGCAAACTTATATCATTGCAGAGCTGGGTCGCAGCTAAACATCCAGCTCTGCAATCTAATATCATTGCAGAGCTGGGTCGCAGACTTGCATCCAACTATGCAATCTTAGATAATTACAGACCTAGGTCGCAGCTCTACATCCAGCTCTGCAGAGCTGGGTCGCAGCTCTACATCCAGCTCTGCAATCTTATATCATTGCAGAGCTGGGTCGCAGCTCTACATCCAGCTCTGCAATCTTATATCATTGCAGAGCTTGGTCGCAGCTAAACATCAAGCTCTGCAATTTTATATCATTGCAGACCTGGGTCGCAGCTCTACATCCAGCTCTGCAATCTTATATCATTGCAGAGCTGGGTCGTAGATTTACATCTAGCTCTACAAACTAATATCATTGCAGAGCTGTCTCGTAGATCTACATCTAGCTCTGCAATCTTATATCATTGAATAGCTGGGTCGTAGATCTACATCTAGCTCTGCAATCTTATATCATTGCAGAGCTGGGTCGCAACACTACATCCAGCTCTGCAATCTTATATCATTGCAGAGCTGGGTTGCAGCTCTACATCCAGCTCTGCAATCTAATATCATTGCAGAACTGGGTCGCAGCTCTACATCTAGCTCTGCAATCTTATAATTGCAGAGCTGGGTCGCAGCTCTACATCAAGCTCTGCAATCTTATATCATTGCAGAGCTGGGTCGCACCTCTACATCCAGCTCTGCAATCTCATATCATTGCAGAGCTGGGTCGCAGCTCTACATCCAGCTCTGCAATCATATATCATTGCAGAGCTGGGTCGCAGCTCTACATCAAGCTCTGCAATCTTATATCATTGCACAGCACGGTCGTAGATCAACATCTAGCTCTGCAATCTAATATCATTGCAGAGCTGGGTCGCACCTCTACATCCAGCTCTGCAATCTTATATCATTGCAGAGCTGGGTCGCAGCTCTACATCCAGCTCTGCAATCTTATATCATTGCAGAGCTGGGTCGCAGACTTACATCCAACTATGCAATCTTATATAATTACAGACCTAGGTCGCAGCTCTACATCCAGCTCTGCAGAGCTGGGTCGCAGCTCTACATCCAGCTCTGCAATCTTATATCATTGCAGAGCTTGGTCGCAGCTAAACATCCAGCTCTGCAAACTTATATCATTGCTGAGCTGTCTCGTAGATCTACATCTAGCTCTGCAATCTTATATCATTGCAGAGCTGGGTCGCAGCTCTACATCCAGCTCTACAATCTTATATCATTGCAGACCTGGGTCGCAGCTCTACACCCAGCTCTGCAATCTTATATCATTGCAGAGCTGGGTCGTAGATCTACATCCAGCTCTGCAAACTTATATCATTGCATAGCTGGGTCGCAGCTCTACATCCAGCTCTGCAATCTTATATCATTGCAGAGCTTGGTCGCAGACTTACATCCAACTATGCAATCTTATATAATTACAGACCTAGGTCGCAGCTCTACATCCAGCTCTGCAGAGCTGGGTCGCAGCTCTACATCCAGCTCTGCAATCTTATATCATTGCATAGCTGGGTCGTAGATCTACATCTAGCTCTGCAATCTTATATCATTGCAGAGCTGGGTTGCAGCTCTACATCCAGCTCTGCAATCTAATATCATTGCAGAGCTGGGGCGCAGCTCTACATCTAGCTCTGCAATCTTATAATTGCAGAGCTGGGTCGCAGCTCTACATCAAGCTCTGCATTCTTATATCATTGCACAGCTGGATCATAGCTCTACATCCAGCTCTGCATTATTATTATCATTGCAAAGCTGATTCCCAGCTCTTAATCTAGGCTATCGACATCTAAATTTGCAATCTATGATTAATACAGATCTGGGTATAATATCTAAATATAGCATACTAATCTTGTATCTTTGCTCTAGGAGAACTGTGTCGTAGTTCGACATCTGGTTGCAATTTAACATAAGTGCAGAGGTTGATCGATTATAGATATCTAGCTCTGTTATCTAACATAAGTGCAGAGCTGGGTCGTAGATCGACATCTAGGTCTGCAATCTTGTTTCACTGCAGTGCTGGATCTCAGCTCTACATCTAGATCTGCAGTCTTTTTTTCATTGCAGTGCTGGGTCGTAGACAACGAGCTCTTCAAACATTTGTTTTTACTTCTTTTTACATATTCATTATTCAGTTTCAATTAGGTCTGCAAAATTTTAATGGTATTTCAGTATATCTTCACTGTAGAGCGTTATTTTAATGACGTTTCAGATGAGCATAGTTATTTGACCAAATAGATTTGTAATGGTGTTATTATTATACAGAAACAAAAACTGGAAGGATAGAACTTGTTTTAGTTTTGTCTACTTTTCATGTACAGTCATGTAGGTCTATTTACACTTTTGGCGGCTCTTGCAAAGAAATGTTTGATTTTCTCATATCTGCAAGGGGAACTTTGATCTTTTCCCTGCTTTCTTGCTACGTTGTCACTACGGTGGAAAAGAGGTTATACATGTTTAAAAGTAATGTATTCCGTATAAGAAAAACATAAACATTGGATTCGTTTTTTTATCTCGATCCAAAGAAATGCGACGTAGTATGTCGTAGTACATTTAACGAGCAACTGAGTCGTGTTGAAACGACATGCAAAGTCAAGTGCATTATTTTCAAGATTACAGTAAGATGAGAGACAGATGCGCTCAAGAAGGAATGCATTAAAACAAGAAGTATACACTAGCTATGGCTATGAATACAAAGTGCGTAAAAGATTAGTTTTGATGCAAGCATCAAAAGCGGCGCGCATATTTTTAAAGTATGGTTTAAATTCACTAAAAAGTATTATAGTGTTTGTTTTTGATGCTATGAGCAAAATTATTTACTGCTGGGTTGTAACATTTTTGACAGAATTCATGAACTGTTTGTTTTATTGGTTGTTTATGATTTTTCCTTTATATTTAACCAGCAAGTATCAATTTCTCTACAAATGAATGACTTTCTCCACTGTCTCTAACATGAGTCTGAGACAGTGGTGAGAGACGAATGACCTTAAGGCAAAACGTTCGAGATCAATCGTCACAGAGAAATTTACACTCATTCCAGTGATCGAACCTTTGATTCTTAATACAGTACTGTACCAATTGAGCTCAGCAGGTGGGCATCTGTCTTAAAGGAAAATGTGAGAGATCCACGAACGTTTAACTATCAAATAAAGAAGGGTCATCAAATTACACTTCTCGTTGTTTACGGGATAAAATGGAAAACGAAATTTTATCCATTTCGTAGCAAAACATAAAATAAATTAATTTTACTCAATCCAGTTGACAGATACAATGGTATTAAATACATCTGGGTGCTAGTAATTATAGACACAGAATAAGGTTTTCAGCATCGTGCCACCGTCCCATCGCATTTTCTGGTAAAATAAGGGTCATGATCGGAACACCGTCACGGTAGGACTAGATAACATGCTTAGAAGTGAAAAAAATACTCTATAGTATTCACAATGTAACGACTTAGTGACGTAGTGAACAGATATGTTTCTTTTATCTATATCTCTTCAAAAGAATCATTGTGTTTGAATTTACACAGGCAGCTGCTAAGCAATGCATAGATTGATGAATCTGTTTAAACGACAGATTTTGTGCAATTTAGATTTTAGTTGAAGTTGTACGAAGTAAGGGCGATCTGCATTTCAGAACTTACACTGTAAGGCACTGCTTGAGTTATGCATTATTACCCCAGTGCTTACAGCGCTTTGATTTATCTTCCTTTACGAAACCGTATCGTTACTATATATACAAAACTTTGAATTGTTTCAGATGTCGATTCTTCCTAAAATTATAAGTTATCAAGTATTTAAGATGATAAACATTCGTCTTTTTTTCAGTTAGCCGTATTTTTATTTCCCTTTCTTGTTTTAGATGTAACACATACATGGAAACCTTTTAAAGACTGTTGTCAAATCAGTTGTTTAGGTCCGAAACCGAAAGCTATAAAAACGCGCATCCTGTAATATTCGGGAAGAGTCATTATTTTCTGTGTTTAATGCATTAAAAACTTCTTATATAAAATAAAAACGTGCATAATTTGGAACAATTTATGGTTAAATTGAAAAATAAGATTTATGCACTTACATATTTTTAGTGATGTACAGAGTAAAGATTTTTTACAGTAATTATAATCTGAACTGCTCCCAAATTGATTACGTCAGCCCATGGTAAAAAAAAAATAGTATCCCAATACAGGGGTCGCCGTTCTCGGCGCCGCCAATAAAAAAAGTGTCATCCCTGTGCCGCGTTTCCAATTCATGCACTGTATTGTATTGTGAAATATGATCAACAAGCATAGCAATGATGTACAGCTTTCGGTACCCGTTTTGTTTGTTGATTGTTGGCCTCAGTTGAAACTCTGACAAGTAAACATTTGGGTAACGTTAGGTATACTATGTCACCAGGCATAAAAGAAAAACAGCCCTTATTTAATTTCGTACTAGCTGGTCGCTAATGTTTTTATTATTGACATATATTTCATTTGTTGCGTTGTAATGCATTGTACCTTCCTCCCCCACCCGGTCGGGACCATTTCAGAATTTTTCGTATTTGTCCCTTGTTTCATCGGTTGCATTAAAAAGCATTGTGACACTTCCACATCCCCTTCCAAACCTTTCTTACTCCCGGATATTTTCATTTGCCTCATAGTATATTTTTTCAATTATTACTTTTGCATTGTCATTCATGGCGACTACCCCTCAAACTTCCCCCATACGCCCCCCCCCCCCCCCCCAAAAAAAAAAATATGTTCCTCTGTTTCTGTCCTGCATTGAAATCTGTAACTATTCGTCTACCGAGCAGTATAAGAAAGCAAATCTTATATATAGATGCATTCATTCTCAAAACGTTTTTCTGGCTTTGTTGATTATTATATGTTGAATTTGTAAAATAATTTTGGGGAATTAAATGTGTATATTTTCCTCTGGACAACTATATTTTTAATTTTATTACCTACTTTTAGTTTCTTAAATTCGATTTTATACTCTTGCAATCGTATCAAAAGCTAAATGCCACGTTTGCTGCGTAATTCGCATTTGCATTCAGTTATTCATTTCGTTCGATATTTGTTTTTAACTTTTGAAGTTTATTTTCATTTTGTAACTGAAAAGGTAAGGAAGACAAAGGGGACCCGTCTAAAACTTTTGTTGTTTTCCGGTCATTATCAGTATTTTTATCGTGTCACGTAGTTATAAAAGACGTAAAGCCACTCAGTCTATGAATTTGGTATTACAATATACATAAATAATCATTTAGTTTATGATAATAAAGTTTAAATAATGTGAATAACGAGTTTTCGAAATTTCTGAGGTTAAGTCTGACTAACTTCGAATTGTGATACTCAATGGCCATACAAAGACTCCGTTGAGTAAAGAACGTAAGTAATCCTTAAAAGGAGTCTGGCGGCTCAAGAAATAAAACTTGTTACCACCTTTAAGTGATAGCTCTCATATAATTATAAAGGAGGTGCGTTCGAATACTTATTCTCATGACTTATCAACAGATTTGTTGGGGGTCGGGGTTAGAGCAGCAGTCATCAACATGCCAAAATAAACAAACGACGTAAATATGAAAATGCCTTTGTCCGCAATTAACATGTGTAAAAATGCTTGAATATTTAAGGCTCTTAGCCTATTCACGCACCATAGACGATAGACGATGATATTAGATTGCAGAGCTGGATGTAGAGCTGCGACCCAGCTCTGCAATGAAATAAGATTGCAGAGCTGGAGTAGAGCTGCGACCCAGCTCTGCAATGATATAAGATTGCAGAGCTGGATGTAGAGCTGTGACCCAGCTCTGCAATGATATAAGATTGCAGAGCTGGATGTAGAGCTGCGACCCAGCTCTGCAATGATATAAGATTTCAGAGCTAGATGTATATCTACGACCCAGCTCTGCAATGATATTAGATTGCAGAGCTGGATGTTTAGCTGCGACCCAGCTCTGCAATGATATAAGTCTGCAGAGCTGGATGTAGAGCTGCGACCCAGCTCTGCAATGATATAAGATTTCAGAGCTGGATGTAGATCTACGACCGAGCTCTGCAATGATATTAGATTGCAGAGCTGGATGTAGAGCTGCGACCCAGCTCTGCAATGATATAAGATTGCAGAGCTGGATGTAGAGCTGCGACCCAGCTCTGCAATGATATAAGATTTCAGAGCTGGATGTAGATCTACGACCCAGCTATGCAATGATATTAGATTGCAGAGCTGGATGTAGAGCTGCGACCCAGCTCTGCAATGATATAACATTGCAGAGCTGGATGTAGAGCTGCGACCCAGCTATGCAATGATATAAGATTGCAGAGCTGGATGTAGAGCTGCGACCCAGCTCTGCAATGATATAAGATCGCAGAGCTGGATGTAGAGCTGCGACCCAGCTCTGCAATGATATAAGATTGCAGAGCTAGATGTAGAGCTGCGACCCAGCTCTGCAATTATAAGATTGCAGAGCTGGATGTAGAGCTGCGACCCAGCCCTGCAATGATATAAGATCGCAGAGCTGGATGTAGAGCTGCGAACCAGCTCTGCAATGATATAAGATTGCAGAGCTGGATGTAGAGCTGCGACCCAGCTCTGCAGTGATATAAGATTGCAGAGCTGGATGTAGAGCTGCGACCCAGCTCTGCAGTGATATAAGATTGCAGAGCTGGAGTAGAGCTGCGACCCAGCTCTGCAGTGATATAAGATTGCAGAGCTAGGTGTAGAGCTGCGACCCAGCTCTGAAATTATAAGATTGCAGAGCTGGATGTAGAGCTGCGACCCAGCTCTGCAATTATAAGATTGCAGAGCTGGATGTAGAGCTGCGACCTAGCTCTGTAATTATATAAGATTGCAGAGCTGGATGTTAGTCTGCGACCAAGCTTTGCAATGATATAAGATTACAGAGCTAGTTGTAGATCTACGACCAAGCTATACAATGATATAAGGTTGCAGAGCTAGATGTAGATATACGACCCAGCTATGCAATGATTTGCAGAGCTGGATGTAGAGCTGCGACTCCAGCTCTGCAATGATATAAGATTTCAAAGCTAGATGTAGAGCTGCGACCCAGGTCTGCAATGATATAAGATCGCAGAGCTGGATGTAGAGCTGCGACCCAGCTCTGCAATGAAATAAGATTGCAGAGCTGGAGTGAGCTGCGACCCAGCTCTGCAATGATATAAGATTGCAGAGCTGGATGTAGAGCTGTAACCCAGCTCTGCAATGATATAAGATTGCAGAGCTGGATGTAGAGCTGCGACCCAGCTCTGCAATGATATAAGATTTCAGAGCTAGATGTATATCTACTACCCAGCTCTGCAATGATATTAGATTGCAGAGCTGGATGTTTAGCTGCGACCCAGCTCTGCAATGATATAAGTTTGCAGAGCTGGATGTAGAGCTGCGACCCAGCTCTGCAATGATATAAGATTTCAGAGCTGGATGTAGATCTACGACCCAGCTATGCAATGATATTAGATTGCAGAGCTGGATGTAGAGCTGCGACCCAGCTCTGCAATGATATAAGATTGCAGAGCTGGATGTAGAGCTGCGACCCAGCTCTGCAATGATATAAGATTTCAGAGCTGGATGTAGATCTACGACCCAGCTATGCAATGATATTAGATTGCAGAGCTGGATGTAGAGCTGCGACCCAGCTCTGCAATGATATAACATTGCAGAGCTGGATGTAGAGCTGTGACCCAGCTATGCAATAATATAAGATTGCAGAACTGGATGTAGAGCTGCGACCCAGCTCTGCAATGATATAAGATTGCAGAGCTAGGTGTAGAGCTGCGACCCAGCTCTGAAATTATAAGATTGCAGAGCTGGATGTAGAGCTGCGACCCAGCTCTGCAATTATAAGATTGCAGAGCTGGATGTAGAGCTGCGACCTAGCTCTGTAATTATATAAGATTGCAGAGCTGGATGTTAGTCTGCGACCAAGCTTTGCAATGATATAAGATTACAGAGCTAGTTGTAGATCTACGACCAAGCTATACAATGATATAAGGTTGCAGAGCTAGATGTAGATATACGACCCAGCTATGCAATGATTTGCAGAGCTGGATGTAGAGCTGCGACTCCAGCTCTGCAATGATATAAGATTTCAAAGCTAGATGTAGAGCTGCGACCCAGGTCTGCAATGATATAAGATCGCAGAGCTGGATGTAGAGCTGCGACCCAGCTCTGCAATGAAATAAGATTGCAGAGCTGGAGTGAGCTGCGACCCAGCTCTGCAATGATATAAGATTGCAGAGCTGGATGTAGAGCTGTAACCCAGCTCTGCAATGATATAAGATTGCAGAGCTGGATGTAGAGCTGCGACCCAGCTCTGCAATGATATAAGATTTCAGAGCTAGATGTATATCTACTACCCAGCTCTGCAATGATATTAGATTGCAGAGCTGGATGTTTAGCTGCGACCCAGCTCTGCAATGATATAAGTTTGCAGAGCTGGATGTAGAGCTGCGACCCAGCTCTGCAATGATATAAGATTTCAGAGCTGGATGTAGATCTACGACCCAGCTATGCAATGATATTAGATTGCAGAGCTGGATGTAGAGCTGCGACCCAGCTCTGCAATGATATAAGATTGCAGAGCTGGATGTAGAGCTGCGACCCAGCTCTGCAATGATATAAGATTTCAGAGCTGGATGTAGATCTACGACCCAGCTATGCAATGATATTAGATTGCAGAGCTGGATGTAGAGCTGCGACCCAGCTCTGCAATGATATAACATTGCAGAGCTGGATGTAGAGCTGTGACCCAGCTATGCAATAATATAAGATTGCAGAGCTGGATGTAGAGCTGCGACCCAGCTCTGCAATGATATAAGATCGCAGAGCTGGATGTAGAGCTGCGACCCAGCTCTGCAATGATATAAGATTGCAGAGGTAGATGTAGAGCTGCGACCCAGCTCTGCAATTATAAGATTGCAGAGCTGGATGTAGAGCTGCGACCCAGCTCTGCAATGATATAAGATCGCAGAGCTGGATGTAGAGCTGCGAACCAGCTCTGCAATGATATAAGATTGCAGAGCTGGATGTAGAGCTGCGACCCAGCTCTGCAGTGATATAAGATTGCAGAGCTAGATGTAGAGCTGCGACCCAGCTCTGCAATTATAAGATTGCAGAGCTGGATGTAGAGCTGCGAACCAGCCCTGCAATGATATAAGATCGCAGAGCTGGATGTAGAGCTGCGAACCAGCTCTGCAATGATATAAGATTGCAGAGCTGGATGTAGAGCTGCGACCCAGCTCTGCAGTGATATAAGATTGCAGAGCTGGATGTAGAGCTGCGACCCAGCTCTGCATTGATATAAGATTGCAGAGCTGGATGTAGAGCTTCGATCTATGTGCCAACTTCACGTTCATAAATTCAATAATTTAATCTTGCTAGTCAAGGTCATTTTTTAGGTCAAGGTCAAACTTGAATCAAAATGTCGGATTTGTCAAACGTATTGTTTTGTCCAAGTATGAATCAAATCCATAAATAAATGACAAAGTTATGACAATTTAAGGAAAATTCTATTATCTGACCTTGACTCTAGAATTTTCACGTACTTTTCTAGGATCTGACTTGGTGACCTAGTTCGACCCCAAATGATCCATAAAAAAACCTAGAAATCATCAAGGCAAACATTCTGACAAGTTTTCATGATATTTAGTTTGAGAATGTGGCTTCTAGAATGTTCACAAGGTTTTACTTTGATATGACCTGGTGACCTAGATTTTGATTCTACATGGCAAATATTTTGACAAAGTTTCAAAGTGATTGGATGGGATTTGTGGCCTTAAGAGTGGTTCACAATGAATGTGGCTAAATCAGCCATTTTTGCCATTGCAAGTGCCATTACTCAAAGACCCATGGTGCGATATGGCTTTTAACAGTGCCAAGATTATATATTTTACAGAAAGTCATGGAAAAAGACAAACAATATTTGATTTAGCTTACCTTGCATGAGGCGATGCACCTGGAAGAACAGAAAGTCTAAGATCTATAACCACTATAACATTTGGAAAACTGCAAATAAAATATTGTGGGTATTGAAAATACACTTGTTTTAATTTCTTCCAAAATAATATCCAACTATAAAATAGATCGAACCTGGGTATTCTGCCAAATATTTTTGGCTCCTGTTACATTTGCTCATCTGCTTTCCGTAACATTTCTTCTGCAACATTACTTAAAATAATTCTCATTGACCACTGTATATGTGTTCTTTGTTTTTGTAACATAAGGCATAAAAACAATTTACTGACTATTAAACTAGAACACAATATCTTTAATGTATAAATTTATAAGGCATGAACAATAAAACGAAAACATGGTATCTTTATTGTATAAAACTTAATTTTTAACGTTGTTATAATTCTTATATAATGTAATGTTTACAATTATTTGTAAAGTCGGTTTAACTTTCTCAATGTTTTTATTATAATTTCAGTTTTTATTTTTTAATCCAGCTTAACAATTTCTGGAAATAATTTTTTTTAGATGTATATTTACGGTTGCTAGTTTTCGTTAAACCACCTTAAACCTGCAAACTATTAAAAAAATCTATGTAATGTTGCTAGTCTTCACTAATATTTGTTAAGCCAGCTTACTTTTTTCGATATTTCTTTCATATATACATTTTGATTTTGTTAAGCCAGCTTAACAATATCTGGAAGGAAATGTTTTAAAATTCTGTTTACAGTATGTATTTTTCACAATTATTTGGTAAGCCGGCATAACATTTCCAACGCTTGTTTTATTAATTACATTTGAATTTTTGGTAAGGACGGTTAACAATTTCAAGTAATAAACTTTGAAAAGTCTACAGTTGCTAGAATCATTATTTGTTAAGCCGGTTTAACTTTTCCAATGTTTTGTTTTATATATTCCATTTGTATTTGTTAAACCAGCTTTGCTTTTCAATACTTAATTACTTATTAATTTATTGAATATTTATGTAATAATATTTATATTATTTGTATTATTCTGCAATCAGATAATTAAGATGAGATTTTTGTTTCATTCATTTAAAATTTGATTTCATAAACACATCTTCTGACAAGTTTATGACAGTGTTTGTTCTTTTTTTTTGTTTGACACGTGACTTAAATGTGACAATTTTATAACATTTTCACAAGGTAAAAATGCAAATTTCTACATTTTAATTGGGAAAGATTGGACATTTCTTTCTTAAAATGGACTTTATTATATGCATTTCTTAATTTCCTTACTTCATTTCCATATCAGAATCTTCCTGTGAAGCTTTTCTGGTTGACATTTCTGGCACAGACTCTACCGTTGCCCCTGTTCGACTTTTCCTTTTTTCAATATGTTGTTGTTGATTGATGGTTTATTGTGGACACCAGAGTGTTAACCTTGTCTGGGCCAAAAACACTGCCAGTCATAACTGCCAAAAAATGACAACCAAGACACCCAAATGAATTTGATATAAAGCTAAAGAACTGGAAAAGTAATGACTTTTTTTCTGTGAGTGAATACAATTTAATGTTGCAGGGTGAATTTTGCAAATTGATTCCAAAAATCGACCAGTCTAAAAGTTCTGGAAAATATTTCAATTAACCAGCAATAATTATCATCACTTTTTTAATAACTTACTGGACATTTGTACCACTCACACTTATTTAAACCAGTCTCATTTACAGGCTGTTCAGGCACTCATTTTTTATTAAAACGTAAATGTGTGCTAAGGATATTGCCAATCTGAGGTATATCAATAACCTATCGCAGAACGGTTACCTGGAATATATTTTACAGCATTGTATCCAAAAAGGTACAATTAAAAGAATGTCCACATCTAGAGTTTTGCTGTTAAAAATACTTTTTAAATGATAATTTCTATAAATGATACACAGACGGCATGTCAAATACTCGCTCTAGTTTTTGTTCACATCCCTAGTGGTGGTTGCTTTACTATAATGCTTCTGCCTTACTGTAAACGTATAAAGGTTATGAACACGGGAAAGCTTCGGCAACGTTGATAAATTAGACACTAAAAATTTCTGTTATAATACAAATGAACAAAGAATATATCTAACTAGTGCCATGTTTAGTGTTTTACAGCAAAGCATGGCCTTCCTGAGTGTCTTTTTCACTATATGAGTTTTTCCGTAAGGTTTACAGTTTACATGACAACAGTCAACGCTTTGGCACTTTACATACAGTTATTCCCCGAGGCTTTTTTTGTAATTCCCTATGTATGTTGTTTTTTCATGCAAGCGACACTGGTCCCATACTGCAAGATTTGCACCATTGTTTTAATTTGTTTAAATGGTGAGATCTTTGAAATTCTTCAATTATAAAATGTAATATTGTTTCTGGTAGACCCACAGCCAAAGTACTAAGGTGAGCGATCCAGGGCCTTCATGACGTTCCTGTTATAGAGTATTTCCCCGTTTATCCTACTGCTACATTGCACACATTGGCCAATAACTTTTGAACGCGTACAAATCACAATTGACTGGCAGGTTATTACACAAAATAAAATTTAAAGCGGCATATCATTGCACGAACACTATAACACAAATAGTATTCGAACATATATGAATAGTATTCGTCCAAGTTTCTGCAAATACCCTTTCTATTTTACAGCATAATAGTTTGGTATAAGTTATCGAATACGAGTATTACTAAATTATGTTTTTTTTCTCTAATAGATAGTAATAATAAAAATCAGCAAATGTTTCACATTACTTTTTTATAATGATAATTCTTCTTTTCATAATACTGTTTAGGTTTTGTCTCGTGAATGAAGAATATCATATCCTCTTAGAAAAACAACGGATGGAATACACCTGCTGAAAATAGTATAAGTTTACATAATAATTACTGACATATACAATGTATGAAGCAAGATAGTGAAATATATTTCAGCTTGTGCGAAACGTTGCCACTTATGAAACAGGCATAAATTAATTCATAAATTAATGCTACCGACTCTTTCTTGGAAATTGACTGTCACAATATTTGAAAAAAATGATATTAAAATACACAACTCCATACAAGCTACTTAGGTTTAAACGTGTATTTATTACCTATACAAACTGGAATTCTTATTCATTTATTGTAAACAGATTCAGTAGTTGTTTTTCTTAACATTTTTAGACCATGCAGTGTACGGATATTATCAGTATAACATGTGCGAGTCAGAAAAAAATACTTTGAACAACTAACATACTGTGTTATATTTTTTTTATTACAATTACTCCTTGAATATATAAATTTTTATTTTCCGCAAATTCTCATTATCTTTTGACGTAACTAATCTGACTTTTTAATAGCATTATCTTCGATACATCTTGCTTGATTCAAATTACATTGTTATTCTTGCACTGAAGTAGTTGTAACGAGGGGAATTTTTATTGCATTGGTTTATTGAAGTAAAGCTGTTACAACTATGCTGGCAAACACTTTTACAGACATTACACCTACCTCTGTTAGACTGATGTTAGTTGTTATGGTTGTATAGAACAAAATAAATCATTGCTTTAATTAAAAATACTATTTGCAAGAAATGATGGTGGTAGATAAATAATTAAAAAATTTCTCAAAGCTATGCAGAAAAATACATTAGGGATAACAGCTAAAATGATTTAGGTTAATATCTATACTATATAGGTATAATCTTCAACGTGACAATTTGAAGGTTACTTTCGTATTCTAACAGGGATTTGTTTATTTGATCTTTACTAGTTAAAATGGCTCGGAACATAGAAAATAAAACTAGTTACACAGTAGTAAAAGCTTCCTGTTTTCTAAGTAATGAGGAAACAGAAAATAATTTTTCGCTCATTTGATTTCTAAAAAAAGGAGTAAAAGGATCAGTAACCATAGAACAAACAAAGATACCGCAATTACAATATAGAAAAATGTCGATGGAAGGAAAGATATTACAGAAAAAAGATATTCTCTTTTTTCTATCTGTTTTAGAATTTAAAGATGTTTTATTTCTTTCGGGCGGTTTATAATTTTTAAGTGATTTTTAAGTGTAGAGTGATTTTTGCCTAGTTTATAGCACAAGAGAATTCTGTTCATTGTAGTACAATTTTGATGTCACGCCAAAGGTAGTTTTAAAGCAGAATACATGAGGCAGAATTTCATTAAATTGCAATGCTGCATCATTTCCCACTGAAACAGAGAGATAAACTTATATCAGTGATTAAAGCGACCCTGAAAATAAATAAATAAATTAATTATCATCAAAGCAGTTTCCTGTGATGTGGATTTCTAGAAAAGCAAATGCCATCAATCGTTTTACTAAATTACGAATATTTATTTTGAAGAAAAGTTTCACTTCTTTCACTTCACTTGTAAAATATAATTGTAAACTCGTAACTGCTTTGACTTCAATTTACAGCTTTTCTAGAAGATGAATCTTCTAATTCATTTTTATAATACAAATGACTGAAGACCTATTTCTTCTTATTCTCAGTGTTTTTGAACATTAACTCTGTTTTAAGATGGACAATGAATATAGGTACGAAAAAGAACATAACTCATAGGCTGACTGCCTTTGTGTTTTTGTAACAGTAGAATTCTTTTTTTCTGTAAATCAATAATTTCAAAGCATTTTCTTATACAAAAGATCCTTTGCAGTTTCCACATTTAAACTTCATTATTCCATATAGTCGATATCCTATCACTGATAATCTCTGATAATCAGTGACTGCACTTCTATTAGCTGTCCAAACTGATGTTTCGACTGTTTGCTCTTTAACAACTGTCAAATTCTCCCCTGAAAATTGAAAAAAAAGAGTATTTTAGAATGGCTAATATCAAAATCTTTATGACATGCTCTCAAAGTTTAAACTTATAGTAAGATACTGTTGTGATCATTCAGCAGATTAGCTTCTACCATTACTTCAATAATGAAATAACTTCCTGCTGTTCATCCTTCAACTGTTAAGAAGTTTTAGATGAAAGTAATAACTATCTAAACATCTTTCAACTACTTGTGATTTAAAGACACACATAATACCAGTATACACCCACATATAAACACGTACGAGGGTCATTCGTACAATTCATGGACAACCTAACATTTTGGGTTATATTGATGCAATGGCTTTAAACAAATTTCAGGACAGTAACTAACATCTATTGACTCAATTTCTATTTTTGCTTTGCCACTTTTACACATAGTCACTGTAAAAGAGTTATCAAGGCGACGCAAGTCACTTTGAAAATACACTATTAAGCCAATACATTTTGTTGTAATCTTTGTGCTATATTCTGTAGAAAAATGCATGAAATTGTACAGAAAGACGTTGGACGTCGCAACAAATATTTGTGACGTTTGCCGCCAAATTGAGACGTAATTGCCAGCGTAATAACAAAGTAATTAAGCGTTAAAGCACTGCTTATTTGAATTCATAGAAAAAATGTAGCGACGTCAGAACGTACGGAGCAGCGCGCTGCTATCAAGTACTGCGTTAAGTGGCATAAGCGTTTTGTTGACGGCAGAGATTCTACTGGTGATGATAGTAGATCCGGCAGACCAAAACCAGAAGAGAAATGAGTGAGCAAGGTTAGGCGCATTATGACTCAGGACTGAAGAAAATCAGTGTCTGAAATTGCCGAAGAAACTGGAATCGGACATACTAGTACTCATAAGATACTAACAGAAACACCAAACATGACTAAAGTGACAGCCAGGTGGGTGCCAAGATTGCTCAACGACGAAGAAAAACTGACTCGAGCCGAAAATCAACTGTGTTTCTTAAACGTTGATAACGAGAAGGTGGTGCATTTTTTGACCTTATAATAACTTTTCAGGCTGTTCGAACACGACCGAATTTGAAACCGCACCATCGTCCTATTTTCGCCACATTCAGCAACCAAGCTCTCCCTGATATCATCCTCAAAAATGCAGCTGTGCCGAAAAACATCACTGTCAGTATATATAGTAACTGCCCCAGGAAAATGAGCAAAGGCAGACAGGAGCTATGGCAAACGTGAAAGCTGCAAAGCGTTCTGTCAAATTGAAATACCCAGCAGCGCTAGTTGTAAAGAGGAAAACCGTAGGAACCTATTCACTAGACAGTTCGACATTCCACAGTTCACAAAACTCAAATGTAAAACCAAGCATCTAAGAGAAGTTCAAAATTGCTGCTGAGACATCCCTTTGCACTCTCCTATCAATTATATTATACCAATCACATTTGTTGTAGATGAGGATACAAAGATAACGCACAGTGGTAAATAGGAGGTGCGGGTATTGTGTACTTTAATGACGAATGTTTGAATTGAATAGTTGAAATTCTTCAACTGTGAAATAATGTATTAACAAACAAACTGTGAAACGCACGCACGCACATTATAAATAGACAAATGGTTTGTTTTTAATTTGTGCAAAACGTACAATACGAGGGCAAATAGTTTTTAGTGTAAGAAAAGAAATCAGTTAACCTGATGACACTTATTTGTAAATGGTGATAATGATTCGTATTCCGTTATTTATTGTGTTGTTCTGTTGAAAGTACGAAAAACATTAGTTCGACATTTTTTAAAAGTTACAGTAATAAGTTATGTTAAAGCAGTAACTTATGTTAATTTTTCACTTTAAAAATGTATCATGTCAGTTAAAATGTAAGGTGTAAAGGTAAATATAACTGGTGTGCGATGATCTCAAAGTAGAAATCACTTATATAGTGAATCAGTTTACTTTACAAACGCCGAAGAAATTTTCCGATAAATGTTTCATGCAACGGCTGGCAGGTATCGGGAAAAAGTTTCCGTTTTGATAACAGTCTTTCTTAAGCACGCCCCAGTCGCTTGAATAAGAACAAGACAATACTTGCAGTATGGTTGCTATGAAAGAGAATAATACTGACAGAAAAGGAAAATATTTAAAGTTTTAACTGAAAAGTGGAAGGTGAAAAACTTATGTTAATCATTGGAAGGAACAGTATTGCGGGAATGTGTGTTCAAATATTAGACGCATGAATTTAAAGCTACTAATGAAGATTCGGTTACGATTTTTCAGTCAAAGAAAACAATAATGGAGTCCTATAGTTTAGTTAATACTTGGATCGATGGTCAAATATACGGGATTTTAACATTTGACGTGGCTTGTCAGCTCATTATTTTTACAACATACGTCACAAGTTCTTAAAGCCTTTGGTTTATAGTTTGTTTTACATGTGAGCGCTTTGTCGCAATATGTTTCCCGATAAGAAACACATATCTATGTAATATAAGACGGGAAAAGGCGACTGTTTGCCTTCTTACAGTTTTCGCGTGTATTGTACCACTTTAGCTTTTGGACGACAGGAATAGAGCAATTCGGACAACAAATGCGATGCATCCACAAGTTGAAATACATACGGTTTCTGCATGTCGTTACTTGGATAGACACATTTCTTACTATGATAATGCCGTTTCTACTGATTGTGTTCATGAATGCAATGGTACTGCACAAAGTTCTGGAATGTCGTAGAAGTACTCAGAGTGTGTCCGTGGAGAATCGAAGTAAAAGAGCGCACGAAACGATAATCACAATGTTAAGCAGTGCAGTGATAAAAACCACTCAGAAAAAGCGCCATCTAAGAATCACAAGAATACAGCAAATTAATCCACAGCTTCGTGTCACGAGAACTTTATTGTTTGTATCAACTACATTTCTTGTCTTAAACCTACCGTCACATTCCATGAGATTATACAATCTTGTAGCGTACGTTTCATCAGAAAATAATACCGTTAACATGCAGTTTTCAATCCTACAGGAATTAACCTTTATCTTTTATTATATGACGTTTAGTTGCAATTTTTCTCTGAATACCTGTTTTGGTCATAATTTCAGACATTCATTGTCGAATTTATTACGTTGTCGATCTGCAAAAGAACATCATCGTCGCCAAATTCTTAGGAGATTAAGTTCTACTAATGGTACATTAATGGGAACATGGCGGACTTCGACGGACGAACATGCCCTCTAGATTCCAACAGCAGTGGAACTTATTTGCGTAAACGTCATGGTTCTATCAAACCAGATTTGGCATTGTAATGGTATCTATACATTACTAAGAAACATCTCATTTTAGAAAACGTTGTTTTACTTGAAAAGGTGTAGACTAAGCTTTAATGTAATATAATGAAAATAGTTTCAAACATTTCCGACCAAATTGTTGAAGTACAAACATACATTTCTATTTACATAGCTTTTAAATTGTAACAGAGATACAAAAACAATGATTAAAAAATAGAAAAACAAAGAAATTGTTATTTTGTTATATAAATATACACGATGTTTTTGTATCAATTTCATGTGTAACGTAAAACTTATAGTAAGCGGACGAAGAACGAGTGTTTACGAGTTTTGTTTTCAAAGCGTTGTAACAGAAATTGCCTCTTGGATCTTTAGTGTCAACACAATTTTAGACTTAATGTCACTAATTAAAAATGAGTTTACTGTTCTAGAGAGGTGAACCGAATATTGAAAACTAAATAAAAAAGTAACCAAAATAAAGATTGTTTGTAAACGTTGTCATGTGAAATGGTAATTTGTATTTGTCATTCTCAAACGCGCATAGAAATTGAATTATACCAAGAGTTCTTTAGGAAGATCTTGTGCGATACTTGAAATAAGATCTGAAGTCCCTCATTAGGTTTATGATGTTAAATGTGCGAGCAAATTGGCAACACTAGTATTCTATTTCAAAGAAAAACGCGCTTTGTGAAATCCAAAACAATATTGATATCACAGCAATTATAATCAATCGTGGCTGAAGGTTAAATATGATCGTAGAATTTTTCCATTCAGTTCTGCCGTTTCAGCTGGAAACATACAAACAAGTAAATGTTTCATCAGCGTGACTACAGAAAGTTTAGGAAGCGACTAAAAGTCTGGATTAGGTTATTGGGTGCCTCTGATTTAGAGAACTAGATGAACTATGGTGGCAGATTTCTGCTTCAAACGTATCGAAGCGTCGGTGCTAGCGCCGATGCGAAAAGTTGCCGAGCGGCGTGTTTTCCTCTCGTCAAAGCGACAACTCGAAATAAGGAAAGGCGCCGATGCAAAAAGACGAAGTAAGAAGAGGCGCCGATGGTGGCGTGATTAATGTGTCTTCGTTCCAGCGCTTTCGGCGCTAGCTAAAAGACGAAATAACGCCGAGAAGAGACTATCGTTAAACTTTATTTGTTACAGGTATAACGACTTTTCGTTAAAGTTTTTGTGCTTTCCTTTTACCATTATTGCTAACATTTCCGATGTGGTTTTCATACAAATTATTAGTTTCATTAACATTTTCAAAACGTGATCATTCGTAATTTCGTATAGTTAATGTTTGAAATACTTGAAGGTTTATAGCGACATTCCCAGGAAAATTGTCTAATTGAGATACAAAATTGTCAGAACAATTCACTAAGCTTTAGAAACACTATTTTAAAATATCTTTGCTTTTATATGTTAGACCATTTGAAGAACAGACACTTCATTTGTCTGATCTTAATTCCTTGGGACGTTTCAGCTATTTAGGTACATCTTTTTGGTTTATTTAGTCATAGATGACAATTTGCTTTTTAAATTATGCTTTTAAATTAGATCATAGATAAAGATGCTTTCCTTTTTCCTTTAAATGAATAATAAGGAAATGAAATCTTTCAGTTATTAAATAAATATAGACGTCTATTGCATTTTCGATTATTAGACAAAAAATGAGACTTGTAAGGTTCTTTATAGACCGATCAAAACTAAAATCTACACATTATCTGTCATATGTTCTCTGTGATATTGGGGATACGTTTTATCTTAAAATGGTATCTCTTTACCTCCAAACAAGGAAAGCTATTATAAACATATTTTTAAATGAAGATCTTTAAGGAGCCATCCAAGGTAGTATGTGAGAACTAGTACTAGAACGTATGTATTCCTGAATAAGTTGAGGCATTTTCAGACAGTTGTTTATTGAATATCTTTTTTATCGACAAAACACGCCGGATATGTTGAAAGTTAACTGATGCTGAAGTATTAATATATACCTTGCGTAACACAAAAATACCCTGATGCTGGCAATAAGACCAAATCTAACAGATGTTTTAGCTGTCTTAACACGTTGTGTAGAATAATCTCATGGTAAATGCTTGAACGTAAGAATTGAATGTAGGAGCTTCGTTCCAGAATCAACAACTGTTATGTCAATTACGAAGGAAGTTATCTAACACAGATCGGTACAATGACTGCTTGCATGGATTTAAATCCTAAGTTTAGAACTTACATTTTAAGCTTACATTAAATGTCGTGTTCTTTATTAAAAATAATAATAAAAAACATATTCACTGCAATAGATCACTTTGTTTAAAGAATTCTTTACTTGAAAGGCAGGTATTAAGTAATAATTTATAGTTTTGGTTTTGTAACGTATAGGTAAAAAAAACCACATCATTAATGTACATCAATACCTTCAATGTGGACAAGAATATTTTAAAGTCTTCCAAACAGACATACAGTGAAAACTTCCCGAACTACTGTCAATTGCTTAGCAAGTCAACATGGCTCCAAAGAATTTCATAAAAGGCCACAATAACATTTCTGTAAAATTATTTTGAAAATGCGTCTGCAGTTTTTGAGGAGATTTTTGAAGTTTTCCGTATAGTCTTATAGCGAAAACAGATCCCCCCCTATGTAAGCCATGTTTTAAGGGAATCAAATTGCTTGAAGGACTTTGATAAAGGGTCCGTTAAGGAACATGTTCGTGAAATTATTTTGAAATTAGGCTGGAGGTTTTTGAGCAGAACATTTTGTAGAGTCTTCCATATAGTCATATAGTGAAAACAGGTCCCGCCCTCTGTAGGCAGTATTTTTCAGGGTCTCAAATGGCTTGAAGATTTTTGATAAAGAGCCAGCTAAGCAACATGTTTGTGAAAATATCTTGGAATCGGGCTGGTTGTTTCTGATAAGAAGACTTTTAAAGTTTTTGTTTTATATAGTGAAAATAGGTCCCGCTCTCTGTGGGCCATAATTTTAAGGGACCCAAATGGCCTAAAGGAAATTGCCAAAAGGTTTCCAAAGGAACATATTTGTGAAATCATTTCAAAATCGGCCTGGTGGTTTCTGAGAAGAAGATTTTCAAAGTTTTCCCTTATGGTTTCCGTGGCAACCAGGATTCTGAATGGAACCAACTGATTTTAAGGAAAATAAAAAAATGACTAACTGAGAAATATTCCTGTGAAGTTTGGTTAAGTAGTTTAGGAGGAGATGTTGATGACGGACAAATGCCGACGGACAATCACAAAACCTAACAGCTCACCGTTGAGTACTCCGTGCTCAGGTGAGCTAAAAAATCATTTGGGGTACAAATAGTATATACAGCTGTAAAAGTATTTAAAGTCTGAATAGTTTCCTCACAACGACAAATATAAATAAACAAAAATAAATAAATAAATGAAATGCAGATCAGCTGTTCTGTCTAGTAGTAAGAAGAGAAAAAATTGTAGCATTATTTCTGTAATAAATTAATTAACTGTAAAATATAGGCCAAGACTCAATTCAAATTAGTCGATCCGGTTCTATCAAAGACAGCTTGTCTTACACTGTTTTTGTCATCCTCACAGTATAATTAAATCTAGGAAATGGATTGGATGTTTACCAGCGTGCCTAGTGGTAAAGAAGATGTCAACAATACAAAGCTTTAAAGTGAAGTGTCATCTTGACAAAGTGCAGAGTGCAAATTCATTTCTTAATTACGAAAAGTAAGTTTGTCTTTAAGGAAATATTATGTTGTTATTTACATAATTCTATTTCTTTTTTTATTTTACATCTTAAACAATTTAGTCTAAATTTTTCCTCTTCTATAAAGATACAGTTTACCAAATATAGCATTTAATTTTATGTAGTGTTATGAAAGATACAAAAATTATAAAATCTAAAAGTTCAAGACTGTTCTTTGTTTCTGTTGACTCTGCTTTTGTGTTCAACATGAATTGATATTTCTTGTTACGTAGTAAAACTGTAGAATAACTCAATACGTCTGTCATATTTTAATACGGAAATGACACTGTAAAACCATTCATTTAGTTATTCCATAGCAAATACGCACATGACAGTTACATAATAACATGCGCTACTGTTACAGACACTCGCAGAACATAAGGGTCTTGCTTGTTATAAAAAGACCACTGAATATGATATATCTGGATAAGACCTTTTTTTTCCAAAGCATTATCGCCATGTTAAAAATAAAATGAAAATTCATTTACAGTACGGTATATTCTATCTAAAATAAATATGCTTGTTTTGCACATTCAATTTATTTAAGTAACACGTAAACAATGAAAATAAATATTTGTAATCAATGTGGTCATTGTGGGCAGGAACTAAGCTTTTATCGATCTTGTAAATAATCTTTGAAACTGTCGTCAGCTCTCCGCGCATAAGTCAGTCAGTTAGTCTACATATTAATGGGTACTTTTAGCAACGGATGTGATCGTACTGGCGGTCGTATATCAAATGTTTGAAATTACTAAAACTATCACTAAATGTGATTAATACCCCCGCAAGACTGCTTCGGAACTGAGGAAGTTATTAGTAACGGAATACTTTGTAAAAAAAATTCAAATAGAGTTATGGTTGTGTGCAATCAAAGATAGTTGTGGTCCTTGTACATTGCATTTCCTGTCATTGTGCTTGACCATTGTATGAAGTAGCATTGAATTCCAACCAGTAGTTTACAAGATATGTTCCAGCCAAGGAAAACGAACAAAGGGCAATAACTCTGCAAAAAGTGAAGACAGAGTTATAACTCTTATACACTACACTTCGTCTCATTATGCTTGACCATTGTATGAAGTTCCACTGAATTCCAACCAGTAGATTTCAAGTTATGCTTTCGACAAGGAAAACAAATAAAGGGCAATAACTCTGCAAACAGTGAAGATGGAGTTATGATTCTTAAACATTGCACTTTCTCTCATTGATAATTGTGTGAAGTTGCATTGAATTCCAACTAATACTTTTCAAGTTATGCTCCGGACAAGGAGATTGCAACGGACCGACCGACCGACCGCCCGCCTGACTGCCCGACCGACCACTGGGTGACTCCTATACCCCACAAACTTCGTTTCGGCTGTATAATGACATACGTCAAGACACCTACTCTCGAACATTCTCACAATAAAATGTGGCGTTAAATTGCCTATCAAATCCTAGTACATGGAATTCACAGATAAAAGAAAAACAAATCCTTAAAATTTCAATAAATCATTTCAAATATATACAGATATATTATATGTAACATGTAAACGGTATAAGCATATAAATCGAAAATTTACTTAATGCATATGACTGAACTTTTTTTCACTAGCCAAACAATTGAAAACGTTCTCCTGATAATTATTCTAAATTAACCTATGGCTAAATTTAGTGGTAATGACTGACATTCTTACTTTCTTCGAAAGGATGAATGAAACTGTTTTGGTTGCACAAAATCACACAGTAAAATCTGGGTCAAACAGCACAAACATAAAACAAAAGCATTTCAGACTAGAAGATTTAAAAAGCTTTTCATGTAAAATTATGTTAAATTAAGTGTCCACTAGGGCAGGGTCAATATCGACCCTGGGGTCATGTTTCGAACAAACTTGATAGAGGTAATCTAGACAATGCTGCATACCAGATATCTTAGGTCTAGACCTTGTGATTTCTACCAAGAATATTTTTAATGTTTTTTTTTCCGTTGGTTGCCTTGGCAAACAGAGTTCTGCATGGAATAGAATTCTTTGAAATAATCCGAATTAGAACCATCAAAGGAACATTCCTGTGCAGTTTTATTAAAATCAGTTCAGATTTGAACGAACGCTACATCCAGACGGAGTAACCGAAAGACAGACGAACGCCTCTGACTGTGGGTGATCACGATAGCTCATCCTGAGCACTTGCCAGGTAAGCTAAAAAAGCCTCAAACGAAATCAACAAAAAGCTAAAAAATGTAAAATGTTTATCGCAGAAATGTTTAGAATATAGCAATATTAACGTCAATAAAATGTATAATCAATAATTGAAAATTATATTAGTTTTATAGATTCTTGGTGGGGAATACGGCCTACTATAGCCTGGTTGGTTTATATTATACTGTGATCCGATAGTGCAGGGTCTCCGCGAACTTTTTTTGCTACCTTTTGAACATTTTAAGAGATAAAAACTTTTATGTAAAAACTAGGCTAAGCATATTTAAAATGGCGTCCAACATGGTGAAAATCCTAGGCTCATATAAGGCCGAGTTTTTCCTGAATCCTGATTGGCTAAATCTCGTATTGGCCGACTTTTTACTTATTGGCCGTGTTTTTTTCGTATTGGCCGAGTTTCGAGCTTTATTGGCGAGGCTTTGGTTGTATCAAGCCAACAACATGGTCAGAATCTAGTTAAATATTATAAAGTTAATTTATAATTGTTCGAACAGGCTATTCGAGGCAGCATACCAAGCCAAAAGTCTAAATAACGAATTTATAATACCGCAGATTATCTCTAAATCGAAAACCTGTCTATTTTCTACATACAATAAGACCATTTTCTTTTATTTGTTTACTCTCCTTACGCGCCCCCTGACCTCTCTTCTTCCGTGACATTTCCGGAATAAACCAAACGTGTTTTGTACACAAACAATTTGTTTTTGATTTTGATATACAGTTCAGAATCTTATCTGTACCACACAAAAATAAGTAAAATTTTGGATTTCTCTTCATTGTCTTGGATACTGGACAGACTCATGCTTAAGAGACTATGAATGCGAAGATATTGTTGTTTATATTTTTGAATCGAGAGAACAATTGGTTGCCATTTTTTATCCATTCAGAAATCGATAAGTTGTCGAGGCTCTTTAGGGGAAACCATTGCTTACGGTATAAAAGGTTTTTTCTTCACGGTATATAAGGCTACGTATACGAGTGGTCTTAACCAATCTGATCTCGTTAAATTTATAAGCGGTATTAAAATAAAGTAATATTGTTTATGTATAGGTTAGTCTTTAATAACACGCATTAACAAAAATAAATTGGTCAGGCGTGCCGCTTTTTAATGATCAACATTATTTTTCAACTGAATACAAAGCAGCTCTCTGAACCGCGTGGTTAGACGGACATGATTAAGTAAATTTAATTAAGTTAGTACACATTAACCTATAGATAGACTTAGCAGAAATTTGAAAAATACTGCAATGTGATTGGACAAAAAAATAATGTTGATCATTAAGTGAACAAAATTGTGTTTTTTACCTTTTCAAAATAAATCACCGTGTAAAGGCTTGATTAGAAAGCGGAAAGATATAATTCAAAACAGCCTTTATTATACACATACATTACTTAAGTAAAACAAAAATATTTAGGATTTAGGATTTGCGTTAACAGCAGCAGTAATTTTGTTAGATCGTCTATACTCGTTCTGAAATAACTCAACGTGAAACTTACACACATGATCGCAAACCATCTGCTGTAGCTATATTAAATACCGTTCGAATTAACACGAAATGCTATGATGCTAGGGTAATTTGAATTTAATGTTTACGGTAACAGTTGGATTAAGACAAATAAACTCCGATGGTGAGAGATTGACTAATGTTAGCTGATGTTTAATCTGACATAAAACGTTGTGTAGAGTGATCACGAACGTTTCTGCTGAAAATAAGTATTTCGTTACAGAAATGAACAACTGTTCAATCCACTACATAGCAAAAGACAAACAACATAGCATATCTATTATGTTACATTTTGTTCATATATGCTGAGACTAAAATAAAAACTATGTTTTTTTAAGTGACACGAATAAACTCCTTATGAGATGTAGAGGTACCTTTATAACAACACTACGGAAGCCCATTGAGGCCGTTTTGAGTTAGAAGTTAGAAGGCAATTCCATCTTAGATATTAGATCTTAGATCTTAGAACTTAGAATTTCCGTAAAGGCTTAAAAAAGCCCAGAAAGGGACTGAGTGCACTTCGCATCAGTAATCAATCCTTCCGTCTTTCCTTCTGTACCAGGTCAAGATCACAGTGGCTACTTAAATAAAAGTTAACCATTGCCTTAAATTTAAAGACTTGCACGATGAAGTTATCAGCAGTTAGATACTGATTGGGGTCATCTATATAAATATATCAAAAGTATATAAAAAGACAAGGGTACTGAAATAAATAGCCATTTGCTACAATTTCCTAAGGTGACAAAGGGGCATAATTCTGCACACATGCTTAATGGTGTGACCTGCTCTTAGCTGCAAATTGTTGCATGAGCAAAAAATGCTATCGATATATGCGAAAACTAGCAATAAAACTAAAAATAAAGCGTGCCAAAAACAACAACAACAACAACAATAATGTAAGAATCCATAGCGATTTTATTAAAACCGCATGCAACTTTTGCTTGTTCCCTTAAATCTCAGTGATAAGGCAAATCACAAATTGCAAAAGTATTTTTTAGTTATGCAGTACGTTGTTTGTTGTTCTGTGTCAGACGTTTGGTCAAAGAATAAGTGTCAGCATCAGAAGAACCATGTCAACAGAATTTCACGCGATACATCTTCACTTGCGCATGCCTTTCAGAACAGTAAGAACGTGTATGGATGTAGTTATGGATCTCTGTTGTACTCTGTAACTATCATTTCACCACGTAAAATACATTTTCATTAGCCTTTGACTAAATTTATGTCGCGTAAAGCTGCTAGTCAGTTTAACAATGCGGACCAACAAAAAAAATAACAATGCGGTGTAGACAAAATCGAAGTATAACCAAGCAGAGAGCACGTTAATGTTATAACTTAGATCTTAGAACTTAGACATAAGAACTTATTTCGTATAACTTAGATATTAGAACTTAGAACCTAGTTCTTAGAACTACGATATTAGAACTTAGATCTTATAACTTAGTCATTAGAACTTAAACTTAAGTTAGATAGAATTTTTTTAAAATCTGTTCTGTTTTTCAAATGTTAAGCTAAAAGAAGGAAAATGCAACTCCATTCTCAAACATACAACTTTATTCATGTGACAGTAAATTACAAAACATGAACAAAGATACTTATCTCATTAATCATTAAAAAGAATATCACCATCTCGACTAGAACTTGTCGATGGCATACCCCGTGCCACACTCAAGAAATAGTTAATACTAAAGCTTTGTTAAAGTTGACGCAAGTTTAGTTTACTATTATGCACAATGTAAAATAACAATATAATATCCTTCTATGATAAGCTATGGAAAAATTAATGAATGATAGGTTCTAGTCTTGTAAAATGCGCCCTTCATGACAGCTAAATCCGTGATCACAACACTAGTTACTGGTGTAATAAAAAGCAGCCAAATTCCAAACATCCATGCTCATTTAGAAACCATTGTCGTCGTCTGGAAAAGAAATAGAGAAGATTCAGCAATAAGAAACATGATCAAATTTTTTTCAATAAACGTTAGAAAACCGACAGTAGCAATCATTATAAAACTGACAGTTATACAATTTTAAACACTTTTCCAAATTTTTACAAGGGAGTAATTACATAAAGACGGGCAACAGATACTTGTGTTCTTCTTAAAGGGAAGCCCTGTGCATAAAAGGCCAGCTGAAATCACCAGCCTGGAGGAGCGGATCAGTGGTCCAGTGGTAATGCGCTGAACTGGTAACCCAGGGGTCCCGAGATTGATCTGTCGCTCCACTACTAACATAGATAATTGTCTTTCGGATGAGACGTTAAACCGATGTCACATGTATCATTGCTGTGCACTGAGCATGCAAAAGAACCAGGAGTGTCTCTGGAATTGGATGCTGTATCTTGCACTACTCCCACAAAATAAAATAACTAATCTCTTCAGGGGGAGTCGGTCATATGGGCAACTGGTACCGACGATAAATAAGCTCAAATAGATAGAGATGTATTAGCCTGGAACAGTTGAATAGGGAAGTCTTGCGGTGCATATTAAGTATAAAGCTTACTGCCGGGAGGCGGGGTTAGGTATACTTTAGAAATACCTCACTTTAACAAACACTGAAACAACTCTAATGCAATGGACTCACCGTAACATTAATTTGTAGCCATACAAGATCAAAATTCCACTCTCGAATGAATAGATTTATCGTGAAAATATCACCAATGAATTATATCTCACCCATCTTTGTAGATCTTCGTGTCTACCGGCCGCTTTTGATTTCCTTGCAAAAATGGAGTTTCCCGCTTTCATGAGATTTCTACATTCTACGTTCTAAGACCTAAATTCTAAGATCTAAGATCTAACATCTAAGTTCGAATGATTGCCTTAGTGGCGGCGTGGCCGAGTGGTTAACGCGTCGGACTAGAAGTCGAAGCATTGCTAGCCGCACGGGTTCAAACCCAGTCAGGGGCAAGCCGTTGTTTCCTTGAGCAAGAAACTTTACACTCATTTCTTTGTACTGGTTAGTTCCAGGAACGGATTCGAGAGTGTGTTTATAAGCTAAAAGCTTCCTACACAATCGAACTAAAATAAATTTGGTATAAACTAATGATTGCCTTCTAACTTCTAACTCAAAACGGCCTCAATGGGCTCCCGTACAACACTTATTCGTTTGTAAATTGAAATGTCAAACTCTTCTGCCTCCAGAATGTAATATCGTGCTGTTATAAATTATTCAAACCAGTGTAATCTATAAGACAAATCTACCAAAAGTATTGCCAAAAAATGTAAATGATAAAGCTGCAAGAAATGTACCTTATTTTGCAGATGTGGTTTAATATACATGTACAAATTTACTTTTTTCAGGCGATTATTTCTATCTGATTGTTGGTTTTCGAGAAATTTAAACAAGACAGATTAAAGCACGCACTTCTTTAAGTTTGCGTACTGTGCGTTTTTTCTGTATCACATTTTTATACTGTATTTCTTTGAATTCCTATGAAAATGAAAAACCCTACAAATAACGGATTATATTCTGTATACCCATTTTATTGGCACATTTGCAATTTGCACAGGAACATACGCTCAAAAGTTTCTCCTTTAGGCATTCGGACACCCATAAATCGTTGAAAGAGCAAATGAACAAATGGCTGTTCATTCCCAGTAAATAGCAACAACATCTTTTAAAAACGAATTGCTAATTAAGCACATACACTTCGGTGCACATTATTAATATTATCGGTATAAAACCTTATACTATAAAAGGCAACACTTAAATTGCTTCTTTGTTACACTTCTGTAGATCGCGCCAATAATTTAGCATCGTCTGATATTACATGGTACCAGTTTCTTTTGTTCAGGGCCTGTTAATATGAAACATAAAATAACATAATTATACTTTATATAGCAGGTTAAAATTTCATTTGTTATTAAGTAGCAGATGTTTCATATATATTTTGTTCATATTTTGCTCAGCATGTGTCACAGAATTTCATAACATTGTTATGCATTTGGTCATATATTCTTTGACATAAAACGTTCAAATTTGACTTATTAATAGTCAGACACCCTGTAGTTGCTTGATACGACTGTCTGTATGATATGTCCGAAATCAGAGCGAAATACATAGCAAGTTCAACATAACATAATATTTAATTTAGACTGTGCAGAAACATATTTACCTGTAAGTTTAGTGCTCTCTGTATTCAAATAACATTACAGTTTGCCCTAGTTTTTTATCCAATCAGAGAGGCCATATTCAGTTCAAATTTAAAAAAATATATCCCATAAAATAACCTGTATGAAAAAATAAGTGACTTTTTTTCTTTGATATGAACAGCGCGAGACATGTGGTATGTGAGCGGAATTATGCAAAATAGACAGAATAACATACGGGCATTATGAACTGAACTATACATGTAGAGAAAAGCCTCGTGACAACTTGAATGACAGACAATCGACATCTTTTTGGGCGCTAGAGGTGTCAATCAAAATGAAGGGGCGGTCTTAACAAGACTTCAGAGGAAGTTGCCGACGTGCGTACGTGACAAACTGTAAGCAAGTCATTGGTCTATATCAATTTTTATAGAACTTATTGCTTCGCTATGCCTTCGGCTTTGCTCGCAATAAATTTCATAAAATTTGATATATGACCAATAACTTATACTTGTCGATTTCTTTCCTGAATAATCCTTGGTTTAATCATCTTACCGCTTTTGTCCTTGATTTAAAAAGTGATTTATTATCTTAAATATTGAAAGACCTTTATAGACTGTGTAGAATACGACCTTTTATTTCTAGAACATTCTGTAGGCACGGATTGTCTTTTAAATCTAGATATTTTCAGCAGAGACGGGCAAAAGAAATTAAGTTAAAATTAGTATAAGGCACCTCAAAGACATTGGTCCTCATAAGAACGAAATAGATGATGATCCAAGAATCGCAAATTTAAAAAAACTTCACGACCTATTTCCGGACATCAAAAAGTCAGATCCAACTTAAATCAAAGTAATATTGAAATAACTTTTAAAATCAGATGTCAGATTTAGTAACATGTTCTTCAATAATAAATTTACATCTTGCTTGATTCTTATTTGTTTTTCTTGTACTGAAGTAGTTATACCAATGACAATTGTTACTGCATAGGCTTGTTGACGTTAAGCTGTTAAGAAGCCGTCAAACAAGAAAGCAGACGCTACAACACGTGCTTATATGAGGGTAATTGACCTCAAATATTTCGTTCTGAGTATACGGTTAATTACACTTACAATACGCTTCACTACTACTGCCATTAGTCTTACTCTTTGATAGCAAGAACTTGTTTTCTTGTTTCGGATCAACTTTACAGTTCGGGAACCGTGTATTTATTGTTTAATAAAATATGTGATAAATGTATTAATCTTTTTGTCCCCCGCATTCTCGAAGAAAAAAGGGGGATATAGAAATGGGCTCCGTCCGTCCTACCATCCGTTCGTCACACTTTCGTGTATGGTCCATACCTATGTCGTTCATCCAACAGAATTTGAAATAGTTGGCACAAATGTTTGCTACAATAAGACGATGTGTCATGCATGACATCCATACCCCTACCTAAAAGGTCAAGGTCACACTTGATAATTAAAGGTCAACATTGTCTGTTGGAGTGTATATGTCGTGTCCGGTCCATAACTTTCTCATCCATCAAAGGTTTTTGAAAATACTTGCCACAAATGTTCACAATAATAAGACGACGTGCCATGCACAATACCCAGACGCCTACCTCCAAGGCCAAGGTCACTCTTAAAGGTCAAAGCTTAACATGGTCTGTTATAGGGTATATTTTGTGTCTGGTCCATAACTTTTTCATCAATCAAGGGATTTTGAAAATACTTGGCACAAATGTTCACAATAATTAGACGTGTCATGCGCAACACCCTGACCCCTACCTCAAAGGTCAATGCACACTTGGAGGACAAAGCCAAAAATTGTCTGTTACAGGGTATATTGCGTTTTATGTCCATAACTTTTTCATAGATCAAGGGATTTTTAAATGACTTGGCACAAATGTTCACAATAATGAGACGACGTGTCATGCGCAACACCTTGACCCTTACCTCAAAGGTCAAGGTCACACTTGGAGGTCAAAGCCTAACATGGTCTGTTACAGGGTATATTTCGTGTCCGGTCCGTAACTTTTTCATCGATCTAGGGATTTTGAAATGACTTGGCACAAATGTTTACAATAATAAGACAACGTGTCATGCGCAACACTCAGACCCATACCTCCAAGGACAAGGTCAAACTTAGAGTCACAACTCATCATGGTCTGTTTTTTCTTATCCAGAGAATAACTTCAAAAGTATTAGAAAAGGAACCACTAATTGTCCCCAGCCTTTTCGAAGAAAAAAAATGGGGATGTAGAAATGGACTCCATCTTTCGGCCCATTATTCTGGGATCCATCAAACATTTTTGAAATTAATTAGCATAAATGTTCTTGCGCGACTTCTAGACGCCTATCTCAAACGTGTCTTGCGCGACCTTCTAGACCCCTATCTCCAGGGTCAAGGTCATACCATCCAAAAATTCACTACATCCTGTTGTTCACACTACATCCTGTTGTTACAGGATGTGTTTCATGTTGTGTTTTTATGGACTTAATATAACAAAAGATACAGTGTGATAAAAAGCCAGAACAGAAACTGAAAGATATTTTCTTATATAATTAATTTCAATACTTTACATTCACCTTGGAATATCCTGTATATCAAGCAGCTTTGTAGTGTTTATTGTATATAGAGCACAACAGAAACGTCCTTAAAAGTGAATAATGCTTAAATTTTATATCCTGCTGGATTATAGTTGTAATTATATAGTTTATATAATACTGACTGTTTTGTTACACTGTTCACATTAATGATATTATAGTAAGTATATAAGTGAAGACTTTACACATTTGGTTTGGTTTCTCAATCTTCCATGTGGTCTTCCAGAAACACAATTTACAAATAACTATGCACTATTTACTTGTGGTTGTTTCCGTTAACAATGCAGTTAGCTTTGATCCTTTGTCATATCAGTTTATAGTGTAATTGTTTTCAAAAAGATAAAATAATAATTTGTGGGTATATTTTGTAGCTAACTGCAATGTTGCATGGCCTACCTCCTCGAGCATGCTTAATTTTGATGTTGCAGTACATAGCATTGTCTGCATTATACATGTTATATGTCTTCTAGGGGAAAATTACTTTTTTAAGGAGAAAGCATTTGATTAAAAAAAATAAGAGTGCCTGCATCTTTAGTAAGCTATACAAATTTTACAGCACATTAAATTCAATATCTTTTTTATAATATACATGGCATTATATTTAAAATGTTAATGAATTTAGACCTTTTTTCCCCTTGTACTGTATCGGATTAGGTCATGTGTGGTTGTGCTTGTCAAAACCTTATTATATACTAACTTATGGCACGTTGACAAACATTGCACGAAATTCTGTACAGTAGTTAACATTAAGCATGTATGAATATGTATCACAGTGTGTGAACGTCTTGGTTTCAAATACAGATTTTATCAATGTAAGATGAATGTAAAAAATAATGAGCAATATAATTATGCAGTAAGAATTTTGGATATGTTACCTATTCTAATAAATTCTAATAGATAATCTTTGAAAAATTCTAATGAACAATATATGTTTCAGTTTGATATTTCAAATTATCAAAGGAAAGCATGTACTAACTTTTTCATTTCTGTCTTCATATATTTCAGTAACATGTGCAATCAAGATATTCAATTCTATATAGTGCTTACATAGTGTGATTTTGTGCAGTAGAAACCCTCTATTTTTTAGAAGTATATTAACATATTATTAAATTCACCTAGCTAATGTGGTTTTTGTGTGCATTTAGATGTAGTCATTGCATGTTTAGTAGTGTGAGTATATTTTGAGGTGGCCGAATGGCCATGGCAAATTTGTGTAGAATGCCTTCTTGTATCCAAAAAGTCTTTTTATACATGTACATAACTTTTTGTACAAACATTATGGCACAAGTTTCAATGTTACACAAATCATTATTTTAAGGGTAACATTATTTTCACATTTTAACTTAAAAAATTCTACTCATTTTTAAATTTAAACAAACTAGGCCACATGTACTAAAAGGAACTTTTGTATATAGATATGGTCTTTGGTGAAATGTGTTGCTAACATGTTTAACTGTATATATTTCAGATTTATATTAATAATATGACTGCATCCCCAAGACAAATCTCTAAAACCTAAACCTAAGCCCCATCAAGAAAAAGAAATCTATAGAGGATTTCATGTCTACCTTAAAAACACATCATGACGATATAGACACATAGCTTAAAGCTGCTTTGTACTTATTATATGTATCAGACATAGCAGACACAAAATGACAGTAGGAGCGTTTTAGAAGATATTGCAGCGCTTTCTATGGACCTTCAGAATTCACTTTGGAAAATATTGAGCTAGCTAGGAATGGCATGTCACAAAAGGTGGTTAGCTTAGAGAACTATAATTTGATCCTCCACAGGGAAAACCAAGAAATGAGGAAGTCAAGGAATTAGAGAGGGTGAATCTTGAACAGGCATTTACAACATCAGACAGTCTTTTTGAAAATATTGAAACCGTGGGGAAGGGAAATGAAGAATGTGATGTAGAGAATAATGACGGCAGGGGAAAGAAGGATAACAGCAAGCCTGAAGACCAGTTAAAAGAGACAGGAATGTAGAGGACAGAAGACAGATGAAGACAAGCAAATGGGAAAGACTGCTAGATATTGATATGCAAAAGAATACATCAAAAACAGTAAAAGTTTTGGAGAAAGATTATGACATTTATAAATATATAATGAAACTTATTATTTTAATGTTTATTCTCTAATTTAAGGAAGAAGTATAATTTTTATTTTTTTCTTACATTTATAAGACAATCTACTGTATTGTCTAGCCATTGAAATAGTCATTAAAGGAAAAGATCTGCGGGCTGATTGACTTAATAGGACATTGATGAGAAAAGTTGTTACTATTATCAATATAAAATTCTTTTAATTGTTTTGCTATGAGGAACATGCATAATTTCTCACCAATGTTTGTACACTTACAGGTGGTCATACATTCTTTAGTTTATTGCTGCTCTAGAAGCAATATTATTAACTGTTTTCTTTCTAAACATTTAGATAGTCATTTATGCACTACACTTAACACATAAATATGTTAATAATATATATTAGACTGTACTGGCAGAAAATGTTTAATCAAGTTTCTCAATACTTTAGTTTCAAACACTTAATTTCTTTAATAACTGGTTTCAAAAAAAATACAGCTAACTGTATCTCTAAGGTTTGTTTATAGTTTATTGTTTGGTTTGATTATTGTGCAATGACTTTCTCTGATTTTGATATTATCATTATATAGGGTAGAAACAAGAATGCACTGTTTATAATGGCTGTGGCTGTACAAAATATGGCCATCAATGGCCAAAACGAGTGGTATTAATTTAATTTCTGCAAATGCTATGCAAACTTTTATCCTATCATTTTTTCTTCACATCACAATCAGTGAGGAACTTTCTCCAGATGCAACTGAAATGTATAAAACTACATATAGAAAATTAATAAAAAAAGAGCACGATTTGAACAAACACCAGAAACAGTGAAAGCTAATAATTGTACCGATAGAAGTAGAATAAAAAGAGAGAACGATCTGAAAAGTCACCAGAAACAGTAAAAGCAAATAAGTGTACCGATAGAAGTAGGAAAAAGAGAGCACGATCTGAACAGTCACCAAAAACAGTGAAAGCTAATAAGTGTACGATAGAAGTGGAAAAAAGAGAGC